>OX457113.1:11574356-12791142 GCA_949752805.1 Deilephila elpenor
GCAAAAGATAATCTCACGTCGTTAGATAGTGGAAATTTTATCTGGACCGCATTTAACAATACACAGGAGCATTATCACAAACACTTTGCCCTGCTACTGTCGCCAAGGATAAATTTACGAATGCAGGTGGCAAGATATTGACATCTGCTGGGAGAGCGACCTCTACCACAATAGTGGAATATTTTCCATTTTATACCTCGTACATACTTTCTTATTTAAGTTAAAGCCCAACTGTTTTAGTGTATATTTTTTTGTATCCCATTATTGACTCGAACGAAGACGAAGATGACCAATACTTACGAAAGACGCTAATCTTTCAACTATAGGATTTATTAGATAATTATTATTATACATATACATATTTAATAATGTATTCAGTATTTGAAATAAAACGCTTTTGGTAAGGTCCAATTATATGCTAATACGGTAGGTAAATACTAAATAATATATCTTGTTTACTCAAGTGCGCAATGCAGTTAGTACTTGCGATGTCATGTCATGATCATTTTTAATTGCCTTATATACAACACAATATACTTAAAGCAGAAACTTGAAGTTACTTCTTAAAGTTTTTACGTAAATTTTGAATTCATTTATATGTTTAGTTATACCTACATAATTAGCTTCCCATTCCATAAAATTTAAAAACTTCGTGTCAAGTTCAAATACCACTAAAAAAACCTACGTGTATAGAGACTATGAATACCGATTTTATTGCCACTACCATTTCGAAAACTAATATTTGATTATGATCCATACATTCTCACTCATTGCGCCGCACAGGCTACTATTGTAGACTATTATTTTATCAGCAAATAAAATAAAGTAGGAAACATTAATATCTACATTTTGCTCATAACAAGCTCCTTAAACTATGGTATCACTTACCTCAATGTATAGCATTATCTCCAAAATAAGTGGAATTTAAATAAATTGAATATTCTGTTCATAATCTATCTCTTTTCCAGGTTCTAATCTCCGGAGCAATTAAGTACAATCGAATCAGAACCATTCGGGACTTCGACGGCCGAGTCCGACAAGTACCGGACCTCGTGGAAACCGCACGGCAGATGATCAAAGCCTTCAGGACGGGGGAATTGGGGAAAATACTCTTAGACATAGAATTATTAGATGAGAAACATCAACAGAAAGAAAGATCTTTAGCTTAGGATAAAAATAAATTTGTGTTGTATAACGAATGTAAAATATGAATATGAATCAAGTTTTTGTGATTTGAATAGTCAATGTACATTTGGTTTCTACCAGGACCACATAAATTGTACTGTATTTGAATTTTGAACATTGTCAGGTCCAATAAAATCACTGTCGAAGGAGCAAGAAAATTGTATTGTATTTTTCTTTGGAAATCGCGCAAATTACAGAGGATTTTAAATTGTACTACTACCCTACGACAAAATATAAGCAACAATAGTGTAGGCATAATTTTCTACAAGGGCCATATTCCATTACGTGGCCATGAAATACTGATATTAATGTTGAATATCGTCTAAAATAAAATAAAAAATAATTGTCTGCGCCAAAGGAATGTAAATGAATTTGTACATAATATGTAAAATGTTAATTAGGATATAAGTATTACTAAAATAAATTACTATGCACATATATGTAGTTTGTTTTTGTCTTAATAATAATACACATTTCCTGAACCGTGGAGTCCAAGGTTCATATCTGTTCGAAACCCGAAGGGGCGGGAAAAGACTTGTTTTATAGTTTTTTGTACAAGTGATCGCAAAAGGTAAAATCGCTATGTTCATTATCATAATCATCATTGTCATCATCATCATTCTGGACATAGGACTCCTCCAAATTGCGCCATTTCACCCTGTCTTCGGCTTGTCGCACCCAGCATCTTTCAGCAAATTGCAAATCGTCACTTCACCTGGCTAGAGGGCGTCCTACACTCAGTGGCGGCGTAAGGTAGGTTGGCACCCTAGGCGGTTTTGTATTGAGCACCCCTACCTAAAATATGACACCAAATAGTAAATACTATACATGCTTACTCCGGACTTTTCGTGCTCGTATAAGATCACTTTTGATAAAAAAAAAATAAAAAAAAAAGGTACTCCTTTGTAGGCGGTGGCGAGCCCGTGGCGAACGATGGTCGTTTCGCCCACAATCGTGGTCCACGCTCTTCGTTTGTTGTCGCTTGTCGTTGTCACCCCTTGGTGCTTGGTACCCGGGGCGGACCGCCCCCATCGCCCCCCCTTTACGCCGCCACTGCCTACACTACGCTTGCCAAGACGCTGTCTCCACTCAAGAACACGTTTACACGTTTTTTTTCGCTATGTTCAATCGCCATGAATTCAGTTACTCGTATATTTGTTTTAAATCTGAGATTAATCTACACATGTCAATGTAATGTGGAAGTTTATGTCCTTAAAGTGTTTAAAATTATGCCCTAATTAATTTCAATCATAGGATAATAAGGCTCACGATCACTAAGGGTCAATCATAGATTCAATTTAAAGGAAAGTTCAATTGCACAAACTAACTTAGCTCATTACTTTGCAAACGTAAATCCCATACATTACCAACGCCAAATACATCTCAAATGTATGACGATGGTATATATACCTGTCACATACATAGTCCTGACCCCACACTAAGATCTAGTCTTGTGTCGTGGGTATCAGGAACTGCGAGAGACTTTTACACCCAGACCCGAAATAAATACCTGTGCATCACACAAACATTTGTTTCGGTGCGGGGATTGAAAGCGCGGCCTCTCATTTCACAGCCGGCGTCTAACCAACTGCGCCACGGAGGCTGTCACTTTAAAGTTATCGTCAAAGTTAGTATAAGCAACTGGGCCTAAGTGTAAATACATCGTGTCAATAAACATGGCGCAAATTACCTAAAAATGAAGCTAGGTACGTCATTATTCATGGTAGTTAAACAAGAAGTAATTATTTAAGGCACTCTGCTACGTCAGTTTTTGTTTTAATACTTGGGTTGTTAAACATTTTTTGTGAGTTACTATTTATATCCTTCATACGACCGAATGACGCCATTTTTACGTCATCACTTTTTGTATGAATAAATGTTTTTTCTATAAAAACGGCTTTAAAATTTCACATCAAATACTAGGTACTCTGAGATTTTAATTAAGAATTGAATAAGTTTACATTGTTTACTATAGAATGTGCATGAAACCTTGATTAGCATAATTTTTGACCTCTTTAAATAATGAATTAAGCAATTACATTTAAAATTAAAATATGCCATTCATACGTCAGTCAAAACTAAAGTATGGTGCGAAACCTAATTTTCTAACAATAAAAAAACCGTAAACTGAAATGAAGCAATTAACTTGATCTATACAAAATCTGGAGTGAGTGACGCTCTTCCAGAATGAATCCATTTACTTATTTTAACACCATCTTACCGTCGTTAGAAGATTATCGGTGGCTTATTGAGATCGCCAATAACTGCTATCCAATTGTCGTCATGTCCAGAATGCATACAGTATGAAGATGTAAAGTATATATTTATTTAAAGATGGTATTGGACAAGGATTATGAGAAGCGAAAATATGTTAAGAACCCCGCGGCGCCTATACCTAAACTCGTTTCCCCTAGCAACATTCCTGCTCCATCTGAGTCGGAGACCAGCGGTTCTGAATATACCTACAGCACTTCTGCTATAGCTAATGCACACACCCTTAGCAGCCTGACTCCTGAAGACACGCTTAGCATGGTGAGCACTCCATGGAGCACCGAGACTTGGAACACCTACACCATTACTGATGATAATTTATTGGAGCAGTCATTTTTGTCGTGGCTGAGCTCTGATGAACTGGCATCGTCCCCAACGGTAGCACCAGCTTCTACGTCCTCGTACGGAGTCAGCACTGCCTTCAACAGTGAGGAGAGCAGCAGGAGAACCATCACGTTGCTCAGTAACACAATGAGTTCTGTAGAGAGCGCCCAGTTGCTACCTCTAGCAAATAGGAAGTCGGGAATCTCAGGCAGCGCCAGTACGTGGACCATGGAGACTTTCACCAGCACCGGGATGCTGTCGGACGCAAATATCTTGAGGGTCAAGTACCCATGGAGTCCCTGTACTGTAATGAGTGGGTCGGAGCTGTACCCCAGCAGTGTGGAGAGTTACGAGTCCAGGAAAGTGAGCAGGGTTTCGGTATCAGGGACTCCAAACGAGAGGGATTCTATGACGCCCATGAACTACACGCTACACGGCAAACAGGACAAGGACCCGATCGTCGACTGGCTTCAAATGAAGCTGAAGGGTTTGGGGGTGGTGCGTGTTAGGTTGTGAAAAAAAAATAGCAAATATAATAAATAATTTTATTGAAACAACACTGTTGTTTGCTTAGATCTAAAGGCTTGTGCCTCGGACCTTACGGGCCATCCATTATTTAAGTCTATTTAAAAGCAACCATAAATAAAACACAGATAAAAATTACATAACGTACATAAACACATCTATTGTTATAGAATCCCTAAAAATATTTGCAATAAGTTTAAAATCACAGCAATAAATGAAATTATTTAAAAAATAAAGATGGTGACTTTAATCGATGGATGTAGATGGTTCCGTAAGTCAGATTACATTTTCTTTACATCCTAACGGCATATAGCACATCGCATCGGAATGTACTAATGAATTTAAAATAAAATGCATTAAAATACCGCCAATTAACTACCAACACGTCATTCTTTTCAACCCTACCTCCTGTTGTACAACCGGTAATTTTCCAGCAGTCAAATAATTAAAATTCGATAAATATTCTTGTATGTATATTGAACCCTACTACTGAAGCCCCAGAATTGACATAGGTGGCTTGATTACAAAAGTATATGCACATTTGAGTAGCCTGATAGAAATATTTCCGAAATTCGTCAGAATCCGGTCACATTGAGATCAAAACGTAAATATCCCAAAAGTCATGTTATTCTGCTTCATAATTGGTAGTTAATCTTCGATACAAGATATAATTTGTCGTATTATTTGGGCGCATTGCAGATCCCGATCACAGCTTTGTAGTACTTGGGCTCGTCCAAGGATTCCACCATGAAGGTACCAAGGTCCCACTTGGAGATAGTCCTACCTGGACCCTTGTCTGGGTTGATGGTGACTATGGTCTCCCGGGGCGGGTCCTCTGTAACAAGAAGCTAAGATGAATAGGATGAAGGAGGATGGTACGAGGATACCAACAATGGAAGCGAGATCTTCATAAGAATTGAGATGATATGTAAAGTCTGACAATCTGAAATTAAGATGTGGTGGATTATAGACTTGTATTGTAGGGAAGCTGTGAAATTGGCGTTTAAAAAAATTAAAAAGCAACCCAAATGGATTCAGCAGTGGACATATTTTGGGTGATGACGAAAATAGATACCTAGGAAACATTTTTCCAACAGAAACAATGGAAGAACTTCTCAGTTTCTCTTTAACGAATGTTAATGTGTTAAAGAGTGAAGAAACGCGAAGATCCAAAAAAAGACACTTAATAAAACTATTACAGATGTTTTCTTTAGTTTCAGAACTCTTTGAAAATTATTTTAAAACTATATAAAGCTCGCATTGGAAAACTTAACAAGCTAAGCGAAAAATAAGTAAACAACCTATGTAAAGCTATAATTATGTTTATTGCCGTCGATGTAACGGTATTGGATTTGCAAGATCGTAGCTATGGGTCCGCGGACCGGTTTCCTCATCTTGTCTAGACACTACCGAACACCGGTCGAGAAATGTTTACTACACTGGTTAATAAACAAAGCAATAAAACAACAAGAAAGTCGGGTTTTGTAGACTCTTATTATTTAATTTGTATCTAGATTAAATACGAAAGAGACTACGAAAGCTAAATACCTAGCAATGATTTTACAAAAGCATTGATTGTATATGTTAATAAGGATGCCTTATTTGTAAAGAATAGTATAATTTCTTGCATATTTGTTAAAAATAAAGCAACAATTTTTAAAACACTAGACTAATCATGTAAAATTGGTATATTTGATAAAGTCAGGTGGAAAAGAAATAATGTTTTCCAATACTTTCGATATAAAATTCGATAATCTCCGATGATAAGATGAGATTTGTTTGTTTCATAACAAACGATACGTGTGTCTAAATAATATTGATTGAATAGGTCGCTAAAAATAATTTAAATACTTTTGGTGTAGATGTTACTGCTTTTATTAAGAATGCAGAATAGGGTATTTCACTCCAGTGGACAGAATTTTGTAAATCAATTTAAAAATTAGACAAATTAATGACGTTTTAAATCTTGAAGTAGGAGTGTAAAAGGGATGCAAAACAAAACTAGTTTCGTCTCTAGTCTTACGCATTACAGTGTGCGCATGTGAAAGAGATGGTGATATGTCCCAACTACGCTACCACTAATTTTTAAAATAGTTATATTTGTCTCATTTTACAAGCTACTTGAATACTGTTTCCACAGATTTTTTTTATTTTATTTTTATGGCACTACGTTCAAGCGCAAAATAAAAATCGATCATAGTCAAATGCCCTATTATTGGCACAATACTTCTCATTATGATGCTCCTATCTAACTCATTTGGATGCAGACCTTTCGTGCCTTATAAAACCTGAGATTACCTTCATCATAGAGGAAATGTTACTATCAGCAGTATCTAGGGTCAACATACGACTCTCTCTTCAGTCGGTCCCTCATCGAAGATCGTGACTCTCAGTTATATTATTCTCAACTAATATATTAATATACGAATGATCGACTTATAAATATTGGTTAATGTATTAATTAAGCGACTAAAGACAATATAAAATACTAAAATTAGCTTATCCTGAGACATTGGAGAGTATAATATCTTCCAGCCTTCCTTTACACGATTAGCATCATAAATTAACATAGGCCCACTATAGATTACGAATAGAAACAATTAATTAAAACCATCCGTGTACTTAATTACGTGCTAATTAATGTTAAAAATGTACGACCAAATATTTCTTCATAACCTTTTTTGTACTCCAATAATTAAGGATATAGGATGTAAAAACGTTACATAAAAACATGTAAATGAGGGTCATATCGCTCAAAGTACCTATACATTTAAATAAACTTACATAAGAATAACAAATGGTAATGGTGAGTGCGTGGTTTTTTGTTTTTATTGCGATGAATGGCGAGATGAGCATAACATTCGCCTGATGGTAAGCGATTCGACCGCTCCTGGACAGTAGCAAAACCAAACACCATGGATTACATAGTAATGCTTGGCATTCCACCGCGCTTGCCATCCTGAGACATAAGATGTTAAGTCTCAAAGTCCAGTAGTTACACTAGCTACAATATCCTTCAAACCGGTACACAACAGTGCATTTACACTGCTGTATGGCGGGAGAAATAGACATTGCGGTGGTACCTACCCAGGCGGCCTCTTGGCTCTAACGTAGAAGACCTAACAAAATACAGCTATCCATATAGAGCCTCAAATAGACTAGCAAATGTCCATGTGGAAAAAATTTACATACATACATACATAAACTCACGCCTTTATCCCCGAAGGGGTAGGCAGAGGCGCCACCAGGACACCCACATTTCGCCTTGTATGTTCCGTCCCACGATGTGATAGGGGGCGAGCCTATCGCCATATCGGGCACAAATTCCTGACTCCGGACTGATAATGAATAGAAAAACCCAATATCACTTTGCCCGACCCGGGACTCGAACCCGAGACCTCAGCTTTGTAACCATACCATGATACAACTACGCCACCGAGGCAGTCAAAGTGAAAAATTTTAGAATAGGATAATAAGGTATGAGACTATCTCGCCCTCACATCCACCACTGCACCTGTACTCTATTAAACCAGAAATCAACAGGTTGCAAGAAATCGATACCGAAGATTGGCGAGTCTCTTTTTCATTCCTCTTTATTAATTTGAAAACTTTGAGTATCGACTTTTTTATGCAATATTGATTATGTTAGTGCCATAGTATTCAATATGTTGTAACAATAACTATTATACATTATTTTTTGAAAAGTTTATATGCAGACTCATACAATAATCTAGCGGCTTCGAAAGGGGTTGCCGCTGGCGAGTCTCTTACAACACTAGATTAATAACAGACTATTATAAAACTGGCTAGAATAAGAGGTAATCAGGGTACCAAGTTACTTTTACAGTCATACACAGAGACTACCGCATATAATAAATAAATACACCCAACAGTCACATACATAGTTCTGACCCAACATTAAAATCAATAAAGTCTTGTGTCAGGTGTCAGGAACTACGAGAGACTTTTCTGTCTCACAATACAGACCCGGGACAAATATTTGTGGGCCTCACAAACATTTCTCGGTGCGGGGAACGAACCCGCGGCCTCTCATTTCATAGACGTATTCAGTAAATTTCCAAGCAGTCAGTTTTCCTCAGTTTTTGGTACCTATTATATCTAGCTCGATAATCAAATTCGCTGGTGTCAAGTTCAAATAGTCACTGCAAGGTCGTTCGCAATTTATGAATATATAAATAATATTGCCTTCATATTTCACACAGGGATAGTAAAGAATTGATTTATAATTATTAAAGTTGTCGAACATGATTAGGCTAGGTCGCGGTTCTTTAACTGTAAATAAGGTTGGGGTCTCACTTTCAAGTTTCTCGACTTCAAAATCTTATATAAATTGTCCGAAAATGGGATTTATGTCGCACATAACTCCCACTTTAAATTTAACAAATCATCCTAACCAACAGGTCGCTATGGAAATAATTAAAATGTGAATTTAATTTTCATTTCACAACAAATATTTAGGCCACACAAACATTTGTCTGGGTGCGGGGATCGAGCCCGCGGCCTCTCGTTTCACAGCCGGCGTCTTATCCCCCTTACTAGTGCTAGCATTAAGCGTACATAGCAATATAACAATTATAATACGAGTAATGCAAGGTAAATAATTCACAAGGCCAGAGTATGTTACATAAAGCACAAATGGCGTCCGGTTTGACGGTAATTTATTATATCAATACATTGTACGATCTAGAATGAGAGTTCCTTTGGCGCCTTTCATAATATTTAGTACCTAAAAATCGACACACGTAAAAGCGTAACAGTAACATTAGAGCTGTATTGCTGCTCTTATGTGTTCGCCATAACAAGATAATTTTGAATCGTTAAAAAAACATTCCGAAACGGAAGTATCGTGTCGGAACGCATTGCAGCAGTGAACAGGAACCACGCAAGAAAATTCCTCAACAAAATAAAGATTTAATAACATTGATACACAATGTATGTAATAATGCCATCACGATTGAACGGTTGAACATTTGAATAGCATAATAATTAATAACAATATGCGAAAAACCACATCAATGGTAAAGGTACGTCACTATGAAACGCATAGGTACTTAGGAATTATAATTATATTGTCCATCTTCGTGCATGGAAGATAGAACGACTAGGGGAAGAGCGACCTCAAGTGTAAAATAAGATAATACAAAAAAGTAGTGGAAAATATTAGGTCTACAAAACTCACCGGTAAAATGTGGCGGGAAAACTGCGATCCAGTTGAGCGGGCTGTCCTTCAGCGCTTCATACATCCTTTTGTGGTCAGCCGTGATGTCCACAAAGATAGGAGCCACCTTATCAGGCTCGTAGAACAAGAAGGCGGACAGACAAGCAGACACATTCGTCACGTTTTTGGCCCTCATCGCTTCAATGATGTTCTTTGTGCCCTCAGACAGGTCTGATGTAGCTGCTAGGTTGTTCCTAGTGCCAAGGGCGATGATCACGCCATCTGTGCCTTCAACCGCGTCGTGGACAGAGTCTGGTTCCAGGACATTGCCTTCGACCACCTCGACTTTGCTCTTCAAATCGCTTGGGAGCTTCGCTGGGTCGCGAACGAAGGCTCGCACTGAGTATCCTGGTTGACAGAAATACCGGAGTTATAGGTTTATTTTAGTTAACGTTCTTGATAAACAGATTTGAATGGTAGGAAAATTGTTGAAAGCGGATTGATCGGGGTGATATTAGGGTTTATAACATTACAATTTATACTATAACTTTTGATGATAATAATAATGATGCATGAGATTGATACCAAAGAGCCGCGACCGATTGATACCAAAGAGCCTCGACCAACATCTCCAGAGGCTCTCAATGGGCCGTTGGGTCATGAGCCAGATTCAGAAGGCAGTATTGCTTGACACGGCACGTATAGTGAGGAGGTTCCTCACTTTGGGGTCCTAACCACCGGTGGCTTGGGTCTCGAGCCTCGCCACTGTTGGGTTAATCTCTTTTTTTATATTTTTATATGTATTTTGATTTTTTATTATAAATGTAAAAAAATAGTATAATAAATAAAGAGAATATAAATGATGCATGACATCCACATAGCTCAATTCATATCTATTTATTTACTATATAGGCGTGTCGCATGACTCGGGTAGTGTTATAAAAAGCTTCATACTGTTATCCGCGGGTAATCTCCTGTATTTTGGAGTGCAACCTATCTTATCTTATTATCTATAGCTGTCGAAATTTCGCGTAAGTGCTACGTATGCACTTTAGTCAAGGCGTTGGCCTGTCAAGGGTAAATTAAGGTGAATTAACATTCTCCTCGTCATGGTCAGTTTCGTGGCATCATATGTGGTGAACGGTAAGATCTGGGTTCGAATCCAAATTGGATAATGCACTCTAATATATTAAGTTTGAAAAATCTAGCTTGGCGATAGACTCGCCGCCTCCTATACATATAAAATATCCTTCCTCATTACTAAAATCACGTGCGAATCGTGGTCGGAAACTTCGGATCACGGACTCGATTCGCACTTGACTGTTTTTAATTAATTTTTAGGCTTGTGTACTTTAATTACCTCTTCCCCTCACCCATTTTACAACAGATAATATGTGCTACCATGGCCATTAACGTTTATTGCCTAATAAACGTGTGCAAATACTCACTTGCAACATTAATCCACGACTTTGGAAACAGATAATCAAGCTGATGCATTATGATGCCAATAAAGATACAGACAGATAATGGATTCAATAATATTATTTACTAAATAACTATTTTCAGTACTTGTAGAGGAGGCCCGTGTCCTACAGTGGGACGTATGTGGGCTGATACAGAACAGTATTGTACTCTTAACTCTATGTGGCGGGGTAAATTATTACAAAAATGATCTGGGTCCATTGCCACATAGAGACAAATAATACCAGATGTATTGTTTTATTTAAAGATTCACAATAGACCAACAACTAATTAATGTTTTTCGATAGTGCGCAATATTTTCATGATATTTAAATAAAACTATTTTTTACGGATTTTATTGCTTTTACCGGACTGACTACACGCCGAGTCCGCCCCGTGTCCACGAAAGCTGGAAAGCAATAACGTCGAGAAGTTAAAAATGTAGAATTCAACCAAATACGCGATGAAATCCGTAAAATTAGTTTTATTTCAACGTGTCATATTGAATGTATCGAGTCGTAGACTAGAACACTTAGTTCGCATTATCGAAAAGTATTTCACGCAGTACGAAATAATCAATAGCAAAGGAACTTCGTAAATGGTACCGGTATGGTAATGGCTAAAATCGAACAAGGTCCGGAAGGCGCGTCCGATTCCCAGACTATTTCCAAAGTGGATTTTCGTGAACTGTCATTCACTGGTAGGGGGGTGCTGTGGCGATAGCAATACGCCAACTTAGAGTTAGGTTTAAAATTAACACGCTTGTTATTTGTAATTTTAACTTTATGCATTTCATTTTAAGATATGACTGCAGATGTTTAACCATAAAACATTTGCGAGTCGTAAAATTTATTAAAGTAAGAATTTTTATGTACCGTATTGTGTAATATTAGTTAAAAAGATGCTGTTCTAAATTATTGTTTCCTAATTGTAATGACCCGTTCATGCCGGGGCAATAAAACTGTATTAGTTTAAGTTCTTTAGGGGCGGCAATCTTTAGCAACAAATTTTATGTTTTTTTAGACAATAGTACACATGTTTGGGTGAACCTTTCGGTTTGGACAATAGCCCAGATGTTTGGGCAGACCTTTTTTTTTTTTAGTCGAAAGGCTGGACCCTATTTTATATTCCCAGTTACCAACGCATCGAAATATTCTTCTATGCAGGTACATCATTATTTATATACTTAATGTTATGCTGAGTAAGTACATACGAAACACATGACACGGGGCCACAGACCGCATCGAGACGGAATTTACGAAAATATACAAAATTATCTAAATTTAGATTGCTTGACAGTTGTTGAGCATAAAAATCATGAACATGTGTAATAATTAATGCAATGTTAACCTATGAAACCAAAGGTTGTGGATTCAATATCATATCATTTCAAAGTTTTGTTTTTTTAAGTTTTAATGTGCAAGCTGAAAAGAACATATTTTGGGACTTGATTAATATTTTGAGGTCACAATTATTTGATTCTAACTAACAAAAATACCAAGTACTGAAAATTTTAGGTGACATATTATTTTATGTTGTCTCTTAATATCTATATGCCACTAAAATTATAAAATAGATATGAAAAATATACTATCAAATAAATTACACTAATTGCCACTAACATAAATTAACCTTTGTTACTACATACATATAACATTTCCCCGATCCCATACAAAAAGATAATAGCAAGATATTATTTATAGGCACGGTGCTGCTCTTTATAGACACTTTTGTCATGCCTTATCAATATGACAAATTTGATGTCATCTAAAAAGGAAATGGTTCATAAACACACACTCCGTAGTTGATTCGGTAGAAAGAATTATTCGTTAATGTTTACATTCCATACCAGTGATTCATATTTTTTATGTGTGAAATTGTAAGTAATAATGAGGAAATATTTTACAAAATAAAACCTAATGATTTTTGCCTATAAAAAGGTCAGTCTTGTGGGTATTTTTAGAATGGAAATAATCTTAAGGAATATAATATCCTTAAGGTACTGAATTTATACACATAAAAACGAATTATATCATATTTACCTCTAAATTAAACAAACTTTAAACAATTTCTTTTTTAAACAATCCAATAAGAAAAAAATATATAAACATAAATGATGATTTTTTCTCTAAGTATCCAATGCATAATAAAATTTGAAAGAAATCATAAAAAATATATTAAGCAGAAAACATTTAAATTATTTAAAATACTTTTTAAAGAATTATTTTTTTAGCAATAATAGAAATAATCAATATTTGGTATTTTGCCAAGTTTTGAACTCACATTGATTAATCTACATGACTACTGCAATAAAAGTGTAACTAAACCTTTTTTTCCTACTTTCAATGACGCCTGAAAATATTGGTGGCCGTGGTGTAAAAAATATAAAATAAATACCTTTTTTCACGGCAGCCTCAACAGCACACAGCCCTATCGTGCCGGTTGAACCAAAAACCACAATTTTCTTCATTTCTACAACAAAATTAACCTTTATAAATACTAAAATAAAAATTATAAACTTGGAATTTAACATTTAAAAGAAATTAGGCAAAAAAATAAATAAATACCAATATAGAATCGATGTTTATAAGCCGACTGTTCGAGGTAAAATGTCTTTAAGAACAAACGAGAAACAATAACAATTACCAATCTCAATTCTCAACCACTTGAAAATTATCCAATAAAACCAATTTGATAAAGTGTCGTAATCTACCGAGACATTTGTAACAACAATGAATTACCGAAATTCAAATGGTGTGTAGTTATCAATTCAAATAAACTCAACACGCAACAACATATTATGTCCAGAATAATAAATACAACCGGCTTAATATATGAATTATAAACAAGTTATTTTATAATTGTATACCTACCGGCTAGATCACAGTTCGCACGTATATGACGTAAGAATATAACCAAAGAGTAGTATAACTTTTTCTACCGGTAGCGCGGTAGCGGCTATGAGGAAAATTCGTCAGTTTAAGCTACTAATTTGAAGATATGTCTTGTATCTCTTTCATTACCGGCTTTGAAACCATCAATCAAATAAGTCCGAGAAAGACACATAACGATAAACGTCAAATTAAAAGCCTGTGAATTTAGATGGGTAATACACCGGTATATGTTGCTAGCGCTACAAACTACTATTTTAGCCGAAATTACTTAGAAATGTCGGTTCACGAAAAAAGGACGCTGTGTGATATAATTTAGCTCTGTTTTATGCTACTAATTTATAAAAACCATTCATGCTATCATCAAAATTATCGCTTCATGTGGACATTACAAGTGATAAAAATTAAATTTATTAGTAGAATTTCATGTGTATTTCTTACCACACCGGTTTGACGTTTGGCAGTCGATTGTGTGAAGTGACAAATGACAAATTGACACACGTGCGTAAAAACAAAACGCAAAGAGGGATGTGGCATTTAATGCGGGAAATCGATTGTATGATAGCCAACTATTATGTACTTACATCAATTAAAAATAGTCTGTACCAGCCTAAGTACGTAGCTTAAGTACCCACTGCAGAGCACGAGCTTTATTTACAATCGACACTATGATTGAGAGGGGTAAGGCCATATATACCACCACGGTGGCCTAGTGCGGGTTGGGTGTGAGAGTCACTTCTGTCATAAAGTCCTTATTATCCTTATACAACTAACCTTAAGTTAGAAATTAAATAAATCAATGTAATTTTCTAGAAGTTGGTATAAGTATATTTTTGGAAGCAGCTTCTAACTTTGACGTCTATTTACGACTTTTTCTTTGTTTTTTTTGATAGTAAAATGTAGAACTTTGAAGTCAATTGTTGAAAAATTCCATAACAGATATCCACTAAATATTGTTTGATATTAGATTATGTGGATATGCAGGATACAGAAAAACATATAATAACAGCAGACGTTATCGTTGTTGGCACTAACAATAACTAATGGGCAGGTAGTAGAAATCGATTTCTTATTACTCGGTAATTAAAATCGGTTTGGATGAAATAATAATCGGTTTTACCGAAATCGATTATTTTCTTCACATCCCTACAAGAACAACTGACTAACCTAAAATTCTCACGCGTACAAACTTTGTAAGCAGCATGATTTATGATTTTATTTAATAATTAATTAATTAATAATGGCAGATATTGAAGAATACTTTCCGCGTGGCGGGAAGAAGCCGACAAACAAAACTTTCAAGCAAAGTGGCAACGTATGTATTACAAAATATAATTTTATATCTAGCTAAGTGTCGCACTATGTTTTGAATATGTTATATTAGTTTTTAGGCGTCCCTGAGAAAGGTGAGAAGAAGAAAAGGAAGCCGAAGAAGAAAAGTGAAGGAGACGATGGGTATCTATCAGACGACAATGAAAATGAACATTATAAAACTAAGAAAAACTATATTGTTGGATTGAATTACAAGGTATGTATTTACACAACGTTCGCGTATTATATTTACGACCAAAAAATGTTGCGTGATAATATCCTATAATTTTTAATTTTAAGATAAAGACAAAGAATAATGTTACATATTCAAACTCTACAGAACATAAAAATTCCACTGAAATTTCCCCACAAACTAAACTTGCCAGCTATTACATGATGGCGTTAGTGCATCTATATTTCTCCCTATATGGGCCACTTTTGCTGTGACATCCTCAAACTTGATATGTAATTAAACATAATGTTTTAGACGATAAAAGAAGGAGTGTTGATTCTGGCGAGAGTGCGTAATGTGCAAGAAACGAAGCTGCTGGTGATGATGCCGGGTAGGATGATGGGCAGCGTGATGGCATGCCACATCAGTGAACCATACAACAAAGTGCTGGAAGCTTATGTTAATGACCAGGTGAGATTTGTGATATGATTAATAATAAATTGAGCTCTAATGGTAATAGAAGATATTAAATAGTATTTAATGAAAGTATACAGGGTATAACAAGACTGCAACCGAAATCGAAGCCAGGTAGTATTAGTGACTTCAGACAATAATTTTTTTGTATTTGGGTAAACATAGTTTTCCTAACATAATAATACCTTTTTAAAAAAGACAAGAGTTTAAGTTACTATTATGTCTTTAATAAGAAAAAGGTGCATATTATTATTTTCGCAAAAACTAGGTATTTACCATGCAAACACAACAAAATTAAAAAATATGCAAAAAAAAATCTGTCGCTTTTTTGCGAATTTTTTTGTCTGTAACCACTAAACCTACAATCTGGCTTTGTTTTCTGTCGCAGTCTTGATATACCCGGTATATTAATGTTATGGAATTTCATGTAAGAAGAACGTTAGATACACCCATTATCTGTAACCATAGTTGATTCTGATAAAAAGTTATGAATATGAACTAACAGGACTCAAGTTTTAATAACATAATAAGTTTTTGTATTATCATTTGTGTACCATATTGTTGTTTAAAATCTTATATCTAAATTGGAAACCATATCTATTATTGTGTTAAATAGTAACAATTATCTTTTCTATTTTCTGCCTTGGTGGCATAGTTGTACCATGGTACAATTAAAAAGCTGAGGTATCCGAGGCTGAGGTTCGAATCGCGGATTGGGCAAAGTGATATTGGATTTTTCTATTCATTATCAGCCCGGAGTCAGGAATTTGTGCCCATATGGCGATAGGCTCGCCCCCTATCACATCATTGGACAGAACATACAAGGCGAAACGTGGGTGCTCTGCACCTCTGCCTACTCCATCTGTGAAAATGGCGTGAGTTTATGTAATTCAACAGGTGGACAAAGTCCGAGAGTTGCCGCAAATGTTCCGACCGGGTCAGTACATAGCGGTGAAAGTTCTGGAGGTGGAAGGGGAGAAAGTCATGTTGTCTGCTATGCCACAACATGTCAACGGTGGCAAGAAGTTTGCTGATCTGCATAAAAGTATGTCTTTATTGATTAATGTTGGATAGTGTCTTAAATTGTTATCGTCATTTCTGAATGCCAACTTTGACCTGGGTTCAATTCGTTGGAACGTTATGCGTGCATGTACGTTTGTGTATTTGCCAGTGGACTATATTAAATAATATTCATTGCAATCAGCATTTGTGAGCCATTTATCCGTCAAATATCAATGTATGATATATTTTTACCCAGGTACAGTACTACAGGCAGCTGTGTCCTCAATAGAAGACCATGGATATGTGATGGACATCGGCATACCAAATACAAGAGCCTTCCTCCCCAAAAATGAAACAAACCCCGAACTTGAACTTGGTAAGTCCTACTTACACTTATTCAGCTTACAGATTTTTAATGTAGAAAGCACCAGTTATGCAGACGTGGACGTATGCGTTTTATTTTTCGCAACTGTTCAGACTGTGTGGAAACAGGTTTAAAATAATCATGATCTTCAGCCACAGTAATTTTACTACAGAACTTAAACCTCCACAATACATATACCGCCTTATTCACAGACAGTTTTAAAACCTATTTTAGTTATCAAATGCTTTGTCTTCTTCGCTCATACTGAATTCAAAAGTCGTTCGAAAGGGACAAAACATTCGATAACTAAAATAGGTTTAAAAACTGTCTATGAATAAGGCCGATAACGTTTTGGATGGAGTTTATTAAGCTGCTGTCCACTTTGCAAGATAATAAAACTTGCTAAATTAAATTTTTGTCTACATACAACATTTTTCTAGATGTGGGTATGATATCTTGGTGCGCCATCAAGTCAGTGTCCACATCAGCAGAGAGCAGTATAGTGACCCTGAGCACTATGCTGTCTGCCCTGCAGCACGGAGTCATCAGGCACAAACCTGACACACCGCTACTGCCCGGAAGTGCTCTGCAGTTCACCGTGGAAACGGTGAGTGGGTCTTATCAAATTTTAATATGTAATAATGAAAATGTAACTGAATTAATAGTTTTTGTACTGCCACAATATAAATGAAAATACTTTATTGAATAATTCAAATATTATACATTATTTAGGTTCAGTCCCATTTTTTCTCTACCACTAAAGTATGGCGTAAAGTAATTACGTTTGGCATTAAGCTTCGCTCTAATAAAATATATCATCATCGCCTATACTAGTCCACCGCTGGACATAGGCCTCCTCAAAATTGCGCCATTTCACCCTGTCTTCGGCTTGTCGCATCCAACATGCCAGCGAATAATCTGTAGAAGAACCGACTACCGCGCCTTGGCAAGCGTACGACGCCCTCCAGCTAGGTGGAGTGACGATTATCGAAAAAATATATGAGAAGTGTTAAATAAATTGACTAAAATCCATCCCATCAATAACAAACGTTTTTACCGTAAATAGAATATCCACCGTGGAGACTATAAGAAACATAGTAAAACACGTTAACAGAATTAACCAAAGATATTCATATTAGAGATGAAACGGATATTCGGTAACTATCCGGTATCCGGCCGGATACCGGATAGTAATACAGTATCCGGCCGGATACCGGATAGTAAAATTTAAAAAAATCTCATTATTTTACACAAGGCAAATCATACTCCAATAGGTTATGGACACCGTTTATTTTTATAATCGCACATCAAAAATGTTTGTTTTATTAATTATTGACATTTCTTGTTAATCTATCAGAATTCAAACATAAAATCACGACGACAAGTCATAAACAATGAAATAAACAACAACCGAACTAAGAAACAAACACAAACTGACACGCGCGATAACACTGGAACGCCCCCGAGTCGACCCGATCTCCGCTTACGTGCGACCCGAATGCGCCTGAATATTTCCGATCTCGTTCACCGCGCCAATATTCAAATCAAACTGATCGCGTCAACGCAATAAAGGGCCGAATATCCGGCGCTCCGGCCTAGTAGCTGGCCGAATATCCGGTATCCGGTATCCGGCCAAACTACTATCCGTTTCATCTGTAATTCATATAAAAAATACTAGATTACTATTACAAAGTTATATCAAAAAATCTTAAATCAATCCCATTAACAGCCTCCGTGGCGCAGTTGGTTAGACGCCGCCTGTGAAACGAGAGGCCGCGGGTTCGATCCCCGCATCGAGACAAATGTTTGTGTGACCCACAGGTATTTGTTTCGGGTCTGGGTGTTTGTGAGACCGAAAAGTCTTTCGTAGTTTCTGATACCCACGACACAAGACTCGATTTTAGTGTGGGGTCAGGACTATGTATGTGACTGTTGGGTGTATTTATTTATTTAATCACTTTTCACTAGCCTTTAGACAACGGCATCCAAGGCCAGGTGTTCGAGGACACCGCCGCCTTCATCCTGCGACAGCACACCGACAAGGTGAAGGGCAAGAAACCATCGCTAGGACAGAAGGCAAGTCCAAACAATTTTATAAAAACTAATTACTAGAAACAATATTTTCTAAACTGATATGAAAAAGTTTGTAATGTACCAGTAAGTTCAGGGTACCCCCAACAAATTATCCGGTGAGATATAATAAATATAATTTTGAAGAAAATACAAATATAATCATACAATCGAACATAGAATCTCCTCCCCTTGAAGTCAGTTAGAAACTAAAAAAGAACAAAATATTATTTAAATTATATTTATGTATTTTCAGCTTCATTTCATTTCTACACACTATTTCAAATATAAGTAGTCCAAGAACTAAGACTTAAGTTGATCCTTAATTATTATTTATAATATTGACAATACAGATAACAGCCCGAGTACTTTACGTGATACCGACCAGAAAAGCGCCGTTCCTGACAATGAAGAACATATTCGAGAGCACCTACCCGGACCTCGGTGAAGAGCAGAAGTTTAAGGACGGAGACATTATTGAAAATGCTCAGGTATGCACTCCGTATGCAGGCTGTTATTCATAATTAACAATACATAAATTCACGCCATTATCCCAGAAGGGGTAGGCAGAGGCGCCACCAGGACACCCACATTTCGCCTTGTATGTTCCGTTCCATGATGTGGTAGGGGGCGAGCCTATCGCCATATCGGGCACTAATTCCTGCCCGACCCGTGATTCGAACCCGAGACTTCAGCTTTGTAGTCGTACCGTAGTACAACTACGCCACCGAGACAGTCGTCTTAAGTATAATTAACAATAATTATACTTAAAAATATTATTCGAAACCCGGGTGGAGCAAAGTGATATTGGATTTTCCTATTCATTATCAACCCAGAGTCAGGAATTTGTGCTCGATATGGCGATAGGCTCGCCCCCCATTATATCGTGGGACGGAACATATAAAGCGAAATGTGGGCGTCCCGGTAGCACCTCTGCCTACCCGTTCTGAGAAAAAGGCGAGAGTTTATGTATCTAAATAGTACTGCTTTAATGCCTTGAGATGATTCTGATATGCTTGAAGTGTAACTTAATTTTTAAAATGTACATTATTTAAAAGTTATGAAACATTCTTTAATAAACAACTAAAACAATTATTATTTACAAAAACGTACTACACAATAACAGAGTACCTAAATGAAAAATAAATAAGACATTTTAATATAAGCACAGATAAAAATATAGTATACTTAAGTAAATAAATACTGATTTATTTAATTAACTGAATATAAATACTATGGCTTCCTCTCCTCTCATTTTTTTTGCCGTGCCCTACATTCACCTTATTGTACATACAATAAATTGTAACATCATTTTAAAGTACAAAAATAATAAAACATGTTGATTTTCCCGGCAATACAAAACTACTCATGGCAGCGGTTCATGTGTATTATGTAGATAAATAAGACACACAGGGTGTGTGTACACCGCAGTGAACGTGTCAATATGTCTCCAGGTGTTGAGTATCAGCGGTCGCGGAGTTCTCTTCAAGCTAGGCCAGGGTTGCACGGGCAGCATGAGCGTGAAGCGGATCCAGGTGGATGAAGACCTGGCCGATGAGGAGGTCATCGCCAAGTCTTATCCTATAGGTGAGAGTTAAGATCTTCACACTTAACTCATTGGGATAGAGGTGATGTTATAATAAATAAATACACCCAACAGTCACATACATAGTCCTGACCCCACACTAAGACCAAGTCTTGTGTCGTGGGTATCAGGAACTATGAGAGACTTTTCGGTCTCACAGACACCGAAACCTGAAACAAACATCTGTGGTTCACACAAACATTTGTCTCGGTACGGGGATCGAACCCACGCCCTCACGGTTCACAGCCGGCGTTCAACCAACTGCGCCACGGAGGCTGAATGATGTAATAGTCTCTTATGTGTTAACATTCGCTTTATAACTACGAAAGTTGGATAGAATGGGTGTCTTGTAATGATTGGTTATTTGTGTCTAAGTTTTGTTTGTCTTGTGACTAATTGGGGTGTGTTTTAGCCATTTTTATATCTACTTTTAAACGATAAGGGTAATTGTAAGAAGATCTATCATGTTTCAGTTAACTAATTCGTTAAGAGCTTGCAAATAAAACAGTTTACTGAAATACAAAATACATCTCGTTAACAGCAATTTTAAAAATCAATATACAAAAAAAAAAAACAAAAAAAAAACACCCAAATTATAATGGTTTCTTAGATTTACGCGAATGTTACACATTGAAATAAAACTATTTTATACGGATTTTATCGCGATTTGGTTTAACTTTTACATTTTTTAACTTCCCGACGTTTCGATTACTTTACAGCTTTCGTGGTCTCGGGGCGGAAATTAAACCAAATCGCGATAAAATCCGTATAAAATAGATTTATTTCAAAATCACCCAAATTTTTAGTGACGTCACAACAATTCCCCCAGGTAGTACCCACAAAGTCCGCGTAATTTGCTACAACCTGTGCGACTACATCTACTCCGTGAGCGACCAGCCCGAGCTGCTCAGCCAGAAGTACTTCAGCCTCGACCAGCTCAGGGTCGGGGACGTTGTGCAAGCCACCGTCAAGAATATCGCGGAGGCGCATGTTGTGCTTAACTTGGGACGGTTTACGGGTAAGAATTTTCTTTTTATTTACCAATTATAAATTTTCTAAATAAAATAGATATTTTATCATTGTAGGAAAACAGTATGTTTTTTGAAACGATAATGTGTAAAATTACCAATTATTTTTTGTTTATAGACGAGTAGTACCCCTATGGTGTATGTGTTTAAGTTTCTTTTATCGGTTTAGTGGCTTTTGGGAAAATATATTATATATTTTGTTTTTTTTATTTCAAATTCAAAATCCTATAGAAAAATTGAACTTGCAAGATAAAATAATCTTATTAATACCAACAAACACACAAAAAAATTTATATTATTTTGAGGTCATTTCACTATACTTTTGTTCTACAGCCTTTTTGATTTCAATAAATGCTTCATAAGAAATCATTTAGAACATTTCCAAGCATGATCACTATACTTTTCGTATTTCAAGACGATTCATTGGTATATTATTGTATATTCTCAGGTATGGTGCCCCACGCGCACATCACGGAAGCCGGTATCATTCGAGACATCAAGAAAGGCACGTCGAAATTGGCCAAACACAAATACAAGGTAAGCTTGTGCTACCTGATTGGTGGACTTGAGGCTATTTTAATATCGTCATTGTATTGTATCAGCCCATATTCGTCCCACTGCAAGACACGGGCCTACTCTACAATCAAGGGTACGATTGAGAGTGGTAAGGCCATATAGTCCACCACACTGGCCTAATCCGGGTTGTCGGACTTTACATACCATAGAAATTATTACAAATCGCTACGGTATGCAGGTTTCCCCACGATGTTTTCTTTTACCGTTATAGTGCGTGGTGATTGACTATCAATACACACATGACTCCGAAAAGTCACTGGTGTGCTCTGGGATTTGAACCCGCGACCGCCGCTAACATTATTAGGCAGCCGGGTCTGGCCCGTTACTAACAGGCCACCACGTACTTACATATCGTCATTACAAAATTATAATTCAAAATTCAGACTTATGTGCAGTGTGCATTAGGTCATTATAATTATCTTTCTCTCTCTCTTTAGTTACAAGAAGTCCACTGCTGAAAAAAAGCCCCTACCAATTTTAATTATATTATTATTAATTCAAACTTCCAACTTATGAAACCCACACTAGGTTAGTGAAGTAGTGAGACTAATACCTAAGCGCTCAATCAAAGTTTTAATTATAGAATTCTGCTTAGTGGACAATTATATGTGGATACAGTATACTACAGAATTATATAGAATATTGCATATTATTTAACATTTGTGTTTTCAAGGTGGGTCAAGAAGTCCGCGCCAGGGTACTGACCGTGGACCCCATACGTCGCGCCCTCTTCCTAACAATGAAACCATCGCTACTCTCACCAGATATTGAAGTACTGAGCTCCGTGGATCAGGCTGAAGTGGGGAAAGCTTACACCGGGATTATAAAGGTAATTTGAGCTATTATAATTCATATAATTCATTCATCAATACCTAATGAATACTGGTATTAGCCGTTAACAAGAAATAAAAACGTACCTACGCCGGATATCAATGAAGGGAGACGGAAGATAGAGTGAGTGAGACAAAAACACAAATAGCGTTATTTTTTGTAATGTTTTCTTCATGGCCTCTTGTAATTTTTTAAATTTTATTATGTGGTTGTATTATTATCTCTGTGCTCGGTGTAATGTTAATCGCAATGTTTTGTCCGCAGTACATAAAAGACTACATAATCGTGTCGTTCTTCGACAACGTGTGCGCGTTCGTGCCGCGCCACTACGTCTCCAAGGACCCTGTGGAGAACCTCATGGAAGCATTCCACGTTGGACAAATCGTATGCATAACTCTGTTTCATTGTCCTAAATTACATCTTAGTATGGGAGCTGACTTATGTGACTTTTGGATGTATTATCAACAGGTAAACTGCACGATCCTGACTGTGGAGAAGGAATCGAAGAAGTTATTTGGCAGCCTCACTACAACACCGTTTTGGCCCGCTGTAAGATATTTTTGTAAGGCATGCTTTGCACTCAAAATAATGCAACGTGTTTGTCCCAGTCAACGCATAGATAATTAATAAATCGGCTACCTTGTCTAATTGGCTGGCTTGTTTCATTAAATTTTAGTTTGTGCCCATATGTGAAGTTATTATGCATGATATGTAATTGCATTTTTAGTTATTTATTATATTATTAATTATATTGCCATATTTATTATATTTGATAGAAAAAACGAGAGAAAGGGGAGAAACGTAAGCAAAACGCGCAACAAACAGAAGTACCGCAGAAGAAAAAGAGACAGAGCGATGAAGATCCAGGGGCTTCGTCTGACGAGGCTGAACAAAGTGATACTCCCGAAGAAACTGTCGAAATAAGTAATAAAAAAACTAAAGGAAACAAAAAAGCAAAAGAATCAGAAGAACAAACAGGAAATGATAAAAGTAAAAAGGCTAAAAAAACAACAAAGGTAGACGATTCACAAAAAGAAGGCAAAAAGAAAGAAAAGAAATCAGAAACTCAATCTGAAGAAACAAAAACAAAAAGGAAAAGGAAAGAAACAGAAATATCTACAGCAAGCGATCCCATTGACACAGACTTTGCAGAAGATGAGCAGATGTCAGAAGAAACATTAGATATACCTAAAAAAGATTCCAAAAAACAAAAACAAGAAAAGGTAGAAAAGAAAAAAGACAAAGATCAAGAACCCACGCAAGAAGAGACAGCTAAACCAAAAAAGAAAAAGAAAGGTAAAAAAGAAGATACAATCCAAGAAATAGAGGCAGACAGTAATCAAGACTTAGAAAACCAACTTGAAACAGCAGAAGGAGAACCTAAAAGTAAAAAGGCGAGGAAGAAGAAGAAAAAAGAACAAGAAAAAGAAAAAGAAAATATCGAGAGTATAGCACCTGAAAGTCTCAAACCAGCTCTAGAAATACCTTGTACGCAAGATTTCTGGTCTGCTAAGTTAGAAAACCTGTCAAAGAGTGTTCAGGAAGAGGAGTCTAGCAGTAGTGATGATGAGGTATGTGGTAGAAAACAAGGTTTTTGATATTTCTAGTTTAGTGATCGGGTATGGGGTAGTTATGAATTAATATACCCTCAAAGTATGCAAATTTGTATAATATTACTAATAGCCCATTTGGCACAGTTGGTTGAAAGGTCATAGTGAAACGAATGGCCGCGGGTTCAATCCTCGTACGCGTCAAAATTGTAAGGCCCACAAATATTTGTTTCGGGTCTGTGAGACCAAAACGTAGTTTCTGATACCAACATCCCATGATTTGTTACTATGGGCCCAGGACTATGTGTGTCTGTAGGGTGTATTATTTATTTTCACAATGTTTCAGGCAGCAAAAGACACAAAAAAGAAGCGAAAAAAGTTATCAGTGAAGGAGAAGCTAGAGAAGGCGCGCGCAGAAGAAGAGAGACTGCGGGAGATGGAAAGAAGAGCGATAGAGAGTGAGAGTCAGCCGCGCTCCTCCGACCAGTTCGAGAGGGCGCTGCTGGCCAACCCCAACTGCAGTCAACTTTGGATCGCGTACATGGCATTCCACTTGCAGGTATAATGCCAAAAAATATATAATTTGTATATTACAGAAAAACATGAAATATTTTTCAAAGTCTAATGAAATTAAATAATATAATTGTTCTTCAAGCTGTTAATGGCCTATTGATAGTTGGGTAGACGCAACTGTAGGGGTAAGAGGATAGCAGGGATGGAGTACTACTAATAATGTCTAGGAAGTGACAACAATTTGTGCCAAGGCGCCCGAATAATTTCACTCCGGGTGCCGGTAACGCCAAAGCTACTATCTTTCGGGCTGAAATGACTGTTGACACATTCATTAATGACCAATACCAGAGTTATTTAAAAAAATATAAATACCAATAATAATTGTTGTTCGCAGGCGACAGAAATCGAGAAAGCGCGTGCGGTCGCCAAGAAAGCTTTGAACACCATCTCGTTCCGGGAAGAGGACGAGAAATTGAATGTATGGCTCGCACTAATCAATCTCGAGAACAGGTTTGGTAGTAAGGTATGCAAAGTCTCATGACAGTTTTTAACCTTCAAGCGGGCGCGCGGTCATTTGTAACGGGAGCGGGCGCGCGTAACCGAAAAGACCTATGGGATGAATAAGACAAATAAAGCACTAATTATTCGATATTCTCTTATTTATTTGTACTCAGATACATTATGATTGTGTTTAAAGTGTAATTTGTCAAAAAAAGTAATTAAAATTATGAAAAAGAAACAATTTTTACATTAATAAACATAACTCAAACATTCTATAAATCAAAACAAAAATTAGGAACACAAAACCCTTTTTTATATCTAAGACTAGTATATATACCTAGTCTAATAATAAAAATTCAAAATAAGAATAATAATAATTAACTTTGGTTTAGTTTTCATTGGAATCAGTTTCTTCGTTCATATAACATTGATTGCAAATAAATGTTGTATGACTTCTGCAAATATTTTTCATACATAAGTTACATTGCGTTTTTGATTGCCTCCTTTTTTTGGCTGGACATATTTTACAGGTTCCTCTGCATGTGCCAGAACTACCTGCTTCTGCATCAGCAGCACTATCCTCCATATTCAAATGCTCCCTTATGTTTCTTTTTAGTTTTCTTGGAAGGCCTGACATCGTTGATCTTCTTTGGACATACTCTTTTATCAATTCAATGCCTAATGCCCGTAAATACATTCGCCTTTTCCTTAGAATGACATTATTTGCCCTCAATATCACCATACTATTTATTCCTGCAATATCCAGGAGACGAAAGAAGAGTGTCAATGGCCATCTATTATTCTTCCTTGAAACCGAATACATTTTTGCTTTTTTATCGACTTCATCAACACCCCCCTTTGTTTTATTGTAAAAAGTAATGATGCTAGGTTTGCGCTTTTCATTTGTACTTTCATCTATTTCTGCAGCACAGTGAAGTGATGATATAAGAACTACTGATCTTTTCTTTTTAGGTACGTAAGACACGAGTGTAGATGTATCTGAAAATCCAAATTGACTTGAATATTCAGGTTGGTTTTTATCTATAAAGCAAGGAGGTATTTCTCTCTTGTTCTTACGCATGGTACCCACAACAGAAATTTTATAATCCTTGGCCAAATCGTTTATCAACGGCACACTCGTATACCAATTGTCGATGGTAAGGTTTCTTCCAGTGCCAGAAATCGGTGTAATTAGCCTCTTTACGACGTCTGCCGCAGCATTACTCAATTGATATGGGCCTTCAGGCTGCCTGCCAGCATAAAGTTCAATATTTAGAACGTAAAACGTAGCAGCATCTACTAGTGGATACAGTTTGATTCCGTATTTGTCGGGCTTTGATTTCATGTACTGTCGGAAAGGACATTTTCCTCGAAAGCCAATCATCATCTCGTCGATTACAACATTCTCTCCCACTGAATATGGCAAAAGACAGTTTTGTGTAAACATATCTAAAACTTCTCTTATTGGTGCAGCTTTGTCTAAAGTTCGACGAGCTTGTCGCGTAGTAGCATCATCAAACCGCAATGAATTCAGTAGAAATTTTACTCTTTTCACTGACATAGTAGTAGGAAAAATAGGTATACCTGTTCCATCACTTGCATATAAATCTTCTAAATTGGCGTGTGATGTCTTCAAGGATCCTGCTATGTACAACAATCCGAAAAGTGCTCGAATTTCTACCGCATCAGTTGGTTTGCAGTCACGTATTCTGTTATACGATTGCGCCTTTTTTTGAATAAATTCGTTGGTATATCTAACAACTTTTTCAATAATATTCTCTGAAATGAATAAACTCCAGGCTTGCGTAAATGTTGTTGCTCCCACACCATTTCTCCGAATACCCGCATCTTCCGTCAGAACATTTTGCACTTGACGTCTCACTCTGTTATTGTTAGATTTTTGCCACTTCGTTACTTTATCGCGTCCTGTAAAATAGCTATTTATTACTGAAAGTGGCAAATCATCCTCTTCTTCGTCTGAGCAGTTTGACTCCTCAGCAGATCGAGGTTCCTCTGCCACGATGTGGTCGGAATTTTCAGAGCCATGGTCGCTGAGCTCTGATTCACTCTCTTCTTCGTCTTCTCTTAGTAAATCCTCGATTGCACTTTGTGATAACTGTCTACGACTCATTGCTATATAAAAATCCAAAATAAATTAGATAATATTGAATAATGTCCGAAGAACTATTACAAGCATGAACGAGTGTATGTCGCGTTGAGCGTCGCGCGTAATCTTTTCGACGACAGGCGCGTGTAATCTTTTCGACGACTACGCCGGGACTAAAACAATTGCGATCTGCGGAGTGGGAAGAGCGCCTCGAGCGACGGTTTATTGTTTATTTTACTCCCAATGACATAGCGACAGGCTACTAGGAATGAGAAATTAATGTGGTGGGTAGTAACAATAATATAAACAAAAATGTACTAAGCGCGGTCGATTCGACTACGCGCGCCTGCATTTCTGTTCTTGTTTAATATTACCAAAATGACTACGATTCATTTGATGGTATGCTCAGTGCAAACAAATGGTTTATATGTACACATACACACACACACACACACACACACACACACACACACACACACACACACACACACACACACACACACACACACACACACACACACACACACACACACACACACACACACACACACGCACGCACGCACGCACGCACGCACGCACGCACGCACGCACGCACGCACGCACAAAACATTCATTTTTGTCTTTTAAATTTTAGTTTTATTTGCATTATTTTATCACTATAATGTAACCGTCCTATTATTGTAAGAAACCTAATGAAACCTACTGTTAAGGAGGGCCTAATAACTGCGACATAATAGAAACTACATCTATGGTAATAACTAATGCAGTTATTATTGCAATTTTTTTATGGTTATGTAACAACAACATTATTTCTTTGGTTCCTAAATAAATTTTATTTTATTTTTTAAATAGAGGTAGTTATCTATGGTAGATACCATTTTGTTCGGTCTTGATCTCAATTGACAGAATCATGTCGACCTATCCAGAACCGGATATACACAAACTGGTAGCTCTCCAGACGGATACGAATACTCTATATATTTGGATTGCGTTGCACTTATATTTTATTGCATTAATGTAATTTTGTGTTGCCAGTATAAAAAAAGTCTTCAACTTATATTTTTAACTCCAGGAATCCCAACAAACAACCCTAGAGGAAGCCCTACAAATGAACGACACGTTCAAAATTCACTCCAAACTGCTGGACATCTACGTGGAGACCAGCAAGCACCAGGAGTTGTCCTCACTGGTTGATCTGATGCTCAAGAAGTACCGCAGAGAGCCTGGCAACTACACACAGTGTGGACAGGCCTGTTTTAACCTAGGGCTGGTTGATAAAGCCAGGCAGGTCATGCAGAAGGCTATCAGTGTCCTGCCGCCGAAGGAACGTGAGTATACTAGATACATTATTCATTCTAATCTGTGGAATATCACAGATTAGAATCTTCTAGATTCTTGCCAACATTGTAATCGAATTGATCAAGTCCAGCGCTTATTCATACTTTTGTTAAAACTACCCACGATAATTGTAAAAAAAATCGTGTTAAAACATTACTAAAAAGGGAAGTCTGCAGATATGTTACTAGTGCTACCCACAAGTTTTTTCCATTGATTTGATTGGTTAAGTATTAGTGTGTGAATTTAAGAGTTTAGACAACAACTTTCACTACCTCTTTTTCTCGTATCCATCCCATGGTTGTCTGTAAAAACAATAAGACTTGCGTTTCTTTAAATGGTTTATTATTTGTGTTCACGTCACTAATTTAGTTTTAAGTAGGCGCGGAGCATCACTATTTCATTTGCATTAAAAATATCAAATCGCTCGTGTTTCTTTTAACCAAACGCTACAAGCAAAATTGATACTTAACACCCCAACAATTTGGCATGTTTTTCTGAAACAATAAAGAACAAAGGAACAGCACATGAACAACACAGTTTTATCCCAGATGTACCAGTGCTCGTGCAGTTCGCGCTGCTGGAAGGCAAGCACGGCGCCGCGGAGCGCTCGGAGGCGTTGTTCGAGCACGTGCTTGCTGTCTACCCCGAGCGGGTTGATGTGTGCTCCGCTTATATCGACATGCTGGTGAAGAGATCTGATGTCGAGAGAGTCAGGTTTGTGTTACATCTTATATCTTGCGGATATTGCCGATCAATACATAGTGTAATTGAACCACCAATTGGAAGAAGGGAATAAACGCCACTTTTCGACATATTCACTTTTATACAGTTTTACATTCTTTAGACGTAGGGCTAAGTTGTGAGTTCGAAAAAAGAAAAAAAGTCCATTCATTTCATATAGATTCATGGGGCTAAAAAAATTGTTAGTTGGAAGGAGGAAACAAATCCTTCCTTTATTCCCTTCTTCCAACTATCAACTTTACGTGTATAGAAATAATATTTCTTTTTGCCTCTTTTTTTATTCGATAAACAAAATCGCATCACATAGTGGTAGGGGGCGTCATACTAGCGATCTAATACCCGCCATTGTAGTTGTATTTGACGCTCCAAAAACCTTCTACAAACCCGAAAATACCTGAAACTCTGGCATATGTCACTAAAATACCCTTAAATGAGAAAAAAATGAATGACATACAAAAAATAATCCAATATATTCCTGACGAATTCAAAGATTTCTACGATATAATTCTGACCTGGCCAACTACAAGATCCGAAAATGAAGAATAGAAGGATAACAGAGTGTCTTTACAAGTTTGTAATAAATAAATAGTTTTTGTCATTATTATTGTCTATTATTTCAAAATATTTTGTACCTGGACCAGTATACAATTATTGTATACTATTAATATATTATATAAAAACATGTAATAAATGGTTTATCTTTAGAATTATATGATAAATTGGAAGAAGGGAATAAATCCAACACATTTCGATGAACACACATAAATAAATATTATACATTTAAGGCAGGTCTGTCGGTGAATAAATCAGGATTGATATTTTCTTAATAATCATTGATGTCCTATAAGTTTATAAGTTGAAAGCAAAAAGTTATGAAGTTTTTTTTTATTATCTCCGTTCCTATTTTTTGGATTTATTCCCTTCTTCCAATTGGTGGTTCAATTATATGATACTATGTTTTTTTTTTGTTATGTATTAGCTAGTTTTAAAATAAAATATGGCATGCAACTGCAAAATAATTTTAATAGGTATAGCAAGATTAAAAGTTTCTTGTAGTTTCTGATACCCACAATACAAGACGTTATAACTATGTGTTATAAGTTACATAAATTTATTTTAAGACTCAATATTCCACGATATGACTTAAAGTTATAATATTTAGTTTTTGGAATAAATATATATAAAAATATTGTTTTGCAGGGAAGTGCTAGACCGTATGACCTCGCAGAAGTTGCCAGCACGCAAAATGAAAGTTCTGTTCAAGAAATGGCTTGATGTAGAGGAGTCTATAGGCGACTCGCAAAAAATGGAAGAAATTCAGAGGCGGGCGAAGGAATTTGTAGAAAAATCCATGTCGTAATGTTAATACTCCATTGTACTTTATTGTATTAATATAACTTAATGACAATTTCGTTGTTTTATTCGTATATTTAACATGTAATTCAATTGATACTCTGATACTCCATGTTCTAATTGTTAATATGTGTATAAACAATTATAAATACTTGAACATAAAGGTTTTAGACGGTTTTATAATACTATTGCTATTTGTAATATTTGTAGGCATCGGTGGGGGCGGCGGCGGTGGCGGTCCGGTTCGCATCGGTGCAGATTTTTCGACTCTATTATAAGTTTGAATAGGCTTATTATTGTTTGGCACACGAACTCCATAGATCGAAACTGGGGCACAAGTCTCATATCCCAATTTCGAATAAAATTTCTCCTGCCCTTTCGTTGACAAATGTAACATTTTTAAACCTAGTATTGCTTTACAGTATTCTTCGACGTATTTCATTAGAAAAGTGCCTAATTTTTTCCCGCGCATCGCTTTGCTTATTACTACGGTTTCTATAAAACAACTTTCTGGTATACTTGGGATTGGAGTAAGTTTACAATGGCCTAGTAGACGTTTTTCATCATCAACTAATATAAGGCTCGTAGGCAGGTTGTCGCAGGACGCTTGGAGAGACATCATGCGAGCTGTTTCGCTGCGCGGCCACTCATCGTTGATAAGTTCGCAGCATGCCTTCAAATATTGTGGGTTTGAGTGCAACTTCAATATTTTAAGATTTTCGTTTTCCATGGTGCAGTCTGCAACAACAATAAAGGAAAGTTCATGGGCTAATAAAGTAACTCTCAGTATTGATATAAAATTGGTATCAACCATTATAAAAAAGGAATGCTATAAGCAAAGTTTGACGAAGATCTACTAGAGTCTAGATCATTTTCTATGTTGAATAATTGCCAATTTACGATTAATATTATGTTGTTTAATGAAGCTACAGGCAATAAAAGTTATTAACTTGCAGCACTGAAGACATCAGTCAAACTGACAGTTGTCAAATTCTCGCAGGAACACAAAGAAAATTTTAGAGGTTAGTTCAAAAGAATTTGCATTTTTGCGCTACTTTTCTAACAAAAACAAATAGATTAGTCAATATTTATAGAAAGGGAGGACTTACCAAAGTTTTCCTATACATAACTGGTGTTTAAATTCTCTTGGGAAACCGGTAAGTGCGATCCTTGTTCATTTTTTCAAGTGTAACCTGTACGTTTAGGGTATGGCTTGACACTAACCTATTTTTATCTGTCACGGTGGGAGGATCACCGGCCGTTTAATGTTTAAAAGTAACATGAGCCTTAACAGATATCTGATTAGATAGAACTTTGCTATTTACTGATTAAATTATTTTATGAAAGCCCTATTTTGTATCAGATTTTTTTATGTATTTGCCTCTCTGTTCCCTAATATGATAATAAGAAGGAAATATCATATTGAAGCATATAATTTAATTTGAAATACCAAAACATAAATTTATTTTTTGTTTAAAATTATCAAAATCATATGGATGATATAAGTCCACTGTAGTTCTATTAATTCTGTTACATTAGAAGATGTTAGTATTTCAATATTTAAGCTTCATTTGTACCTAACATATGAATATTGTTATTGGATTAACATTGTAAAATAAAATTGTAATTTGAGAAGGAATAAATGACACAGGACATGTTTATATGAATTTATGTGGAATTGGATTTATGTAATTATTCTAAAGTAATTTAATCTATTGTTTGTTTGAATATTCAATATATTACAGCATAATAATGGCAGATGAGGATGATGATGTGCCAAGCTTGTCTGCGGAAACCTTTGCAGCACTGCAAGAATTCTACGCTGAACAAAATAAGAAACAAGAAATCCTCGCAAAACTGGAGGCTGATAATAAACTAAAAGAAAATATTTTACTTGAAGAGAACTGGGTAATGAAGTTATATTGCTTGTTAATGACAAGAAATACACTTATTTATTAAAATTGTATTCCTTGTCCAATAGATGTTCAATTAAAAAATGATCTAGCAAATGCTAGTTATACTAGCTTATTTATTTTATTAATATTATTTTCTATTCTGTATATAATATTTAAATTTTTTGCAAAATAACATTTCACTTATATCATAAATCTCAGTTGTTTACTACCGTAAGAAATAAAATTCTAATGTAATGTAGCTATACTATGCTATATTATAGCTACATTATTTAATGTTTGTAAATTATTTTTGTCACCAGCAATTAAGTCAGTTCTGGTACAACGAGGCCACTGTGCATTCCCTGGTGAAGGTGGTGGATAAAGTGGTCCCCAATGGAGGCAGGGTGGCTTTGATCTCCTGCCCCACACTCTTTGTTCCGGTCAAGAGGCAAGTTGGCAGTAGAGCTAATGGTATTTATTTCTTTACTTTAAAAAAAGTAAGATTTTTCTCATTAATGATTTTAAAAATAAAAGGCCTATTAAATAAGCACGAATGGAAGGAGGGTAGAGAGGCCTTTGCCTTGTAGTGGGACAGTGTATGTAAGCACATTTCACATTTGATACATTTCCCAATATTCAAATAATTAGGAGCAATAACTCACAAGGGTTATGTACTCAATGCATGTACAGTTATTACACACCAGTTGTAATATTTACCTTCGTAATACAACCAGCACTTATGGATAGTTCATTGTGTTTATTTTTTGAATCTTTCTTTATACATGTATGAAATTATTTTTTGTCTTTATGGTTCATTCTTATATTTCCAAATTTCCAGTGACACTTCTAGAATACGACAGAAGATTTGAAATCCACGCTCCCGACTTTGTCTTCTACGATTACAATACGCCAGACCGGCTTCCACCAGAAGCACTCAACTCCTGTGACTTGGTGGTAGCAGATCCACCTTTTCTCTCTGAGGAGTGCATCACAAAGACCTCGGAGACCATAAAACTAATGGCCAAGGATAAGATAGTGGTCTGTACTGGAGCGATAATGGAGGACCATGTAAAAAGTCTACTCGGACTTAAGAAGTGTGAGTTTGAGCCCCAACATAGAAACAATTTAGCGAATGAATTCGTGTGTTATGCTAACTTTGACTTAGATGATGCTTTGAGGTGATAAGAATAAAAAGCTTTCAAAAGATAATTATGTTGACACAATTGTAAACTATCGTATACATTGGCTGGTCCAATTCTTTTGATTTTTTAATCCTGAAATCAAGGGTTTTCTTTATGCTCATCAGGCATAATTACTCTGATTGTGATATGAATATCCATAATATGAAGAAAAAAAAAACGTTTTAGTAATATTAATGCATTTGTTATTTGTACATTTTTTTAAATAGTACTGTATTTGGAAAAATAAAAGGCCATAATGTAAAACATTCCTCATTTTATTGTTCTCCTTAACAAAATTACTCTTTGTTACAATACATTATGCTGGTTAACATTTTTTTTATTTTTTATTTTCTCAATTGGAAAATCGTCATATCTATACTCACATTTGTGGCGACCTTTACTCTATAATGACAGCTCTCGCGTGGACCGAGTTGTTACAAACCAACATAAAAGATAATAAGCACCGAAACTTTAATAAGTTAAATTAGGGAGTTCATTTCAGTTATTTTCAAAACAGGTTTAAATAAATGCAGATCAACCTAAAGGATATAAAAACATTTAGTTGAGATTGGCTACAATTTGCTCTCATTGCAATTCATTTTTAATACTAATCTCGACTACACGTTCTTTATAATATCTTTATAATTAGTTCTTTACAATTCAAATGGTCCTTCGAGCCGTTTAGAGAAAGTCACCACATCATAAATTCGTTATTATATCCCAAGTCACTTATGCTGAATTATCACTTACAATAGACAATGAACGTGTAGTTGGAACCAGAAACACGATAACTAGCATTATTGATTAATAACTGCATTTTGAGGGTGTTGGGAAATATTTTGTTTAGTTCATGCAAAACTGTATAAGAAATGCATAATTACGATGCATTGATACGATTGACATAGCAATCGTAGTTAATATCTTAACGTTCAAAAACTACATAATTAAATAATAATATTTATTTTAATATTATAACTTTGTATAGACTATAGATATAGTATCGTGTCTATAAAATTCCAACTTTAAATTTGTAAAAATAGGCCTATATATACCAAATCTGCAAATTGATCAGATTCATACTTATACATAAATTACAGAATTTGTGTGCAACATCAAGTAAATATTCGAGGAAATAATTCTAGCTTTAAATGCAAGACAAATTATTATTTGAAAAGGCCTGAAATCATCTTTGTATGAGAAATATATCACAAATTAGCTGTAAACATAGGCAGTTAGTTATAGCCGAGAATTCAATTTTCCGGTAATTCCGGTAGAGCACAGTACGAAAAGAATAATATGTGGAAACAGAATTATTTCCTCGCACAATAAATCCATGCAGTATATAACACTTCATAAAGTCGCAAACACCTAAACATACTAATTACATATCCAGGTGTCTACCTACATTGGTCGGGTAATATTGTCACTAAAGTAGCTACACTCCCTAAGTTGCCACGCTTATTTGTACTAAAAATAAATTTTTAAACATCACCAAACGTGCGCCATCTCTTTCCAACTCGCGCGAGGCAATATATCTGTATTCTGTACTCTTCTAACACAAAGTCCAATATATACCTACATCAATATATTATGGGTTCTCTACAAGGCCGTATTACATGGGGTTTTTCATATAAATAGACATCTATTAATTTATTAAATTCTTACTAAAGCTTATTTCTATTGAGATATTGAATTAATTTTATCAGAAAATCTGTGTATCCAATTTTCCGGGAAATTCCGTTAGATTTAGTGACCGGAAAACGGGAGACATTAAAAATAGACAATTGCAAACATGTTTCATGCCGATTATGTTTTAAGACAGTATTAATTAAGTTTACCGCATAATAACTGATATAGTACCATTAGCATTATAATAAATAATACAGATTGTGGGAGACGAAAAAGTGATATTATTTCAACGATACTCACAATATTTGCGCATCCTTAGCAGTGTATTTTTTATTGTTTTTAATAATAATAGAAAGCATTTTTTACAAATAGACCAAATATTTAATTTTAAATAATGTAGATATTTTTAGCAGATTTGCCGTGTAAAAAAGCAACCCATTTTCATACAAGAATATATCGCTTAAATCGATATGTTATATTCATATACAGCTGTCAGCGAGCTAGCAAGCATGCGCCATGGCTTTCGATGATGTGGAAAGCTCATTGAAGCTGTACTGTCGCTTCAGCTTGAAAGCAAGCTGTGACTGTTAGGGAGAATCTATAAAACCATCGAGAAATACAGATATGAACTATGAAAAATAGATATCTCTTTCACGTCACACAATATACACACCCTGTACCTGTTAGATTTAAAAAATAAATTGATCTAAGCGATAAGATTGTTTCACTGCTGTTTTTATGAGGTTTGTACAACGAAACTGCATTATATCTATGCGTAAATATTTTAAAACGTGAGATAAATAGGTTAATATAATTTATTCTCACTATAATCGAAATCGAGTAGCCTTTACGATGTTCTAAACATTGCATCGACAGTGCCCAACAGTGTTTCTTTCGACATCTCTGAAAACTAAAAAGGTTTGGTAGACATCCACAGGTCCAAAATAGTATGTGTATTAAGAATAGACCCTTCATAAAATACAGCAGTGTTTAAACAAAGAGAAATACAAAAAGGTAAGCAAAACAATTGAACCTCAAACAAAATATACACAAATGAATGTCTTATTTAAATTAATTTAAGCTCAACGAACTAATCCAAAAATGTTTTATTAGAATTTTTGAAAACACAAGAGTAACAGCAAAGGAAAATGTATCCTCAAAAATTGTTAATAAAATTATGTGCACAAACAAGCCGGCCCATTTTAGTTTTTATTTTGACGATCCTTCAAGATATATCGATGGAAGGTATTTCTGGGTTCTGACTCCATACGTAAATCATAATAATACTTTTCATCGCGAAACTGCTGTATTTTAATGTTGCGGTTAAGTTTTTTATGGGCACATTCATACATTTTACTAACAAAATTCTCGGATTTAACAGAAAAGACGACTAAATTAATCACAACCTTATCCGCTATAAAAATATTTTGTCTTTTGTGATCTAGGGCCGTGGCGACCCGTGTGACCGTTGTGTTAGAACTACGTCTATGTTAATTCACACACCGTCTTTTGTTACAAGTCGGGAGATAAACGGGCGACGGACTTACATATTAACTTTTTCAATTACGTTTTTCAAGGGTACGAGTACGTCTTACTAAACGGTTTTAAGTTCAATTTACGTAGGCAGTTTATAGTTATACTACTTAATGTTGTAACTCCGCCATCACGTTTTGCCAAAACAGTCGCCGCTCCTAAATAACCCTAACAGATTAGTTTGTTAAAATAAAACGGATGATTTTATAATATCAAATCCTACATACGTATTGTATCGTTCTAAATTGAAGTTTAAATGCACATTCTTACTTTTTGTGACGTATGTAACCTGGATAGTTCGAAATTGACTGAACATTTTTGGTTTGATAAGATAATTAAAAGAGAAAACAACTTTTGCTTCAAGTAAATATTACATAAATTTTTAGCTATAATGTTTTTGATAAATTGGATTTAGCACCTTTCTTCTGTAAATACATATAGAATTTTGAATAAATATTGTATCTCATATTCTCCCCTCATATTTCATCACTTATTCCATTTAATTTTCCATTTATATATTTATAAAAGTTCATAACTTTACATACATTAAAACATTGCAGACCGGAATAAACCGGAATGCCTACCGAACCGGAATTTATTGAATATCTTCTCTGTCATATATCATTTAATGTATTGCAAATTGTTAATTTATGCAAGAGAGAACTATTTTTCCTCCGTAAGACCAAAATGCCACCGTGACAGGTAATACTTCACAGTCCTTTCATTACCTCTTTGGATGTTTGAAAAATTTCTACTAGACGTTACCTTATAACCTAGAGTTAATTGTGATAAAAATAAAAGAAACAGAAAATTGCAAAAATAAATAAAACCAGTGCGCTACTGTACACGAATTAGTCACATGTTGTTAAAAACTCCTTCCGGTATGACCAGAATATTCTGATAGCATTTACCAGAGTATTCCGGTCGCAAGCACTTATTAGCCGGTGAAGCTTTTCAGTAATATAGATCCAGATACATTCAGTAACTGTTCCGGAATTTCCGGTTACGAATAACTAGTATTCAGTTAATATTTGTTCCTTATCTTACTTACTTATTTTTGTATCCATGAATTAATTATATTATTTTATATTTAATTGGAAAATACAACCGGAAAGAGTCGTTTTACGCACATCTAATGCAGAGATTATTAAGTAATATTACTTAAATGTGCCTTCACAATATAATTCTTATTTAGTACATTATATAAAAAACAAGTTCCTTGCATATAATTCATAATAATACAATGAGAAATCTAAATGCTATATTACATATAAATCATTGCCAATTAATACTACATTTAAAAAGATACAACAAATTAAGTTTTAAAATAAAAAATATATTAAAAAAGACCAAAGAAATTGTTAGAAAACTTAGTGAAGACACATTTATTACACCAGTAATTTATATGAGTTTTAAATATCACTTATTTAAATTGAAACTAACTACATAATATTTTCTCTCATTGAGAGACATTTTCAGAACTCGCCACGTGCAATAACAGACAACACACTATGGGTGCTTCTTACACTACTATCAATATTAGATGTTCAGGAGACCTAACATTTTTTCTAATACTGCCTACATCGAGACTTTTAGAGATTTCGTTAGCTTATATCTTAACTGTTACAAACTATTTGTAATGATTAGTTTATTTATATTAATTCATTGTTGATCAGTATAGGGCTGGGGTAATACCGCAATATAAGGATGGAAGGGGTAACAACGTAAACTATATTTTAAAGGAGTTACCCCTACGCAACACTATTACAGTGTTATTACAACGCACTATATCTTTTTTTAAATATAGCATTCTTAAATAACTGTCCATTGATTTGATGAGAGCTATAAGGTCAGTCCGGTAGAAGACCTAAGACCACTCATAAAAAATGGGAAAAATATGTACAGCTGTTGGACATGAGGTAAATTATTATCTATATATGTGGGCTTTTGTACACATATTGCAACGTTTCGTTCATATAGACCTTGCCACCATGCTAAAATAACTTGAAATGACTTAATAAAAATCTTATTTTTAATTCGTTTTAAGTTCTCCTGAACACCTAACACATGCAAACTAAAAGGGGATGTCCTCAAATAATCACGTATAAAGAAAGGGAAGCCCTTAAACACAAGCCTTAAAGTAATAATTGCACAAAATATACAGACATACAATGCATCTTTCATTGAATACAAAACAAAATACAAAACAAAAACATCCTTCAGGATGGAATGGAAATAACGTTTAAAAATAACATTAAAATATTACATAAATAGAACTATGTATTTGTTGTCGATATTGGAGCTATCTGAAGGTATTGATATGAAAAATTCTTAAGGCATCTGCCTACTAGACCGTTTTTCCATCGGCTAAGTCAATTCATACAAAGAATACTTTTTTGCCTTAAACATTCATAACGCATTCATGACATGTTACGTTATCGTGAGCAGGAAGCCTTACACGTTCAAAGATGAAATTTAGCGCAATATAATTATATCAATGAATTATCGTTAAATGTGCTTTCTTATTTTATATCACAAATGTATATTTTTGAAGATTATGTTAATAATAAAGGAAGGGAGGAAAGGAAGCAGACCAGCTGCTAGAAGAAAGGATGACGCCATAAAGTTTTGTGTATATTATTTATGAGTTGAAACGGCGAAGGACTGGGAAAAGTGCTGTGAAAAAAGAGGCTTATGTCCAGTCGTGGACCAATTACAGACTACGGACAGCCTCCGTGGCACAGTTGGTTAGACGCCGGCTGTGAAATGAAAGGCCGCGGGTTCGATTTCCGCACCAAGACAAATGTTTGTGATGCCCAAAAATATTTGTCTCGGTTCTGGGTGTTTATGAGACCGTAAAGTCTCTCGTAGTTTCTGCTACCCACGGCACGAGACTTAATTGATCTTAATGTGGGGCTAGAACTAGAAATATGATTAAAAAAATACCGATTAAGTGATGATGACGATGATGACGGCAAAGAACAGGGTGATAATGGTGATAGATGACGTAAATGATTTTAAAACGTGTTCACAAGCTGCATGAACGAGCCACAAGAAGTTTAAATAAGGTATTATTGTCACCGCCTTATTAATAGACATATTTAAGACCTATTTTAGTTATCGAATGTTTTGTCCCTTTCGAATGACTTAAGAATTCAGTTTGAGCGAAGAAAACAAAATATTCGGTACTAAAATAGGTTTTAAATCTGTCTATGAATAAGTCTGTAATCTATATATTTTATTTAACAACGTATTAATCATTGATTAGTGCTATTTCACCCTTTCATTGCAATACCTTCAGAGGAAGCCTCCTATGTCATGGTATCATGTACAATCCATGTGTTTTGTGTGTCTTCAATTTTATTTTAAACTTCACATAATATGAGATTGTAATTCACTTGGAACAAAACCTGCCAAATGCATTAGATTTTTTCAATATTTTTTTTTAGTTTAAATGAAACAGTCAACTGGCAATTTGATAATAATATAATCTACTTCCACATACAAAATTGGATATGTAGCATTGGTGTTAAATTGATCTGTTTTGTTTGATGATCAACATTTTCGAACAGACGTACTTACTTTGAAGTTTACTTACGCAAAAAATCCTTTTTGGCACTTATGCACATAATTTTACGGGAGTAAAGTTTCCAGCTTATTTGCAATACTCATATTTCCTAAAAATATTACACGTATGTATGTATATTCAAAGACACACAAAACACAATAATTCAAGGTCATATGCAAATCTTTGAAGTTTCGCGTCACGTGTGGATTTTAACTAAGGACGATCCAACGATGGTACAATAAACTAATAGTAAAGGCACCCGTGGTACGCGCACGCATCCGCTGCCACGCCCCACTGGTGGTGGTGAAGCTGGGGGCGCTACCTGCGTCTCCTGGCGGCGCAGAGGTACAGCAGCAGCAGCGCCAGCGCCAGGCAGTGGTACAGCAGCAGCGCCGCCGCACACAGCGCGCGCACCAGCCGCCGCGCCGACGCTCGCAGCGCGCGCGCCGTGGCGAGCTCCGCGCGACATCATCCCGTGCCGCACTTGCCGCTCTCGAACACGCCCTGCACGCACACACAGACGTATACATATACTGCTGCACATAGTCCACCCCAATAACCTGACAGTCCACGATACCTTTCTGAAGAAGGGCGAGAACTCGACGAGCGTGTCCTTGGTGAGCGGCGCGCGGTGGAAGGGGCAGCGGCGGTCGGCGGAGCACACGGTGAGCAGGCGCCGCAGGAACGACTCCAGCGCCGCCCGCCGCGCGCGCGCCACCGCCTGCGACGACCACAGCGTGCGCGCCGGGAACGGGATCGACGCCACCTGCACAACCACGAGGGATATGTAAAACACGACACTCCATTCAGACTTAAACACAAGCGTACACACACGCACGCACGTACGTACACATGCACGTCCCACAAAAGATTTTTCACTCGAGTTAACGCATGTGAACATCGATCGAGCTTTAACAAAGGCTGTGATTCTGTCGCATTAACACAATGAAATGGCGTTCAAGCTTGTTTTTGTAATGTATAAATGACATAATATGTCAGTTTTGATAATAAAATTATTATGTCAGTGTTCCTATAAATAATTATTCCTGATATTCCGGTGGTAGACAGTTTCGACATACCTTGGGTCCATAAGTCCGGCGCATGGTGAGGTACAGGTCTCGGAAGCGTCGGTAGCGGCGCAGCAGCAGCCAGCGGCAGGAGTCGCCGAGGCAGATGCGCACCTCGTACTCGTGGTGCGTGGACGCGCCCGCGCCGCGCGTCACCCACCCCGGGATGCTCACCACCGCGTCTGTAGGCCACGAAATTTATATTTTTATTTTATCGATCTATTTACATACTTGGACAGATTATTCAATGTTTAAAATAAAACGAGGGAGTTATTTAAATATGCAATAGTTCATCTATCTATCTATCTATCTATCTATATCAGCCCATATACGTCCCACTGCAGGGCACGAGCCTACTCTACAATCGAGAGAATCGATTGAGAGTGGTTAGGCCATATAGTCAACCACCCTGGCCTAGTGCGGGTTGGCGGACTTACATACCGTAGAAATTCTTTAAAATAGTTCATGCTAGAGAATAATTGCACATTTGTCAATGATCGTTACTGTGCGGGCACATCACCGTGCATGCCGCAGTCAGTAGTCCGCGCATGCAAATGATAATGTGCAGGACTGCAGCTCTGCTAGAGATATGTTTTTTAAGACGATGCGACGTAAGCGACATATTCTATAATAAGTAATTCATTTTAATTAAAATCGGTACTCACTGAAGTCGATCGGATGAGTCAGCCCCGGAGACATCGTAGGGTCCTGTAAAATTAAATTTAACAGTTTAAATATGTAGCTATTAGTAAACGATAATCTTAATATAACTGCATAATGGTTTCTTAGATTAACGCGAATGGTACATATTGAAATAAAAATAATTTTTACGGATTTTATCGCGATTTGGTTTAATTTTTACATTTTTTCACTTCCCGACGTTTCGATTGACTGAAACAGTCACTGAGCGGATGACTAATACCTCAGTCCGCCCCGTGACCACAAAATCTGTAAAGCAATCGAAACGTCGGGAAGTTAAAAAATAAACCAAATCGCGATGAAATCCGTATAAAATAGTTTTATCTCAATAAATATAATTGATATTTTTTTACAGTGAACGACACTGTAAAGCTTGTAATATTTATTAGTGCACAAGGTATGCTTATTTACTGGTACTCACGGGTAAAGACACCTCTATGAGTGCCGGCGGGCCGTCCATATGGTTTCTAGAACTTTCTATCGAGTTTCTAGATCTCAAGGGATCGTCCCACACCTCGTGGTGCTCCGACGACAACTCGTCGTTGGACGTCGACACGTTGTCCGACGCCTCCATCTCTTGTTCTTTTAATCTGAATTAAATGGAAGATACATTATTATATACAGCCTCCGTGGCGCAGTTGGTTGGACGCCGGCTGAGAAACGAGAGGCCATGGGTTCGATCCCCGCACGAAACAAATGTTTGTGTGAGCAGGTACTTGTTTTGGGTCTGGGGGTTTGTGAGACCGAAAAGTCTCTCGTAGTTCCTGATACCCACGACACAAGACTAGATCTAAGTGTGGAGTCAGGACTATGTATGTGACTGTTGGGTGTATTTATTTATTATAGTATCATTGAAATGACTAATGAGTAATAACGACATGCTTTATTATGACATGGGAATCGATTTTAGCCCATTACTGCGCGTCATTTACGTGCAAACTTTTACACGTGCACATCCAAAACACATTTAGGTGCAGATCAGTTTGTTGGTCTACTAGATCCCCTCTTCCTGTTATAATCCTAGCTTCTTATAATCGTCTTCTTGGCTGTGCAGCCGGCATGAGGGTGCCGAACAGCAGGACATAACTGTCTATTGGTAACTGACGCTCAACCTGGACGGCACTGCGATTACCATGAGGTAAAGTCACTTTGACCACCCAAGATGAAAAAAGACAGGCTGAAATTATGGGATTTCAAAACAGTACCTTCCATGTCTGATTAATTGTATCTAACCTGTGCAACAGCGGGTCGACAATGCATCCGTTTTCGGTGCGATGGCTGCTGTCCTCGGTGGTGACCTGCATGTCGCTCTCGGACAGCGTGAGCGACGGCGTCTCCTGGATGGGGGTCACCATCATGGTGCGCTTGTTGGGCTGGTTGTCGAAGAACGAGTACTGCAGCGCCATCTCTAGCCGCACGTACTTTTTCTGCAGCTCTTGAAGGACCTGTTGGGGTTAAATTTATTTTGTATTTTTATATGGATTTATTGTGAGTTGGTATTCTGGATGAGGTTGTGTTTTTAACTAAGACATTTTTCTTATGATTATCCCAGCAGTTTATTGGTGATATATTTTTCCTTCAATTTAAATGGACCACGAAATTTGCTATTTCATAGCACATTCTTTAGTGGCCTTTGAGAATTCACGGTGAACGAGGTGATGAACGTCAAGCGTTATGGAACATCCAGCATTTCCCTGCTTCAACAAGGTGTTAACTTCTATCAATTTGTATACCATATTAAAGCCTATTTAAGTCAATACACACCGCGATCTGCCTGTTGAGCTCCTCCTTGGAGCAGTCGTTCTCGAGCGAGGAGATGACGAGCATCTTCTGCGCGGCGATGCGCGAGCACAGCCGCTGCATGGCACGCAGCGCCTCCGCCTCCGTCACCTGCCGCCGACCAGACTTGCCTTCACCTGCGGGGGGACATAGTCGATGGTATTGGTGGTAAGTGGTAATATATGGTAGGATAGCGACCATTATAATTGAATGTATGATGTCCATAAGTAACACATCCGGTGTGTTGTACGCATACCCGGTGCGCATAAAATAACACGACATGTGTGTGGAGCGCAGTCAAAGTATTGAAATTATAGTTGTTAATGTCAAACATACCATTTTTTTGCAACACGAATAGTGACGGTAAAAAAGTATGTATTCAATGTGTTTCTCTCTCATTATAATACCTAATTTATTTCTACAATTTAAATAGCGTCCTCATCTTATAAAGACTGCTGTAATCAAACTTACTAACCAGCTATTCGTCTCCGATACTTGGCTCTTTGATGTCTTTCTTCAGGCGATCTGTCCATCGAGCTGGAAGATTGACCTTCTACCACCCTGGGCTGCAACAAAATATTTGATTATTTATTTTACTTATACAACCTGCTGATTTTCCAAACTTACGATGGATATACGAAATAGGATTTATATGCATGTTGAAGAAAAATTAAGCTTTTAAAGTAACGACTAGCAACGAGTCAGACCTTAATCCCCTAAAAAATATTTCATACACGCAAGAGTCATATACATAGTCTTGAACCCACAATTTTACTAAGTCTTGTTCTGTTAAAATCAGGTACTACGACAGTTTTCGGTCTCATAACATCTAGACTAGAACCAACTATTCGACAGCCTCCGTGGCGCAGTTGGTTAGACGCCGGCTGTGGAACGAGATGCCACGGGTTCCATCCCCGCACGGAGACAAATATTTGTGAGGCCCACAAGTATTTGTATCAAGCCTGGGTGTCTGTGACGCCGAAAAGTCTCTCGTAGCTTCTGCCACGACACAAGACTTAATTGATCTTAATGTGGGATCAGGACTATGTATGTGACTGCTGGGTGTATTTATTTATTTAACTATTTGCAGGCCGCAGAAACATTTGCCTCAACGTGGGGCTCGACTTCTCGTATTACAACTAGGTCTCAACCAACATTTCTGCGGAATCAGACCTTATGATAGTCCTCGGTGCTTGACATGTCATCACTGTCATCAGGCGCTGGGCCCAGCCTGAACGCGGGCAGGGGCAGCGGCTGCTCCGTGGGGGTGGTGAGGGGGGTGGAAGTCTCCTCCGGGAACGGCTTGGGGGAGCCCGACGTGGCCGTGTGGAAAGTTTCCTCAGCGTTGCCCGTGTTCGGAGACTCCAGCGGGTCTAGACTTAGGCTTAGACTGAAATCAAATTACAAAGGTATTTTTATGTGTCTAATTTTATAGTTCAGATTTTCGAATACTCTTTCTTTCTCTCCTATTTTCATTTTTGGGATATCTTAAAACGTTGACTGCGGCGCACCCACACGTTGTGTTTTTTGGGGCCGTAACCTGTTTGCGACCTATTTTGAGTTAATGAATACATTTTAGGTGTTAATAATAAATAATGACAACTTAGCGGGACACTGAATTAACAAGAATTTTTCCCTCCACTGGATTAAATCAAGTAATTCTAAAAAGGAAGTCATCTAAAGGTTGTCTATATAAAATTAAATGTATACTGACTTCATCCTTTTGTTCCTGTACTCTTCCCTCTCGTCAGCGGAGAGCGGCTCCATGACTTCCTCGCGAGGAGTGCGGCGCAGCACCAGCTCCGACTTGCTGCGCTTCACGCCCTCTAGCGGTGAAACCTCGCCCTCGCTCTCTGAGAACGCAATGACATCGTTAATAAGATGTCTAAAATGTGGTAGTCACATCGTAGTTAACCTGGATTACTGTAAGATGGGGCCGGCTCGATCGGGGTGCACGACCCGGGATTCGAAACCAAGCCCTCAGCGTTGTAATAATACCGTAGTACAACTGAGCTACCAAAGCAGTGCTGTATCTATGCGATAAATCTAAGCTGAAAACCAAATTTTGTATCGACTATCGATATATCGAAAACTTAACGTCACCATAGATCACGTCGATATATTTTTGAAATCTAAGATACAGGTTAAGCCCTAAAATTCCTTCTAGTTTCTCACACAGCATACCGATATGGCCCGTATCTTAATATCAAATCAACAACTAACCTCTAACAGTGGAGGGGCTGAGGTCAGAAGCGAGTGCATGCCTCAGCCCCAAGTCCTGAGTGCCCAGCAGCGCCAGTTCAGCTTGCAGTCGTTCTATTTTCACGCGATGTGACGCCACCGACTTCACCCTACTCTGTAGCTCCTCTTCTAGCTCTACTAACTCCTTTTTCTGATAGAGAAAAAATAAATTACCCATAAACAAACCTATTCTGCAATTTTTTAATTTAGTGTATAAATATCGCTGAAGAAATACATGAAAGGAGATAGCATAAATGTTAAAAAGGGTAGTGTAGAAATTTATGAATAAAAAAATAAATAAAAAAAGTGATATCCTTCGACACTGCCACATGAAGGATAATGTAAAAACATTTTACATTTTTCAAACGTGCTTTCTCTTTCACTCTTACCTATTGTTTCTCTTCATTTACAAGGTCCATTGCTGTATACATATTATAGGCATCCTTGTAAAAAATTCAGAACGGTTCCTAAATAAAAATGTACTACTTCACATAATTTCCATTCATGAACAAACCCTCCAATAAATAACCACACACATTATATTGACCAAGTAGTTGACTCACATGCCTATCGACGGTCTCCTTGATGCCTGTGGCGGTCTCAGGTTCACATTGCCGCAGGAGGTGCATCAGGCTCTCCGTGCTCGTCTCCGACCCTGGACTGTCTGGACTTGAAGCAGAGCTCTGGAGAAGATTAAATTATTCACTTTAATTGTAGTTATAGTGTAGGTGATGTAGTTGGGTGTAGCAGTTTTTTTTTATTATTTGGCTTGAAGAGTTTGGTAAGTAAAGAGCTTGTTTATTTGTTATAATCGCAATGTGTTATTATTTTGTTTAGTATGAGAATTTATCGAGGACTGTCGTAAATGTTATCTTGTAATTTATGTTAAATTTGGACCATATTATGCTCAATGTGAAGGTTGATACCTTTTTTTGCGGTATGAATGCAATACGCATATCGTAAATATGAAAAAATCGACCTATACAATCTCCATGTTATTTTAAACTTTACCTCTACCCGTACCCGTGTAGTAACCATTTGCAAAACAAAATAGAAAACTGTGTTATTAATTTTCTTGAAAAATAATAATAAATTGAATGACATTGTATTTTGCCCATTCCTTATATACGTTATACTTGCAAAAAACGTTTTATTATTAGCCAGGCACACGTCATAAAGTCAAGGTTAAAAACAACATTAAATCTCAGCCTGAAACACGAATTTTAATTCACAAAAAACAATCATCAAAAGTCGATATAGCGTTAAACTATCGTAAACTATCGACATCGATATCTACAGCAAGCCATTCCGTATCGATAAAGCGAGAGGAGCATGCGACATACCTCAAGTTTGCACCCCTTGGCCACTAGTTCCCTCATGGTGTTCTTGATGTAGTCTTCAAGTTGAGATCGTTTGGAGTAGACCTGGCTGCGGAGTTCCGACACACGACCCTCTTCAGCCTCCGCCTATAGAGAATGGGAGGTGGCAACAAAAAATAAAATAAACGAGGGAGTTCTGAATGTTGTATGTGGTTAAATAAGGGTAAATGTGTTTATTTACAGATTTAAAAATATGTACATAATATGTTAATTTGAAATCGCACCCAATCGATTATGCTTCATAATAAGAATTTTAAAATTGTGTAAATAAATTCTTTTATTGATTTCTAAAAATACACAATATTGACAGTAAGTGTGTATAGTTCTTAATATCGATTGTTTTATAATCCCAAAAAGCAGCTCTGCATAAAATATAAGCCATTTTTTATTAATTGTGGCGTATTGAAGCTGTATGATTAGGCTGATGGTTTGAAATGGTTTTGAATAAAAATGTATGACTAGACATTGAGGTTAGAAAGACAAGTTGTATATCATTTAAATTTTAAGGCTTTATATTTAACTCTTTTTTTTATTTCTAGGCTTTTTCTTTATTAGTAGAATATCCGTAAGCTTTTTGTATTTACGACTCCTGCGAAGAACTTACACTTATCTAATATCATAATAAATAGCTGAGTATGTCTGCGTTCAGTTATGTGTCTCTATTTGTCCTGTTTTGCTGATGTATATTGCGTAACAATAATGTAATGTATTTTCTTTGTCATAGCAAATTTCTTGACATAAACAAAAATAAATTCAGCACTCCCTTAAAAATAAAACGTTAGCATAAATATTGTGTAAGCAAATAAAATAAAAGAACCTTAGAAATCCTAAATGCTACATACAAAAACAAATATTTTAATCTGCTACTAAATTATTTAAATAGAGAAGAATAAGAAGAAAAAAAATATAGTCCTTTTTTTTCAATCAATTTTTTTCTTCAGGATAAGATAAGCAGGTGACAGACACGCGTATAGAGTAAAGAATATCATCCTCAAATTAACGAAAATATAAAACTAAAGATCCCGAATCTGAAACTGAATGCCCACTACAGTTCTTCGATATTTTACCAGCCCTGAAAAACTCCCAGTGCAAACAAAGGTCATTATACACAGGGACTTGACTAGAGGTTCAACCTTATCCACGTTCCTATTAATGTATATTCGTATTTATTTTATATCATTCATATAACTAAAAACTTCCAAGTACGCATCCTCGAGTAGAATCTAAACAACAGACACAGTTGCACATCGCAACGAGGCCGGAGGAAACGACACAAACCATTTAAACTACAACATATCGCTTGGGTAACTATACCGTACAACAGTGGGCAGAAGAAACTAAAAACTCATTCTTAGATGGCATCAGTTGATAAGGAGGCCAGCTGTGAATTTATAGCGCTTGGGTTCGATTTCCACGCCAAGATACATGTTTGTGAGATCGATAAAAAAATCGGGAGTAGTGAGACCGAAAAGTGTCTGGTAGTTTTTGCTAATTAAACGACACGATACTGTGTCTGAATGAAGATTTAATACAAATATTTAGAAATCCCACAAATATGTAAAATTGAAAATTAAACCCTCGGCCTATAGTGACAGCCTCCGTGACGCAGTTGGTTAGACGCCGGCTGAGAAACGAGACGCCGCGAGTTCGATCCCCGCAGCGAAACAAATGTTTGTGTGATCCACAGGTATTTGTTTCGAGTCTGGGTGTTTGTGAGACCTAAAAGTCTCTCGTAGTAACTGATACCCACGACACAAGACTCGATCTTATGTGGGGTCAGGACGATGTATGTGACTGTTGAGTGTATTTATTTATTTATTTATTATTGGAGACTGTCAATTAAAAATATCGCATTGGATCCAAGGTGATCTTTTTAACTACTACTCAATTATAAAACATGTTGATTGTTTATCTAATAACACTTTTACCTTTAAAATAAACGTTGCGACCTTGACCAAGTAGGATTGGCAGAAGTCTTTGAACTTACTACACCAATACCTCATTTTCTATATTGACATTCGTTAAAGGAGGATTTAAAAAAGGGGCAATTAGAATTCCTCCAATTTAGCTTAGGAGGTGATACACATAGTCTATGTGTACTTTCTGTAAAACATTTTTTTGTGGTTTGGTGTAGGTATTAAAATGAGGACTAAATTCTAGGAACTAACTATTGTATATTTATAAATAAACACAAAATACAGACAGATTAAATTACTTACTATTAATAACTAATGCAACTCGGAGCAAGATGTGCTCAGGACGAGAGGCTGTAGTCTGTCTGGTATGGTATCGTCTCATTCAAAATAACACGACCCTTCTATAGGTCCCCGAACGAGGATCGGTGAGCATAAATGATAAAAAATATTTAATCCTTTCCACAAAAAAATACCGTTTTACCCATCATAAAGAAAGTCTACCCAAACATATAACCTACCTATCTACCACAAACCACTTTGTATTTTTTTTAATCATTTTAACGTCAACTTTTCTAAACTACATGCTCTGTTTGTCAATTAACTATTGTTATTGCACAGTTAGAAGTAACATAAAAACAAATTTATGAGCACAACTTTAGTACAACTACAAAAAAAGTAGTTTTACCTTTCAAATTCTACTTAATTTAACTGATTTTATATAAGATATTTTTTTTTTAACCATTTGAAACATAATAAAGATCAACACACTAACCTTTTGTAATAAACAGTACAATATTTTATCAGTTATACAATACTTTTCTTGTAAACATGCGGCGGTATACACGTTACGTGCAAACGGTCACAGTGGCGGCACTGTATGCGCCTTCATTGGCGTAATATAAAAACAATCATTATTGTTCTAAAAGTGAATGCATTGGCCGAAACACACCTTACTAGGGGTTTTAGTTTGAAACACGCGCTTACAATAGAAGTGATAAATCCGTGAGTTATTTAATTTAAGATTCTTTGTTGGGTTGATCTTGTTTATGACATTTGTAGTGTATTATAATATAATTTACTTTTAACCAAGCAAAAAATCTTTGGGTCGAGCATAAAACAAGGAAATACAACTAATAAAAGATGTGTTTTAAAGGTTTTGGGTATCAGAAACTGCAAAGAGCTAAGTATTTGTTTGTCCGAATAAGTTTAGAAAGGAATACGGCATAATTACGTCGGTCTGCTTGAAATTAAACATCTTCACAGCAGACTTGTGTGGTTAATAATGGCGGGTTTTACATAATTAAATAATATACAGTTTATTTTTTTTTCGTTATGGCTAAAGATAGTAACACCGAACCAATGCCTAATATTTCAAATATTTTAAAACTCACATTATTCTCACACGAAAATCTATCGAGAAGTAAAAGTAGGGGTCGTACAATTGACTATACATTGTATTACGTCACGGCAGTAATTAGAGCTTCATTGATGGAGAAAGTATTTGTCCGCGAACCTCGTATAAATAGCATATTGTTTTTTTACATTCATTGTTCTCGAAGTTTGGCGATAGATTACACTCGCCTTACAAAAATAAATATAGTTTTTTAAAAATGATTTTAGTTTACAATAATAATTGTTAATTGAGGTTTTATAAATGATAGACGTAGGGGCAGATCAATTAGCTTTTTTCGTCGCACATTGTGTGTTCTATATTTCCGAGTCAAAACGTGTTTGGCAAGCCTATGTTCTATAGTGGACTCCCTGTGGCTGAAGAGAGAGTAAGAGAGAGACGTTATATTTTTTGTAGTATGGAGAAACGTTCTTTTTTATAAGAAATTTCACAATAAAAATGCAAAAATTAACGCAGCCTGTATATAAAATTATGAATTAATTAGTTATGTAAGTGTATTTAGTCAATTATTTTAGTTTTGATAACCCTACGAGTTATATTGTTGCAAGTACTCATTAAAATAATATGCTAATCAATATTATGCATTGTTTAATAAACCTACCTCGTTTAACAAGACGTCACAAAAACCCTATTTTTATGACTCTCCTATATTACACCGCACAAGATGAACCACAGGACATTACTTTTGAACATAATATTTGGTTCACAATATTCCAATAGTTTAATATTTTCACAAGATCATCATTTACCAATAATTTCACAAAATTATCTTCAAACCCAGCGAAAGTAACTCAGGAGTCTTTTTTAATTAACCAAATTCATGTCAACATCTTATCTTCGCCCAACACTTGTCTAAATTACCGAACTTACAGACGTGTGGCAACACGGTGAGAAAAATATAAACAAAAAACAATACCCGATTTTCATTCGCACGATACACAATCAACAATAAAATTAATGAAATAAAGACAATTACTTCACATCGATATGCTTGTACAATGCAGATGCGATTTGAAAACGAAGACATATACAATCGAGACTCAAGAATAATATTAAATAGAGACGAGACTAACATCAGTGATTGCGTAAAAACTAAGGTTTCATATCACGGCGTAAAACATATCTAGAACAAGCGTATAAGTTAAGCGCAAGCTACACGGAGCGCTCAGAGACGCTGTAGCATCGTAAGCGCTACGAGGCAACGTAGCAAAGGAGAATGCTCAATTTCTTACACTTTTATGACCAATTTTTATAGTCCGTTGACAGCACAAAATCAGTGTCATTTACTAGGTAATTATATCAGCTTTAAACATGTCCAGTTTGAAATTAGTAGGTAATTGCTCAAGACATTAGGAATTAAAGTCGAATCGATCTATTAGCTTTATTTCCAAGCTGTCAACTAACCTTTTCCCGATTATACGTATCGCGTTAATTGTCACAGTTTGTTGTTACAAGTCGGATATTTTTAGTTTTTCTTTATGGGATAAAGTGAGCATTCCCCTTATTTAATATTTACCACAGCTCCTGCGTAGCATACGACTCGTAGCCGATGGGTGCTACTTCTCTACGCTACAACGTAGTAGTAAGTACTTACGCATCCCCGGTGCGTGTCGCTGAGCGCTCGGAGTCTCTGAGTGCGCGCGGCGAGCTCCCTCTGGCGGCAGCGCAGCGCTCGCCTCCGATTGGTCCAGCCACGTTCGAGCGCTCGCCAGTCGCCGGATAAGCGTCGGCACGCCGCTGCGTACTCGCGCTCCATTGCTTCCCTCTCCTGATTAACATTGATAAATTTTTTTCTTTAACTGTATATTATTTTGTAAATTAACACAAAACATTACGGCATTAAAAATAAGGTCTGCCCTAAAGACAAAGTGTGATGCAGGACAAAATGTAAGGTGTGGATTTTTTTCAAATGTTGGTGTATATTTTGGTTGCTTGACTTCGTCAAAATTCCTATAGGTCACGCTGAGTATAGTGTGAGGATCTTAACTAACCCAGCCACATTAAAATATCCGCGCTATTGTATTTTGTCAGTAAAATAATTGGTTTTTCAATCTAGTAAACCCCCTAATGTGACATCCAACAACAAGAACAAGCAGTACCTCGTCGAGTTTCCTCTGCGCCTGCAGGAGTTCCTCCCGCTCGGCGTGCCAGCGCCGCTGCCGCTCCTCCTGCTGCAGCAGGAACTGCTGTCTCTCGCGCTCCAGCTCCGCGCGCTGCGCCTCGATGCGCTCGCACCGGATCTCGCTCTCCAGGTCTCTGGCCACACAATAGATTTATATTACCATGTGTTAGTGACACGAAGTGATACATACTAAAGAGAATTACGTGATAGAATTAAAGTGTTCATTGATAAGGAATATGAGTAACAGCGGTGAAGTGTCTATACAACCCGATTACCACCGGTTTTCCACAAAAAAAAAACAATTTCGATGTCGGCTTCAGTCTGGATTTCTTTTACCCTTTAAACTTTCTCCCATCGCCATTTCGCCAATTTTACGTCGGCTAAAACATTCAAATAAGAAAAAGAAAAAAGAAAGAAAACGTTTGATATGTATCCTAGAGTTGACTCTTAGATACGTACACTTGATGCCATTTTGAAATCACATTGTACAAGATAAGCAAATTCGATATATATAGAAAGAAAGGAAGCAAAGCAGTTTTATTGGTCGGTATATCCTACTTTACTATTAATAAATAACTTACGACAAAGTGGCGCTAGTGTTGAGGTTCTCCGTGCTAGCTGCTAGATCAGTAGTAGACCAGGAGAGTAGCGACAGGCGTGAGAGGTTCATCGCGGAGGCGCTGCCCTCCTGCCGCAGCTTGGCCGCCTCCGCAGGGTCGTTATAGCGGAACATGTTCGTGCGACCCAGGAGGAGGATGCAACCTTGGTACAAACACGTCAGTGGAATTTTAAAAAAATCTAACTGTCACACAATAATATATTGATATTTTTTTAGAGCATCCATCTTGAATTAAATCTGTGCGTATGCAACCTGAATATAATCTGGCTGTAATTACCTGAGCAGGCTTATCGATAAAACAAAAGGCTTGGACTTAGGCTGAGCTTGACCGGTTAACGCTGAGTACGGTGTTCGGCGTGACAACTCAATACGGTGTGATGTGTGAAGGTGCCTTAAGTGAGCTTAGCCGGCTTGTCGATAAAATACTAGGCATGTATTGTACCTTGGCTGAGCTTAGCGGGTTTGTCGATGAGCACGGTGTTGAGCCAGCACTGCGCGCCGGCGCACGGGTGCAGCGTGGCCACGCCCCCCGCCAGCGTCACGCGGCAGTGCAGCGGCAGCACGCCCGCGCCGCTCAGCACGATGTCCGGCGTGGGCGACAGCTCCTCGCTGCCGATTACTGTCTCGCCTTCCTGTGAACAAATATTCAGTTGAAACTTAAAACCTTACCGACAGGTTTTAGTCGTAAGCCGGCGTAGAAACCCAGTCCGACCGTAACTTTTATGGCACAGTAAGGCGATAATCCTCGGACCGGTACCGACCACTTCAATGCGCTGGATGGCGATTTAAAAGCGTTTTCTTCTCTAAAAATCCGAGGTCATAATAATGAACTAGTGTAGCGTTAGAAAGGCAAAACAAAATATATAAACCATAACATTCTAAAACATGTCTAAACGGTCATCAAATATCCCGGCACTTTTCAAACCTTATGAACCACCTCTGCCCTACCTTCAGATGATACAACGTGACTCCAGTACTCAGTAGGTTATCATCGATCCCAACTAGATGCGGCATGTCAGAGTCCAGCACTACTCCCAGCCCGCTCTTCCTGAGTCCTAGCGCCTTTTGCTCCTGCAGGATCTGCTGCGTCTCGCGCCACTTCTCCGTCCACTTCTCGGTGAGGACTTTCTCTTGGGCTTCCTTGCGTTGCAGGGTTGCCAGCATCCCGTTCTCGTTTTCTACCGGGTCCTGGGGAGAATAAAAAATATGATTTTTTAACGAACTTTACCATTACAGCAAAGAAGATGGCACAATAGATAAGGGGAAGGTATTGAGGACTTTCATGGTTCAACAGTGGGAACGTATACGTAAAAAAAATGTTAAAATCGTTTGTACACTAGCCCGTGTGATTAAATGAATAATTCTTTGCTAACTCTGTAAAAAATTGAGAGATTACCAAAACATCGAGTATATCGGTTAAGTAAAGAAAATACACGAACAACATTATCGATTTGCAAATAGTGCAAATATGAGATAATTTATGACAATTCCTCTAAATTAATTTATCGATAGTTTATCACATTCGTACCGTATTGTGCGAGATCTGCGCTCGCAGCTTCTCGATCTCTTCTCGTAATTCCCTGATGAGCTTGACGTTGGGGTCCTCGTTGATGGTCGGTTTGTTGATGATGTTCTTGGCTCGGTTCGCGTATCGGAGCGTTGATAAGGTCTCGCCGTAGTTGCAGTCCGCTGGAGATATCTGTAACAAATTAACAGTGCATATTTTATTGCATATCTCTCCGATAATACAAATTCATGCTGACTAGGTATAAAATGATACTATTTAATAATTTCAATTAGAGCCATGAGCTTGCAAGGTACAATACCAATAGGTAAATTCGACTGTGGTAACACTGTCACATAAAACGCCAAATATTAGAACAAATATACACAGTACACACGTTGACTGCGGCGTACACACGCAGTGTGTTTTTAAAGCCACACTACACGTGCTATGCACCATCATAGTATATTGTTATATCAGTCAACATTTTGACCTAGTATTTACTAATAGGGTTGATGTACTTACAGCAGCTATCATGATGGTCTTGGAGTTGCCGCCGAGCGAGTCTTTGAGCAGCCACGTCAGCACGGAGTCTCGGTACGGTATGAACACGTTCTTCTTGTTGCCTTTCTGCGTTCGAACTGAAAGTGAAAAATAATATTGTTACTCGATATAACATTTATTTTCTTAGAAATGGAAATATTTGATAGGCGTGTGAAATTTAATTTTTGCAATCATACACTATATTTTTGAGGAACTAAAAGCTCAATGGTGAAAATTAAAAAAATGCAAGCTATCGCGGGAAGTTTCTGTAAACTATACTTTGTTACCACTAAGTGTACTAAAAACTCTATTGCCATCAGTAAAGGTTTTAATGTGTATTGTGTATAATATAGTGGATGTAATGTACACACCGTCGACGGCGTGACTGGACTCTGCGAGCGCGGATATGACGGAGCCGAGCGTGACGAGCGACTTGTTGATGTGCGCGCCCTCCACCAGCCGCTGCCCCGTCGCGCCCGTGGCGTCCGCGCGCTCGCTGCAACAACGAACACGTCAACCACTATCCATCTATTATGCATGGAGCATCGATATCAATGTTACACTAGATAAGACGTTCAGTATGCTAAATGTGTCCCACCTAGTTGCGGTGCATGCACCGCACATGAATCAGTATTCGTGACAGTGACAGTGCAGTACGCCTTATCGGATACTTATAAGCCTACTTATAAGTAATTTATTTTGACTTTTCGCCGTCAAACCGAAAGCAAATCGTCCGAAGTTACATTTTTGTAATAGTTTCAGTCAGTGAATTAAATGTCGGTAGCGTGCTTTTAAAAATACGGGAGCACTTTGTTTCTATGACGCGTCTCGTCTATCGGTAGAATATAAAATGGCATGGAGATTGTTTTGGATTTACGCTCACGTTTTGTTTGTTTAGCATGGTATTTCGCCGAAATAATCCCACTTTTCCTTCATACTATTACAATGCCGACGTCGCAAACAAGCGTCTTTAACACTTATATACAGCAATGATCAACTAAATTAAAGTAAGTAATAAGCGTGTTTATCTGAAATTCTTTCGTTAAATTTAGTCCCATTTAGCATCCTGAATTGACAAAGACTCATGTTCGGCAGTAAACTTCCTATGGTCAAAGGTGATGAAGGTGATGATCGGTCCTCACCTGCCGGCCAGATCAACGAGGTGCACCTTGGAGACGGTCTCGCTGGGCATGTTGTTATGGCGCAGATAGCTCGCCTGCACGAACGTGATGGTGAAGATGGCGTGCGAGCGAGAGGACACGTCGTTCATCTGCGTGGAGGCTGTGGTGCGGTGGAGGTTGCCGCGGTGCATGCACTCCTGGAGATGGCAATAGTATTGTTAATGTCTTAGTAATAAGAAGACAGATCTGGAGTATCTTGAATATACGAAAACCTATTTATTGATGATAATATCGATAAAGCAAAATTGATGACCATAATCGACTCTAGTACTGTCTACTCCTACTATGAATCGGCGGATTGCTGAGCAGGAATATACAAACGCACTGAAATGTTAAATGGCGAAATCCAGAGCATCCTGTATCTTCAAATTCCACTATTTAGTCACTAAGCTACTCAAACTAATCTTTTACCTTTCCCACGCTTATCGTCACCTAACTCACCTGTATATCATCATAGTCAGACACCAGATGCTTGGACAAGTCCTGAACATACGGCCCGAGCTTGGGGTGTTCTCGGACCCGGAGCGAGTGGCCAGCGTCGGTCGCCAGCAGGTCCTTGACCCTCTCGTTGTAGATCTCGAGGTAGCTGACTTCCGTGCGGTAGGAGGCGCCGGATTCCTTGCCTGCTGCTACTCGGGAGAACAGTTGCCGGCATATACGAGGAATTAGGCCTTGGCACTCCTGGAACAGAAAGAAGATTGAGATATAGAAGGAAGATTGACAGCCTCCGTAATTAATAATGGAAAATATCGCTCCACCGATACCGAGCGACGTTGCGCTGTAGAAGATTTCATTGCAGAAATGAACCTCGAAGTACATAACACCCCCGATGCACCACCTACTTATAGCTGCCCTATGGGCGAATCCTCTATTGACGTCACACTTTCTAGTGGAGACGTCCGTATTGATAGGTGGCGCGTCCTGCCGGACGCGTCGTGTAGTGACCATCGCCTGATTGTGTACGAGTTCTTGCCTAGAGTGACACAGGGTCCGGTACATATAAATTGTAATTTTAGATATAAGTCTATAGGTGCCAACTGGGATTTATTTAGCTCTTTATTTGCTCAGCATGCCAGGGACTTCACTCGCGATGATCTGTCAGCTGAGACTTGTGCCGAGATTATGTCGGACACGTTTACGTATTGCGCGGACGTTACCATTGGTCGAGGTCCCATCACAAAGACTCGGAGGTGTGATTGGTGGAATGACTTACTAGTCCAACTACGTCGAACTTTTCGCAGAGCGCGTAGACGGTTTAACGGGCTTAAAAAACGCCGTATTACAGGGGAAGCAATTACATCTGCTTTTAATGAACTGAAAGTTGCCAGATCACATTATAGAGCGGCTGTACTAAAATCGAAAGGCAATTTATTACGAAAAATTGTAGCCCGGTTAGATAGTGAAGGTCCGTGGTCTCCTTTATACCATGAGTTTAAAGCTAATAGGTCAATCAATTTGGCTTATATTGAGAATATAAAAATTAATAACAACTACACAACTGGCATTGAGGAGACAACGGAAGCTTTGTTACAATCGTTAATACCGGACGATAATGTTGGGAATGACACAGAATACCACAAGCAGATTAGGATGTGGGCCGCGGAACTGCCAAACTTTTGCGATTCAAATATCTCATCATTTGATGAATTTAGTGAAATAGTTCGATCTTTGCCCCTAAACAAGGCTTCCGGTGATGATAAAATATCCAACAAAATGATCAAAGAAGCGTGTAAATCGGCCGGCAATGCAGTACTAACTGTTTTTAATCGATGTATTGCTGAAGGGGTATTTCCGCGAGTCTGGCGTACCGGTTTCATTCGGATAATACCCAAGAGTGGCGATAAATCTCCTCAAGATCCTAAGTCTTACAGACCCATTACACTCTTGCCGTCGCTAGGTAAACTTTTAGAACGTCTTACCGTCCCTCTATTGCTACCAGGTGGACCAAAATTCCATGAAAAACAGTTCGGTTTTACTATGGGTAGGTCGACTATTGACGCGGCAATTTCGGTTAGGAGAAGAGTAAGTACATCGATACGCAAATATGTACTCGGTATTTTCCTGGACATCTCCGGTGCTTTCGACAATGCTTGGTGGCCAATGCTGCTTCTTAAGTTGAAATTGCGAGGTTGCTTTAAAAATATATATTCACTTATATACTCGTATTTCTCGCACGGAACAACAAAACTTAAACTTGGACACCATGCCGTGTCGAAGCCACTGACGATGGGCTGTCCACAAGGCTCGGTCTTGGGTCCTTATTTATGGAATTTGGGCTTCGACGATTTTCTTACAATTCCCTTACCGTCAGGGTGTTCTTTGATTGGATATGCGGACGATGGCCTCTTGCTTATTGAGTCAAACAGTAGGTCGGGACTTGAAAATATGGCCGACACGTGTTTAAAATTAATATCTGATTGGGGCGATCGAAATCGCTTACAGTTCGCACCACATAAAACGTTCCAATTACTTTTAAAAGGAATTCTAAAATCACCGCCGCGAATTAAATTTAATAATATCACCGTAAAGAAAAAAGAATCAGTTTGTTATCTTGGTCTAATTTTGGAAAGGAATTTTTCCTTTCTTGAGCATATTAAGAAAGTCGGGGAAAAATCGAAAAATAACTTTTTTGCTTTGACAAGAATATCAAAATCAACGTGGGAGCTACCTTTCAATACATTAAAAACCATCTATGGAGCTACTTACTTAGGATGTATTACTTACGGATCCCCCGTATGGGCCGATAGGGCTACTATCGGTGCTGTGCGAAGGAAATTGCTCCAGAGCCAACGTTTGGCGTTGATATTCTTGTGTAAGGCATATAGGACTGTTAGTACCGAAGCGTTGCCTGTCCTAGCGGGTGTACTTCCAGTTGACCTGGAGGTACAACGTCGCGCCGCGATGTATTACTCAACTAGAGAGAATATGAACAAAAGATTCTTAAATTCACGTGAACTTGTAAAAGTAGACAGATTATTTAAGCCGCTCTCAATTGTATATAACGAATTAATAGATGAATGGCAGAATAGATGGGAGGTATCTTTGAAGGGTCGGCATCTATACCAATATTTTCCATGCGTGCGTGATCGTTTGACAAAGACTTGGCTAGATATCGATTATTACGTATCACAGTTTCTTACGGTCCATGGTAACTTTAAGTCTAAACTGTACTCATTTAAGCTCGTTGATTCGCCTGCGTGCTCATGTTCAACACCTTATTGCGAATATGAGCAGTCCGCGCATCATGTACTTTGGGAGTGTAGTCTTTGGCAGAATGAGCGTAAAACTATGCTAGATAGTATGCAAATAACATCTGGTGTTGTATACTACATGGACCTTGTGGAGACTAGGAAGAATTTCCGTGCTTTCCGGCGATTTTGCCATACCTATTATTGGAATCAAGTATAACAGCTTACATATTAGGTCCCATTTAAATGTAATAATCACTATTCCGTGGTGCTTTACAGCTGGCTTCTCTGGCTGTAAATGTCTTTATGCGAGGTTGTTTGCCTCTTTAGTTCATTGTTTTGTCACCCGCTTTATTAGGGAGGGAAGTGGACAATAATTTATTTCCAACTCCTCCTATTAATTTAACTTTTTGATTGATTTCGTTGCGGGTTAAAGACAAGTTAGACATTCCCGGAGACGCGCTGAGCTTCAATGCTCAGTGTCATTAATATGCGTGCCACTGTTGATCCTGGCTTACAGGAGTTGCAGTGGCGGGTGTGAGGGCGGGACAGTCTCCACAGCCTCCGTAATTACTTTGTGTATTAATTAAAATACGGCGCATGTCGGTCGCTCACTGATACAACTACACCCGGTAAAAATATCCACCCCCCACCCCCCACTCCCACCCTGTCACGCACCTGTGAATACCAATGCATCATTTAAAAAAAGGGATTATGTATCGGGCCTGTCACTGCGTCAGATTTCAATATTATTATTAAATATTGTTGTCTGTAAGACATTGCTGTAGAGAGATAAGACTGCCATTTGTACTTTTTTTTTAATTGTTTCTGTATTGTGTATTTTTGGTCTTAATTGTGTACAATAAAGATTTAAATAAATAAATAATAAATTATATTTTTGTCTGATCTTTCACACCAAAATCTCATTGGTGTATTTCAGGTTTATGGTACACAGAAACTAACCTCGTATATGTAGTTTTAATTGGAAACATCCGAGCTTAACTAACGTACTCGTACGACGCAAAAGTGCAGTACAACTTTGCGTCCCACCCTTCAACTTGCCTCGCCTCACCAAGTTTTGCAGTGTTTTCTCGATAACTACACATACCACACCCTAATCGCTGACGTCAGCTGTTTTAAGTGTCGAGTTTCCAAGCGCACTTCCAATTTTAAAGGGAAAAGTTTTAGTGAAATTGCGAAGTAAACGATGCACGTACCAAACATGTAGCTAGTAAAGAAAGAAGGTCATGATATTGATTCTTAAATGGAAGTACTTGCGAGATACACTAATATCAATATCCAATGTAGTTTTATAGTGTCAAGTTAAAGTATTTAAAATAGAATAGAAAAATCTTTATTTGTTCATTAAAGTACACATACACTGATACATAACTAAAACAACTAAATTACAGACCTACTATCACAATACACAATGGACATAAAGATTAAAGATAACAGAGAAAAAAGTAGTTACAATGATAAATACCAAAAAAAAGAAAGTGTAGCAGCATATGTGTTGCAGCAGAACAAAAGGGTGATGACTCAGTATACGTTCACTCATACGAGCAAACACTGATATTCTGCCATTACCCGGTCGAAGAGTGGTGGCGGAGTAATAATTCATTAGTCTGTGTCCCAATTTAATTTTACAAATCATAAGTATGTCTAAATAAGAATACCCATTACAACGTGACACCAATGCGAACATAAATAAAGCATATTATGATTTATTAGTATTATCGATTATGTTAACATTATGTTAATCATTATTATTTAATAAAATATAAAGAAAGAAAAGGGATAAGTTGATTAGAATGAACTATAAACCACAGGACACTCTCGATAAATAAAGCAATTCAAAACATTTGTATCAAAGGAAGCGAACAAAATAAATTGGTATGAACCGACTTCATCACACAGCAAAATCCGCTAACAGCCAACCACTGGGTACATTTGATTTTTGCCTTTCTAGAAGCATGCCTTTAATTTACCTTTTGAACGTTATTTCGACCTTATTCACAGACAGTTTCAAAACCTGTTTTAGTTATCAAATTTTATGTCCCTTTCTAACGACTTGAGAATTCAGTTTGAGCGAAGAAAACAAAATATTCGTTAGCTAATATAGGTTTAAAATTAAGGCCGTTAATCTTTATAGAGACCATCCCGTACTCACGCACGTTTAGACACACGCATTGCGAAAACTATTGCAGTACGCGAAAGATAAAACGATGAAAATGTCACCGAAGACGAAGATTCGTCGAGATAACGGGAACACAAAATTTTTAGGGATAAAAAGTAACCTTAGTGTTTATCCAGAGTGTCAGCTACCTGCATACCAAATTTCATCGAAATCCGTTCATCGGTTTCTAAGTTCATCGCGCACAACCGCACAGACAAACAGACTGACAAATAGACTAAAATTCTAAAAATAATTGTTTTGGGTTTTATTACGTTAATACGGTCTGTATTAACGTAATAAAACCCATATTAGTTTTTCTCATTTATCTTCCATATACAGACATCAATCGGTTACAAATTTATTATAGGTACAGAAGATAGATGACATTTAACATAAAAATACTCTTAATGGATACAAAACCAATTCCCTTCACAAAACATAACGTTAGACTAAGAGATATGTATTATACCAAGAATTATACAATTAGAGAAGCTAGATATAAAAAAAACACGAATAAATATTTCCATGGATGGAGCTGCTAATTTCGCATCAAGTTTGTATGACAACATGAAAGCACTGAGGTTAGGTTGCTAGATTTCACAAAGCATTTAAAATAACTCCACAAAATAATTGCAAACCATTTTTTAAAAAACAAACTATACAATATCTTGTTGAATTTACACAGTCTTAAGATAAAACACAAGCTTATAGCGCTGAAGCCGTCGAAGTGAAACAAGTAAATAATACGATTTAATCTTCATTAAGGAAGCGGAATTGCGTAGTCTGGCTTTGTATCACACATTAGTGTTACGGCTTGACAACCCATGCTACAGGCGAGAACCCCAACGATATCGGTTCAAATACGCAACGAGACAAATTTTTTGGTCTTACCAAATGTATCTAAAAATTCATTCATATACACACGACTTTTTAGAATAAGGGGTAGGCAGAGATGCTACCAGGACACCCATGTTTCGCCTTGTATGTTCCATCCCACATAGGAAGCGAGCCTATCGCCATATCGGGCACAAATACCTGATTCCGGGCTGATAATTAATAAAAAAATCCAATACCACTATGCCCGACCCGGGACTCGAACCCAAGACCTCAACGTTTTAGTGCGCCACCGAGGCAGTCTTATCTAAAAATATTCTATACACTATCTTGATGTGAGATTAGGATCTACTGTATAAGTTATTGATATATTTTCAAGTTTCTTCGAATCCATGTGATACGTTTCTATTTATTAGAATATAAATTAATACATTTTTATGTTTTCATGTTTGGTTTCTATAACTATAATGCAATTTTGATTAATTATTTGACATTGAATGCATTCTAACTCTGAAAACATACATTTAATATTATCTCTATTAGTATAAGTGAATTGATATCTCCTCGCAATGCGACATTAATGTTAAGATAAATACATCGCAGATAAATAATACCAGTGTGTTTGATAATAAACTTAAACGATATGCCGACTATCACATTGATGGTAGATTTACGATGAATCATTTTGGGTTTCAGCAGATGACTAACATACATTTCTTTCACCCCCTGAGAGAATAATGGTACAGCAAATTAAGGATATACAGTAATAAGGCGTTACACGTACGAGATCCTCAATCTCACAATAATGAGGAAAGCAGGAAGTAACAACTAACAAGAAATCTGGTTGAAGAATAAAACCAAGGTTACGGATCAATCCAGAGTGTGTGAGCCGTTACAAGAATCACGGTAACTGCTAATCGATTTCTTCTCGTAAACAAATCCAAATGACAACCAACTCGAGTTGGTGAAGCTAACAAATAATTTGACACGTAAATTGGCGTCTGACATTTGGAAACATCAAGTACTGAAAGATTTATTTTGAAGGCAGAGTAACTACTGGACATATTGAGACTTAACATCTTATGTCTCAGGATGGCGAGCGCAGTGGAATTCCAAGCATTGCCTTGTAATTCATGGTGTTGTTTGGTTTTGCTACTGTCCATGAGCGGTCGTATCGCTTACCATTAGGCGAATGGCATGCTCGTCTCGCCATTCATTGCAACAAAAAAGGCATAATGGTTAAACAGTGCTTACATTAGAGCCCATCATGGTGAAGGTCTTCCCGCTGCCTGTCTGTCCGTAAGCGAACACACACGCGTTGTAGCCCTCGAACGCGCTGTCGATCACGTCCAGCCCGAGGTCTGAGAACACCTGGGGAAAGTAGCAGATCATTGCAATCATCAGCACTTTTAGTGACAGAAAGAACACTGCTAAACATAGGCCTCCTACTTTAAACAACGACCTGTAGGAAATATGGATGTAGCAATATAATATGTACAATTAAAATAACAATAAATAAATACACCCAACAGTCACATACATAGTCATAGATCGAGTCTTGTGTCGTGGGTATCAGAAACTACGAGAGACTTTTCGAACTCACAAACACCTAGACCCGAGACAAATGCTTGTGGGCCTCACAAACATTTGTCTCGGAGCTGGGATCGAACCCTCGGCCTCTCGTTTCACAGCTGGCGTCTAACCAATTGCACCACGGAGGCTGTCAAAAAGTTGGTTAATAAAATTGCCGGTAGTAGCATATTTGTAATCGCTCAACATGATGGTGGAAATCCGGGCATACTGGTCCACTCAACATTGGCCAGCTCTGGTATTAGCTTAAATTACTCCAATTTCGCACACATTGGCCTACATGTGTCAACCTGTGAAAGATAAATAATGTCTTGCCGATCGCATGAATCACTATGACGAGCTAGCTGTCATTATGTACGTTGGTTGCTGTCCAGATATTTACTTCAATGTCTATTTCTCCCGCCATACAGCAGTGTAAATGTACTGTTGTGTTTCGGTTTGAAGGACATTGTAGCCAGAGTAACTACTAGACATATTGAGACTTAATATCTTATGTCTCAGGATGGCAAGCTGAGTGGAATGCCGATGCTTTGTAATTCATGGTGTTGTTTGGTTTTCTACTGTCCATGAGCGGTAGTATCGCTCACCATTAGGGACCGGCATGATCGTCTCGCCATTCATCGCAATAAAAAAATACTTACAATTATAAGTACAAGTATAACTAGCTCAGAACTTAAGTGAATAGAAAAGCGATTGACCTCCGATGCGGCTGTATCCTAATCATCAAATAGACTTAATGTGTGTGATCCTGGGAGAAATCCATATGCTTACACTATTATATACATGTGTGGATTACCCTCTGTTATTTATTTTGACATATCAATTGATACATGGCTAGTAATGAAGACGGTAATGGAGATAATAACGGCAATGCGTAGATTGGAAAGTACTGCTGAGTGGCGTGCATAAGATATGTCCATGTAGAGTATGATAATGAAAATGATATTGATGATAATAATGATAATGATGATGATGAACAACGTACCTGCTCTTGCGACGCGTACTGCGCATCTTCGCTGTCAAAAGACCAGTACGAGTGGTCGAACGTGAAGTCTTTGTACCTCTCGCGGCTGCCGTCATTTTGTTCTTTGCTGTTCTGCAAGAAAAAAACAAACTATAAAGGAAAATTATAAGTATTAAGTATATTTATAGTAAAACTGTGCGTTTGTTAGTACAAAGCCCTTAATCACTTTACAGTTTCATATAATGCTCCTACATATAATACAGACCATTGTTCATAGCTTATATCCGATAGGCAGTGCCCGGGTTATTACATATTATATTTGGTATTGTTCCATTAGTTGAATATTCAAATCCGCACCTTTTAATGTCCTATCAGCCCATATAAGTCCCACTGCAGGGCACGGGCCTATTCTACAAACGAGGGTACGATAGAGAGTGGTTAGGCCATATAGTCCACCAGGCTTGCCTAGTGCACATTTTATAAGCACTATTAACTCCAACTATAATAAGGACGATTTATCATAACTTAATACTGAAACTTCGCTATAATAGGTACTCTTTTAAAAAAAACCAGAAGCCTGTCTCAAAATTACAACCACCTACTATAGTACAATCAACATTGAAGTACAAATGTACATATAAAAGAGATCACACAAAATTCGAACAATACAATGGCTCCATTGCGTCACCACCACACATCCGCGTTCGTACTGCCCCATAAACTAATTCATCATAATTTAGTAAAGGCAGCTATTATCTGGATGCTGCTTTCTCTTACCAAATTGTGAATGAACACGCACAGTATAACTTACTATTACTATAAGGTTGACCAGGTTATCTCTTGATGATAGATATTCATTAAAAAAAATGTGAATTTGATGGTAGGTCTCTGATATGTGAGAGGCCGCCTGGGTAGGCAGCACTGCAATGTCTACTTCTCCCGCCAAACAGCGGTGTGAATGCACTGTTGTGTTCCGGTTTGAAGGACATTGTAGCCAGAGTAACTACTGTGCCCCTAGCCGGAACATTTTGAAGTATCGTATAGTAATACTCGTATAGTATCGTAAACGTTTCCCGCTGTCATATTTTAGTTCCAAATACGCTCACAATGGCGCTGTTTAAATTCCCATACAAAATTTTACTATTACTATTCTATTACGATACTACAAAATGTTCCGGCTAGGGGAGGGGTACTGGACGTACTGAGACTTAAAATCTTATGTCTCAGGATGGCGAGCGCAGTGGAATGCCAATCTTTGTTTTGTAATTCATAGTGATGTTTGGTTTTCCTACTGTCCACGAGAGGTCGTATAACTTACCATCAGGTGAATGGGCTGCTAGTCTCGCCATTTGCCGCAATAAAAATAAATTGAGATTATTTGAATTTAGCACAAGAATACAGCTAAGCATATTGAGAAAGATAATCACGAGATCACGAAATAAATTCTCAGATAGAGGAATTTGATTGGTACGTTTCAAATTGGACTAGTGTTTTATTTACCACATATACAGGCGTGATAAATGTTGGTAGGACATAAAACTCAAACAATTAAAAAGAAACTACAACAATAAATAGAAATACAAATTAAAATACTTTTAGGGTTGAAACCAAACGCAGATTTTTGTACAAACGAGGCTTTCGTACACTTAAATCGTTATTTATACTTTTAAGTTTACGACCGCCAGAATATTTCGTGCATAATTTATTGCGCCAGGTCAAGTGGTTTATGATATAATAACTACATTTAATCAAATCATGACATTTCAAGTCTATAGTAGTTAGGATTGTCCAGCCAGAACTCTAGGGGCTATTCCAGTTTTACCACTGCAATTCATGTAAGTCAGGACCAATAGAAGGCAAAGAATTTGAATCAAGTGCTGAAGAAATTCGAGACTTTAAAGGACAGTGGCTTGTCTTTAACTCGCAACAAAATTAATCAAATAACGATGCACTTTCTTCTACAGTTATATTTAAATCCGAGTAATAAGCTAAGCGGTGTTACCTTCCCATGTAATTAGACAAATGTCTAGACAGGAGTCTAGCCACATCTTTTGTGCGTGTTAATCCTGGGCCGGTTCCCTTCTTTCTCTCAGACTTCGATGAGCCTATGGGTAATGGCATCTAATTTTTATCCAATGCCTAGAAATACCTCAAAGCATCTCTTGGAATGCTTAAGTTACCGTCGGAATAATTTTCTCGCTCTAGTCTGAGATATTTTTATTGAACAAGAGTGTGGGAAGATGGCAGAAGAATCTTTTAAGAATTCATCTAGCTTCGGTAACTCTCCCGGAACTTTTAAACAGCTTAAGATAAGTGCAGCAATCCTTTTAAGTCTACGATCCAACCGATGTACATATGTTCATGAGCAGCGATATCCATTCACTATTAAACGAGCAGTGTGCACGTATGCAATAAAATAAGTTCTATAAAGTATTCATTTCAATGACAAATTCACCGTACTAGCATAAAAACGAAATGATTACACGGAACCACGGCAGAGGTGCAAAGGAATATCGCAACAATTTCTTTAACAGTACCATTACAAAACATCGAAGAATTGGATTTGATCCGCGGCAACAGCGTGGCGGCCTCCAATGACCAAGCGTCCAACCAACCAATAGATTGCCAGATGCCCAATGCCCATTTCCTCTACCCCTTCATTTTACTTTTTTTTTTATTGCGTTGACTGGCGAGACGAGCATGCGATTCGCCTGATGGTAAGCGATACGACCGCTCATGGACAGTAGTAAACCAAACCACACCACGAATCACAAAGCAATGCTTGGCATTCCACTGCGCTCGCCATCATGAGACATCAGATGTTAAGTCTCATTATGTCCGGTAGTTACACTGGCTACAATGTCCTTCAAACCGGAACACAACAGTGCATGCACACTGCTGTTTGGCGGGAGTAATAGACATAGCGGTGGTACCTACTCAGGCGGCCGCTCACATATGAGAGACCTACCACCAGTACTCCCCGCTCTCTTCCCGATTTTTTGAGCCAGCAACACATCTTTTATCCAAACGTTGTGAATGTTCATGGGCGACAGTGATAACTTACCATCAGGTGACCTGTTAGTTCGTTTGCCAGTCGTATTGAAAAAAAAAGCATATTACAAAGCATCGAACAATCTGATTTGATCAGTGGGAACAGCGTGGCGGCCTTCTTACACAAGTGTACATGTACATTGTACAATTGTACAAACATTGTAAAGTCAAGGGCATGTGAATATGACCTTGACAATAATCCAAACATTGTAACAATGGCTTGTGATGCTATGGAAACTGCAGCACACACGTGAGTCGTGACTGTTATTTATTGTGTTCGGGTATCCGAATGCTCCATAGAATTTTAGACCAACCTGTATACTATTGGGACTAAGCAAGACTTATGAGATTATTCTCAATCAAATACTCAATCAATAAATCACTAGGCCAGCGTGGTGGACTATATGGCCTAACCACTCTCAATCAATTCTTTTGATTGTAGAGTAGGCCCGTGCCCTGCAGTGGGACGTATATGGGCTGATATAGAGAGATAGAAATTGATATGATTGGTATTCATTTGCTCAGCAGATTTACGCATGAGTGCCAGCAGGTCACATATTTTATGATGATTTAGGGAACATTGCATATTAAACTATTATTAAGTTATCATTTGTAAATTATAGTTAGCGTTTTGGATATACTGTAAGCTGACTATTCTTGTATAATAATAAATAAATAATTAATTAATTAATGTTGGCACTTGGCAAATTCGCTAGGCACAGGCGTCTTACCAGTGAAGTCAGAATAAAAAATATATATTCCTTATTGCATACAGAACAAACAATAACAAGTAAAAATAAACAAAGTGCAAATGACTCTTACCGCTCTAGCCAATTTCTCACAGACGAGCAGGATGGACATAAAAATGTGGAAAATACGGGTATGACTGATACGTATGTTTTGCTCATTATTTTATTAGTTTCGTCTAGAAAATGAATATTAAAATGATATTATAATATTCTTAGATTAATTTATGCAAAGAATATATTTTATGTTTCCTTATAATCCCGTACACATATCCACATATTTAGCTGCAGTAAAATAAATAAATTATCTTTAAAATGAAGGTATCCAAAATGCCAAGTATTATATAATTGGTGCCATGAACAGTATGTGCGACCGGATAATCTAGTTTTTATACATCTATTAAATATTAACAATTAATGAATTATGCAAACAAACATCTCGTTAGTTTAGTAATAATAAGCAATAGATATACTTGGGGTTTTCATTGAGTTGTGTTTACCAATACGTAATTGTGCAGTTGTAATACTGGATTGCAAAGCTAAGGTGTCGGATTCTATTGCCTGGTCGGGAAAAGTAGTATTAGATTTTTCTATCCATTATCAGCCCGGAGTTAGAAATTTGTGCCCGATATGGCGATAGGCTCGGCCCTTCTCACATCGTGGGACGGAAAATACAAGGCGAAACGTGGGTGTCGTGATTGCTACCAGTGGAAACTTCGCCTACCTCTTCCGGGAAAAAGGCGTGAGTTTATGTATGTACATATGTATGTACATATGTATGTACATATGTATGTAAATATTAATGTAAATTTAACAACGACCTTAAAGGGCCAGTCCAACATAGTTGAAAACGCAGTTTTCCTAAAAAAAAGTCACGTATTATTTGATGTTTTTATTAATAATGGCAACAAAGTAACTACATTGCACGTGTTGGCAAGTATTGCAGCGCAGTCCACATAGAGAATGCACCTGTGACATATACATAAAATAATGCAAGTTAGTAAGCTTAACATGCCATATTTTGAAAGAGCTCTTACAAAAAAAAAGAATACAGTTCGTGTTGCTGGGGAGTTTCTTGCGCCGTTTCTTCTTCACGGCTACAACACTTTCCGAAGCGTTGGTAGCAGAATGCGCACAACAACCTTCAATATTCGTAGTTCGTATTATTTATATAATATGCAAATGGCAATTATTTGCATAAAATTCGATCGAAACATAACGACCATGACTGCTCATAGCACTAACGCGGCAGACAGAAAGGTAGAACGGTTCAATGACACTACATTATATTGTTATAACAAAACTTGGTGTTATAAATGTAGAGATTAAAAGCTTAACTGTGAGGGAAAACTAAGGTCGCAGGTTTGCACTTCTGATTTACTTATTTATTCGTAATTGAGCATTAATATTTTGACAAAAATTATTGATACTTCTCTTCAGCAAATCACGATTGTTCAAATAATGCAGAGCTGTCAAATTCCGGGATCAGATGGTACTCGACTACCGCCTTTTCGATGCTTTAATGATTCAAGCACTATAATATTCTGTCTGTCTGTATCAGCCCATATACGTCCCACTGAAGGGCACGGGCCAATGGTAAAATAAAACATAACACTCCATGCGCTCCCATCACTCAGCTTAGAACCAGCCTCCACAATTTAGGTGACAGATAAACCAGTTGATACACAGTACTGGTACAGTGATTTTTGTACAAAAAAACCGTATACAAAAAGCTAGTTAACATAAAACAATCGTTTCGGCGCGTTACGTAAGCCATGACGCATGCTGGCTGCGCACGCGCCGCTATCGCTCTGCCTACATCTGCTAATTGTCCAATGTACTATGTTATACTTTACTCGGGTATACAGTATACACCTTAAAACTCGAACAGGTTCCCAGTCTTTTTCAGTACGGTTCACATACATATTTACTATTTTGTCTTGCACTGACCTATCCAGATGGTCTAATTAGATAGGTACAAAGAGATAGACGGGACGACTTGCATAAAAGGGCCGGCAGCGACTGGATGCGTAAAGCAGCAGACCGGGCTCTGTGGCGTACCTTGGGAGAGGCCTATGTCCAGCAGTGGACTGCAACGGGCTGATGATGATGATGATGATGATGAAAGAGATAGATAGATATGCACAAAAAAAAATTAGAGAGAGGGAGGGAGAGAGAGAATTTCTTAACGGCTCCTTCACTTTCTACAGTGTACCAGGGAGTTATTTTTTATTGCGATGAATGGCGAGACTAGCAGGCTATTCGCCTGATGGTAAGCGACATGACCGCTAATGGACAGTAGCAAACCAAACAACACCATACATTACAAAGCAGTGCTTGGCATTCCAGTGCGCTCGCCATCCTGAGGAATAAGATGTAAAGTCTCAATGTGTCCAGTAGTTACTCTGGCTACAATGTCCTTCAAACCGAACACAACAATGCATTTACACTGCTGCTTGGGAATCTCTGCTACGAAGTAAGCCTAAAAAACATTCCTGGTAAAGTGGAGCGCCAACATTCTACAGATTATAAGGTTATCACTGTTAGAAGATGATAGGATGCCAAGAGCCCTGAATTCTACAAGATCTAAATCCATTATACTCAAGTCTACAAAGCCTTTATATTGGTGACAAATCTGCCTTGGTAGTTTCGCAAACACATTTCCATGGACTTACAGAAAATGTAACAACAACAAAATGTACTTTGAGGTCTTACGTTCCATTTCAAAGTCTACGAATATCAATAAGTGAGGAGGTATTACACTTTGAAAAAATGTATGAATTGCTTAGAACTGGAATTTGTGGAAATATGGCGTCAAGCTGGGCCTTTACACCACGGACCGAAATAAATTCTTCCAAGTATTGGTACATACCAATAGTGACTTATATGTTATTGCAATAAAATATAATTAATGGATGTAAATATCGTAGTAATGGTCTTGTTTTCACAAACACAGTTTGGGTCGGTTAAAGAAGGCGTCCACATATACTGATACTGTGGAAGCATTGTAAAAAATAATCCCGTCGCGTCAATGCGATCCGTCCGTTACGTACGATCCGAATATGTGGACGCCTTTAAAGGACAATCCGTGATGTTTATGCTTTATGGACATTAACCGAAATGTATTTGTTTGTCGCGTGCTTCGAATATACTGTATGTGATACTTGTATATGCACCCAAGTTCGTGTTTTTATGCATTTTATTTTACATTGGCACAACAGTGGCTACTTCCTAATGGTAAGCGAGATATACAGACGAGCAATGGTAAAGTTCTCCATGATAGACAAAAACCACTACAGCATAGCCTTACCAGTTATAATTTTTTTTGAATTTCGACACGTTCTCTGCTCTACTTTCAGGAAATAATGAAGTACACTTCTAGTTTTGACTTTGTTATCCGCCCTCGCTTTTCTGGATAAACAGAGGTACATTAAGAATTGACAGACCATTAAAGCTCGGCAAGTCTCTTAGCGCAACTAGCCTGTCTTTAAACCACATCGCAATTAATAAGGAAACAAACAATTAAGAGAATTTGGAAACAAAAGATTTATGTTAATACATTTCTAGCCAATGGACAAATAATTAGGGCCACAGTTCACCTTGCTGACTCATGAAGTGATCGCATTTGTCCATTGGCCAATAAACTCGGGCTCAATATAGATTAAGAAATTTTAGAAACGAGGTCACCTCGTCTATTTTTGAATCTAAATGACAATATTAGTTAAGAGAGCGTTGCAATTGTTACAATTCTCGACGACGATAAATAGAATTTTACCGTGCCATATTTAAAATTATTTCTATTGGTATTATTGTCCTATTACTAATGGGCTACAAAAGTTCTTAATTCAATCTTTAATTGATACCTTCTCATAAAAAAATTATTAATTTCCTGGTCAAAATCACACGTGCTGGGTTTTAAAACCAAAATTTTTATTAACGAAACTTAAACCTCGCTATTTCCCACATATGTTTTGTTTTTGGAACAATTTACCGGCTTACGTATTCCATCTTCCGACTATATTGGATTTTTGCAAAGCGTGAAGCGGCAATTAATCCATAAAGCAGGTCTCTACTTAACTCGCGTAAAGACTTAGCAAAATACGAATTTTATTGGCTACCAAATAACTGGCGGATTTTACACCTTGTCACCTGTAATAGGGTCGGGAGTATATAAAGCGCACTACACAACGAAGCCGCCGACCCGCCGTCATATGTCGGCAACTTTTTGTAGGCGGGCTAGTCGGTGGCTTCACTAATTGCAAGTCGAAAGTCGTCTGCGACATGTCGGCGGCTCGCCATGACATGAGGAACATTCTGACGTTGTTGAGTGTCGCCGGGCAACTGAGCTATCAGCACAGCCTGGTATGCCACCAACATGTCGGCGGGCAACACGTGCGAGCGCTTGTTGCCGACATGATTCTTTTCTTATAGCCCTTCAGGTGTCCATGTGTAGACAATATACTTTTGAAAGATGCGACACAATGGGAAACAATTGGAGAACAATGGAGAACGTCATAAAATTGTTGATAGCGAGCCTCATATGAACTTTTTAGACACCGGAAGGGATAGGCCGCCGTTGTGACGGCGGTCTGTGTCGCCGGGCCGGTAGCTTTGGTGTGTAGTGCGCTTAAGTGACACCAATATATTAATTTAGAGTATCGCCGTCTACCTGCGTGCTCCAGTTTAGGATTAATATAGGCCAATGCCCTCATCCCAGCCCACTCTCATAACAAAAATAACAAGCTATGACTCAAACATTAAACAGATTATTCTGATAGTAGGGGATGTCCTTATCTTATCGTTTTTATTACCACTGATAACAGATGTTAAATTAAATCACTAATTAAATAATGTGTTGGTAAATTCACAAAGCCGAATCAAACTGGTTTTAGTTGAAGTCAATGCTCAACAGAGGGGATTATAGGCATAAAAGTCCTGGTATCAACCACCATCTTCAAGGTATAACTTCTCTTTTTTGTTTTTGCTTTTGTCTTGTTTTGTTAATTGTAATACTAGTTTTGCTGCGTGTTTACTGTAGCTTTGTCTTTAATGTTTATCCCTTATTACTGGTCTATGTATTAGTTATACTACACTTAATGTTATATGTATGATTGTTGTACTGTTTGTTTTTCCAAACATAATAAAAACAAAAAATAACCTACCATGGCGGCATTTTATTTAACTGACACGGCAAAGCGACTTCACTGCACATGATGGCAATGCCGTACAGACAGAGTATTGTATGGCATCAGACGGCGGTCCCATGCCTTTCGATACGATTATGCTGGACAGCAAAGATGCATGTAAGTGAAGGCGTTCAGATATTAGAATATACAAACATACATAAATTCACGCCATTTTCCCAGAAGGGGTAGGTAGAGGTGCTACGGGACACCCACATTTCGCCTTGTATATTCCGCCCCACGATGAGACAGGCGGCGACCGCCTATCGCCATATCGGGCACAAATTCCTGACTCCGAGCTGATAATGAACAGTAAAATCCAATACCACTTTGCAAGACCCGGGATTCGAACCCGAGACCTCGGCTTGGTAATCGTACCGTAGTACAACTAAGCTACCGAGGCAGTCAGAGGCATTAAAATATAGTCTAATTAAAATGCTTTCGAGCTCTGAAAGGTAACTTGCACTTGCTAAAACCAGGAGCAGTGTAATCATTAGCTATGTTGGTATAAAAAATACATTTTCCAGACCTGTTTCTATTGAAATTCTGACATTTATAAAAACCACTGCATGAGTTTAAAATAAAAGACTATCAATTCGTCTTATCACTTTAATCTAACGTTTATTTTATAAATCACCTAATTTGAGCTCTAATATCAGTTAGGTGAATTATAAATAAAATATGAACACAATGTTCTGGTGACGATTCGCAGATCAAGCATTTACTAAACAAAATAATACATTCGAAATTCAACTTCAATTCTAATTTCGCAAAAAAAAACACATTTCGCGCCAAATTATAAGGGACAAATGTGAGGTAGTGTTGTTTGCTGATGATACTTCATTGATATTTAAAGTAAAACGACATCAACCATTCCTTGACGATGTAAACCACACTCTCTCAAATATAGTCCATTGGTTTGGCGTGAATAATTTATTATTAAATAGTCAGAAAACGAAATGTATACGGTTCGTGACACCTAATGTAAAGAAAGTTAATGCCAACATATTTATGAATGGGGATGTGTTGAGCCTTGTGGAGACTACTAAGTTCTTGGGAATCACATTGGATCCTAAACTTCAATGGGGTCCCGACATAACTGCCTTAGCAAAAAAGCTGAGTGCTGCAGTTTATGCGGTGGGCAAGATTCGCCAATTGACTGACATTGATACGGCTCGATTGGTCTATTTTGCTTACTTTCATAGCCTTATGAGTTATGGAATTTTGCTGTGGGGTGTTGCTGCTGACATTAATGCAATCTTTGTTCTCCAAAAGCGAGCCATAAGATCTATTTATTCGCTAAGCTCCAGACAATCTCTGAGGGAAAAATTCAAAGAAATAAACATAATGACAGTAGCATCTGAATTCATATTTACTAATCTTATGTATGTTCATAAAAATATAGAGAAATTTAAAAAGTTAAGCGATGTTCATGACAAAAATACTAGAAATAGAAATAATCTAGTCAGTCATAAGACCAGGCTCCACAAAATCAGCAAATCTTTTAAGGGTTACTGTATACACTTCTATAATAAAGTTCCCACTCACATAAAAGCCTTAAGTATAAACAAATTTAAATCCACTGTTAAGCGACAGTTGTGTAATAAAGCTTACTATAAAATTTCAGATTACCTAGAGGATAATAAGGCTTGGGAACATAACATAATATAAGTCCTCTAACCGGATGTGCATTGTTTGATATAGATGTGATGTAATAATTAGTTCATTTGATTTCATCGCAGTTGTAAGCAATTTGAGTAAGTCATGCTCGCTAAAACGTCTGTGCTTGCGGCGGCGTCGTGTGCCGGGTCGGTCACTTCCCTGTAACATGGTTGAGGAGGCCGATGGCTGGCACATGCGTCATACTCGTGAACGAGTGCTGCTTGTGTGGACTGGTCTGCTCGACTTGCTTATAATGATAACTTTTAATTGCTTTAAAACTATTACTACTATTCATTGCTTTGGTGAAGCAGTGCACTGATTCCGCGTTCTGGGTGACTTTACTTACCTAACTCAACCGTACCAAAATCACTTGACCAATAACACTATTCTTCATTATTCTTCTAAATTATCTATGAACTGCTCTGAATTTAACTGCGCTGCAACCTCTGTATAATTATTGTATTGTAAACTTGTTTTAAAAAGAGCAACGCTAGAGTTTCTTGCCCGTTCTTCTCTGGCGAAAACAGCCTTGTGAACCGGGTGGTAGTGGAAAAAAGTGACTGAATCTAAATAATGTATGACATTTCATGGGTTCAATAAATATTTTCATTTCATTTCATTTCATTTCAAAAGTTTCGCATTTGATGTGCAAACAAAAATATCCTGGTTGTTTGTGCATTTGAAATCTGAGATCCGCTTGATTTACAAGAATAATCCATGGCCTTAGCAGCCTTCTTGTTAATAATTTAATGAAAATATCTAAAAATGAAAATATATAAATAAAAAAGCTCACACATGCATCCCCAAAACGTTAAAGAAAAAGAAGATACAAACGAAGGTGTCTCTAGTGCTACAATAGTTTTCCAAACGCATATTTTTTCTAATACATTACATTAGATGGGCCTAAACATCTCGGGCTAAATTCCAGCCAAAATATTAGATTTTTATTTGCTTCTAAGGTTCCTTACCTCAAAAGAAAAAAATTAATAATACTGTACGTCTGTCCGTCAAAATTTTCTCTGGAATGCGTGAAGGTTACGTTGAAATTAATATCTAATATTCCAGTCTACATTTCAGTGTGTGGACCTTCGATGCTGTATTTTTAATATTGATTCCAGATACTACAACATCAGCAGTATGCGGGGTTTGGTCCTTGAAGAGAGTCGGCTCTCACCCCGAGCGCTGTGTTGAATGTTAATAACAAGGCACTTAGCACTTACTTTCACAGCGAGCAGCCGTGTCTTCTTGCCCTCCATCTGGACAATCAGCTTGGCGCTCATGTCCTTTTCTCTGCAACAAGTATATAGGAAATTAGTTTGGATTACATGTTATTGTATATACAGTGAGAATTTAAAATTTAAATCATAGTTTTTATAATATAGTACAATGTACGATGCACTTGATGTTTACAGTGCAGTTTAGATCGAATAAAAAGCTAGATATAGTTATGATTTCGGATATCATAACAAGGCTGGAAGTTTTTGGCGCAGTTGGTTAGACGCCGCCTGTGAAACCAGAGGCCGCGGGTTCCATCCCCGCACCGAAAACAAATATTTGTGTGATCCACAGGTATTTGTTTCGGGTCTGGGTGTTTGTGAGACCGAAAAGTCTCTCGTAGCTTCTGATACTCACGACACAAGACTCGATCTTAGTGTGGGGTCAGGACTATGTATGTGACTGTTGGGTGTATTTATTTTTATTTTATTTATTTAGAAGAAAAAAAATCACATAAAAGCCATAGAAAGTTTTTTTTTATTGCATAGGTCCGGCAAACGAGCAAACAGGTCAACTGATAGTGAGTGCCACTGCCGCCCATGAACATCCACAACGCTGGATCATGGATGTGTCGCCGGCCCATCAAATTGGGAGGAGAGTGGGAAGGAAAAGGGATGGTAAGGAAGGGATTTAGCATCCGGAAAGTCGGTGAAATTTGGTCACTTTCAGCAGGTCGCTGCGGAAATCTTAGAAGATTGCCTATGTAGTGAACCTCTTTTTGCGCAACATTTTGATGGGAATGTAACGAGGTTTATTTATTTATGTGAAAACCCACAAGGCAATTCGTATGTAGATTTAAATATTTTAAAAATTAAGCTATTACGAGAAATATATGCGAGAATATAGACAATATTTTACAAATTAACGACCTGAAAATAATATTACACGAAATATGTTTATTTATGTTTCCTTGCGTTTTAAAAAGTAGACATTTATAAATCATAATATCCAACGCTAACCAGGCAATAAATGCAAATGTCTCATTTCATATTCGAAACCGTTATAATTTGAAATTAACGGACCGAACCGGCTCGTTCAATGGCGCCGCGGTAAAAACACGCTGTCCCGAATATCACACGACCATAAACAAAAACAATCACTTTATTTATAGACTTTTTTATTTTCATTTCTCCATTAAATAATAAAAAAAACATTATATTTTTAATTTTTATTTCTTTATCTGGGTACAAAAAATTTTAGTATCAAACTTTGATACTTATAAAAGCAATGTAGCGGGGGTATTGGATCGGAACACCAGACAGATTTCCAGTTATTTTTTCTAAAACGCTGAGATCCTGACACATCTTCTCCTATCTCAGTTAATATGTTAATATCATTCAATTCAAATACCTTATCTTAGTGCTCAACTGTGATATATTAGACTTCCACCTATTTTTCATACCTTGCAACCCAAAAATTATCTAGTAGTACACATTTAATTCCCACACAAATGATTAAATTCCTCAACACCTTTAAGGCAATTTTCCAAAAATCCTTTCTAAGCTCTTCTACATTAAAAGAAGTTCTTGTTAATTTCATAATTTTCAGCCATATGGGCTAGAGTTGTACGTTGCCTGCCTATGGTAGTAGATGTCAGTAAAGGGCCCCATACACGCGAGGCGTTAACTGGTGAAACATTGTGCAGTAACGTGTTTAATGAGCCACGGCCTCGCATCAAACGTTTTATGTAACAGATAACGTTTCAAGGCTTTTGACTACGCGTCGGTGGTAAATGTAAATAGAAGAAAAATTGCAAAGGCTTTCACATCTGATAAACATTTTGTAAATAAATGCACTTGATAAGCCCAGTGTTGAGGCAATTAGAGCGTCGACTGACAAGGAATGGTGATACAAAACAAGACAGAGTAGCAATAATAGTTAAATGAAATATTTTTTCTAAAATAAGAAATATATGTTAAAGAGGAATAAAAGTAATTTTGTAAAGTTGTATTCTGTGCAGTTAGGAGGTTACTGGACTCGGAAGGGTAAAAGTTCATCAATAAAATCTACCTATTTCTTTCCCAACCTCAGATTGACATCACATTTTGGGTTACCTATTAAAAAGCCGTTCAACCTTCGCTCTTCGCGCTCCATCGCTTTCCATTATTTATTTTTCCTTCTCACTCATGGTGCTTGAACAATCAATACGAACGAAGAATTAATTATTTTCCTATCTAACCACTTAATCATATATTCACTTCTTAACCGCAAGAATAATCTTATCACCTGATTAATCAATGAATAGTATAAATGCGCTGGGAACTATAAAGTCCAACTAACTAGCGTGATTCACCGGGCCGTTCCAATGTCGATTCCGATTCTGAGAATATTTACTGAGGGTGGCAAGTCAGCGAGAGTGAACAAATGAACAAGGTTTCTTTTATTATTGTTTAGTCTGTTCGGGTCGGTATCAAAGTACATACATACGAGCATACACTCAGGCCTATATCACCAATGGGTAGGTAGAGTTGTTTCAGCACGGCAATTGGGCATGCTTATTTTGATCCCAAGATGAAATAGACTCCATTGCCATGCCAAGCACAAGTTTTAGCCCCGGAAAGCCCATATGGTATAACTCAAAGCGAAAATCGTATATCAGCGTCAAAATTTTTCTATCAAATTGATTACATAAATTTTAATCCGATTAAATTGTGGGGAAATCCCTGTACCCAGCTGTGTGACATACTTAAAAGGTTATAGTGAAAAGATCGTGAAGAATTTTATAATCCTTTGAAGCCTAAACCGATCCCAGTCATATCGTAGGGAAGGCCTTATAAATGTCTCATTAGAGTACTCGTAATGGTAGCCGATATGCTTTAAACTTTAAGGTATTGGTTTAAAATCCTAGATTAGGCAACACATCTGGATTTTCCAATACAAAAATAGCCCCAGGTTGGATATTCCCCAGAAGAGGTGACGTCAGAGGGACGTTTAAAAACATAAGCCAAAACTTTCTGCAGCATGCATATTTAAATATGTTTCACTGAATGTACGTTCACGGATGTTGTAAGAAAGCTTTTGTCAAAGTAGAACAGAGCCAAATGAAGAATCGCTTAATTACCTCCACTAATCATATGCATATAGAAATTCGTAAGTGCAGTGCCGGGTTCTAAATACAAGGATTAAATAAAATAACAATAAAATATGAAGTGGTAGAGCCTTTCTGCTTTAAGCCGTCAAAGGTAAAGTACCAAGGGGTCGGCTCGACTGGGATGGTACCGCTGTCTTATAAAACCTACGTGAAATACAAGCTTTGTCGTTTGGTTCAGATCTACGAGTATTTTATTTGAAAACAGCTGATGGTAGAATACTCTTATCCTGGATAATGACGATCGTACAAAATAGTGGAACTCCGTCATAGCTAAATAAAAATACCATGCCGCCATAATTTATTAGTTACGGACATAATCAAATTTTTTACAACTACATTGTCTTGTACTTTAACGGAAGTCCTTGAAACGAATCTCTATTTTCGCAATGAATTCGAACGCTATTTGAATGCTGACTCGAACAAATTATACTCGATTAATCGGTAATTAGTTCCGAGATAATGTGTAAGCGAATAATCAATTTGAGAACATCTAGTAATCGAATTATCAGAATACTTTAACCAACAAAATTGGGTATTTGACTGTTGTGGCAATAAATTATAAAATGTGTTGCATATGATAGCTTTTTGGTAAACAATAATTATAGGTATTTTTATTTACATTTATCTAAATTATAAATATTTAAATTGTCTAAAATAAGTTTGCCATTTTTTATCTGTTGATTAAATGTAACAAAACACGACAAGCTGTCATTGTGCAGCGTGTGATGTCACGATTTACAATTTTCATTCATCTCTGCCACTAAGATCATTCACCATTTATAAAGCGTGACGTAACTTTTTCAAAGTCACGTGACCTACCGTTTTGGTGACATATATGATGATAAAACTGAAAAATATGTTTATTCGTTATAAACAACTCTTTAAAAATAAATTAATAGTTTGAAGAGGTATAGAGTGATTATATCTAGACTTTAAAACACTTTTCAGAAATTAGTCAAATAGCCAATTTTGTGCAATTGCAAGACACCGATAAAAATCGTTTTAAATCTATTAATTTGTGAACAATTTCTGTTGCGATTTCCTTATTTTTATTCCGGATTTAACTGTTAACTGCAAAGTTAATTCCTTAATTTAAAAAGGTAGGATTCCTGCAAAATTGTTTGCGTGATAAACACAATACTCGTTTCAGGTCTGTATTTAGATCGTTCCTATGCATATTTCTTAATTATAGGATTAGGACTATCAGGCGCACTCAGAGAAGTTTAATGTCAATCAAATTGTTCCTTAGTATAGATTCTGTTCGTAAAATCAACACTTATTGATTTAATTGACATTAAATTTCTCTGAGTACGGTTGCAAGTGTCTGATTAATGATATGTTAATCATGATTTTGATCTTAAAAATCTGCGATGCAGAATTAAAGTTTTCTTTAACTCAGGCATTTCCTGGCGAATGTCTAATGATGGTAAGCGGTGCAAGGTTACCATAATATTTGCACCGTTTATTCGTTGCCAACAGGATGTTACGTTTCACATAAATAAAATCATCTGCTGAGATTATTTTAAGCACCATTACTTCATTATTCCTGATAAATTACCGCACTAAAGCATACGGCAAAATCTTGTAGATTTCACCCAGTTATCAATCTAACCTCGATTCAGAAGATCTACTATCCAGGTCGCTTTAGATAAAACAATAAATAAACACACCCAACTGTCACATTAAGATACGAGTCATGTGTAGTGACTTGTGGGTATCAGATGATCCCATAAAACTCACACACCCAAAACAAAACTGATGGTAGGTCTCTCATATGGGAGAGGCCGCCTGGGTATGAACCACCGCAATATCTATTTCTCTGGCCAAGCAGCAGTGTAAATGCACTGTTGGGTTCCGGTTTGAACGACATTGTAGTCAGAGTAACTTTTGGACATTTGACATAATAAGACTTGACATTTTATGTCTCAGGAAGGCGAGCGCAGTGAAATGCCAAGCATACTGTCCATGGGCGGTCATATCGCTTACCATCAGAGGAATGCCACGCTCGTCTCGCCTTTCATCGCAATAACAAAAAACAAATGCGTGAGGATCGCACCAACATTTGTCATCGAAGATCGAACCCGGAGCCTCTTGTTTCGCTACTTCTTAATCAACGAAAATATTGTAGATGTCAATACTATACAGCTATATAAACAAACAAACAAACTATACATTCTACATACTTGGATTGTATTACTATTACTACAAGCTGCATTATACTTTATGCCCATTTATAGAAAAAGTACTAAATAGGACCAATTTTAGACTTAGGTATCATAAACAAAATCTATATAACTTTACATTCGCAAATCGCAAATTACACGTTTATTTCGCTTATTGATTATTTTCTTTTGTAAAGTTCAAGGTGGCGTGAATGTAGATTGTCGAGTACGTTTCGGCAGTGGGTCGGTAATAAACACTTCATTTGTCTGTTGGCAGAATTGTGTCAACTTACGATCAGCTATTCCTGGCAAATTGTCTTCTAAAATATTATTGGTTGGTCCTGCAAGCTTGAAAGTCTTTATAATAAACAAATAATTCGCAATAAAAAATATAGCGACTAAATTGAGATATAAACTATCCTCTCTCAAGTTGGATCAAACTGCACACAGTGTGCAAAATTATTTAAAATCGGTTTAGTAGATTAGGACTTTATCGAACTCAAAAATCGTGACACGAGATTTTTATTTTAAGATATAATTGAACAGGCAACGTCACTAAGTACTCCTTATACTGGCACGACAGCCACGATGGTAACTGCAGTTCATTTCAGATAAAGTATTCACTGACGATAAGACTGTCTCTTGCCGGTCGAAACATACATACCGGTCTGATTATTGTAATTTTAACGACTTACTGCAAGGCTCGACTAATTACAGCTGTTAATGAACCGCAATGATTGGGTAAAATTATAAGCCAATATACTTTCTAAAGCAATCAAATGTATATTTCTCTCCTGCTCAGGAAGTCCACTGCTGAGCATAGGCCTTCCCCATGGATCTCAACACAGACCTGTTGGAAGTGGCCTGTATCCAGCGATATCATGCGACCTACACCAGGTCATCCGTCCACCTTGTGGGTGGGTGTCCAACACTTCGATTGCTTGTACGTGGCCTCCACTCTAGAACCATTCGGCCCCAGCGGCCATCGGTTCTACGTGCTATGTGCCCGGCCCACTGCCACTTCAACTTGCTAATCCTAAGGGCTATGTCGGTAACCTTCGTTCTCCTACGGATCTCCTCATTTATGATTCGATCTCGTAGGGAAACACCGAGCGTAGCCATCTCCATAGCGCCAAGTATTTTTATATTTATAAAAAAAGTATATTTATTAGTGGACAAAAACAAACAAACGACCTTTCTGTAAACTTGTGACAAACTCCAGTATCTAATTTCTAAACGTGAACATATGTCGCACGGTCGCTTGGTTCACCATAACATGAACAATGTAATTGTGACTAATATGTTAAATTGATAGAAATCTTTGTACGTCCAACGCAACAGGAAGGACATTATAGCTAGCTATCCGACGTGGTGTCGCCCGGGAAAATGTTATTATTTTTTATTTACTGTTTATATGCATTTGTGGCCCATTTGGTTAAAGAAATGAAAAATCAGGCTATGAAAAGTAATGCTCTATGTTAGATCTCCGTATCGAAACACATATTTTCATATGTTGATTACATTTTAAACATATTTCGCTTCGTTTTAGTTAGGTGCACGACCCGAGAATCGATATCCAACCGTATCAATTAACATCGAGGGTCCGAGAAATTAATGCATTTCGCTGCTAAAAGCGCCCCTTTAGGAATTCTTCTTTTTCAGCCTTCTCAACGATTTCCTTAGCAACCCGTCGAAAGCGACATATAATATGCAAGCTTTATTATGTCGTTTTTCCGCATTGTTGATTGGGAATTCTAATTTAAACTGCATAACTTGTTACCAACTGAATTAAATAATCATCCATATATTAGGCATGCGAAAATATCTCGTTTAGCTATCAATAATGTATGCGCACACAGACACGTTGTGGAAATATTGAGTCACGCGCAGATTCAGTTTCCATTTTTGTCGTTTTACGACTTGCTTAGTTTGTGAACGAAGGTCATGAGTAAAAATAATTTAAGTAGACTGATTTTGCGAGGGTGTTTTTTAATTGTCTACGTAACTAGCGACCCGCCTGATTGTAAGGGATTGTCGGAATTGAGAAGTCTACTAATCTCAACCTCCCTTCGCCCATATTTTCCATCTGATTTCTAAATGTAGATATGAAAATGTCGAATGATAAATGTTTTATTCTCTCTCTTGCATTCTTCCATATGTTTTCAAATGCCAACAATTCATCTATGATCACAATAAGTTGTGGGTGTTCATGTTAGTGTGGATGTTTTAAGTTCCTATATAAAATGTTCGTTTTTGCATTAAACCTCAACCTCATGGCACAATTTGCATCATTTGCTTCATGCTTTATCATAATTATTTACTTACAGTAGGAATATATCCGTATATAAATTTTAATTTCTCTTAAATCTTCAAAAATAAAGGTAGCAATTAAGTAATAATTAACTTTAATGATGTTAAATGAAAACTATAATTAAGAAAATTATTTCTCATCAAAACTATTCCAATTACTATATTTAATGCATACTTAATTTTTGTCCAACCATAACTCACAAGTAACATTAAATAGTTGACTATCTATCAAACTATAAACCAATAAAATTTCTCCATAATTTCTTTAGCTTTCATGCAGCAAGTTTTCAATATATATCTAATTAATATGTCCATGGTGTAAGCATGACAATAACAGGAAATAAAAGTTCACTTACATCACAAACTGAATACATTATGTCAATGAATGGATGTGATTATTGATTATGCAGAATTATTGATTGGAAATATTATTTCAAATGAAATGAATTGTATGGGATGGTATAGTCAAGATTATGTGAATTGAAAACAAATGTAGCATCCCAAATTGTTCATACACTAATAAATTATTAAATTACATTCAAAGCTACTGTATTTTTTGACATATAAGTACTTAGTGAATGTGAATATATTGATTTTTATATTTTCATGTGATAATTTGAAATTCACAAAAATTAAAAGTATACATGTATTGCTCTATAAATAAAAAAGGTGCTTTGCGACACATGTAAAGTGGATTATTCAGTTCCAAAAACTTGTCTAAAAGAGTTCAACAATGGAGATATGATTGCCATATGTACAAGCACTTTATTATTTTAATGATTTCATGATAATGTTAATTATAATTTGATACAATAATGTTGTTACAGCAAATGTTTATAATTTCTAGTGACAACAAGTAATAGTCATAAAGTATAGTATGGTTATTAGTATGCCTTTTATTTGACTCCACAAATTATTGGAGGAATGGGGGAATGTTTCATCAATTTTATCTGCAAGATAAATCTTTTCACTATATTTGAATACACAGACTTAAAGATTGAAGGGGTGTTTTAAGTTTTGTATGTTTACACTTTTTTGTACCAAAATATTTGTGTTATGTTTGAGTATGTTTCGGTTGTATGGATCTGTATATTTATAAGTACAATGTGCAGAATTTTAAACACAACCTGTGTATGTGTTTAATTCTAGTTTACTATATAACCAAGTACACATCTATTTACTTTGAGTGAAAAATGCTAACATAATATGAGCGCATTGTTTACATTCACATCTGTAGTGATAAACACACAAACAAACTCGCATACCACGCGTCTCCGACACGCCTGCATAGCAATTAACTCAGGCCAATTCATCTTGGAAACTATTTTACATTTTTTCGACAACTTTCATCTAAAATCCGTGCCCGAGGTACAGTTTGCTCTAAATGCAACTCAACCGTGAAAGTCATTGTCATTTTAACGTGACATCACCGCTTTTTTGCACTTTCAAATGTTCATGGAATACTGACGAATTAAACAATTTACACCAGCAAACTACACATTATCTGCAAGTTTTGTTGTCACAGTGCACTCACAATACAACATCAACCCGTCAATCATCAAGATAATAGTGCAGTGAGTTCGCTAAAATAATAACTGTGGACACAATACATGGGATATGCAAAAACACTAATTATTTTATTATTTTTGAGTATGATCGCAACTGACCTTTGATTGAACGGGCGAACCCTTACAGCCACTTTCACTGAGGCCATTGTCACACATTATATTGTCAATAGTTTATATTTATTTTAAAATTACATTTAATCACACAAATACGACACCACAGATCGAATTGACATTTTTATGTGGTTGACATTTCGTTGACAGCACACTCACTTCGTAATGTTAACAGATAAAAAAATTAATAGTGCGGTCAAACTACATAGTCAATTGGGTATTTGCAATGATTAAAGAATAAAGAGGATGACGCACAAAAGTAGTACTATATATTAAGTTATAATTATGTTAGGAGTATCGACGCGGAATTGTACATTTATGTATCTGTCTCATTTACACAAAGCTAACTTGTCCCTTAATGAAAGAGACAAATAATAACTCCATTGTTCCGAATATGGCAATATTTTGTTCACTAACCACACTGAGACCGCCCTTGGCCCAAAATTACGCCATTTTTCTTTTCTGCATGTAATGTCAAACTGTGGCGTTATCTGTCAATAGGAGTAAACAAATCTGCACAATCAAAGAATTTCGATTTTTTCATTGTTAATCTCGTGTCTTAAGTTTGTTAAGTGTGCTTATTAGATTAATTGTAAAGTTTTTAAAATGCCTCAGTGTTGTGTGAAAGGATGCTAGTCGAGTTCAAGCGAAAAGGACCCCAAAATTTCTTTTCATAGGTTAGTAACTGTTTTTACGAAATAATAACAAATATGTGTCTAAATTTACATTTTGGGTTTGTTTTTATCATTTATAATTGTTTAAGGATCTTGTTGATTAAGTTTTAGACTCTTCTAAGCGTTATTTATACAAGTAGTACGAATAACAACCGTATTGTTTGTTTACATACAAGTTTAGGGATGTGATACGAAATTATTCATATCGATATTATAATTTTTAAATATTTTGATGTTTATTTTTCAAAAAAAGAAATAATAGAATATATATATTCAGAACGACAACTAAAGTGAAATTAAATATATTTTTTAGATTACCTATAAACATACAGACCAGGACAAAATGGATACAAAATATCGGAAGACACTATTGGAACCCTTCAATAAATACATTTATTTGTTGTTTACATTTTGAAAAAGACTGCATCAATAAAACATTGAATTTAACAAGACTGAAAGATAACAGCTTCCCAACAATATTCCCGGTAAGTGAAATTGTAATAACTATGATATTTTACCTAATAATCCTATTAATAATAGAACTGTTAATCAATAACAAAGATTGAAATAAAACTATATTTTACGGATTTTATCGCGATTTGGTTTAATTTTTACATTTTTTAACTTCCCGACATTTCGATTACTTTACAGCTTTCGTGGTCACGGGGCGGACCGCCCCGTGACATTGAAAGCTGAAGATTAAGATCAATTAAGTCTTGTGTAGTGGGTATCAGAAGCTACGAGAGAATTTTCGGCCTCATCAATATTTGTCCCCGTGCGAGGATTGAACCCGCAGCCTCTCGTTTCACAGCCGGCGTCTAACTTACTGCGCCACGGAGGCTGTCTTATACACGCAAACGAAGTCGCAAGCAAATTATAAATATTAATAAAGTTGTATTTTATTTCACGTGTGTATTATTTGACACAAATCCAATCCAATCATCAGGTAAAACTTACCATGAAATAAATCATAGTATGAATAAAATATCAAAACATCGAACTATTTTTATCGGATTTAATTTTGAATGACTTTACTGTCTAATCCTAAAATCCCCTGTTTATACTCAATTGACATGTAAAGCGAAAATTAAAAAAGTTATACAAGTTTATACACTGATATTTATGTACATTCAAAGTTTGTCAGTCGTATATATGCCAATATTGATGCATCGATGTCGATAGAAAATTCGGTACTAGCGTATCACTATTTTTAGGGGCGGAGCCGCCGCCATGTTGGTAAAACAAAGGGACCCGTGTCACGTGACCATATGCTCTATCCTCTTTATTCTATAATCATTGGGTATTTGACTGTTGTGGCAATAAATTATAAAATGTGTTGCATATGATAGCTTTTTGGTAAACAATAATTATAGGTATTTTTATTTACATTTATCTAAATTATAAATATTTAAATTATCTAAAATAAGTATGCCATTTTTTATCTGTTGATTAAATGTAACAAAACACGACAAGCTGTCATTGTGCAGCGTGTGATGTCACGATTGACAATTTTCATTCATCTCTGCCACTAAGATCATTCACCATTTATAAAGCGTGACGTAACTTTTTCAAAGTCACGTGACCTACCATTTTGGTGACATATATGATGATAAAACTGAAAAATATGTTTATTCGTTATAAACAACTCTTTAAAAATAAATTAATAGTTTGAAGAGGTATAGAGTGATTATATCTAGACTTTAAAACACTTTTCAGAAATCAGTCAAATAGCCAATAAGCATTTTTTTTTAGATATTTTAATTTTCAATTTGCATTTATTCGTAGCACAGACTGGCACAGACTAAGGAGTAAATTCGTAGCAATTTTCCAATTGGGTATTTGACTGTTGTGGCAATAAATTATAAAATGTGTTGCATATGATAGCTTTTTGGTAAACAATAATTATAGGTATTTTTATTTACATTTATCTAAATTATAAATATTTAAATTGTCTAAAATAAGTTTGCCATTTTTTATCTGTTGATTAAATGTAACAAAACACGACAAGCTGTCATTGTGCAGCGTGTGATGTCACGATTGACAATTTTCATTCATCTCTGCCACTAAGATCATTCATAAATTATATAGCGTGACGTAACTTTTTCAAAGTCACGTGACCTACCGTTTTGGTGACTTATATGATGATAAAACTGAAAAATATGTTTATTCGTTATAAACAACTCTTTAAAAATAAATTAATAGTTTGAAGAGGTATAGAGTGATTATATCTAGACTTTAAAACACTTTTCAGAAATTAGTCAAATAGCCAATTATAATAACATTTTTTTTTTTATTACTGCCTCGGTGACCTAGTTGTTCTACGGTACGATTACAACGCTGAGGTCTCGAGTTCAAATTCCAGGTCGAGCAAAGTGATGTTAGATTTTTCTATTCATTATCAGCCCAGAGTTTGTGGAATTTGGGGCCGATATCACAGACTAAGGAGTAAAGGCCGATATGGCGATAGGCTCACTCAAAATCCTATGGAGTGACTAAACACTTAAGGCGAAATGAAGATATCCTGGTTGCACCCCTGCCTACCCCCTGGGAAAAAGACGGGAAGTTTAGGTAGGTATGCCTACTCGTTGGTAAAACTGCTCGGTAAAGATAAAAAATACCACAGTTGATAATACATCATTACTTTCGCTTCATCTTCTTTCATCAACCTCTTCATGTATATAATTCAACAACGTTTTAATTTCAATATCAATATAACATAATGACTAAAGAACAAATAATGCGCTATATTTAAAATCATAAAATCGATCAAATCAATCGTAGATGATAAGGATGACTGCCTCCGTGGCACAGTTGGTTAGACGCCGGCTGTGAAACGAGAGACCCCGCACCGAAACAAATATATGTGTGAACTACAGGTATATGTTTCGGGTCTGGGTGTTTGTGAGTAGTTTCTGATATGTGTGAATCTTAGTGTAGGGTTAGGACTATGTATATTATGTATAAGACTTTTGGATATATTTATTTATTATTAGTATAACACAGACTGGGCCAATGTTAGCACAGTCCACGGGCTCCACCGTACAGTTAATCAATATTTTAACATAAACAAAAGACGACAACTAAATCTTAATTCTTAATAAAGTTTCATAGTCTGTGGTACCGTAATATTGTCGCTGTCGAGTTCTAGCAAAAAGGTTAGTTTATTGGATTTATTTTTCCTAAAATTAATTTTAATTCAAGTTGCATTAAAGATTTATTATTTTTAATACAAGGTAAACTATTATACATGTTAATTTAACTGTTATAGTCGCTAAAGATTGATTAAAACTATGACATTGACCATGTATTTCTAATAAGTCATTACATAATGCAGTAGTTCCAGCGTGTTTGGAAGGTGTATTGATATCGAAAGTGAAAATATTGCTTTTATTGTTATCAATACACTTGTGACACGGTCCTGCGATAAACGTAATTTTAACGAACACAATATATATTTAATTGAAGCCTGAAGGTTGTCTAGATTTTTTGCAAGATTATACACCAGTCACAATTCTAATAAAATGATGATCTTTCCAGACAACTACCACAATGTCGGACTCTCCAGGCCGCCCGATGAAGTACCCCTACACATTCTCGGCGAAGATCGCCCAATTCCCATTCAAGTTTTACGTCCAGAACCAGTGGATTTGGCGCTACTGGCTCATCGGAGTTGGCCTCAGCGTCCCCGTCTTCTACAAAATCCACAAGATGGGTACGATTTTTTTAAAGAAAATCCTTTAATATTACTTAAAATTCATATACAGTGAAAGAACACATTTTGAAGAAACCTGCATACCAGAGCTTTTCAATAATCGTTATTGCATGTGATTCACAAGTATTTGTTTCGGGTCTGGGTTTGTAAGACGAAAAAGTCTCTTGTATTTCTTGAATTCTTGATACCCACAACGCAAGACTCAATCTTATTGTGGGGTCAGGACTTTGTATGTGACTGTTGGGTGTACTATTATTTGTTATTTATGTAAGGTCCACCAACTGCATCTAGCCCAGAGTGGTGGACTATGGTCCTACCTCAATCTGACTTGATTGTAGGAGAAGATGTGCTATGCAGTGGGATGCATACAAACATAACTATTTTAGTAACTTTATTGTTAGTCAGCAACTAGCTGTAAGATCTGTCAGCATTCTGTGGGAGTTGTGGTCCAGGAACAGCCTGTATATATTTGTTTATGATCATGATTGTATGATTGTGTTGCCCAATAGGGCATTGGTTTTTAACCAATAAGAAATGAGCCATAAATAGTGGGAAGGTTAACTTTTGTGTATCTGCTGACACTAACCAGTATTGTAATCATTATAGTTTTAAATTTTCCTATTATGAACATTGCATTGGTTTTTAACTAGATTAATAAATGTTGAGAGGTAATAATTTTTAGTACAAAATTGCAACCTGCTTGAATATAAAAGTAACAAAGAAAGGAAAATAAAGACATAATTTAAGGCTCTTCATGCTTGTCAAATGTCATTGCATTAATATAAACCCTTTTAATTTTAGCAAACTCACCTGAGAACATCAGCAAGTGGGCCGAGATAAGGAGGAAAGAAGCTGCCGAACACCACTGAACATTGTGGGCTAGTTGTCAAGTTCCATTGTAACAAATTGTATGGTTTATTTATGTTGTAAGAGCATTAAATCAAGAATTAGCTAACAGTTGTTTTTTTTATTATTCATATTTTTACAAAGAAAATGTATGTATTATTAATAAGATACTTTTAACTTCAGTGTTATAAACTAAGCCTTTACTTCATGGTAATGATTTTCTTTTGTTCACGAAAATGTTTCTTTCTTTAAAGATAACAAGAAAGGTTAATTAGATGAATGTCATCTGTGATTTTTTTTAAATTGTCAATTCAATTTAATCAAATTGAAGATAATAACTTCTAAGATACAAGGGATTTACTCTGTTTATGATCCTGATGCCCCTCTGAAACACAAAACTACATTATATTATTGCGTTTTTAACTACACAATAAAATATTGGGGTAATGACATATTAATATGTCTGCTATTTATTCAAAAATTGTCTTAGTGTTTTCCACATCTTCTATACATATAATAAATTTGTAAGCGATCGATGTCTTTACATGGAAGATAAATAAGAAAAACTAAAAACTAATATGGGGGGGTTTGTATTAACGTAATAGAACCCAAAACAATGATTTTTAGAATTTTTGTTTGTCTGTGCGGTTGTGCGCGATGAACTCAGAAACGGCTTAACGGATTTCGATGAATGAATTTGGTATGGAGGTAGCTGACACCCTTAATTAACACTTAGGGTGCTTTTAATCGCAAAAAAATTAAGTGTTCCCGTGTGATGATTGTTACTTTATGATACTCAAAGGGATGCGATAAGACTGGATTACATGGTTTAGGTAGCCTCAAAAAATCTAGATTATTTTCTTTGATAATCACATTTTGCAGTAAAAGTTTGGCCAAATTTTTACTACCATTGTAATTTCATTTTACGCAAAACATTGTTGCTAATCAATAAAAGTTATAACAGGTCGATGTAGAGATCCCTGGGGGAAGCATATGTTAGCAGTGGACTTCCTGTTGCTGGAGAGAGAGAAATCAATAAATGAAAATCACATGCTGCGGTACTGTGTGCTTTATTCGTTACAATATAAATTAATTACAAAACTACTAAATTACAATCAATAAATAGTCGCGGACACAATGATGGTCTCGTCGGGGGCGACTGGCGGGAGCTTACTGTCGCGTCGCAATGCCTTGCTCCGGGAATGCACTGGTACAATTTATAACAGACCGTCACATGATGGAAAAAATAATGCTTGATAGATTTTACATATTTATTACACGCTTAAATGCGTAAAATTCATCAACCATTACATAAATAAAGAATTGGTTAAGTATGAACAATGTCTGCATTAACGTTAACTTAACATGTGCATGCTTACGGTAATGTTTTTCCGTCAAAATAAAAAAGTAAATGCAGCTTATGCAGTGTGTAAAATCGATTTGTTTGGGGTTGACAACAACATTTTATCGATATTTATTTCTAAGAATTACAAACTCATGTTTTCATACAATTTACTCATTGAACCGTCCAAAAAAATGCATTTTCAACAATATTCACGTAATTATACATTATCTGTTATCAATCACTTTATTTGGTTGTCTCGAACAGTCTCATGTGACGGTCCGCAGTCCCAATTATTAACGCAAAAATCACCAAATGGCTATGCCTCGGAATAATTAAAAAAATAAATAAATGACAGAACAATAAAAAAAAGCAAAAATAAAAAAAAAAACGAATCACAAATAGAATTTCGTAAACAAAACATAACGGCTTCGTCGCGTTGAGCGCTGATATTGAGTACACGCAGGGAGAAAGTCAATCGCAGTGTTGAAAACTTACGCACTACAGATTTTTAAAAATTAAATTATCAACTAAACAGAAATTTGATGTCTATCTATTCATAAAAAATACTAATCGTAGGCGAACACAAGCCTTGATCGAATAACGAAACGGTGCGCGCGGACTCCTATCCTTATCGATACGTTTCAAAATTATCGATACGATTTAGACATCGAATTTAAATGCAACGGAAAGTTTTACACATTACACTTATATTATGCAGTTTTATGGATATTTACAGGTTATGAACTGATGATTTAAATGTATTTAGTAAATCCGCGAGCACCATTACATGAGTAAATCTAAACCATTATTCTACTGAATCTACTGAGGTTTCATGCTAAATGCAGGCACGTTGCGGCCTCGGCGACCTTATCCGGTGGTGACGCGAGACGGACTGTTTTATCGAAGTCGATAGTTCTATAAAACTATCGAAAAATTCAAAAGAAGAAAAGCAATCGCAGAGAAATCTAACTTTTCTAAATAATGTATTTTTGATTTTATCACGCTTTCTGCATCACTAACCGACTTCGATAAATTTCCGCATAACCTTAATATTACACAAAGTTTATACAAATTATGAATACTTCAATCAACACACTAACATTTGGAAATTAATTGTATACGTAATTTAAATTAAAAGCGTTTAGAAATGAAACGATACATTCCGACGAACTTGATTAGTCGACCAGATGAACATTTCCTGGTATTATTAATCAACTATCTTAATTTCGTCTTGATTGATTTCAACGGTGCTATAAATAAAATTATTGAGACATTATTGGGACATATCGAAAAAATCTTGGGGTTGCAACCCAGTATTATTTCAAATTGTCTATTTTTATTCAACAGAATTATCACTACTGGGATCATTTAAATCACAAATATACATACAAAAAACACTTGTTTTGTCCATTTATTCTAGGAAGAGATTTGGTGTTCAGATTCTCGGCTCAATAATTATAAAAACTTGTATCTTTTTAGTTTCTACTACATTAATTCGACACCAAAGCATTTCCAATGTTTGTACATTATGCTATTATTTTATATAACTGTTTATATGAATGTACTTGTATATTGTAACACTAAAATTATATAAGCCTTCATGATTTACACAACTTTAACTAAACAGAAAAGTATATTCTTTTAATTAATTTTAAACATTTTCGGTATTATTTGGAAATGTATCTTTTATCAGAATTGATTAATTTATCCGTGCCCATTAATTTTAAAACATTTATAATCACAAACAAAGCTATCAGCTAAAAATCTTTCAATCAACATAACACTTGTGACATAATCTATTCAGAATCAACTAGCGGTTGCACAACAAACTCCTTAATTGCAAATTGTTGCTACAAGAAACAGCACTTCACTGGTCCAACTTTAAGTGCTATATTCCATAAGCAATATGATACAATAATTAAGTGTTTTTTTTTTAATTTATATGCACTTGTTATGAAGTTACTTACAGTTGCTATTTGCTACAAGCACAAAATGCTTCAATTTACAAAATAAGCAATGTAATGTTGCTGATCAACAGCAAACACCAAAGTCCTTGTATTTGCGTCAGTTTCTTACTTTTTGGTATATATACACATCACATGATTGCTCTGTAGTTCTATTCACGGCATTTTTACAGCAGGGATACTTATCTTTTTGACAGTCTCAATGATAACGTAATTAACTTGTTGATTTCTTGTTATTAAATATTGTGTACAAAATAGTCACTTGATATTTACTTGAACAGTTAATACAATTATGCTCTACAAAAATTTAAAATTTAATACACCAAACCAAAATCAGTATTCTACGTAATTCACAACACAGAATTTCCACACAGAGCAATCACGAAACGCACAGTCCAGTTTGTAATGTTATCACATGATATCACTGTCCACAACACTCAGTAGAACACATAGTCGGTGAGGTGTGGGGGGGCGACCACTTGTCACTTGAGCTTGGGCCGCTTGATGACGGGCGTGTCCTCGTCCGAGGTGTCGTGGGGCGCAGCTCCCTCCTCTACAGGGTTCATGTCCGGCATGGGAGGGAGGTCCAGCTCCGCGCAACGCTTGGCCACGTATTTTTCTAGCCGATAACCGGCTCTGTGGGGTAGAAATGTTGTTAATTCACGCCAAAACAGTATATGAGAAGCTGGGTATGTGATAACTGAAAGCATATGTTTTGCAAACAAACAACGTGTGTGCACGTTGCTGAATCGCAATCTACGTGTTGAATTGTTCAAAACATTATGTTTAAACTTTAAATAGTAAACGCTCTGAAAAAAACAAAAACTATTAATGACACTCAAATATAACATTACTAAAAAGGCATAACAAACAAAGTGTAGTTTAGTAATTACGATAAAATAATACAGGCTGTCAGGTTCACGGTAATTTGATTACATATTCTTGCGGCACTGGGTCGGGAGGGAGGGGGTGTATTGGTAACATGCATATGTGTCTGTGCGTATAAGCATAACAAAAGTAATCCATACAACAGCTCTTATTAAGCCTACTTATGAATTCAATATCTCCAATAATACCCAATTCAGTCTTGTATAAAGATACTCACTTGGCGACGGGATGGGCGTCGTTATTGTACGTGAAGCAGTTGTGGAAGACCAGCGCCAGGTCAGCGATGAGCTCCTCGTCGGCGGAGTAGGCGCCCGCGTCCAGCTTGCCCTTGATGGTGGTCAGGTCCATGGGCTGCTCGATGATGTCCAGGTAGTCCGGCACCTGGGGAACATCGTCCAAATTAATTATCAAAATGTTTAATTATTTTATTTATATATTCCACAGATCTTCGACGCTGGATCTACATATTAATATAGTTTAATATAATTTACCTACATGTTTTATGGTATATTTCTGTGTGTAGGTGATCAATTTTGTAACTTATATTTTAAAAAATCACGGAATTGACCTGGAACCGAAGGGACTACTACCAAAAAGGATTTTCGACATAACATGCGATTCCCCGCGATAAAATCTACTCCTCGTGATTTGCGCGTCAGATGGTGGCGGGTGACCTGCGCCAACTTCAAGTCAGTAATTAGCGAGAGGTGGCGCAGAATAGATACAGCTGGAAAACTCTAGCTTCGGATGCCAAGACTCAATTTGGATAGCTGAGCCAGCGGAGTTAGAATAGTTACGTATGTGGTGGTTACCTCGTCGACGGACACGGGGTCGTAGAAGGGCCAGCAGTCCTTGTGCTTCATGGCGTCGCGCAGGAGCTGCTGCAGCGCGTCGGCGTGCAGTACTTCCAGCCGGCTGCTGCGCTTCTTGCCACTGCGCTCTTCTGCAAACATCAGTACATTTTTACATACATGCATAAACTCACGCCTTTTTCCCAGAAGGGGTAGGCAGAGGTGCTACCAGGACCCCCACATTTCGCCTTGTATGTTTCCCATAATGTGATAGTGGGCGAGCCTAATATTATACCGGGCACAAATTCCTGACTCCGGGCTGATAATGAATATAAAAATCCAATATCACTTTGCCCGACCCGGGATTCGAACCCGAGACCTCAGCTTTGTAACCGTACCGTAATACAACTACGCCACCGAGGCAGTCTTATCTTTTTAGCTTTGAGTTTACCGTAGATTTTTAGTAGGAATTTATCAGTTATCGATTAGATTTATAATGACATACAACACTCACCGTGTACACCATTTGTTAACGAATGTCTTGACCTTCTGCTGGAATTTGTGTTCAATTCTTCCTTGGGTCTGCAAATTGAGTTATGTTATATACATTGGATAGAAAAAGCAAATAGTTACATGCTTGTGAACATGATGAATATTAATCATATCCGTCTTTTGGTTGAATATGACGACAATTTTGAACTTTAAGCGTAAGTTTAATAAAATAAAAATAATATTGAATACCAGTTTTTCACTTATTGAACTAACAAGAATCCATATGAGTTCGAGAAATCAGTGAGCATACATAAAGAATATATAGAATCCCCTCTTTTTAGGTACGTTAAGAAGCAGAAGTTTCTTAATATATCTGTAAATGATAGATAGATAGTCAAATTGAAGAATACACCTTTTTTATGAAGGTAATTTGATAACATATCTGGAATTGATTAACATATACTTGACTCACTTCCTGCCCCTCTTTTTCCCCGACCCGCCATCGCCATTCAACACAGGAGAAGGCTCCTTACTACCCCGAGACTTGCGAGTCTTCAGCTTCACCAGCGCCGTGTTGTATTCACTGTCGTCCGACTCTGTAATGTAGGGACTGTGTTAATGATAACTACATGATGTAGGCACTATATCAAGTATATTGAAGTGTTCAAATATTATGTCGGAATTATAAATAAATAAATACACCCAACAGTCACATACATAGTCCTGACCACAAACTAAGATTGAGTCTTGTGTCGTGGGTATCAGAAACTACGAGAGACTTTTCGGTCTCACAAACACCCAGACCCGAAGCAAAGTTTTGTGGTTCACACAAACATTAGTCTCGGTGTGGGGATCGAGCCCGCGGCCTCTCGTTTCACAGGCAGCGTCCAACCAACTGCGCCACGGAGGCTGTCATAATTGAATGTAATAGTACCAATCAACCATTCAAAACGTCTTGCGAAAGACAACAATTATTACATAGTCCCGACTTCAGTTTTAAATCAATTATGTCTCATGTTGGTATCAAAATGAGAGACTTTTATGTCTCACCACCCAGAACCGAAGCAAATACTTGTTGTCTCGGTGACCTCTCTTTTCGTTCAATCAATAATTTGTAATAATGTAACCCAAGGTATATTGATATAATATTTGAACACTCGACATAATGAAATCATCCGTTAGTACACCAGAACTACGGAAAAGCTGCATTCCATGATGAAAAATAAATTGATCTATAAACCAAATATGGTTACATACCACATTCTAGCTAAAACAATGAATGTGATAGATGTTAGTGGCGTGCATGATGGCTGGAATGCCCCTTGGTTTCGTATAAGCAGAGTACTCATAGAAGCTATGGCTATGTCATCGGCGACCCGTCTTCACTTTATATTTTTTTGATGAAACCTTATTTTTCAAAGGTAATTTATGCATCTTGAGGCACAACATTGAACATGAAATTAATAATTATAGCATCTTAAAACGGCTGGAGAATAATACCATATTTATTCACAATCAATTTATTTTCTGAAATTTTGTAAAAATTTAACAAGAATTTATGCCCTATTTTTTGTAAGGTTTCATTGAGTCATAATGAGACTAAAATAGTCATATCGACTGAAAGATTAAGAAAAGAAGAAAGATTTACAGTGATGACAGAATAGTGTATGTTCATGGTTATAACCACATTAAAATTTAGCAGAAGAATTACGAAATGAGCACTTAAATCTATTGTTAATTGAAGAAGCATGGCGTTGGATGACACTACACGAGTGAGAATATGAGAGAGCGAGAGGGGTGAGTATGAGAGTAAGAAAGGCGAGTGAGCACGCACCAGAGCCGTTTCCATTTGCACCAATCAGCGGAAGCAATTAACAGAACGAGCACTTAAATCTATTATAAATAGTATCGCAGAAGCGGGATGACACTATGCGAGTGAGAAGATGTGGGTATGAGGGTGAGGGCGGAGGGGTGGTGGGGGTGTGGGCACGCACCGGAGCCGTTGTGTGCGTGGAGCGCGCGCGTGTAGTGGTGGATGTTGCTGAGCGCCGCGGCGGCACAGCGCCGCACCGCCGCTGCGGGAACCACGCGTTATACCACTTGCACTCAGTTACTTATGTACTAGGGGATACTTCACAACTTTGTGTGGGAATACTTAGAATAACCTTATCATTATTTATGTATCACATCTATGTTTGAAGCAATAATTGCTTGTTAAAGAAGACCATATAATGTTTACACTTTTCATCGTTTACATATTTGATATTTGAGTTGCTAATGATTTTCATGTGCTTGAGAAACAGTGATAACATTCCACTAGATAAACATCAGAACATAAACCTTACTTACAGCTAACATAGAATTGCAGTACACAGCAACCATAACACATCAAATACTAACATAACATTCGATAACTAAAATATATTTTAAATTGTTTATGAATATGGCTGAGCAAGTATAAAGATTTCTACAACACTCACAATCAAGCAGATTTACATACGGTAATATTGATTCTACATCTCCATGTAGATTTAATATTAGACCTTTTCAGATAATTTCAGCCAACTTGTATGAGATTCTTGTCTGTAGTATAGTAGTGTAGTGCGATTTTTGATTAGACTATCTACTCTGTATATAGGCAGTATATAGTATAGTATGCGGCGGGTACCTCGTGGCGCGAGGCAGTGCCGGCAGTGCCAGGCGCGGGCGGCGCGCGCGGGGCGGGGCGCGGCGCACTCGGCGTGGTAGCGGCGCCCGCACGCCGCGCAGCGCGCCGCCAGCCGCCCGCCGCTGCCGCACGACCCGCACACGCCCAAGTCCACCTTGCTCTCGCCGGAGCTGCGGGGAGGCAGGCCAATAACATACTTGTTGCGAACAATGTTCATTTCAATTAGGTACAAATACACCGTGTGATGGAAGTATTCAACGAAAATTCGAATAAATGATCCTTCGAGCCGGATGTTGGTGATATAAAAAAGATATAAATATAGATCATCTTACCGTTTCGAAACTAATGTAATTAAACTACTTAATTATTTTTTTACACTAGTTTCCATTAAACAATAACTCATGTGTCTGCTATTTTCGTATTATAATTCCAAATAATTTTACTAGTATGAATAAATGATTAAAACGACCGATTTGTATGAAAATCTTATAAACGTATAGCGCCAAGAACAATTTGTAAGTTTACCTGTTCAACGCATCTTCAATATCTTCGTCGGAAAACAGTTTCCTTCGTTTCCTGGGCGTCCGTTCTTTCGGTCGACACTGATCACAGAACCAATCGCCTTCGGGAACTTTCTGTTGACATTATGAACATTTTTTTTGCGAATGAGTTTGATGCAACAAGCACTCAGTCAAACGTCGTGGAAAGAGCTCACGTAATTTTGATATGCCATAGAACAAAAATATTATAAGTATTAGTTAACATATTACCTTGATTCGTAAACCAGACTGTAAGCATGAAATAAAACAAATTGTTGACATATAAATTATCGTTAATCGTCATAAAAAGTAAAATCGATTTAAATCAAAACTTCTGACTCGAACCACCAACTGCCTCTGGTCCTTCGAGCCGGATTATTGTCCAGCAAGCAACACCATCGTCAAAGAATAAATTAATATAGTGGCCACAACCTCTCCGCCAGCCGTGTAACGAAGAGACAAAAAAATAATATAACACTACAACTAAAAGATTTTTCAAATCTCACACATACCGAGAGCTTAGGCTTCAAGCAGTACAAATGGTGTCCCTTGTTGCAGCCATCACACAGCAGCATGGAGTCAGGGTCGGTCTTCCGGCGGCACAGGCGGCAGCTGGCATGCAGCACGCTGGCCGACCAGCTCACGCTCGAGTCCAGGGTCAGCAGGTGCAGCGCCACCTGCGCGAAGCTCCTGCACTCCATCAGGGACACCTCCCAGCGGACCAGGGCTTCTAGTTCTATAGGTTTGTTTTTAGCTTCGCGTTCTTTGCGCTCTTTCTCGTCGAGACCTGGGGAATTATAGTAATAATTAAGTTTTTGAGTACAAACATCAGTATTGTGAGTAAATAATACAAGAAGGTCAGCACTCTATAATCAGATGGAGACTGAGTTCATTACTTTGTCAGATCATTTATATCACTTCAGCTATTTTTTTATACTGACACAGCAATGTAATTTTATTGAATTTAAGATGTAAACATTATAGTGGTGGACATTTTTTTATTAGCCTAAGCAGGCAGACGAGCATACGGCCCGCATTCGCTGCATACCAAACAACTGAACCTAATTTTGCCGCCCTGTTCGACATCGGATATACTCAGACTGAACACAAAAAGCATCATTAATGTGTCTTACATAACTATGGTCTACGGCATGCACTATCCAGGCGGATTCGTATAGAGACAAGTAGGGCCTATTCCGCCTAAACCACCACCATCGCAATCTCTTCAAGCAGGATTGACAATGGCACATAAAGAATTACGACCAACTACTAAAAACTCGCGATCTCTTAGGGAAACCACCTGTTCTTACCTTGGAAAAACATAGAAAGAAACAAAGCAGTATTTACGTAGAGTATTATGTAGTTACCTAGCGGCCGTTTGAGGTACTTGTGGTGCACGGCCTGCGACACCTGCAGCAGCGCGCACGCCAGGCCCCGCACCACGCCGCCGCGCGCCGCCTCCGCCTCCTTCACGCCGTTCAGCTCCGGAGCCTCCAGGTAGAAGCCAGGGTCGCGGTACTTGTTCACCGGGATCGACTTCAAGTCGGATTGTTCTATGTCTGTGGCAATATGGATATAATTATGTTATTATATTCACAGGTATATTCTATCTGATTTATTCTATTGTAATATTATTTTACGACCAGACACTTCTCAAAGGTCGCTGAGGACATATTTGGGAGAGACCTATGTTCAATAATGACCATTGGTGGTTATCTCTAGTAATGATGGAGAATATTTTATTTTTATAAAACAAAAAATGCTTGTAAGTCTCTTAATGAAAAGTAATTGCCTCGCAAAAAAGAAAAAAAAAACACATTAAATTGTGATTTTACCACCACACCTGATGCAGCATGGAAGGCCTCGAAGGAAGGTATATAGACATAATTAAGCCATAATATTTCTTATATTCATCTTAATATCAGACTGATTTTTATCAGTCCCAAGAAATAAAGTAGTGACCTCCAGGTATGTTGAGCACTCCGTTGGGCAGGTGGTAGTCGTCGCGGTACATGTGGTCGGGCCCCCACGTGAGGAACTCGGCCTGCTTGTCGTAGCCGCGCAGCATTATCGTGCCGCGCCACGCCTCGCGATCCTTATTAATAGGAACAAATTAATATATAAATAAACTATGACATTTCGGTCAAATGTGAGTCAGAATTTAGGGCAATCTTATTGGCTGGAATTTTGAATATCTTAAAAAGGTACCAATTAAATCCCATGCTATAAACTCGGTATCCTATAATACATAAAATGGTTATCATTCAAGATTTTTACCGCCTTAAAAGGACAAATGAATTGAAATATAGTCTTTTAGTATTGTATTTAATAAGATCAGAACTACCGCTAGCATATATAATAGTGGCGGTACTTCCATACAAGCCCAAAAGCCCGGCTTGCCCTACATGATACGAATATACTCCACACTGAACACTAACCATTACATTTAATACGATACAGTCATATTTTTTTTTTTTTTTTTTTCTCCTTGCACCTGCGATCAGTCGCCTAGACTATAATCAGGTAAGTTGTATGAGATTGGGGTTTGGCGAGATAGAGGCACCACTCCATCTCCCCTTAGTTAAACAGCACGTCGGCTCTCTTGAGTCTTTTGAATGGGTTTGGTTGCAAGAGCTTGCCAGTCATCGGGTTTGGGTGTGTTAGTAATCGACTCTTGTAGTTATTGGAGTATCGTTTAGCTTCTTCTAGTATGGTTGGGATTTCTAGGTACTCGTGAATTTCCGAGTTGCGAGCAAACCAGGGCGCCGATGATATGACCCTTAGGATACAGTTTTGAGCTCTCTGAAGGCACATGATGTTGGATTTGCTTGCTGACGACCACAGTTGGATACCATATGTCCAGATCGGTTTTATTATGGAGCAGTATACCCTTAGTTTGTTGGACAGCGATAATGTAGATTGTCTACCGAGGAGCCACAGTAGGTTTTTAAATCTCAGGTTAATTTCATTGCGCTTTGTTTTTATGTGATCCTTCCATGTCATCCTGCGGTCCAGGTGAAATCCTAGGTACTTAACACAGGTGGATTGGGGCAGCGTGTCAGGGCCCAAGTTAACCGGGGGACAAGTTTCACGTCTCAGGGTGAATGTGATATGATGAGATTTCGGGGCACTTGCTTTTATGCGCCATTTGGTCAGCCAAGCGTTGGTCACATTGAGCTGGGTTTGCAGCAGTTTGGTCGCTACATTTGGGTCACAATTACAGCTGAGGAAGGCCGCGTCGTCCGCAAAGGTTGCTACAGATGTTCCAGATGATTGAGGAAGGTCACAGGTAAATATGTTGTAGAGGACCGGACCAAGTACAGACCCCTGGGGTACTCCAGCTCTGCAGGTGAAAAGGGAAGACCTAGAGTCCCGTAATTTGACTTGGAATTTTCTGTCACTGAGGTAAGACTCGATCAGCAAGTAGTAGGAGTGTGGTAAATATTTTTTAATTTTACAGAGTAGGCCTTTGTGCCATACCCGATCAAAGGCTTGTTGTATGTCTAGAAAAGCGGCCGAACAATATTGTTTCTTTTCTAGGCAATGTCTTATTGTTTGGTATACTCTGTGGACCTGTTCTGTAGTTGAGTGGTGTTTTCGGAAACCAAATTGATGGTCAGGTATTACATGGTTCATATGTAAGCAAGGAGATAGTCGTGCAAGGATGATCCTTTCCCATAATTTGGACAACACCGGCGTCAGGCTAATAGGGCGATACGATGAGGCTTCGTTGGGCGGTTTACCAGGCTTCTGGATCATAACAATCTCCGAAATTTTCCAAAGTGCAGGTACATGTGAGGTTCTGAGTGTGGCATTGAAGAGGATGGTCAGAAAGACAATGCACTTCTTAAGGAGCTCCTTTAGTAGCCTAGGAGTTATCAGATCAAATCCAGGAGCCTTACTAGGATCCATTTTGCCAATTTCTCTAACCATCTCTCTTGGAGAAATAGGATTTAATGGCAGGCATAGTTGCAGATCCTGCTTTAGTATGTGGTCGATTTCAGGGTCCTCTGGGTTATCCGTGTCGTTAGGTCGAAATACACTAGCTAGATATGAAGCAAAGGCCTGAGATTTCTCTTGGTCGGTTCTTGCCCATGTATCTCCAGACCTAATAGGCGGAAAGCATTGTTGAGGTTGGGGGAAGTATTTTATTGCTTTCCAGAGGTTGTGCGTCCCAATATCATTTGGAGACATTTTGGTTAGTCATATAAACAAAAGTCTACTTTTTGAATTTGCCGCGCCGCTGGTGTCGAGCCGCGCCGTATTGCAATGAAGCGTCTGCGACGGAGCGCCCGCCGAAACGCGCGCCGCGCCGCGTAGGCGCGTAATGAAATACTTAATTCAATAATGAAATTGAACTTAAAAAGACGGAACACGCGGCATATATATCTGTCCTTTTCTCTCTCGTGTGCTTTTACGAGGCTTCTGGCAATTTGGGATCTGTTGCTCGCACATCGGGCGAAATGCTACTACTCGATCGCAACGAATGTATAGCTATAGATATTTTGTATAGCAATTTCTATTAGACGATATGCCGGGCTTTTTGTGATTAAACATCGTACGTTTCATAGTCGTCACGTTATTATTTGCGCAGTAAATTATGTTGGTTGTTATTAATTGATGTTGGTTGCTTTTTGAAATTATTTTATATATATTTTTTAGTACAAATAATGAAGTATTCATAAACTTTTTAATAAATTATATTTATACTAGCTTCTGCCCGCTAACTTCGTCTGCGTGATTAACTTTGTTTAAAAAAATATACATGTATAGATTATTTGGTATTTCTCATCCCGTCCCGTCCCGTTATATCCCGCCCGTCCTATCTCATTCTCACTCAAGGTATGTAATCCACGCCCATCGCATCCCTTTGAGTAAAAAAAGTAACAAATGTATCGGATTTCCGTCCTCATCCCACGGGAACACTTAATTTATCTGGATAAAATGTCGCCTAAGTGTTAATCCAGTGTTAATATGGGGAATAATAGTTTTTCTCATTTATCTTCCATAATACAAAGAAACACCCTGTATGTCAATGCAACATATACCAGTTTTTAAGTTGAACCTGCATCAAAATAACTGTGAAAACCGCATCTCATTTGGTGTGGTAGTTTTTGCGTAATGCGCAAGTAAATAAAAAGAAACATCCTGTATGCAAATAAAATATATATCAGTTTTCAAGTTGAACCTGCAGCAATACAACTGTGAAAATTGCATCTCATTTCGTGCGGTATTTTTTGAGTAATGTGCAAGCAACCAAAAAGAAACACCCTCTATGTAAATGCAACATATACCAGTTTTTAAGTTAAACCTGCAACAATACAACTGTGAAAACTGCATCTCATTTCATGCGGTAGTTTTTGAGTAATGTGCAAGCAACCAAAAAGAAACACCCTCTATGTAAATGCAACATATACCAGTTTTTAAGTTGAACCTGCAGCAATATAATTGTGAAAACCGCATCTCATTTGGTGCGATAGTTTAGGAGTAATGTGCAAGCAAACAAAAAGAAGCACCCTGTATGCAAATGCAACATATACCAGTTTTTAAGTTGAACCTGCAGCAATACAACTGTGAAAACCGCATCTCATTTGGTGCAGTAGTTTTTGCGTGATGCGCAAGCAAACATACAGACAGACAGACAGACAGACAGACACAGACAGACAGACAAAAATTCTAAAAAAAATTGTTTTGGCTTCTGTTGCTGTTTGAAAGACCGCCCGCGTTGAAATTTCTTAAATATCTTCCATGTACAGACATCGACCATTTACATTTTTATTATATGTATAGATGTCGTAATGTTTATTTCACGTTTAATAGCAACAGGTACTGTACGAATTGCTACTAACTTTTTATTTGTATTATGACATTGTGAAGTTCTGTTTATGATTATTGTTTAGGTTTTTGTGTTATTTATAGTTTTTGATATTGAATGAGTTGTATTGTTTCCTGTGATGGTTTGTGTGTGCTGTGGTGTGTGGTGGTGAAAGTGTTCGTTGCCGTTAAAAAGGTAAATTACATGTTACCCTTTAAATAGGTTATGAAACAATCGTGTTTCATATGTTTTCAGACGACAAGTTTTGTGCGTTTAATTACTTGGAATATAACGTTTTAAATTTAAAATAAATTAGTTTGTCCTCTCAAAAGACATTCTATTACTTGTAATTCACAAAAATATGGATGTACTCATAATAATTTATGTCGACAATTTTGGTAAATTTAAAACACGGCACCACAGTAGCTATGGTTGTGCTATTGTAATGCCGGGTACTAAAAATGCAATAAAAAATTACCGATGTATGTACACAAGCAATCTATATTTGTTTTAATCCTAATATTGATTGTGTGATTGGTCTGCCGACGTAAATTCGTTTTCTTCGTTCTTAGTAACTTTGCGTAAGTAAATCAGTAGGTACTAAACCTAAAAAAAACAAAGCTGAGGTCTCGGTTTCGAATCCCAGGTCGGGCAAAGTGATATTGGATTTTTCTATTCATTATCACCCCGGAGTCTGGAATTTGTACCCGATATGGCGATAGGCTCGCCCCCTATCACATCGCGTGACGGAACTTACAAGGCGAAATGTGGGTGTCCTGGTGGCGCCTCTGCCTACCCTTCTGGGATAGATGCGTGAGTCTATGTATGTATGTATGTTAAACCTAAAAAATATTGGGCTTGCCCTAGTCCAAAACCCTAGGCACGCCACTGATATATAATGGAATTTACATAATAATAGCAGAAAGTTACTGGAAGATGTTTGATTTTTAGGCAAGCCCTATAATAAGAAGTCAACTCCTTATAGTTGAAAGATGATTTATATATAAAATACTCTATAACTACTTACTTTGACTTTAAGAGCTCCGAGGCAACCATGGAAAATCTTCTCCTCTAGCTCAAGGATGTGGTCTCGGAGGGACAGCTCTAGAGCCTCGCTCAAGGAGCTGTCAGGTGGAATGTTCAGTGAGGGTTGGAACTGCTTGCGCCGTGTGAAGTGGTGTGATGGAGGAGGTGGCGTCTGAAGATATATGAAAACATATCTTTTTTTGTTTTGTAACCACATTTCTACTGTATGTTACATATTTTAAGCAAAAAGAATAAAGTGGTTAATAAAATAATTTGTTTTATTTTTGCATTGGCAGTATAAAATCACTACAACAAAACCCAAAACGCAAGCTCTTGGCAATCGACTCATTAATGCTTGAAACTCGATGTTCATAATCTGATTCCGCATTTCAAGATAATTGTTTGGACCATTAATGCAGATTTTATTCAACTACTATAGAGCAATACAAACATACCAAATACTAGCAATACAATACTAGCTATTAAAGAAACAACATAAAAATTGATGTAACACCAGATCCCATTTGCGAGAGCAAACAACGAATAAATCCCATTTAGAAACTGAACTAAATATTACTCACAGTGACAGCCATGGCCGGGTTCAACAAATGCACAGGACACTTCCTCAAGTACTGTATGATGTTGTCCTTGTCCAACTCCAGCGTCTGTCGCAGCTCGCTCTCTCTGAACCCTCTCTTGTTGAGGGACTGGATAAGGGCCTCGATCTGCTCCTCTGTGTGGTACACCCACCACTGGGGACGGTCGACCTGGGAACCAAGGTAATTAAATAATTGGGGCGGTAAATAAATAAATACACCCAACAGTCACATACATAGTCCTGACCCTACACTAAGATCGCATCTTGTATCGTGGGTATGAGGAACTACAAGAGACTTTTCGGTCTCACAAACACCCAGATCCGAAACAAATACCTCTGGATCACACAAATATTTCCCTGTGCGGGGATCGAACCCGCGGCCTCGGCCGGTGTCAAACCAACTGCGCCACGGCTGTCGAAAATGTGCAGCTAATTCACTTGATGGAGTATGGCTATTGCAAGAATGTTTTTAGGCCTGAAGAATGAGTGTGAGCTGGCTATAGGGGGTGTAACGTGTGTACGCTTTTGTCGGTACGTAATGTAAATAAGTAATAATTATACAAAACATACCTTCCCATGCACGGCGCAGGTGGCGATGTCCCCACTACACACCATGAGCTGGTGGCTGGAGGCGTCGAACCCGTTGACCTTCTGCGCGAAGCCGTTCACGTTGGACAGCGGCTTCTTGGGCGAGTTGCCGCGGGAATTTGCAGCCGAGTCGTTCTCCTTGTCGCTGCCTGCTGGGGTAAGCCATGTGCTCTATGAGGGTTTTAGGGGATGAGGTAGTTAGGGTACTACTACCCTACTGTATACTTCAAAAATAGGGTAGGAAGTGGTCTTCGATCATTTCTTAAATGTGTTAAGGAATAATGCTGTTGAGGTACTTGTTAATATTGTAACAAAATATAAATGTAACTTCTAGCGCCATCTGTCATAACTCGTGTGTAAGACTTTGACAATCAAACTATCAAAACGCCACTGTGTGTATTATTAACACAACTACCCTCTCAACTGCCCTATTGCATGTGCTAAAAATGAGGGTAGGATAGCATCAATTGTCTCTAATCTCCAGTTAGTAAATGAGAGAGAGAGAGAGAGAGAGAGGGGGGTAATGTTGCCACTATTCGGTTAGTGAGTACAGAACGTAGTTCCCCGCGTTGGTGACACAGCCACACGTCACAGTCTTGTAATTCTGAATTCTTCCACCATCATCATCCATTGGGTACCATTTCGAGCTGTAATCATTTCACTAGTAAGTTTATGTGTGGTGTACCTCGTTCCTTCTCAGTCTCGAACAGCCTGGTGACGTAGGCCAGCGTGTCCTCGGCGTGGCTGGGGGGCGGCGGCGCGGGCGGCACGGGCTTGTCCCGGCACGCGCCGCGCGGCTCCTCGCCCGCCTCCACGAACAGACCCGCCACCGCCTGGTTCAGCCAGTAGCGACGGAACGCGCGGTCCATGCCTGATACATACATGTTTGTTTGTGCTTAGTGCAAGTACTTTTGTATATAGGTTTTTTTATTGCGGTGAATGGCGAGACAAGTATGCCGTTCGCCTGATAGTAAGCGATACGACAGTAGGAAACCAAACAACACCATGAATTACAAAGCAATTCTTGACTTTCCACTGCACTCGCCATTCTGAAACATCAGATGTTAAGTCTCCTGTCCTTCAAACTGGAACACAACAGTGCATTTACACTGCTGTTTGGCGGGATGAATAGACATTGCGGTTCACATATAAGAGACCTACCACCAGTGAAGTAAATTTTATATAGATAGCTTTATCACAGTGAGGTTGGAGGGACTGTTGAGTGCCAGGTGGAATAGTCCATACATACTTCTAATGCTTCATCAACTGTCATTAATCTTTAATATAAGCTTGTTGGTTGCAAAGACTCTGTATTTTGCCTTTTTTCAGTACATAGTTTTAGTGATATTGTATTCAATATCTCGATATGATTTCAAATTAGATAGTACTTAGTACGGACCAACTCACCCAGGTACGAGGAGTAGTCAAACAGTCCGAGCTGCATTTCTTTGAGCTTCTTCTCGTACTCCTTCTTCTTGTCCTCGTTGTCCGCGGCCAGCTTCTCTATGTCGGCGCGGAGTTGCTCGTCCACCACCCTGGCCCTCTCTCCGCTCAGCTTGTTCTCTTCCTTCTTAGCAGCTGCTTCTTTTTTTAACTCTTGACGGGAAGCCATGACTTGGGCTTCGCGTTTGCGTTCGTTTATCTGGTAAATATTGGTGTTTGAGTTATTTATTTATGCAGTACACATTTACGGGTGTAATCAACGCGAAATAATGTAATTTTTGTCATATTATTGCAATAGATCATTTGGATGTCAGTGGATCCCCTGTCAATTTTAGAGCATATAAGTAGTTTTTCATTCATTACTCACCCACTTTTCATCCCTTTTTTATAATAGTATATGCTTATCATTATAGCACATTGAATATTATGTTTTGTTTTTAATTTATTTTATTTTAAAACAAGGAGAACTTGTGACTAATAACAATAGAAATAGACAATAGATTTGTTGCCTAACCTGTAACATCCTGAGTGCTTGTTTGTTGTTCTTCAACTCTTCAAGCTTCTCTTCAATGACGTCGCGAACGGTAGCATAACTTAAGATCTGGTTCATCAGACATTGTAGTATCAGGAACTTGTCATCTGGAAGAAACATTTGAGAATGAGACTTTTGACATGACAGACATGCCCCCAATATTCATCTAGTGTCCTGTTTAAAGGTTTATTCTCAGTAACTTTCAGAAACAGTTGAGATATTATGGTGGTTACCTAGCCCGAAGTCAGCGGCGGGTGTAAGAGAGATTGGGGGGGGGGGCGAAAGGGGGAAAAGGGGGGGGGGAGATATGACGGTGGTTACCTAGTCCAAGGTCTGCGGCGTGCGTATGCGCCAGCCTGCGCAGTAGCCGGGGGTGTGAGACGCGCAGGCGCAGGCCGGCGTCGTCGGTGCCGCTGTAGCCGCCGCGCTGCTGGTAGCGCCACGTGGCGCAGCGCGCCCCGCCCGCCGCGCCAGACGACAGCAGGTGCAGTCTACACATATTAATATAACTATTTATTTTTTCCCATTTACATACAATAGAACAATAAAGGAATATTAATTTACACTAACAAAAAACAGCCTATATTTTTACATACATACATACATAAACTCACGCCTTTATCCCCGAAGGGGTAGGCAGAGGCGCCACCAGGACACCCACATTTCGCCTTGTATGTTCCGTCCCATGATGTGATAGGGGGCGAGCCTATCGCCATATCGGGCACAAATTCCTGACTCCGGGCTGATAATGAATAGAAAAATCCAATACCACTTTGCCCGACCCGGGACTCGAACCCAAGGCCTCAGCTTTGTAGCCGTACCGTAATACAACTACGCCACCGAGGCAGTCTATATTTTAATTGCAGTAAATACGTGCAGAAAAGTCACCAGTTTAATATAGGTTTTTTTTCACCAGCACTGATATCAACCACAATACAAATATGTATTACTACCATTGACAATCATACTAGAGGAGACACCGCCAACAAAATATGAAGAACAAAAAACAGCAGTATAATATCATAACTTCTATTTCTATCTCTGTCACTCTAACGCAGTCACACTATATTCCCCCTCTCTCTATTTTAATTTCGCGTTCTTGGTACACATGTACAGGCGCAATACGTATAGATTTTGTTCACAATATTCGCTTCAGTATAAGCCATTGAGATGTTATAACATAGCGAAGCACTCAATATATTAATACTAAAGAGTACAATGGCTGACAAAGTTTGGATTCATTGTTCTATGCATACAACAAATACACAAATTCTATACATACCTCAATACTTCGCTAACTGTGGTGGCATCCAGTGGTAGTTTGCTGAGTGGAGTGCCAAGATAAGTCTGAGACCATTTACTGGCCTTGGTTGCCAGCTCCACTGCTTTCGTAAGGCCCATATCGTACCCCATGCGTTTGTCTTCTGCAATTTGTTAAAAATTTGTTTTAATATGAATATACAAGCTGAAACAGCACTTTTTACACACGCATTATTAATCAGAAATATAAATAGATGACTACATAAAGCTTCACATCCGGCAGACTTATATGACAAAGAGTAGATAAAATTTTGTCAGACTATTTTTATTAAATGTGGGAAAATAACAGCTAGAATAAGTGATATTACAAAATGTGTATACACCTACCATTAGACAACTGTATGCCTCCACTCTCATTGTACTCCTCGGCTTCGTCTTCTTGTAAGGAAAATATAGTAGTCAGAAACATTTGCAGTAGATCACTGAAGGACCCAGCATGGTCCTTCATGACCAGGGCTTTTCTGAAGGTCTCCACGTCAAGCTGATTGTGGAACACATCCTTCGCTTTCAGGATGTCTGCATAGACATAGACAAACTCCAAGACTGATAGGAAATCACCAATGTGCTTTTGTTGTATGCCAGCTATTTCTATTGGTGTTCCTTTGGCTATTACCTGTGGAGAGAGAATTGTTTGTTTAATGGCGGTAGCATAGCCCCAATAGTATTGATATGAAAGTAATTAAACTCGTTTTATTTATTTATTTATTTATTTAAAAACTTTATTGTACACCAGTGATATACAAAATTACAAGTAAAGAAAAGATAAAACAAAAAACGTACAAAAGGCGGTCTTATCGCTCAAGGCGATCTCTTACAGACAACCAACCATAGGATGGATAAGAGGGAACAATAGTTTTGGGGTACCATGAGGTGTACGAAAAATGAAATACTAAAATATATACATGTATAAATACATATATACACATATATAAAAATATATATACACATCTACTCATATATACATACAAATATATATACTTAAAATAATATAAAAATATGTACTTATAAGAATAATATAAGATGAATGCATAAATATTAAAACATAAAATAACCAAACATATTAAATAAAATAATAATAATAATAATACATATATTACATGCGATGACTTCAGTTTGTTTGTGAAAGATAATGCTGTTTGATTAATCTTTTAAATATGGGCAGGGACTTAGCTCGCCTCACTGAGACCGGTAATGAATTCCATAGCCTAGCAGCTTGTACAGAAAAAGACTTATCAAAAAATGAAGTGGAATGCACTGGAATTTTTAGTGTTAAGTTCTCTGATGACCTCAGGGATCTAGAATGCGTAACATGAAGAAACTCGAATCGGTTTCTGAGATACAGGGGAGAGAGAGGATTATAAAGAATAGAATAAAGAAGAGATAGAATATGTGTATTCCGGCGAAACCTGATGGGTAACCACTTGAGCTTTTTGCGGAATTCGGAAACGTGATCATATTTGCGCAGTCCAAATATAAATCTAATACAAAAGTTTTGAAGACGCTCAAGTTTATTAAGTTGCTCCTCAGTGAGATCAAGATAACTGACATCCGCATAATCAAGAATGGGGAGCAGGAGGGATTGAGCAAGCGATTTTCTCGTGGCGATAGGCAGAAAATTGCGTAACCTCCGCAAGGACCCAGCCGAGGCGAATAGTTTCCTACTCAACTCTCGAAGCTGGGGACCCCAGGAAAGAGATTTGTCAACAATGATGCCTAGATTTCTCACAGTGTCGTTATAAGGAATAGATATCCCATTACAAGAAACCGGCGGTATGAGCGACCAGTTCAGTCTAGACATCAACCTGGGGCTGCCGACAACAATGACCTGCGTTTTACTCGGGTTAACTGTAAGTCCATACTCCTTACTCCAATTAGAAATGCGAAATATGTCGTCGTTAATAGCTAAGACAGCATCTTTCAGCTCATCAGGAGGTGCTTGGGAATATATTTGGAGATCATCTGCATAGAGGTGGTAGAATGAACGAAGAGTATTTGTGATTGAGTTTATAAAAATAGAGAAGAGTAGAGGAGATAGCACGCCACCCTGTGGAACGCCAGCAGAAATAGTGCACCAAGAAGATAAATTATCCTCAACACATATCCTCTGCCGGCGTCCGAACAGGTAACTACGAAACCAATCAACAGCACCTGGAGATATGTTAAGAGAAGACAATACACTGAGCAACACATCAAGATCGACCGTGTTGAAAGCATTGCTGAAGTCAAGCAGAGCTAATACTGTCAGCATGCCACAGTCCATGGCCGATCTGATGTCATCCGTAATATGAATAAGCGTTGTAGTAGTACTGTGTCCAGGACGAAAACCGGATTGGAGAGGGTTAAGGAGCTTGTTATTGTAGAGGAAATCTGAGAGTTGGGAATGGATCAATCGCTCGAAAACTTTGGAGAGGAAAGGTAGAATGGAGATAGGACGGAACTCGGAAAAGGTAGAAGGGTTACTTTTTTTAGGAATAGGGATAATGTGGGACCTCGTTTTGTCAGGGCTTAATGGTAAAGGACAAAAAAAGTTTGATATGGTTAGTTATTACCAATAACTTTTCGTCATATTTTCATTCAATCTTTTATTTTCTTACGCAGAAACTTAAGGTTAGTCATTACATTTCATAGTTAAAGTTTAGTGCATGAAAAACTCACTTTATGATCCTCTAAATCCAGGTCATCCTTGACTTTCTGCCACTCCTTGAGGTAGGCTTGCAGTCGCGCGGTTTTCTCTTTCTTCTTGGCTTTCTCCTCTTCCTTGCGCTGTCGCATCTGGTCTTCCGCTCTGCGCATCTTCTCTGCTAACTCTTGAGCTGATTTCTTCGCTGCTGGGTTTGGTGGTGGTTTCGCTTTCGCTACTAATGGGAATTGAGACACGTAATGCCAACATTAGTAATGTTATTGTAACTTATTGACGCATATTGCTAATATTAGAGCGGCTAATTGGAAAGTTGGCAATATTTTGAAATAGCAATTGTAACTTATCAGAAGACATTTCTTTATGAAATACACATAAAACTTATTTTCCTTCGCCATATGATCTTATATTAAGGGGTATAGAGAAGGTAGAAACATATAATTATTAAAAATATAGTCTCGTACACAAGCTATAGTCACAAATACCTTCACTCTTATCTGTTTTCTTGACAAACTTGTCCATGGACTCCTGTCTCCCCTTCTTGTCCGGGCTGGGTTTCTTTGCAGACTTGAGTTTGTTGGCGGAGGATGGTTTGACGTTGTTCTTGGACACGGGAGGGGAGAAATTGGTTTTCAGCAGTTTCTTGGATGCTGCAAACTCTGGCGGATTGCCCGTGAATATCTGGTCGAAACCCACTTTGTGTATGTTGTACTTGTCTAGGGCTGATTTCTGTAACAGTTAAATAAAATATCTTTATAATAAACAGTATAAGTATGCGATGTCAAAATTTAAAATAGACATTGGTATTATTGAATAAAACTTTGGAAGTTCTTAAACTGATTTAGGCTTTTAATGTTAGTCACTCTGTATAGGTTTTAGCAACAACTGACTACAAAAAGTCTACGAAACCATCCACATATCTTCTTTATTATTTCAATAAGAATATAAAAATGCTGTTTCATTTTCAGTATCAATCCAATGGTGTTATCACATAACTAACGTCCGAACATTATATTTTACTTAACTACGTAAGTCCTGCTTAAGTGGGAAGTGGGTATTTAAGTGCATCTTAATATTTAAATGGCATTTGAGTATTCGGGCTTAAATCTCCCACAACTGATTATATTAATATAAGTACCTTTATAGCAATGACTCCAGCGGGTCCATGCTCGACAAACTGCTTGAGGAACAGGCGGTTCTTGTCCCGGGTGTAGAGGCCCTTGCGGCGGCGCACGCGGTCGAAGGGCGCGGTGCCCATCTGGCCCGTCGCCGCCGGGTCCGTGTCTGAGTACTGCTCCACTTCGTACACGTATGACGTTGAGGGTAGAGTGGCTTTACTGAAATTAGAACAATGAGTTGGTCGGTGGGGGTTAACTGTCAACCTATTTATGGCAATTAGGTGGTATTTGAACTTAAATTGCGGTTATAAAATAATGTAACATTGTCCCATTCAAGTCCCCTCATGCCAGGTTTGAATTTATTTTTAATATGCTTGTCGTGTTTAGCTGCAGACGTGTTGCGTCCAAAAAAACATTAATGTAGTGAATGTCTTGGAGGGTCACATAAAACTGACTAAAATCTAAAAGTCAATTTATGGGAATCGATGAAACGAAAATGTTGATAATTGGAAAAAAAATACTTGAAGAAATTCGCCCATAAGTGACGCGCGTGATGATTTGCTAAAATATATTCATTTCATTAATTCGCAGAGATACATAATTAATTATTGTAATTCAATACCATCACTCATATTTTCATAATACAAATTAACAAGAAATAATTGTTTTTATCTTATCTTTTTCATACATACATACATAAACTCACGCCTTTAACCCCGAAGGGGTAGGCAGAGGTGTCACCAGGACACCCACATTTCGCCTTGTATGTTCCGTCCCACGATGTGATAGGGGGCGTGCCTATCACCATATCGGACACAAATTCCTGACTCCGGGCTGATAATGAATAGAAAAATCCAATATCACTTTGCCCGACCCAGGACTCGAACCCGAGACCTCAGCTTTGTAACCGTACCGTAATACAACTACACCACCGAGGCAGTCATTATTTAGCTAATCGTTCGAAATTAGGGGGTGTTAGTAAAATTGGGTGATTGGATCGATTTTGACTTGTGAGACAAGTGCTTGTGTGATGATTAATATGTTTCTGATCTGGACGCCACCGAGGCAGTTTTAACTTTTTCGGCTACTTCAAATACTCATATAGACGTATATCATTTATTTTGCTTTACCTGCCATAATCGTACACTGGTATTGGTGCAAAAATAATTTTTACTTAAGCCCCATTTACACAGGGAGAGTTTCTCGCCTCGAAGATACGATTTATCGAAAGGATATAAAAAAGTTGCATCGTGTAAACGTTTGTCAGAACACGATAATCTCATGGCAGTTGTCATGCGATAATTGCATACGATTCTCGCAGCGAGAAACTCTCCCTGTGTAAACGGCGCTTTGTTGTTTGAACATTCGCCTGTTTCGGAGTTTTTTTTCATAGATTATCTAACTCCAAAAAGCCATGGCCCAACACTGGACAGTTGTATGTTTAACTTCCAATTTATGTAAATCGAGTGGTTCGATACGGAAATAAGAAAAACCCGGGATTTCCCTAATGTGTAGTGACGTCAAATAAACGGCCTAATAATATAAATAACGAAAAATTTCCATCAAATATTTAAAAGCACATGACCTATAAGGTGCAGGGACAAAGAAGATAGGAGTCGGCTGTGAAACGAACACCCGCGTGTTCGATCCTTAGACCAAGAAGCTTTAGATACTGTGAAGCTATTAAATAAATTATCTCATTTGTATTATTGTCTGACTCACCAAAAACAAAAGAGTAAAGCTTTTTCAAGTCAGTTTTCTGTGAGACATCAACCTGAATGAGATGACCCATTGCTATCACATATGTATGACCCTAAAGTTGGACCCTTTAGTTTTTTTCAGTGCATTCATGGTAGGTAGACAAAGAAAATATTTGGTATAGTCAATTAAAAAGAGTACTTTAACACGAATAAAAGAAAACCATAATCCTAAACAAACACCATTTGTGCATAAGAAAATATAATATTCATCCATATGATACCATTTAATTAACACATCTTTTCAAACTAACTGTAGAATTAAGATATAATTTGTTATGCATGACTTTTTGTATACGCCAGTTGTGATCTACTTTTTCTAATGAGGGAAACATGAAACTGAAACAGGAAAAATCATTCAGAAACTAAACACGAAAATATTAACAGTATTAACTAAATTTAAAAGTCTATGTATTTTTTGTAGTACAGCATTAAACTTATGTACCACAATATACAAAATTGGGAATTAATATAGATTGGCTTTTTTGTAATTCTCAAATTACTGTCATTAACTTCTGGTATAAAAAGGTTCTAATATTTTTCATATAATATGTGTTTAAAGAGTTAGTTTATGAAATAACTAAGTATATTACATACCACTATATTACAGTCTATAGTTTTTCTACTAATCTCCATCCTTTTTATACAATATTCAGGCAACAAAATAATAAAAAAACAATATTTATCCACATATGGTTATTTTAAAATTTTAATGTTATTTATTTAATTATTATTGATGCACTTTATTATATATCTAAACATTGATAAAAATATAATGATCATTTGATGGTTTGTGTCTTTTTTTTCCTTTTATTTTGTATGTGCCATACTTTATGTATTGAATGTTTACCTAACATTGTTTTATACTATGTGTGATTATGTGAGTGTTATTCAAATATTATGTCATTCATTAATTGCACAATGTACTGAAATAAACACAGTTTTAATTAAAAACACATGGAAATCACATTTTAAGTTACCATAATAAATTGCAAATTTTTAAATAGAAGTTATAAATATTTATGACATGTAAATTCAATTAATGTTAGAATAAGAATTTAACACTCACATTGTTATTTTTAAAAATATACAAATTGTTTATACTTTAAACCTATTTTGAATGCACTTATTTATATTGTTATGGTATGAGTATACATAATAATTTACCAAATTCCGTTTTTCTTTATCCCCTCTCTTTTGTCCATGTTTCAATGGGATTACTAATGAAATAGGTAGGAGTGCCAAATAAGTATAATGAGTGAAAAGTTCCATACAATGTTCCTGGTAACAGCAAATTATCTAAGTGGACTTTTCAAAAGCATAGATTTAAAAATTAAATATTGTTTTTATTACTTTTTGCTAATATAAACAAACATTTCCTATGTAAGAGCTGGGCAATAAAATATGTTGTTTACTAACTTCCTGAGACAACAATAGTAATTATAATGTCTAACAAAAGAAAACATGTTACCTGTCTGGATGCTGCTTCTGTGCTGTGACCGATAGTATGTGAGCCTCCCTCCAGTGGTCCCCCTCCAGGCAGGCCTCCACTGTCTCCCCCACAAAGTATCTGTCCCTCACAAAGTTAAACACATCCTCTGACATCTCTGCAAACGAACATCTGTTGGTTCTTGCTGCCAGGAACAGTATTGGAATACGGAGCTCCATGGGAAAGTCTTTGAGCAGCCTCCTTGCAGCCTTCTCCGACTGCAGAGCTTCCGAGTATGTTAGGTTATTCTTCCCAGTCATCTCACATGTCCACACCATCGAGTTGACCAGTATGATCCTTTCACAATATTCCCTGAAAATAAATAAATAGGAAAACATAATAAATAATGTGACGCCATTGACAGAAATAGCGAAAAATCGTGTCACGCTTGCGTAGTTACGCGACCCGTGCGCGCTCACTATGCCAACGGTCTTTTACAATAGATAAGTCCATTCGTACGAGCAAAATTTTCGCAAAATTCGCCGATTTTCATGTTTTACACAATACTCACTCGTAGTCTTTGAATATCTCGTCAGTGATCTCGCAGTGGAAGACCTCATCATCATCCCGGAGGTATTCCGACACCGTCGATTTCTCGAAGGCTTTCCTTTTCAACAGAGGCATGTTGAGAGTTCGCGGGTCACAGCGGTGGGAAAACGTTACTTTTCACTTTATACACTAGCACTTATCTTGAATGTCACTTAACTTTGTGTACCGCATTTATTCCTACATATCATTGAGTGGCTCATCAGGAAATTATAAGGTTTTACAAAATTATTTCGCGTGAAAAATGTTGCGTGGTTTCGGTTGACAAGCTAAAAAACGGCGCGCTGCGGCGCTTCTTTTTACGCCAGAAACATATGAACAGGGTTAAGGGGAGTGCGCAGATTCTACTATTATAGTACAATATTAAAATTCAACGAATTATTTTGATTTGAATACACACTTTAATTATATATATGTCTAATATAAGAACAAAGTAGAATTTTGAAGGAAATAAATCAGTTTTTCAATTTAAGTGGTTAATTTCGCTTTTATAAATAATTTATTTATAATGTAAAAATGACAAAGTAAAATTTAATATGATTTATTTCTAAATCTGATGCATTACATATTTAAAATTATGTTCTTCCATATATTATGAACACTAACAACAGTTTGTAATATTAATCTAAATAAGTTTCAAATTAGATTTTTGCTGATAGTAGAAATTATATTTATTCAGTGGCATCACTGTGTATTGCTGCGTTCAAACATTTAATATATGTTTGAAAAAGTTGACCACTCCACCTATGTATATCAAATAATCAATGAACGCAGTTATTATAAACGTCAGCTCAGTGTATTGATAATTGTAATGTGTTGATTTCATCTAAGATTGTTAATTGTTTTACTGTGATATTTTCTTGGAAGTCGTTTTATACGACTCCTTATGAATGTCTCGAAAATGCCAAAAGAGCAATACCGCGAGACGTATGTCGGGAGGAAGATGTAAGTGAGGTTATGTTTACGTCTGTAGAGCATTCGCTTCTTAGCGAAAACGGTATATTCTTTGTATTTATAAATAAAAATACCTGAATGGTTCGTTTTCTAAACTTTATTAGTCTTACGCCGATACTATGACGGTTGCAGGTATTCGGGTACACTATAAATGTCTTGAAAACACCGTGACGTCTTCCTTTTTACATCTGTACAATAACTTATATGTCCACATTTATCGATTTTACTGAAAAGAAACTTTCAACCTCGTTAATCGCAAGTTTATGTGGGGGTATGAACTGGTCAAAGCTGTGTTTAAAGTTATACACATGCAATGGCAATTGTTTTTTTTTTGTTTACTTCCATGCTATTGAAGTGGCTTATGCCCTCCACTTGACCACTTCATGTTAGTGAAATTCATACAAGTCAACAAATGCCTCTTAATGTTGCAGATCGCATGTAACATTTAATGTAGACAGTGCCTCCTCCATACAACAAGCAGCACACATCCAAGTTATAACAAAGAACTTATATGCACAAGATGGACAACGACAACCAGCATCATATGGAGTACTTGACAGGAGAATGGTATGTTTTGTCAATTTGAGTTTTTTTTTTGTTTGCATTTCGCTTTTACCATACATTAGTTTATAGTTAAAAAAGAAAAATTCATATGAGTTCATATAAGTCCCCAAGGATGGCATAGGTTTCCTCTAACATTGATAGGAGCTGTAGAATTTTTACTACAGACTTTTTATTGCACAATGTGTATACAAAATTTCACAATAGTAAGTTAAGAATTGGGTATATAACTCATTTTTTTATTGTATTGCTTAAAAAGTATATATATCCAAAATCTAGCAAACAAAGAATTTAGTAAATCCATTCAGAATTAAAAAAGTTAGAAACATTAAATCTTGTAGTGGGGGTAAAAGAAAAGGGATGCAAAACAAAATTAGGGACATCACTAATTGTAATATGCATTATAGTGTGCGGGTGTGAAAGAGACGGTAAGATTTCCCTACTACATCCTTCTACGTCTACATCATTTAAAATACTAATATTTGCCTCATGTTACAAGCTACTTTATCACTGTATCACAAAAATGTTTTGTTTTAATGGCACTTGTGTTTGTCTGCAAAATAATACAAAAATTCAATGATAGTCAAATACTAATTTAAAGGCAATAAAGTATAACAAACAACAAACTTATGCATATTTATAATACCAGTAAGGATTAACTTAAAGTTTCACCCACTTTCTGTCCCATAAATAGCAATGTTTATTTGCAGGGTACAAATCAGAAAGATGCCAACTGTGAGACATGTGGTCTCGGACTGGCGGACTGCGTGGGACACTACGGGTACATCGAGCTCGCCCTGCCAGTGTTCCACGTGGGCTACTTCAGGTCCGTCATCACTATACTGCAGACTATTTGCAAGGTACAATATTTCCTTACTAAAAACCAAATTGATGTATAATACCTGTAATTATGATTTTTAGTATACCTCTCTGGGTATGTGATTTTTTTTATCACTTAATTTTTATTTACATACTTTTTATGTTGCAATGCTCTGTCCCACTATGTGATAAAGAGCGAGCCTATTATATCGGGCACAAATTCCTGATTCTGGGCTGATAATAGAAAGATCCAATATCACTGCCCGACCCGGGATTCGAACCCGAGACCGCAACTTTGTAATCGTATCGTAGTACAACTACGCCACCGAGGCGGGTCAGGCAGTAAGAAGTCAGATTATTTGATATAGAGTATAACAGTGAAGAGTAAGGGAGGTAAAACGCCACCCCGAGGGATGCCAGTGATGTATTTCACTACTGTATCTCAGGAATACATTTTAAGTTTGACAAATTGGCAGTGTATACATAGTATTAATAAAAAATGTGAGACTGATCGTAGTTTATTAATATTTCCATTTTTTTCTTGTTTCACCAGGATTGTGCCAAAGTACTCCTACCTGAGCCTCTCAAAAAAACATTCCGGCGCAAGTTCATGAACCCAGACCTAATGTACCTGCACAAAAAGAACCTTAGAGCAGCCGTCCACAAGAAGGCCAAGACATGCTCCAAGTGCCCCTCCTGCGACTCCCTCAACGGCATGGTGAAGAAGAGCCCCACGGGCATACTGAAGATCATCCATGACAAGTACAGGAATAAGAAGAACACTGACCCGATTGTTCAGAAGGTTCTGCACCAGTTCCATGAGGCTAAGGAGTCGAATAAGGAGTTAGCTACTATGATTAATAGTGGGCTTATTCTGGAACTGAATCCTTTGGAGGTAAGAATATACCTTCCTTCTACTTGGCGTTATCCTGGCTGGTGCCAGAGTCCGCCTTCCGGCTGAGTCTTCTCGATTGCGCTGGGATTTCGGCATACTCAATAGTCAATAGTAAGGCCATTGACTACACTAAACTTAGAAACTATGACAGGAAATTTTCAAAAAAAATTCAGTATGAATCTGGAGTGATTGTATTTTTCGCACAGGATGTTATTCTATAATATATTAGAAAATAAGAATTTAATTTTCTTATTATTTTTTCTTGCCTTGTATATATAAATAGTTGGCGCAATATCACTTTATTCATGTTGTAAAATTATTAGCATATTTTTTATTACCTGATATTAATCACTCGGTTAATAGATATTTCGCTCATAAGAAGATGATCAGTATCATAGTGTGTTTCCCCCAGGTGTTAAACTTATTCCGGCGCATCCCGGATGAGGACATCCTGCTGCTGGGCATGAACGTGAAGCAGTGCCGGCCCGAGGACCTGATCATCACAAGACTACCGGTGCCGCCGCTCTGCATCAGACCCAGTGTTGTCTCCGACATCAAGGCTGGCACGTGAGTGAGATGGACTTATGATTCATGAGTTAAAGACTTTTATGAGTCCATATTTCTTTCGCCAGCATAGAGATTGTTGATTAAAAATTTGTAGTTTTTGTAGTCTTACAGTATATAGTTCGCCAACTTGCACTAGGTCAGCGTGGTGGACTATGGCCTGCGCCTTCTCAAATAACCAATCGGTTATTGAGCATGCTCGTATTCAGTAGTAAGCTTATTAAGGCTGATACAGTATAATACAATATGAACTGCTTGAACCCAAACTTAGCCTATGTTTAACAGTCTTTTTTTGATAGTGCGAGCTTTTATAACAGTTCCCTAATCAGCCAAATCATGGTCTCTTTTTGTCATTTCTCTGCCCCATCTGGGACTGCGTCTTGTACTTCGACACCGCTTTAGTTTCGGCACTGGTGATGAAGATGATGGTTTTCCGCCAGGAACGAGGACGATCTAACAATGAAGCAGTCGGAGATCCTGCTGATCAACGACGTGATCACGCGGCACATGGCCGGCGCCGGCAAGAGCGAGCTGGTGCACGAGGACTGGGACTACCTGCAGCTGCACGCCGCGCTCTACATCAACAGCGAGATGTCCGGCATACCGCTCTCCATGCAGGTGACTCTACTATCACATATACTAATGGTGGTAGGTCACTATACTATCACATATACTACTGGTGGTAGGTCTCTCATATGTGAGAGGCCGCCTGGGTAGGTACCACCGCAATGTCTATTTCTCCCGCCAAACAGCAGTGTAAATGCGCTGCTGTGTTCCGGTTAGAAGGACATTGTAGCCGGAGTAACTACTGGAGATATTGAGACTTAACATGTTATGTCTCAGGATGGCGAGCACAGTGGTGAATACCAAGGATTGCTTTGTAATCCATGGTTTTTTTTTGGTTTGCTACTCTCCATGAGCGGTCGTATCGCTTACCATCAGGCAAATGGCATGCTCGTCTCGCCATTCATTGCAATAAAAAAAAAACTCATGCCAACACTAGGTTTCCCTCCAAAAGTGTCGGAGGAGGCCAGATTATCGCCACCCCGGTTATTAATTAAAGTCCCCGACAACTTTAAGTAAATGCTGCCATTGAACCGACGGCGCGACAGTACTGCAATCATTCTAAGAAAACGTAAATTCCAACGAAAGAAACATCTCTTCCTCTTTCTTTCTACCTCTCGCTCTCGACCCCTCTTTCTCCCTCTCCCTATTATATTGACACGGCAAAGTAACTACAATGTATTTGATAAGAAGTACCTACAATGCAGCCCAGACAGAATATTTACTGGCGAGGGAATACCTTTTTCTTTTTTACAGTAATATGCCAAATGAAACCAGATACACATGGTGGCGCGTCTCACATCACTGGACATAATTCAACTAATGTTTAATCTGCAGGATTTTACATATTTCTGCTGCTTTCATTGATTTGTTTACTTTGTGTAATCAGCCCAAAAAGCCTGGGCGTGGTCTGGTGCAGCGGCTGAAGGGCAAGCAGGGTCGCTTTCGCGGCAACCTGTCCGGCAAGCGCGTGGACTTCTCCAGCAGAACCGTCATCTCGCCGGACCCCAACCTGCAGATCCAAGAGGTATATATAGTCTATTAATGTTTGAAATAAAAAAATCTATGCTAGCTGGTAAAAACAAAAATAAAAATTATAACAAATGAATAGAATGATTAAAAGGATGGAATATCAAAGTCGTGGCTTATAAAACTAGCGATTATGAATGTTAACTGTCTGACTGCTTCATACGGTACCGCCTCGACCCGTACGATGTTTTATAATTCTACCGCTAAGAACGATGATGATGATGATGAAACTTGAACACTAGCTATTCTGCTCTCAAGCAGGCAGCATTCCTCATGCGTTACCACAGCGGCCCCCGACCATCCTTATTTTATTATTCTGCCTCTAAGAAAAATGATGATGATGGTGATGAGTTTTGTTCATACTAGGTGGGAGTACCAGTCTACGTGGCGAAGGTGCTGACGTACCCGGAGCGCGTGTTCCCCGCCAACCTGCAGTGGCTGCGGCAACTCGTGCGCAACGGACCAGACCTGCACCCCGGCGCCAACTACGTGCAGCAGCGCGGCACACGACACAAGAAGTACCTCAAGTACGGAAACAGGGAGAAGATCGCGCAGGAGCTTAAGGTAGTATCGATTGTTGTCAACCAATCGATAAATTGTTGATAATCGTTTTAATCGATACATTATCGATTATGGTTTTAATCGATTGTTTTATCGATTATGGTTTTTAACGATAGTAATTGCCAATTGGTTAATTGATATTACGTGATATTTCAAATCTTAATATTTTTTAACGATAGTAATTGCCAATTGGTTAATTGATATTACGTGATATTTCAAATCTTAATATTTTAGTGCCTCAGAAAGATTGTCGAGCTTTCTGTCTCGTACTTCAAATCGACACTTTTAAAACACAGTTTCGATTATGTGTAAGTTGATACCAAAAAATTACCCAAAAAACTTGAGAACATGGAGACTTGGTAGTCTTTCAAAGGGAGAAATGAGAAAAAAAATGAGGTAGAGAGAAAATTAAAGGGAGGTTAAAATTGCTAGCCTTACAACTACTAATTGACGGACAAGAATTTATTTCACATCAGTTTTCTGTAACGGTAACGGAGTGTTGATAGTGTAGTGTGGTTGCAGTGCGGCGACACGGTGGAGCGGCACCTGGTGGACGGCGACGTGGTGCTGTTCAACCGCCAGCCCTCGCTGCACAAGCTGTCCATCATGTGCCACCGCGCCAAGGTGCAGCCGCAGAGGACCTTCAGGTACCTTCTTCAGTGACATGAAGAGAAATTAACTTTTTTCTTGCTACGGTCTGGCAAACGAGGTCACCGGATGGCAAGTGATTTCTCCCCATAAATATCCACAACGCCTGGATCATGGATGTGTTACCAGCCCATCAAAACAGGAGGAGAGCGGAAAGGAAAAAAGGAAACATGAATAATAAGTACACTATTGTTAAGCTTATAGTAAAACATGCCTTTTGACATGTCAAGTATTCAAGCTTCATGAATCTAAAGAGGCGAAAATTGGCTCGGATTTATTATCACATAATATATAAATTATATTGGTCCCCATTTGGGCTCATTTGCTGTTGTATACAACTGTCGTTATTAAATGTAAATTATTTGTATAGGTTCAACGAGTGCGTGTGCACGCCGTACAACGCGGACTTCGACGGAGACGAGATGAACATGCACTTGCCACAGACGGAAGAGGCCAGGGCGGAGGCGCTCATACTCATGGGGGTAGGTATACTTGGCTTCATGTTATTTATTTTATTTACTTTTATTGTGGACATTGGTTTACATAAGCTGTTACATTTTGTTCATCTGTACAACTAGGGCCCGCCAAATTGGCATACAATAATATAAAAATTACAAAAAATACCTATAATAATTACTACAAAGCTAGTTAACATTGAGAGAGAAAATAATAGTAATAAGGCCAAACATATAAAATATAATTATGTAGTAGTAGAAACGAATGAGTCTTGTAAGTAATCTTGTATTGAATACTAGTATTTATCTGCAAGGAGTGTGATTACATATTTTTTAAATAGTTTAATGTTGAGATTTTTAATGCTTTCAGGTATCTTATTAAATTGTTTGCCGGTAATATAGCAAGGTTATTACGAAAAAGTAAAATTAAGTAAATGTATTTACTAGAGATTATTTGTGGGTCTATATCCCACCAATACTTTATTATGCTTGATATACAACTAAAATAATATTCATAATCCGTGATTAATTTTAATTTCCAGTGGCGTATACACACGTTCTTGTGCACAACGCGTGTGCGGGTATCACACACCCTGTGTGCTATTTGTCCACATATTACTCCCGAGTTGAGAAAACTGACTGACAAACTGATTTAATTACATACATAACTGAATATAAAGTCAATGGCTTCCTCCTCTCTTCTAAAATTTTATTTTTTTGCCGTGCCCTACAGGGTCCACATTGTACTAAATAAATTGTAACATCTCATTAACAGTGCAATAAAGTATTGAGTATTGAGTTATACCGATCTAAAAATAATGAAATCGTCCAAATTCCCACCAGAACAAATCGAACCTGGTGACCCCGCGCAACGGCGAGCTGCTGATCGCGGCCACGCAGGACTTCATCACGGGCGGCTACCTGCTGACGCAGCGCGACTCGTTCCTCACGCGCGAGCAGGCGCAGCAGCTGGCCGCGTGCCTGCTGGCCGGCCCCGACGCCGCCATGCGCCTCGACATGCCGCCCCCGGCCATCCTCAAGCCCAGGAGGCTGTGGACTGGCAAGCAGATCTTCAGGTATCTATACGAGTGCCACATTGGTAAGCTCCTTCTGGTTTTTACTGGTGGCAGGTTTCTCATATGTGAGAGGCCGCCTGGGCAGGTACCACCGCGATGTCTATTTCTCCAACAAACAGCAATGTAAATGCACTGTTGTGTTCCGGTTTGAAGGACGTTGTAGCCAGAGTAACTACTGGACATAATGAGACTTAACATCTTATGTACCAGGATGGCGAGCGCAGTGGAATGCCAAGCATTGGCTTGTAATTTATAGTGTTGTTTGGTTTCGCTACTATTCCTGAGTGGTCGTATCGCTTACCATCAGGCAAAAAGCATGCTCGTCTCGCCATTCAGACAATAAAATAAAAAAATGTGTGTGTGTATTAGTGTACACACGTAAGAAGTGAAACTTCTTTATGACATCATTTTTCGAAAAATGATCTACTATTTACAAAACAGAATTGGTAAAATAAAGCTAAATTAAATAAAGTTTAAGTTTAGGAGGGGGGAAATTTTTGAGGGAATTTGGGATTTCTATCGGGGCCAATTTGTAGCCCTCACCGAGACGGTTCCGAGGATACCAAGCTCGGTGGGTCCACGACCTTTATTGGCCGAGATAGGTTTAGGGGGGGTGAGGTAAAAATTTTAGGTGGGGGTAGGGGCGGGGGGGGGGTTAGGTTTCGTGGGGGGGCTATTGGGCACCTTAAAATATTTTTGGGTGGGGAAAGTTGTGGAGGGGGAATTCGGGAATTCTGTTGGGGCAGGATTAGTGGCGAAGGCTCCTTAGAAGCCAGTTCCTACCGGCTTCCCTTTTGTAATTTATCATTACACTATAAACAAGCAAATTATTCAAACTTATTTATTTAACTCAATTATTATTTTTTACATTCAACGACATCTGTCGGCCAGATACGTAAACATTACTAGGAAGCGGCACAGTAGGCCCTTTTTATTGCGACGCGGTGCGACCTCTGGCGAATTCCTGTAAAATTGTTCGGCTTATTCAATAACACTAGCGCGGCCCGTGCGCCGCCGCCCGCCGCCGCCCCGCCGCCACCGCGCCGCCGCCGCGCCGCCCGTTACGCATTGTATAGTATGCAACAAACCACGCAAAATTGTACCTTAAATTGATTATGATTTAAGGTTCAATTTACGCTAAAAAAGCAAGAGGCAAGCCGCAGCTTCTCCGGCATTTCGTGTGGTTAGGTATAGATATTACTTATTACAAATTACAATAGCGAAATGCGGAGTTTAATGTATTTATAAGTGTTGTATTTACATTTTTACAATATATTCATGGTTCATGCAATTAGTTTTAAATGTTTTTAATTACAAAATGTGTAATATTAATATTATGATTTTAATGGAAATTACTAATCGTTAGGAGCGTACTAATATGTTTAGGTTGTCGATTTTACAAATAAAGTTAGTGTTTAGATTTTAGGACGTGCTCGATCCTCGCCTGAGGAATACATTGTCTTACTAATGTTACAACTGATAAATGCGGGGCTATCGTACTTGTTAAAATATTGAGTGTAGGTTTTTATTTCTTTTATATTAATCTTATATTCACGTGCAGTTTAGAAATATACTTTTTTATTTTTCTCATTATGTAAGCATGGTTTACTTTTTATTTCATGGACATTGTAAATATTGTATAAGTACATAGGTAATGAAAATATTAAAATTTAATTGACGGCCGCAATAGGCAGATGCCACAATATCACTTACCAAATGAAACCCATTATTTTAGTTTGGTGAGTAAGATTCTCGAAGTAATAATTTGCTGGTGGGAGGATATTCGCAAAGGTCCGAATATAAGGACACACGTGCATAAGTGTGTCGCGTTTTGCGTTCATTCTGTGAAACATCACACAGTAAATTTTTAATCTCTCTTCGGACTGCACTACGCTTACTATCAGTCGCATTCACAGATTACTTAGTACTAGTCGCATTGTAGTCATTTCGTAATCCCTTAGCCCTTCTAATATTATAAATGTGAATGTTAGTTTGTTTGTTACGCTTGCACGCAAAAACTACTCAACCGATCATCATGAAACTTTGTACACATATTCTTGGAGGTATTAGAAGTAACATAGACTACTTTTTATTCCAAAAAAAATAGTGTTCCCGTGGGATGAAGAAGGAATTCCGATATATTTGCTACTTTTTCATACTCAAAAAGATGGGATGGGACTGGATTACATTTCATTAGTGAGAATGAGACGGGGCGGGCGGGATATAACGGGATGGGACGGGACGGGATGGGAGATTTCAAATAAAATTAACCACGCAGACGAAGTTTGCGGGCAGAAGCTAGTAACAGGATAAAGAAAATAAACATATTTTGTGTTTTGAGCTTCGGCTTCCCTTTTAAAAAATGTCACCCTTCGCCACTGCAGAATAATGAACCCAGGGTCGATGGGTCTACGATGGATATTGGCGGAGATAGGAATAGGGGGGTGAGGTAAAAATTTTAGGTGGGGGTAGGGGCGGGGGGGGGGGGTTTAGGTTTCGTGGGGAGGCTATTGGGCACCTTAAAATATTTTTGGGTGGGGAAAGTTGTGGAGGGGGAATTCGGGAATTCTGTTGGGGCAGGATTGTAGCCCTCACCGAGCCGGTTCCAATGAACCCAAGGTCGGTGGGTCTACGATGGATAATGCCGGAGATATGAGTAGGGGGGGTGAGGTAAAATTTTTAGGGTGGGGGTAAGCGGGGGGGGGGGAGGTTTCGTGGGGAGGCTATTGGGCACTGTTTTGGATTTAGGGTGGGGGAAGGCCAGAGGGGGGGTAAGGATCAAATTACAAAAAAGTGGGTGGGACTTAAAATTTTGGGTGGAGCTTGGAAACGGTTGGGGGTGTGGCTTACTGAAGTGGGTACTAATTTACTAAATAAAAAAAGATGGCGCGTAACGCAAGAATGTGACGCGTAACGAAAATTTTTTTCCAACCCCGATAAAGAAGTTTCACTTCAAAAATACCTGGAGGATGCTGGAAGAAGTATGCTGGTGTCTCCAGGTTCCTGGCACCTAGGGCAATGGTATGGATATCTTGCTACCTTCAGCGAGAGGAATTCTACTGCTGAACACAAGCCTCCTCCAAGAATTCCCACAGCGAGTTGTTGGTATCTATACCCGTGTAAATCCGACAACTAATTCTAGCCTTTATTATCGCCTTTTTTATTACAATAACTAAATAAGCTGAATTGTACGAACTGTGTAAGTTGTTCATTGAGTAATTTGTTTTTTGCTTTTAAGGTATACATTATTTGAAACTAGATAACTCCAGCTTAATAGCATTCTTCTTCTGTAGGTGGCCTCTCCATTACTGAAGGTTGGCAATCAGTTCCTTAAACCTCTCCTTCTCCATGGCTAGCCGGAACAACTCTTCGACCGTTTTTACTCCAGTCCACTCACGAATGTTGCGTAGCCAGGATTTCCTTCTCCTTCCCACGCTTCTCTTCCCGGCTATTTTCCCCATCATGATGGTTCTCAGCACATCATATCTATCATGTCTTAAGATATGACCTAGGCATGAGACTTCGCTGCTTGATGTTATTAACCAATTCGGTGCTCTTTTGCATTCGGGCCAGGACTTCAGTGTTAGACACCTCAGCCGTCCAACTTATGCGGAGTATTCGTCGATATGTCCACATTTCAAAGGCTTCGATTTTCTTCCATTAATGTCCATGCCTCACTCATGCCTCCACAAATGTAGCACTTTAGAAGCCTGGTACGGAGTTTTAGAGATAGTCGACGACCACAAAGAACTTTCTCCATCTTCATAAAAGATGATCGAGCAATCTCTATGCGAACTCGGATGTCAGTGTCACTTTACTTTTAATAGCAGTACAAGCACCTATTGACAAACAAATACTTATTTAAAGATTATTAATAATGCTTGTTTTGTTGCAGTCTAATAATGAAGCCGAACAAGCGTTGCAACGTGAAAGCGAACCTGGAGACCAAAGGCAAGAACTACACCGCCAACAAGGACATGTGCGTGCAGGACTCCTGTAAGTTCAATGAATTATACATATTGAAATAAAACTATATTATACGGATTTTATCGAGATTTGGTTTTCGTGGTCACGGGACGGACTGTAAAGCAGGCACGAAAGCTGTAAAGTAATCGAAACGTCGGAATGTTAAAAAATGTGAAAATTAAACCAAATCTCGATAAAATCCGTAAAATAAAGTTATATTTCAATGTGTAACATTCGCGTAAATCTAAGAAACCATTAAATTATACATACATACGTACACTCACGCTTATAGCCTCGAGGGGTCGGTAGAGGTACTGGCATTTTGTAAAGCATAGTTTTATAGTTACATAGCGTAGTTCTAGGAGCGAACCTGGATCATACATGTGTTGCCCATCATATCGGTAAGAGAGCGGAAAGGAAAGAATATCGTGGGGAAAGGCGTATTGCCACCCAGCAATCGATAATAAATACATACATAAACTCACGCCTTTATCCCAGAAGGGTTAGGCAGAGGCGCCACCAGGACACCCACATTTCGCCTTGTATGTTCCGTCCCATGATGTGATAGGGGGCGAGCCTATCGCCATATCGGGCACAAATTCCTAGCTCCGGGCTGATAATGAACACAAAAACCCAATATCACTTTGCCCGACCTGGGATTAGAACCCGAGACTTCAGCTTTGAAATCGTACTATAGTACAGCTACGCCATCGAGGCAGTCGAAAATTAATATGTCCAATACATGATTTCGAGATAGATTTTATCATTATCAATGAAAACCTAAGTATAACAAATCATAGGTTTCTTATTTCGAGGTAGAAAGGCTTGGGAAAAAAAAACAGTGCAAAAAGGTGTTTTTTTTTCATTTCTACCATTTTATTTATCCTTGTCTCTAGACGTGATTATCCGCAACTCGGAGCTGATCTGCGGGTCCATGGACAAGAGCACGCTGGGCTCCGGCACCAAGACCAGCATCTTCTACATCCTGCTGCGAGACTGGGGCGAGGAGTACGCCGTCAGAGCCATGTGGAGGCATGTACCAAAATTTAAAAAACTAAATCTTTTTAGGACATGCATGTCCCTCGAGCATTCAAGGGACTAAATGGAGAAATTAACCTTTTTTATTGTGATGAGTGGCGTGCGTGCCGTTCGCCTGATGGTAAGCGATACGACCGCTCATGGACAGTAGCAAAACCAAACAACACCATGAATTACAAAGCAATGTGTGGCATTCCTCAGCGCTCGCCATCCTGAGACATAAGATGTTAGGTCTCAATATGTCCAGTAGTTACTCTGGCTACAATGTCCTTCAAACCGGAACACAACAGTGCATTTACACTGCTGTTTGGAGAAATAGACATGGCGGTGGTACCTACCCAGGCGGCCTCTCACATATGAGAGACCTACCACCAGTAAGTTGTAATTGTGTACAGAGTATTGGGGAAGAGGATGCACCCACTTTCTAGCCAGTTGCAAAGCAGTAAAGATGAAATTAGCATGCATGTAGCGCCATACCAACAAAAAAACTGAGTGATTATAATACAAGATCAATTAAATACTATTTGTGATATTGTTATTATATTTTTATGGCTAGATATTTCTATTTGTTTTAATTTTATTTTGCTTTGTTTAATGTTAAGTTTGTTTTCTTGTTATTGTAAAATTATTATATAATATTGTAGGTTGTCATTTTCACTTGCTTTTTTTTCTGTATCTGTAATAAATAAATCGGTTTTCTTTCTTTGATATTTATATTTTTTGTGTTTTTTTCTTGATATGTATATTTTTGTTGCAGGCTAGCCCGCATGGCTTCTTATTACATGATGAACAGGGGGTTCAGTTTCGGCATCATTGACGTCACGCCCGGCAAGAAACTCATCGAGGCCAAGAACAAACTTTTAGAGTCGGGGTGAGAGTGAAGTTTATACCTACTGTATTTTATCGTGTTATTTTATAATCTAAAAATGGAAGAGAAAAAATATATATGATTTCAAAAATCTAATTAGAAAAAGGATGAGCGATGTAATACGATATCTTGAAGTATCGATTATCGATAGAGCAATGAATGATCTGATTATAATTATATTTGATCCTATGTCACAGCCATAATTATGATATTTTCAATATTTTACTATAAAATTATTTTTCTTTTAATGTTTGTAACTCCATAACTTCCTTGATTATGGGTCGATTTTCATAATTAATTTTACATACGACCAGGTACTCGAAATGCGACGGCTACATCCTGGAGATGGAGAAGGGCACGCTGCAGTGCCAGCCCGGCTGCACCATGGAGGAGAGCCTCGAGGCTGTCATGCTCAGCGAACTCAGCAGCATCAGGTACCCTGGCCATCCAGTTCTTCTCAGTTAACACATGGCCAAAGTATCCCGAGCATTAAGTAAACCCTGAACAATATCCTACTGCCATACTATCAATACTGCCTCGGTGGCGTAGTTGTATTACGGTACGGTTACAAACTGAGGTCTCGGGTTCGAGTCCGGGGTCGGGCAAAGTGATATTGGATTTTTCTATTCATTATCAGTCCAGAGTCAGGAATTTGTGCCCGATATGGCGATAGGCTCGCCCCCTATCACATCGTGGGACGGAACATACAAGGCGAAATGTGGGTGTCCTGGTGGCGCCTCTGCCTACCTCTTCGGGGATAAAGGCGTGAGTTTATGTATGTATGTATGAACAATATCCAGATCTTTTGGACAGCACAGACAAGAACCGCTTGGTCACCTGACCATTAGTGATCGGTAACATCGCTGGATTTTTTTAACTGGCACGGCAAAGTAACTGCACTGAACCTGATGGTAAGCATAATGCCGTCCTGAAAGTATGTCAAAGGCATCAGACTGCGGTCTCATGGCATTCGACACAATCATGCCGGCCTGCAGAGATGCTTGTTCACGCAGAAGTCTCACCATAGATAGGAGACTGTCCCGCCCTTACACTCGCCACTGAAACTCCTGTAAGCCAGGATCAACACTGGCACGCATTTTAATGACACTGAGCATCGAAGCTCAGCGCGTCTCCGGGAATGTCTAACTTGTCTTTAAAATGTCTTTCACCATAGATAATGAGAGATAAGCATATTTTTTTAAAACATAATATTGTTGTCCTCAGAGAGTTGGCAGCTAAAGCTTGCTTCCGCGAATTACATCCCACCAACGCGCCGCTCATCATGGCACAAAGTGGCTCAAAAGGTAAAACTAAATTATAAATAAATAAATAAATACTCGTACACCGAACAGTCACATACATAGTCCTGACCCCACACTAAGATCGAGTCTTGTGTCGTGGGTATCAGAAACTACGAGAGACTTTTCGGTCTCACAAACACCCAGACCCGAAACAAATACCTGTGGTTCACACAAATATTTGTTTCGGTGCGGGGATCGAACCCGCGGCCTCTCGTTTCACAGGCGGCGTCTAACCAACTGCGCCACGGAGGCTGTCAAATAACTCCATTTATATTTAAGTTTTGTGTTTTATACTCATATACATGAATACACATTAATATAACAAGAATAATGACTATATTTCACAACTATTTTCTAAGTAGAATTTCGATAAGACAAAATAAGGCGGCGTAATCTACTGTCCTAAGTCCTCAAATAAATAAAGGAAATAAAGGAAAATATTTTTCTCGTCGTTGTAGACATGAAATTGTTATGGGAAACTCTGAGTGGGCTAGGTTTTCGCACGATGTTTAATGGCCGGTTTCTATGTCCTATCTATCTTTAACTATAGCTTAACATAGCAACCATTACTATGGCGATTCAATTATACACTTCAATAAACAAAGATAGACATGTATATTCATCATACCTAACTAACTACAAATAAATACACTATATTTATATCTCTCTATCTTTGTTTACTGAAACATAAAAATCTAAATATGTGACGAAATCTTTTGTCAAAGATAGATTATAGAAACTAGGCGTTACTGCATGTTCACATTGATGTGTTGTCCCCAGGTTCGAATATCAACATATCTCAGATGATAGCGTGCGTGGGGCAGCAGGCGCTCAACGGCAAGCGCGTGCCCAACGGCTTCGAGGACCGCTCCCTGCCGCACTTCGAGAGGCACTGTAAGTACATCAATTACTGTATTGCCTTACCGCCTTATTCTATACAGATTTAAAACCTATTTTAGTTATAGAATGTTTTGTCCCTTTCGAACGATTTTTGAATTTAGTTTGAGCGAAAAAGGCAAAACATTCGATAACTAAAATGGGTTTGAAAACTGTCTGTGAATAAGTCCATTACGCGTTTCATATTTACACGTGACTGGCGATTAATAAAATAGCTTTTAATACTGTGAATTATAAAATAAATCAATTTTTAGAATATTTAAATGCAACAAAATATCGCGCGTCTCAGTTTATCTCTTGGCAAAGGCCTCCTCTAACTCTTTCCACCTTCGATCAAATATATACTAGATACAGTGTCGGGAACAAAATTACATGCCAAAAGTGGCCGAGGTTGTTAATACATATACATTTGTATTTCTAACTACGAGATGTAGAAAAATGGTGTTATAATATAAACAACTTCAAGTCACAATAAACTTTAATTGTTTGAAATAAGATTTATTATATCTTAGAATATACTTGCATTCAAAACGCTATGTCATTGAAGAAAAAAAATATCATATTTTTCGGAAAAAAAAAAAAGATATTTCCGCAGAAAATTTTGTATTTCGGTGATTATTTTGACAATTTTGAAAAGCGCACTGCGTTGCCGTTGGTGATGATTGAAGCATACTAAATTGAAATAGAGCCACACTTGACGTTGTGGTACAATTTTTCGGGCCGTTTTTGAAGTGGTCATCCGACATCTAGTATATATTTGATCGAAGCTTTCACTGAGTCTGTCGATTATTCGTATGCATATGATACCTGACTTGTTAAAGGGGAATATAGAAACTGATATAAATTAAATGATGAGGACATGAGTCATCTGTCCAGTGGATAGAGTTAACAACATTGCGACGATCTGACAAGTCTGAGTTAGTTCAAATTTGACAGCAACGCTGGCTTTTTATGTCGATATTCTACAATAAATTTACCGGTCTTGTCGACTCTACCCAATCATGCTATATGTAAATTATAATGTTGCTATAAACAAAACAAATTTCAGCGTGTGTATATGCCATCACATATTCCAAAGGTAACGGGATGGAAAGTCTATAAAAAATAGATGAACATATTACCCGTCGGAAATATCTGTGGACCTGAATAATTAACGTCACTGGAACATAAGTTCAGCTAATTCAAAATATAGGTTAAACAAATTGAATTAAATTGAAAAACGAATAAAAAATAGAATTCGCATCCATCTCAAATCGTTTTAATGTAAAATAACATGGTAGATAGGGGAACACAAAAAAATGAAATGTGAACCGCATTCCAGCTAGGTTCACACATATTTCCGACGCGTTATACAAATAACAATATACTTGTTTGCCTCACAGCCAAGATCCCCGCGGCGCGTGGGTTCGTGGAGAACAGCTTCTACTCAGGTCTGACTCCAACGGAGTTCTTCTTCCACACCATGGGCGGGCGCGAGGGTCTGGTGGACACGGCTGTCAAGACCGCCGAGACCGGGTACCTGCAGCGGAGACTTGTCAAGGTAGCCTCAATACTAGGAACCAGTAGCGCAGTTCCTGGCTGTGAAAGTAGAAGCTGCACGTTCGATTCCTGGACTTGACAAATGCTTGTGTGATCAACGGGTATTTATTTTGGGTTTGGGTGTTTGTGGGACCGAAAAGTCTCTCATAGTGATTCTCATACTCATTTCAGCCTCCGTGGCGCAGTTGGTTAGACGCCGCCTGTGAAACGAGAGGCCACGGGTTCGATCCCCGCACCGAAACAAATATTTGTGTGATCCACAGGTATTTGTTTCGGGTCTGGGTGTTTGTGAGACCGAAAAGTCTCTCGTAGTTCCTCATACCCACGATACAAGATGCGATCTTAGTGTGGGGTCAGAACTATGTATGTGACTGTTGGGTGTATTTATTTATTATTTATTAGTGATACCCACGACACTAGATTAGATCTTAATGTGGGCTCAGGATTATGATGTGTTTAACGTTTCCGACATTTGAATGATTTGATATTAGATAATGGAAGTAAGGGACATCGTAACGGCTTTATTCATCTTCTGACTGACCGAATTAAACCTAACAATATAGATTCCAACATTATTCCGTACAGTACATCTGTGAAGGTAACCCTTCATTCGAAGATTCTTCTGTATTCCAGTCGTTGGAAGACCTAGTCCTACACTATGACATGACAGTGCGCAATGCGACGGGAGAAGTGGTGGAGTTCAAGTACGGGAGCGATGGCCTGGACCCCAGCTACATGGAGGGGAGGGACCGACCCGTGGACCTGGCCAGGGTACTGGCTGACGTCAGAGCCAAGTGCCAGGCGAAGTAAGTGGGGGAAACATCCTAGATTTTACATCTGCATAATTATTAATGTGAGTTTTTATAGTTTCTATTTCAATGTTTCGAGTTAGAAACTAGTGCACGGTGAATAATAAAATTATGTTGTTTGGTATCCATTTTTTTATGAAAATGTTCCCAAATGCTAAAGATTTTTGGATTTACTTCTAATATATTATATTTGCAGAGAAGAAGAGCCATTGGATGGAGATGGTATAGTGCTAGCAGCGGAGGAGACATTGGCGCTAGATGACTTCAAAACATGCACAGAAGAGTTTAAGAATGAATTGTTGTAAGTAACTACACAAAATGTGCACTTTTGGTAATTGAATATGAAAAAAATTAAAGTACCAGTAAAATTCTAGAATGTGAAACCAAAATGTATTTAGATGTACAGTTTCAAAACACTATTTTAATGCCCGATGTTATAAAAATGCGTGCCACTGTTGGTCCTGGCTCAAAAGAGTTGCAGGGGACGGGCAGGACAGTCTCCAAAAAACTACTTATGGTGTACTCTTCCAGAACATTCCTCAAAGGCGTGGCCAACAAGGTGCGCACGCTCCGGCGCAAGTACGCGGCTTGTGGGCCCATCCGCCTGCAGCTCGAGCGCCTCACTCTGACGCAACTGGTTCGATTCCTGCGCGTGTGCCACGACAAGTACCAGCGCAGCACCATCGAACCCGGGACCGCTGTTGGGGCGCTCGCCGCACAGGTATCTACAGAAAACACATATCTTTTCTCTTGTATTGTGTGCGCTGGCTGCGGGATGCGCGATTGTGTGTCCGGAATTAAAGAACACGTCGTAACTATAGACTTCGTTTGGAGTGAATGATGAGTGTCATAGAAAATAGTATTGATCTTCAAAAGTGGATAACATATAAATTACTTTGGATGTCGATCGTTCGAACATTCGAACTTCGTTTCGGATCATAAAGTAGCCACTAGTCTAAGTGTAACACTATGTATGTGACTGTTGGATGTATTTATCATTTATTTTTTGCCTCCCCCCTCTCTTCAGAGTATAGGCGAGCCCGGCACCCAGATGACCCTGAAAACCTTCCACTTCGCGGGCGTGGCGTCCATGAACATCACGCAGGGAGTGCCGCGCGTCAAGGAGATCATCAACGCTTCCAGAAACATCTCCACGCCCATCATCACGGCGGAGCTGGTGCAGCCCAAAGACCAGGAGTTTGCCAGGAGGGTCAAGGGACGGTTGGAGAAGACCACGCTTGGAGAGGTAAAACGGTGGATAATTTTTTTTTTCTATCAGCCCATATACGTCCCATTGCAGGCCACGGCCTACTCTACAATCGAGGGTACGATTGAGAGTGGTTAGGCCATATAGTCCACCACGCTGGCCTAGTGCGGGTTGTCGGACTTTACATACCATAGGAATTCTTACAAATCGCTATGGTATGCAGGTTTCCTCACGATGTTTTCCTCCACTGTAGTAGTAGATTATAATTATATAAATTAAATATTATTTTAGCCAAGTCTGGACTATTTAAATCGTCAATTAATAGTATCAATACATCTTTTAATAGTGGTTGTGGTATATAGGATTAGATAGATACATTACCGTGTTATAGAACACTGGGTAGTAAAAAAAGAAATCAAAGGTGGATTTTCTTGGTTTTATTTGTTCCGAAATAAATAGGAACAAAACAAATGATTTCTATTGAATACATTCAGTAATCTTGAAGAAAAGGTGCATTTTTTTAAATTCTATCAAGGCGTTAACAATTCCTCTTAAGTTAAGACTCACGGATTTTACCATCGGAAGTAGTGTCTCGTGGCCATACAAATGTTTGAAATGATTTAACCCCCGGTGTTCAGATAACGACGTACATAGACGAGGTGTACCTGCCCGGGGAATGCTTCCTGCTCATCCGCCTCGACGCCGAGCGGATTCGCCTGCTGTGCCTCGAGGTCAACGTGCACTCCATAGTCTACTCGTGAGTATAGCCCTATTTATTTATAATACATTAAATTATATATAACTACATAAATTATGACATTATTTGTAAATTGTCCCGTGTATCATAATCAGAATTTTCTCGATCCTGTTAAAGATTATTATACCTCAGACTTACTTATATCCGTGCCCGAGAAAATGCAATGTCTTAGAATATAAACTAAACACACTATGTTAATCATTACTTTTACCAACAATGTTAACTTTTGCAACAATTACTAACAACGCGAAATCAATAAAATAGAACACTATTAAAAACTGGTTTCGTGCGTACTCCCGCACATGCATGCGTGCGTGCGTGCGTGTTTGCGTGCGTGCGTAAATATGCAAATGTATGTCTTCTATCACCCTATTCACCAAAAACATAATTCACAATTTGTCTATAAAACAAATATATTTCAGCATCCGCACGTCGAAGCTGAAAGTGAAGCCGGGCAACGTGCAGGCGGTGTCGGAGTGGGCCATCAAGGTGGTGGCGGAGGCGGGGCGGCAGGGCGCGTGGCTCAACATGGCGCTGCAGCAGCTCGCGCGCCAGCTGCCCTCCGTCGTGGTCAAGGGACTCGTGCACGTGTCCCGCGCGGTCATAGCCTGCGACGACTCCGCTGGAGACCAGGCGGCCAGGTAATCATGGACCAAGGGCTTAGAGGAGTTCTGGGTAATGCCAGACGCATAAGGCATCCAGAGGATACAGCTTTCACATAAGATGACCTTGCCCGTCTTTAAAAATAATACTTAAGCATTAAGGTTATTTGAGTGTATAGTTCGTGCAGTAATTAATAGACTTGCAAATGCCAAGAAGACCAAGATGATACTTGAATCAAGGTTTTAATGTCTTTTCATAGATGTGGACAGCCAATCGGATCGTTTTCAAATATGTTCCAAGTTCCAACAAGCTAAATATGCAAATATGTTTCAGATACAAGTTGTGCGTTGAAGGAGACGGCCTGAGAGACGTGATGGCGACGTTCGGAGTGGAGGGTAGAAAGACTACGTCAAACAATATTCTAGAGGTAATGAAACGCCTCTTGAATGGTCTATATGATATCTACTGTTAAATATATTCGTTGGATAGTGCACTTCCTGACTAAAGACGATAATACAGTATTTGGATTTAAAAGAATCATCTTTCGTCTAACAGTACAACTAGTTTGCGTTATTGAATCACTCGTTTCCTATTAACACATTGACTATAGTGGCAGAACAATTAGGTATCGAAGGATGCGTAGTGTAGTTGCACGCGTAGCGCGTTCAAACACAACGTATGTGTGCGTCGCAGTCAACATATTATCGACCCAATAAATGATTTTTAACCTTTTTTTTAACAATGACTTCTTATAGACATATGTATAAATTACTATCTCCCAGGTGTACCACACCCTGGGCATCGAGGCGGCAAAGTCCACTATAATCAGCGAGATCCAGGCGGTGATGTCGGGGCACGGCATGAGCGTGGACCGGCGCCACGTGGAGCTGCTGGCGGGGCAGATGACGGCGAGGGGCGAAGTCCTCGGCATCACGCGCTACGGACTCGCGCGCATGAAGGAGTCCGTGCTCAACCTTGCCAGTGTTAGTATCGCATTTTTAAGTAGGGGCGAATAGGCATATTATACTAATTAGGAAAATGGCGTAAGAATTCCAGAATCGATGTCTTCGATACAGATATATAGATTATAATCATGTAAAATAGAGCAAAATTATTAGTATCCAAATGACAAGTTTTCAATCCTAATCCTCAATTTTAAATGAAATCTAGAATTAAGAGTAATTTGAAGTTACAAAATATATATTCTTTGTGAGAGTCCTCCAAATTAGCTCAGCAGTTGATTTTTAATATGACAGTATTGGTAAATAGTAATTATGCTAAAACTGTATTTGAGCTATATAAAATGTATTCGCATTTTCAGTTCGAGAAAACAGCGGACCATCTATTCGACGCGGCGTACTACGGGCAACGCGACAGCATTGAAGGCGTGTCGGAGTCCATCATAGTGGGGGTGCCAGCTGGCATCGGCACAGGGGTGCTGCAGCTCCTACACCACCATCAACCATCCCCTACCAACATACCCTCCCCAAAACTACTCTTCGACGTGCCAGAATACCACCCCTCTATATGGGGTTAGTAATACTAAAGAGCAGATATCCACAAGGAGATAAAAGTAGCAGGAACTCGCTCGATATCTTTTTTTAAAATCCTTTGGCAAAAAATTAACTGGACACCTGTGGCTACAGAAGAATCAATGGATATGATATAACCAATAGTCACACACACACAGAACTTTCGGTACGGGGATCCTCAGGGCTCTCACAGATGGTCTCTTATTAACCAACTGCGTCAAAAAGGCTGTAGATTTATGATGTTACACATAATTTAAGTCTTATGCGCAATAAATTATTTTTTAACTTATCTGTTGTGTTATTCGAAATTTCAATTTCCCGCGTACATTTAAAGTGAGAACCGGACCCAGCCGATCTTTGCCGATATTAAAGGTAGCATCGCACCGACCAATCACAAACTGTCGGAGCATTGTGCGACAAGGAAAAAGATAGCATCGGCAAAGATCGGCTGAATTTGGTTTTGTAGAGCGTTGTCTTTGTCTAACGCAATTACACGATGTGACGTCAGTCGCAGCGACCAATAGCAAGCTGACGGATTACTGTGTGACAAAGACAACGCTCTATAAAACCGAACCCATCCGATCTTTATCGATCGCAATTACGCAACGTGACGTCAGCCGCATCGGCCAATAGCAAGCTGTCGGAGCACTGTGCGACAAAGACAATGCTCTACAAAACCGTTCTTTGTTGTAAGTCTCACTCTTCTGCCCGATGTGCGATATAATCTCCATTCGTCTATGCGACCCTGGTACTTTTGTGATCAGCAAACGATTTCTTTTATACATTGGAGTGCCAACTAAATTGAAAATGTCGGGGGAACTGACTCTTTAGTTTTTCCACACCATCTCGAACCCTACAAAAGTACCAGGGGAATAAAATATAGTGAAGGAGGTTATCTGATTTTATTTTATTTCCTGCTGTTTCCGCATTTGATGATTGTCATTGCCACGGTTCAGCAGTGGATTTCCATACATACTCCATATTAAGTGTGACGGATGGCATTTTAATTTTTATCAGACTTAAAAAAATGGACGAGGATCACAATTTTTCGGTATTTTTTATGTATGTTCCCTGACTACTCGTAAATTTCTGGACCGAGTTGGAAAAATATTTTTTCTTAGAAAAGTTATAATTCCCAGGTGGCCCCATGCCCATTAGGTCAGGCCCTGATGATAGGATCCTGGAGAAAGCGAAGGATATCTTTAAAATCGGTTATTAAATTTAATTGTATTAAAAATATTAGAATTGTTTTGTGGTAAATACTAAATATGTTCTCGAAAATGGTTTTTTACCCATAAGAAAACACAAAAACAAGGCGAGAAATATTTTATCGATACTTTTTAAATGATAACACACACTCAATTATAATAACATTTATTTATAACTAAAACTAAATTAAATGCATTAAATTTAACAATAATTTATCAAATAAACTCTATAGTCCAAGCTGTATATCGACAGTTGACACCGCCGTTACATCACTAGCTGTATACCGATTATCAACTATCGATAGTTTCAAGCAGCGAGGGCTTTGTCTAAGATCGACTTGTGTTCACTCAGCTTGGTCCATTTCTCGCTGACTTGCCACAGCCACAGCGCAGTCTCGAAGTTTATCGCTTCTTTCGATGGAGTCGCCTTCTTCATGTCTCTGGAAGGTTCCATACACATAATTACATGCATTCATGTTTACAGTCTAAATATTAAAACGTAACAATATTAATGCATAGTGTCGATACCTAGCTATATTTAGTTAACTACCATCAACTCATATCTCAATAGTCTTGTAAGAGTAAGTATGGGTCCATATCCCATTTGTAAGATCACAATCTTAAGGTCCTAGGGTTTGATTCACAAGTCGGCAATTTTATCTAGAAGGAATTTTGTTTATTTTTAATGCATAATGCTACTGCTAATTATACTTTCTTGGCAGTAAGATAATTGACAAACAATTGACACACAATTCTGAAATGATTCGCACAAACAAACAAACAAACACAGCGTGTGTGCCGCGCCGCAGTTAACGTATTAGTCGAAGACAACTTACACATAATAGTCACCAGCACAGTCCTGCAGCTTAGGATCCAGGGCGGCATGAATGATGACCTGGGCGCCGGTCTTGGCGTTCTTCATGACGGGCCAGAACAGCGGGTAGATGAAGAACCGCGTGATGCTCTTCATCATCGACATGTGCCGTGTGATGTTCGTGTCGGTCAGCCCGGGGTCCACTGCTATCACTGCTACATCTGTTTCTAGATTTCGGAACATGCAAATATTATTGTTACTTTGCCTTTTAATACAATGATAGGCGAATACCCAGGAATACTTGAAAGAGACTAGCCCATGATAGAAAGACGTGGACAAACATGAATGACACCTATGCCCAGCATTGGGTAGTTAGGGGCCGAAAATATTGAACATAGGCCTCTTTCAAGAGATCGGTTGGACGTTATCTGCATCCATTAAATTTTTGTCCAATTTTAGTTAAAAATCAAGAATGTTAGCATATTTTACCCAGCAGTCGTCGAGCGAGTTCAGTAGCGAACAGCATGTTGGCGAGCTTGCTCTGGCTGTAGGCGGCGGGCGCGTCGTACTTGCCGGTCATGTTGAGGTCCTGCGTGTGGATGCGGCCGCGGTGGTGCGCGCTGCTGGACACTATCACCACGCGGCTGGGGGCGGATGCCTGTGGGCGAGGATATGTGCTGGATAATATAAGTGCAAGCTTGTATCTGAAGACTTAGAAATCGAAAACCGCATATGATGGTGAAAAAAACGTAATAGAGATACGCTCAATTTACCGTGGTTCAGCTTATGGACTTTTGGCTTCAAGGTATCCACCGTCGAAAAATCACCTGTCTCCATTTGCCCTTTACCATCAGGCCGTTGTCATCATCATCTGACTATAACTGCTCACTGCTGGACATAGAGCTATTTGCTAGTTCTAGGTCATCAGGTGCAGCTGCAGCTCTTGCTGGAACCTGCACCCTGTACAGTACCTTGAGCGTGTCGAGCAGCAGGCCGGTGAGCAGGAAGTGCCCCAGGTGGTTGACGCCGAGTTGCGTCTCGAAGCCGTCCTTGGTGACTCCCTGCGGGGGCTCCATCACCGCCGCGTTGTTCACCAGCATGTGCAGCTGCGGCTCTTCTTGCTTGAACCTTCACCAATAACCACTACATTATTATTCTCAGTTCGGCATTTATGCTGCTTTGGAAACAGAGAGCAAAATACATTTTCATATCTACGCAGTCACGCAAATAACTGATCCTACAGTAAAATACTAAACGGAATATGTGAAAAACAGATTAAGGAAAGTAAAAGAGGTAAATGACGATAACATTTCCAGTCTCACCTACACCTCAAGAAACATTTGCATCGGTGCCAATCTAACGGAGAAAAGTGGTGGAGCCTGATAGTCCGTACCTGCTGACGAACTCCCGGATGGAGGTGGTGCTGGCGAGGTCGCAGGGGCGGCAGTACACGTACTTGTTGCGCGTCTCCAGCACGATGTCGCGCCGCACCTCTTCGCACTTCTCCACGTTGCGGCACGCCATGAACACCTACACAGGGACACACCAAGCTTCGCAGTTGAAGGGCAACTGCTGAGAATCTCATCTAGCTTCGTACTTGAAGGGGTAATGTTTCGGCACAATTGAACACCAGCATCACAGACCACTATGATCAGTATGAAGCTGATCAGTAATATTCGAGAGGCCAGTGATATGTTTGAAAATATGTGTTCGGATTGTGATCTATCAATATTGCTAGTATTCTAAAGTAAAGTTTGGTGTTACTTGTGACGTTATCTAATTGTTGTTTTTTGCTGTTTTTATACTTAAAAACAAGTCTAGTGGTGATAACCGTAATTTTCAAAAAATCGAACTCAACGTCTAACATTCAGAAAAAGAATGGGAAATAGGTCTTTATACCACCTTGTATTTTGAGGTGCCTTTCACATGTCAGAAAACACCTAAACAGTAAACATAATACTAAGTCTACACCTGATTTCAATAAAAATCGACGGCAGGTGGGCCGTTCGTAAATCTAAACCCACAATCTGCAACACATACAGTCTCATTGCACCTCCACCATTCTAACTATGGGGTAAGAGCAGGAGACAGCCTCCGTGGCGCAGTTGGTTAGACACCGACTGTGAAACGAGAAACCGCGAGTTCGATCCACGCACCGAGACAAATGTTTGTGAGGTCCATAAGCATTTGTCTCGGGTCTGGGTGTTTGTGGGACCGTATAGTCTCGTAGTGTCTGATACCCACGACACAAGACTTGATCTTAATGTGGGGTCAGGACTATGCATGTGACTGCTGGGTGTATTCAGTTAGTTATTTAGACATACCTTAGCACCCCTCCTCGCGAAGTCCCAAGCAGCCTCCTTGCCGATGCCGCTGTTGGCGCCCGTGATGATCACCGTCTTGTTGTCGGCGCGCACGTTCATCTCGCGGTCGAACGGAGGGCCGCTGTACACGTCCCTGGGAATCCGTGTGTTTATGGACAAATCAGATGCGGTTAGGTGGGTAGCAATGACACTTAAAAACAAATGCAGGTGCCCTCCGTTTTGGAAAGACAATCGTCATACGATTTCTGCTTTTTGTGAAAAACAACATTTTTGTTTACGTTAGTGTCATTTTTCGTAACACTTAAAAGAAATAATACAAGTCACACATGCAGTTGGAGACATTAATTTACATGTAATTACCAATTTCTAACATTCCTATTGAAGTCAACCAGACATCATTAATATGCATATTGCTAGTGAAGTTTAAAAACCTGTTTTGTTCAGATTTTAAAAGCAATGGTAGACAAACAACGCAAATGGGCATACGAACACTGATCAACCTCAGCTTTCTTAGGGTTTATATAACCACTGAACTATGATTGATGGTTACGAGTGAGAGCTTACTTGAATATGCAGACGGCGCCGGCGGCGGTTGCGACGGCACTGATCAGCGCTACTGGCGCGCTCGGCACCCACATACCTGCAATAAGCAAATTATAATCAGTGAGGGTATTTCCAGCATCGACGGTAAGTATACGCAACAAGACATCATAAATAATACACCCAACAATCACATACATAGTGCTGGCCACACCCTAAGATCGAGTCTTGTGTCGTGGGTATCTGAAACTACGAGACTTTTCGGTCTCACAAACACCCAGACCCGAAACAAATACCTGTGGTTCACACAAACATTTGTCCCGATGCGGAAATCGAACCTTTCATTTCATAGCCGGCATCTAACCAATTGCGCCACAGAGGATATTAAACACAAAATAAACAATTTTTAAAATTGGAAGGACTTTTGTTTTGTTTTTGGGTCTCATTCCGGTCTCTTGTGGCTTTTACGTACCTTAAATATTCTCCTACTCCATGCAGCGGACACTATGCCTTTGTGTTAGTTACCAGTCGTGAAGATAAAGTATCAAAATAATTTCTTCATAAAATACGTCGTGTGCAGTAATTTAGACTTTGGATAGGAAAAAAAAATCATTCATGAAGTAGAATTTTGTGGTGGCTTGTTGGTTATGGACCAGACGCGACTGCCAACACGTTCACAGTGGTCGCGGGTTCAAATCCCAGGGCATACCTCTGACTTTTCGGAGGCATGTGTGTATGATTAGCAATCGGCAAAGTGCGTGGCAAATTACCACGCACTATAACGGTGAAACATCGTGAGGAAACCTGCATACCGTAGTGATTTGTAAAGAATTTCTACGGTATATAAAGTCCGCCAACCCGTATTAAGCCAGCGGAGTAGACTATATAGCCTAGCCCCTCTCTACGTACCTACTCTCATTTGTAGAGAAGGCCCGTGCCCGGCAGTGGGACGTATATGGCCTGATACAGACAGATGTAGAAGTATAGTGTTCCGTTATAATTAGACCCATACGTATTAGTGACGCAGTTTTAATTATTTTGATATCGCTATAATATGTTAGTGACCTTTTCAAATTGCCCATAATATATCTGGTTTTTAACTATCGAACCAGGAGAGAACTATAGTCCATTGGTAAACACTCTAGCCTGGCTACCCTGAACGTACCATCATGTTCCAATGTAGTCACTGCTGTATAAATAAATATAGGCACAAAGAGATTGCCTATCAATTAATATTCCTATAAGCGTTTAGCCTTTATAGGGAAAGCAAGTTTTTTTATTGACGTCAGTACTGCGGAGGAGGGCTCATCTAGTAAAATAAATATAGGTCATGCCGACATAGGCATCTGAACATTAATTAGACTTTTGTCTGTCTTTGTCTTCAATCTTAATCGAATTATAGTTTTCATATGATGGTTACAAATTACCTAACTGAATAATTATAATCGACTGAATCCTAAGTTTATTTAGTGTAAAGACAACGTAATGTGAAAGTTTGCTGGATCTCCTATTTTCATGAGAAATTAAAACAACACATAATTTGCTTATTTTTATTTTCTTTATGATATTACATTTCTGAGTGTATATCTAATAAGTGGTGTCGATAGTACATATTATGTTACAGTGCGTCAACTTAACATCAAAACATTTTATATTATGCGTTTAACATATAACAATTATTGGTTAACCAGATACGTAACAGATTCTAGTAATGACTGTAATATTAAACAGTACAAATCCCTTGTTTTAATAGGACATGAATTAAAAGTGAATTTACGAGCTAAATGCACAAATTAAAAGTTAAAATTGGAGTTAATTTTCTGAACCGACAATCCGAATTATTCGAAAATAAAATCCTAAATGGTTCTTCAAATATATTTTTTGACTTTTAGATTAATTATTCCATAAATATAATGCTTTCGTATTAAACGTACATGGTGGCTAAATAGCAACCCTGCTATGAAGTAGACGAAATATTCTTAAAAAAGATCAGTCAATACATGAATCTGTCACAACATCTAGACATTTATTTAACATCTATTTCAGTCTGACTGAGTGGAAGATGTACAAACATTATTTTTATATTCCAGCGAATTGACTCAAAGCGATAAACTGTCAGCCATTTTGGCAGTGAACTTGCAGCTTTTATGAACCATGTTGAACACAGCGTCACTTGACAATGAGCGAGAGGTATAGCATAGACATAGAAATGGATAGATTGTTCATCCCGATTGAAACTAAAAATAAGAGGAGAAAGAAAGACAACACGATTAGGTAGTTACATCGCGACCAGTAGTTTCTTTCTAGAATTCTAACTTGTAAAAGGAGATAATAATAATAAATAAATATACCCAACAGTCACATACATAGTCCTGACCCCACACTAAGATTGAGTCTCGTGTCGTGGGTATCAAAAACTACGAGATTTTTTCGGTCTTACAAGCACCTAGACCCGAAACAAATATCCGTACATCACACAAATATTTGTCTCGGTGCGGGGATCGAACCCGCAGCCTGTCGTTTCACAGCAGGCGTCTTGCCAACTGCGCCGCGGAGGCTGTAAACATACCCAACAGTAACACACATAATCGCGATCAAGCCACGAGAGATTTTTCAATCTCACAACGGTGAGACCGCAGACAAATAATGGTGCATTGAAAACTCATTTGTTTTGGTGTGGACTTTAACACAGCGGCCTTCGTCCTTAGCCAACTGCGCTGCGAAATTGTCGGGGGAGAAATTAATTTTAACAAAATACAAGTACTTAATTATCGCTTCGTCTTCCTTTTATGAGTTTTATGAGTGGTTAATTTCGTGAAGATACTGATCAATCCATTGTCTATGCCTAGGAAGGTAACATAAACAAATTGTATTAATCTATTTGTTTAATGGAATTCACTAACAATAGAGCTTTAAATAGGAATCGCATTACTTTGAGCTTGAATCTCAATACCACTATTAAATATCAATGTAAAATATTTTTTGTACTGATTGGCAAGCGAGCAAATGGCATATCTATTGGCAAGTGATTACCTTATAAACATCTAAAAACAATCGCATGTGGACATTTGAGACATTGGAAAAATATATTCAAGCTGTATAATTTTTGAAATAAAGCCAAGCTTTTACATCCGCAAATAAATAAGTCGTTTTTCTGGTATACAATTTTATATCCATTGGTAGTCTATGGATGGGTTCGATATCGTCTGCCAGGCACACTTGATAAATATAATTAAATGCATTAGTTTACAATACCTATTATGGAATAATTTGGTTTAAGTTTTTAACTGTCAATTTAGTGTTTTTCATATTTTAGTATGTTTTTGTAATAATTAAATTGAGGATGGATATTTTGTATAAAACGAAGTTGTTATTAACAGAGAAAATAGAGAGCATAAACATTTGAGATACATATAAACGAAAAATCTTTTCAAAAGGTTTTGCGATACGATAAACATAACTATTTATAAATATGCATGCTTCACATAACATATAAATTGAGGGCATGATGATTAATCTTCTTATATCTAAGTTCATAATACTCTTTCGTTTCATAGATAGTGTAATGATTGGGACCTGCATTGATGGGAACATTTAGTCACATTAACGTCGCACATACGTCGATATATTTTTTTATATTTATAATTTTCGTGTTTATAATACAAAGACATTAGAATTACGTGTAAAAAATAAGCGGTCACTATTCCTACGATTTTTCGAAGTTAATTTATTACTACAAGGCCATAAGGTTACATTAAGAGTGCTGATTTAAAAGTACTTTATGATATATTTAGATGAAGATCAATGAGTTACCTACGTTGTTTGGTCGTCTTATATCTATATACGACTCTATGTACTTCTAATAATGTACAATTTCAAGTGACGTAGCGAATATTCGCAGATATTTTCAGATATTATGAAGACAACTTTATTTTTGCCCAATACAAGCTATGAGACAAAGATGTTCTAAATTACGAATAGATAAATAAACAATATTTATAAAAATGATTCGCAATTAGAATAAAGATTAATGACTCAGCAATTTGGGGATTTAAGGACCCATTTTATTAATTGCTTATTTTAAATACATACGATATATCGACATATTATAGTCTTAATTATATTTTAACGACTTCAACACATTGTAAAATATTTTGCAAAATTAATAAAATATATCTTGCCAATTCTTTCTTCGTTTTTTTAGATTATAAAATATAGATATATCAGATATTCGCTACATCACTCTAACAGGTTAATACTAGTGTAAATGCCACAGCCAGATTTGATCAACAAATAAGATTTTAGAAATATATTTTTATGAGCTCAGAGTGACTAGTCAGAGTATTAAAATAATATTTGTCTTACAGGCAGTTATAAAAAATATATATTAAAACCTAATGATCTTTAAAAGTACACATCAAGCAATATGGCAAGATTTTAGTTGTAAAGTATTTTAAAAATGAATCATGAACAAATTTTAATTAAATATAAATCATAATGAATACTGAAAAAATAACAATAAGGCAAGATCTAAATGTAAGTTTGAACTCTGCACTCAGACTGACAAAGTTCCATGACTTGAACTAATTCGATAGTAGAAGTTAGTGAACAAACTTCGAGATAGTGTGAAGTGGTTGTCACCAATCTATATCTACAGCCGAGTAACAACCATCTCTCCATAGTAACAGTCTGCTCAACGAACTGACAAACTTTGCATGTGCTCCGCTAACATTTCCCCTACAAAATGTTATAAATAATACCTCCCTACACTATTTGTAAATCAACTACAATACTAAATCAATATAGTTTGTAACACAGAAAGGGATGAAATACTTATAGCACCCTTATTTAACTTCGCTTTACATCTACTTAAGCATACCTTAGAAAGATAAAACATAATAAAATTCTCAAGATCTGTACATATTGATAACAGCGCAAACTCAATTCATGTTCAAATCCTTAATACAATGTTATGTCTATATTGTGAGATTAAAAATGCTTATTTACATTACATTAATAATTGTTCCCTTAGGTCAATATCTACAGGGTTGTGATATTACGGTTTACAAAATTTATCTTAATACTTCTGAATTAATATACCTACATGGATACTTTGATTTTTTATAGCTTGTTATAAAAAGTAAATTATATTGTGGTAAAGATGTTTTTTTATCTATAAAAACTATTAAGTATCATAGGTCGAATGAATAATCAATCGAATTCATCATAATTAATCTGAGGAATACTGAGAAATTCAAAAATTAGTCTTTTAAATTCAATTAAGAAATATAAGACAGAAGGGCTACTTTAAGAATATCCAGACGTTATATTTTTAAAATTTAAAACTGATCTGGTGATGACAGTGTACATTTGTATAAAACTGATATGAGTTAGCATAAAAAATCAAAGTACACTAATGTTGCATTAGAATGTGCAGTAAAAAATGTGATGTGTCCTTACATATAAATTAGTCTATGTTAACTAGTAAAGCGTAAATTTATTATTGTATCATATTTTGAAGCTCTGTCCATGGTGTATCATCTACTTCTAGACTGTGTCTTCAGCAACCGGTGGACTACCGAGCTTGACCCTTAACCATACGGATATGACTCAAATTTTGACTAGTACAGTTTTAATCACTAGGGAGGATTAGCTTGATTTGTTTAGGGTTGTAGTGCTTTTGGACTTGGTGTCGTGAGGAGGGAGGGGTCTCGCAATTCCGACCCTCACTGTACCTCTCGGGGCACCTTTTAAAGCTTGTACAGCTTGATCTAAAGTTGCATTTTTAATACTAGCTCCATTGACAGACATTACACGGTCTCCTGGAGATATTTCACCATTTTTCTCAGCTACACCACCGGGTACTAAGCTCCGTACTACAATAACTGTTCCATGAGGATCTACAGGATCCTGGTAGTCCAGTATTGAGAAACCCAAACCCTGATCACCTTTCACAAGTTCTATAATTTCCTCCTTATCTTGCCACATAGCTAAACCTGATACACACTCCAGAGACCGCGATTTTTTGGACTGTTCCGAATGATTCGTCAATGTTGCAGTGCTCGATGTGTTTATGGAAGTATCAGATTGTGCCTTGACAAGTGTAGTCAAATTGTTGAGGCTACCTGATATAATTTTCCTAGCTTCAAAACCCTCTCGGTCTGGAGCTAAATTGACAACAGGCCTAGGACCACTCTCAGTACTGCTGCGGGTACAAACAAGCCTCACTCTGTTTGGAAGATGCTTGAGGATATTTACAACTTCAGTGTGCGTTAAACCATGGAGTCGATACTCATTAGCTTCTAATAACTCGTCTCCAGCAATCAGAGTACCCTGCAAACCAACCGGGCCGTCTGGAAGTACAGATCTGATGTAATGATGAGGTCTCACTTCCTGCCCACCTTCTACATCAACTGTCCCTTCAAGACTAATACCCAAGCCTTCTAATTTACTTACTTCAGAAACAATTATTTCATTATCGGGGCCAATCTCTTCTTTCCATTTATTTTTTATTTCCTCTTCATCAATTGCCAAAATTTCATCCAATTTCTGTTCTAATTCTTTTTGAGTTGGCTCATGATATTCTCCAACTTCTAACACACTAGAATCAATAGTAGTGTTGGATTCTGGTTCAGGTTCTATCTCTGTTATGCTATTATCAGCTTGGGAAGGCACCGGGAACCAGGACAATGTGGTGGCTGAGGGGGAAGGTGAGGTTGGACGCTCATCATTAAATATAGCTAGCTGGAGGTGTTCATACTTTGGACCTCGCAAATATCGTTCTAATACTAAATGGACTGATATACCAGTGTTCCTTAAGATTTCAACAGATTGAGGATTACTTTTATCAGCCAAAGATACTCCGTCTACTTCAATAATTCTGTCATTAAGCTTAATTTGCCCACTCTGTTCTGCACTGCTGCCTTCAATAATACTTTTTACAAAAATCCCAGACAGCTCCTCTTTCTCACAGACATATCCGGCTACTGTAATACCTAGGCCATACACATTCTTGTTTAGATCAACATGCACTATTTCGATTTCAGGCTGGGTGGGTAATTCTACAGGCACAGTTATAGTGATGGTGGGAGATATGGCATCAGATATTATGGGATGGTCCGGAATCTGCTGAGGATTGTCTCCAATAACACTCACAGCTGCTGCCACTAGGCTATTTTCCGCATCGCCGTTCTGTCCATTAATATAGTCACTATAACACTGAGACAGGTCATACACTGCACCGTAACCAGTTTCGATTAAGTGTCGATCGAGCAGCTCGGGGTCGGCAAGGATCTTGGTGGGCACCAGCGCCGTGCCGGGGATGGGGGCTCGCAGCGCTGCCGCGGGGTCTGCGGGTCGAGCCACTAGCAGGCGCACGGCCGGGCCCGCCTGCCGCAGCACCGCCGCCACCTGCTCCGAGGTAAAACCACGGAGGTTCACGGAGCCCACTTGCAGCACGTGATCTCCGCTCTGCAGCCGGCCGTCCTTGTCCGCCGCGCCGCCGGGCAGCACGTACTTGATCACGACGCCCGTGCTCCTGCCGCCGACCAGGTTGAACCCGAGGCCGTTGCCGTCGTTGGTGAGCTCGACCACTTCCACTTGCGCCCACTCGGTACTCAGCACCATTGCGCTCCGCCTCACCATCACCACACGCCTGACGCCGCACACCCACCGATGTTACGTGATGGACATCGCTACGCCGCTTAGGTTATAGGCCCTTGGTAAACGCATGCTGACACGCACCACGCCGCAATCAATACCGAAATCACGCCCGATCGTAAATAACACAAAGCGCGCCACTCGCTAACGTATAAAAATTGAAAATTAACTATAAAAATGACATTTACATACTTGCTTTAAAAGGAGACTGCGCTAATGTGGCCAGCTGCAGACGAGGTTGTCCGTCGAATAAATTGAAAAACTACTTTATTCCGATAGTAAATGTCAAAATATTACAATTTAACAACAATTTACAATGTAATAAGTATAAACTTAAAATCTGTTAAATCGTATGTTTATGCAACGAATGATAATAATAATAATACACCATATGACTTTTATTTGTTGCCTGTAGTAATTTTAGATTTTCTCACGCTAGTTGCCACGAGAGGGCGCTGATAAGCAAAACCGGTAGTCGCGGTTTTTCGAGATTAAATTAGGCTCAAAGCTTGCTCCATGCCGTGTTGACTTCGAAGCATTTTCATTTACACTACATTATTCATTACGCATCAACAATAACACATTTTTTCTTAAGAAAATCATTTATCTGGCTAGGTACTGGCGGGGATAAGACCAGGCGGCCAGGCAGAAAAATGTAGAGGAATTCTTTATTGCATAAAATAGAACCACGTTGGGTATTTCATATTTTTTAATAACAAAATATTTGGACTTTGGTACAGTTATAAAAGCTCAATATGACATTTTTCGTATCAAAACCAATAACAAGGAAAACATGTTTTTTAATAACATACGACTGAACCGGCTTGTTCTCTATATGGAATACGGAGCGGGCAACCAGTTATTCAAAATTATTGACTTATTGTTAAACGTAGAGCTTTTAATACAAAAATAAATATATTATAGTGGAATTCCCGAATAAAGATCACATTTTTAAAAACTAAAAGGTCGAGGTAGCTCAGTTTGTTGTTTCTTCTCCAGAATGGTCACTATATGCAGCTTGGTGGTAAGTGCAGTCTCTGACGGCTGCTGGTATGAATGAGTTCGGACAACGATCGCGGCGCAGTATCGATTGTAAACTATCGCTAAAATATGATAAATATAACTTCCGGTCGCCGGTAGGTATTTGTATCAAAAAAAATTATATAGTAGGAGTAGTAACTAAATAAATAAATACAGCCAACAGTCACATACATAGTTCTGACCCCAACCCTGGGAACGAGTCATGTGTCGTGGGTATCAGGAACTACGAGAGACTTTTTGGTCTCACAAACCACCAGACCCGAAACAAATACTTGTGGTTCATACAAATATTTGTCACGGTGCGGGGATCGAACCCGCAGCCTTTAGTTTCACAGGCGGCGTCTCCACGGAGGCTGTCAAAAAGATTTGTTTATCAAGATTTTATTGCAAAATGATGATTTTAATCCACGACCATTCGTTTGGGAGTACGGTTCTCATCCAAGTAATTTATCGTTTACTTAACACTTAACAGGCAACTTAAATAACCCGATGTTATAGGGAAAACGTCATCATCGGCATCGTAAAGCCTTGGCGCATATTTTCAAACGAGTCTTGATGTACATTAAAGGAAATACAACCCAAGCAGGCCCGAGGCATATTGGCAACAAGAAGTATTTCAAATTGAGATTCTCAATGGATCTTATGCAAATTTTTGTGTTCGTCATTTACTCGAGGTCACTTTGAATATTATGTATAATCTCTAAAGCCGTTGCGCCATGGACGTAGTCACAAAATGAATTTAAAAATGTTGCTACAAAATGTTTCATTATTTTATTAAAATTATGTATCTAACTAATAAAATAAAATTATTATAATACACCCAACAATACAATTAAGCGATGTTAAATATTGTTAATTAATCAATTATTTAGCTAATTACCTTAAAAATAAGTAAACAATTCCTACTTCTTATCGACCTTCTTTAGTTTTGCCCTGCCATAATAAAAGCTGGGTGTGTCCAAGGTTAGTCACACTGCAGTTGTTGATATGGTCTAATGGAAAAAATACGTTGGACCATTGTAAGAATAAGCGATTCGACAGTGGTCCCACTGTTCTATACAAAAATCCAGTGCTTTGGTGTAGTAGGTATTGTTTCCTCCAGCTCTTTTTTTTTCCTTTCCGTTCCACTTGAAAGACCCGCAAAACACTTACGATCCTATTATTGTAGATGTAGATTTAAGTGCCTGTCGGACAAGAATTGTGTCAATACCTAGCAAAGAAAATAAATATGCTTAAACCTCAACATTTATAGATAATAGGTATCTAATGTCTATCGGATACATATTGATTTTCTACAAGAAATATAAGTTCATTTCGCTTCGTCTACATTGATTAATCTCTTCAGACTACAGTTTAAGGCTCTGACCTCTACCCTACAAAGGATATTGGCGATCTCATTTGTATAAGTACGGTTGGGTCAAACCCTTCTCATTAGTCTTACGTATTTCTTCATCAGTCAATTTACTTTAGTAAATTTATATGACATTGAATTACAATGTAATTTTATTTAATGTGAAACACACAACTTTTACTTCGACCCAAGGCTTTTTTACAGCGTTATGTTGGAAGCGGCCGGCATCCAGTGACTTCCTGGCTCCTGCAAACCTACTTTACTACAACTTTTACTAGGTCGTTCGTCCAACTTGTAGGTATGTAGGTAGTTTTTGCTTCATATGCCATATTAAAGTCAAACGAATGAGCAACAGCAAGTTCGCACTAGGCCAGCGTGGTGGACTCTATCCAAAGCTCTTTTAAGGTAGGCGTCCACGTACCCGCACCGTACGTATCGAGCGCATCGCAACAAACAGATTGTTCACACCATTGAGTTTTAATGTCGGCAAACCGATCGCTGCTGATACTGTGGACGCATTGTTCCGGTCAATGCAATCCGTCCGTTACGTACGATTCGAATATAATTATAGAATTCTGCCTCGGTTGTAGAGTGCACCCCCGTTCATCAATATGCGTTAATAGGCCGATGCGGTTAATGGAACTACTTGTATTCTGTGCTACTTGTGACGATGTAATCAGATAAAATATATTTATATTGATTGTGCATGTGAGTCATCGTTGCAATGTGGCTCTACCATAGAATCACACTTGTAAAGCGACAGACGACAATGCATTTGCAATTATAATAGTGATCGGTCGTGATAGATTATCGCGTTGTGTGTATTTAAATATAGCTTGCAAAATCACATAAACATTAAAAATACTTAACGTACTTTAATATAATCTGCATTGTGGTATAAACACGTAATTTCCGTTATTTTTTTCCTTGATATAATAGCGATTGTTGCAGATATTAGTATAAAATAACGATTCAAGATATCTTGTAAAAGACTATTTGACTATAGAACATTTTGGTCAAGAGTTTTGCGGATGGTTAACGAAAACACTTTTATATATTTTCAAGAGTGCTTCACAGCTAATTTGAGTACTGACGATGGTAGTTTTAACTTGAATGTGCGTAAGCCGAGATTCAGACGCGGCTCCCGCCTCGCAGCCTGTTTAGCGCTATGACTGTACTCTTTGGCTATGACATCACCGCTCTGACATCATACCGTCTAGTCTGAAGTCTGACCGGTCGTACGCTTTAGCCAGAGCGAAACAAACAGTGTTGTCGAGGCGCGGCTTATGTTGCACGTACGTGATTGTTTGTTTACTAAAGAAAAACATCAAAATAATGCCAGGTGAGATTTATTATGTTTTTATCTGTTATCTTATCGGTGGAATGTTTTTTTGAATAATTTCGTGCTAGGATTTATGACCAGTATTGCTTTGGGATTTTGATTACTTCGCACTTTTTAAATGTTACTCAACGGATTGTTGTAACATGGTTATTTATAGTTTTATGGTATGATTTGTTTAGAATTTAGATCATACGTTGTTATTATCATAGTGGCAGGAAATTGACACAGACGTTTTTAATGAGCGTAGTGTGAAGTTTCCGTTAATGACCTTGAATTATAAAGTAAATAAAAAAATGCTATTCATGATTCTCCTAGCGATAAATATATGATTTTAAACAAATACATGTGCATGATTTATTGTTTCCTTGAATTTTGCTGCCAATAAGTATTAACTAATATTAATTAATAAGGAAATTATTAATTGTTATAATAATGAAATTCCCGCTACTATTTCCTTAGTAGTTTAAATTAGTTGTCTTATTGAGTATTTATACCGCAAATAAGTCTATTCTTAACTTGTTTGTTTATTCTTTAGCCAAAATCAATACTATTGTAGACGTTTTAACATAAAATTGAACGACTCTAGCAGTTCAAGAATAGATTTCTTAGAATCAATATTAAACTGGCACATTGTAATTATTTGAAATATAGATTTGTATACCTTTAGGTCACTCCCAAAACCACTTATTACTCTCACAATAAGTATTACTTACTCTTACAACAAGTATTACTTACTCTACCAACATTTTCACAGGTCGTTATATAATTACTTTTTTGCGCTTGTAATAATTTATTCGTTATTTTATTATTTACGTAACTTTATAATGCAAGTTTGAGGTCGAAAATACTATTTAATTAATAAAAATAATAATACAAAATAGGAGTTAAAAAAGAAATAAAATACATACACCTAACATTATTTTTATTTCATTACATAATTTTAATCTTTTACTATCAAACTACAATTTGAAAATTGTTACATATTAGCCTTGTCTTATTCTCCAGACTCGAGAGGTAGAGCACGCAGGCGTTATATCTTAAAATCAGGACAAGTAATAAAGTATCTGGCTTTTGATCCTAAAAGGCAAGTATGTCAGACGACCGATCGTAAAATCGGAAGATTTTTTGCAACACAAAAGAATGTTGCGCAAAATTAAGTTACGAAATAAGGAAAATGAATCACATCGTTGCTTAAATTCGATAAATATTCAAAAAAGCGCTTATATTATTATTTATTTGTCTTGTGTGTTAGGAAAACTCGTTCAGTGATTACGCACGGCTACTAGATAATGAGTCATCGCGTTCATTAAGGCCACTACGAAGGCCTTGGCGAGCTACGCGTCTTACTACAGCCACAGATACAGCCTCAATTCATTTCAACTTGTCTGATAGTGGACGAACTGTTAACATTTTACATTGACTGGTGGTAAGATAATAATTGAATCCGTCCGGATATAAACCACCCTAGTCCAAATTCACCATAGTATATCTGGAAACTTATGTTATTTTAGCGTTGAAGGAAAACGTCATGAAAAAACTTGCAAGCTTGCAAGGTCTTATAAGATTTAAAGTTATTTAATCTGATACAATCTGCACTAGACTAGCGTGGTGAACAAAGGTCTTTACCCCTCTCATCATAGAGAAGACCCGTGTTTTGTAACTTAATGTTTTGCATCAGCCTTCATCCTTCCACTGCAGGACATAGGTCTTTTCAAAAGGCATTTACCTATGTTCTTTTAAAGAACTTTCAGGTCCCTTCACGATGTATTCCTTCACAGTTGAAGTGATCGCTTAAATATCTTCGTTCTAAGAATACAATGTAAACTGAAGAACAAATTAATATACTAAATGCACAATAACTGCATATTCCGGTTGAAAAAATGACCTTGAATACTAACAATCAGTGTGCGTGCAAGTTTTATAGACAAATAGACTAAAACACTTATCGATTTAATACGATTTCGACCTTAACAGTGATTGCCAGAGTCTATAATAGAATAATTATGTTTGGCTTACATTTCTTGTTTAAATTAGATGGAATGACAAAAGTAGATTGCCCGCTGACGATAAAATCTGTGGACTGTGTACAAAATATTCGTATTCTCATAGCAACAACGGCATATGCAGTGGCGTATTTTAAAACATGAAAACATGCTTTCGAAAAAAAAGTGTTTAAGATTAAAAAATGGAGTCAATTTCATGAATTTTACTATTTTAAAAAATAGCGTAGGGTGCTTGATGATCACTGGCAACGTGGTGGTGCGGAACCGGCAATAATGCTTCAAGGTGAACCCGAGGCTATCTTTTCCACGGGCCTCAGAAGGTCCCACCTGCTGGAGCCCAAATGGTACCTAGTTGAGGGCTTACAAATTTCCATCGGATCGAAAAGGGCGCCCCGGAAAAGCCCTTGAGTCCGAGGCACAAAGCGCCGTCGCCAGTTGGCCGTCCCGAGCCAAGCCCTTTTTGACCCTAGGGTAAATACGCCCCTGAGCACACGACATGTAAAGCCTGCATTAGCGGCTCAAAAAACTGTGTTCCCACTGTTCTTTAGTGGTTATCATCTCCCTGTCTCTCTCTAGACACTGTTGTACCCATTCACCCATCACTGCAACTCATTTATGCCAGGATCAAGTTTCTAGTACATAAATACTTTACCTAGATATCACTACATTTATTTTAATTTATAGTGTAATCCTTAAGTGTTACTGTTTTATTGGTTCATCATCATTTACTTATTTATTAATTTTAATTAGAACAAGCAGATATTTAATAAGAATTAATTAATTATTTTAGATCAGGCTTGATTCAACTCCATCGGAATTAAATTACAACTCACCTTTGATGTGGAATTCAGTGGTGACTTCAGATAGTTATATTCGAAATTCTTAGAGCCGAAAATAGCTAAATCTTTTAATGATCTATTTCCAGGCACAATAGAAACTTCGGAGTCAGGCTGGGGCATCCAGGTGGTGGTGCCAGGACCTGATCACACCTTCACTCTTAACGAGGAGGCGCTGAGTGCCCTGCTCCTGCGCGAGGATGTGCGCGAGCGCGCCGTCGTCGTCATCTCCGTGGCCGGCGCCTTCCGCAAGGGCAAGTCTTTCTTGCTCGACTTCTTCCTGCGCTATTTGCACCACAAGGTAACTACAAATTCGCAGTTGTATCTCATGCGTTGCGTAGTGAAAGCCAGGTTGATAAGAGTGGAATTTTGATATGACTTCAATGTATTTTGATCCGTTCTTATTGACATACGCTCGCAGGTAGAGGAGGCGTGAGTGAATAAAAATCGACAACTCCATTAGGTTGATTTAAATTATTTATATGAGAACAATAGCCTAGTTCGAATCGAAATGAACTATCATGACCGCCACACACGTAACGATATAACTGTGCAAGTCTGGGTTTATACAAGTATACTGGAACGTGTGTGGGCAAATAGCTGCGCAAACTGCGTTGCAATTTTCGAATTTTCGTTTCGAGACTAGTGCAAACTCGCGTTTGAGCAAACACACTTGAACGTGTGTGTCGCCCATTAAGATCTGGCAACCACTTTCTTTCAGAGTTTCGGGTATATTCATAGATAAATGTTTCTGGTTTCAGTATGGTTCAGGAGACATGAAAGGAGAATGGCTGGGTCTGGACGACCAACCGCTGAAAGGGTTTAAATGGCGAGGAGGGTCGGAGAGGGAGACTACGGGTTTGTTGCTGTGGTCAGACCCTTTCAAAGCAACGTTACCAGACGGACAAGAGGTATGTATATCGTTTGTATAATTAATTAATGTAAATCAGTTTTGAGTAGCACGATATTTGTTCAGAAAAAAAGAAATTAGAGACAATAGAAGAACGAGTAAACTATATTCATGAAGTGAGCACGAATCAGTGGGAAAGGATAGTTAGCATCTTGTTATGGGAGTCATAGAACTTAGAATTAAGAAGTAACAAATTAGAGTAATAATTATATTGGTCAAGTGATTTTGTTCGGCTGAGTTAGGTAAGTGTAGTCGCCCAGATCGCGGAATCGGTATACACTGATCTACCAAAGCAATGAATTATAATGAAAAAATTAAAATGTACCTCACAAATGTGTGACGTTCAAGTAACATATATGCCGTCTATTTAAGATGCCTTCATTATTACATTGTGAAGAGGTGTAAATGCCGTAACTATATAACGTAACGTAAAAAACGTAAAAAAAAAAATACGTATGTTTAACATTACAGGTGGTAATATTTCTAATGGACACGCAAGGAACTTTCGATTCGGAGTCAACTGTAAGGGACAACGCTACAGTGTTCGCGCTCTCCACCATGATATCCTCCGTACAGATCTACAACCTCTCGCAGAACATTGAAGAAGATGACCTACAGCATTTACAGGTCGGTACTAAAATACTCTGATATCTTAATATTTTGTTACTTAAAAAATCCCGGGTCAAAATGGCAAAGTGATATTGGATTTTTTTATTCATTATCAGCCCTGAATCGGGAATTTGTGCCTAATATGGCGATAGGCTCGCCCCCTATCACATTGTGGGACGTAAAATACAAGGTAAAACGTGGACCTGTCCAGGGGAACCTTTGCCTACCCCTTCCGGGAAAAAGGCGTAAGTTTGTATGTCTTAGTGCCGCATTGTAACGATTCTGCCACAAAGGGCCCATGAAGACCTGAAGTAATCTTTTGCTGATAACTGTGAGTTTCCTCAAGTCTGAGAGGTAGATAGAGACCTAATAATCTTTAATGTGGGTAGGGACCAGTAGAGCCTTATCATTTACCGATTTTGTTATAAATACTTAAATGAGCGCATTGCCCCTTTGTTATTTCTAACCCCAAGTGTAATCTTTTCGATTGGCAACTTTTATTATGACTTAAAAAACAAATATGGAGTTCCTCGTATAATTTCATAATAAACTACGATTCTATTTCAGTTATTCACAGATTACGGCAGACTGGTGAAGGAGAATAGTATCGGCAAACCGTTCCAGAAGCTTCAGTTCCTGATTCGGGACTGGAGTTATCCCTACGACTACCCATACGGCGCTGAAGGCGGCAGCCGGTACCTCGCCAAGATCCTTCAGGTACCTTCTTCAATATCTTCAATTTATTACACCCTCGTAATTCTTGTGGAAATGTGTAATCAAGCACAAACTTATTTGTAGCTAGAGATTTGATTGAAAAAAGAAAAGAACAAAGAAAAATAAAACAGTGAAGAGAAACAGAACAAAACGAAAACTCTCCGAGGAATGAATAAGTACCACAGAAAAATTATAATTTTTTTATGTCAATCTCTCTCTGGTCGGTAATGTCTGAGGATCGTGGTCAGCATCTGGGTTGCATCTGGAGCAGATGATTTGCCTCCACCGGCTATTTAATATGAAATGAAATGAAATGAAATGAAATGAAAAATTTATTTGCAAGAATGTGGTTACATAAAGATGACATTTTGTTCCTTGGAGTCTCACAATCTGTCATAGTTGACGTGCAAATATTTAAGAAATTGGTTTACATTAATGTTGGCATTATACATTACAACGAATAATAAAAAAAAAAATAGAGAAATAGAACTTAGTATGTAATCATATAAAGGTTAAAAGATGTCAAGATGATATTAATAATCATACTTTAGATTTCATTAGTTATTTAAAGGAAAACGAATAATATTATGTCAATGTTAATTTATATTAATATTTTTATCATTAAAATAATCATTTATGTTGTAATATAACTTATGTTGGAGTATTTGTGTCAATTTATTTTTAAATCTATTTAATTCGCTTTGTTTTATATACTCAGGTAAATGATTGTAAATTTTTATGCCCATACAATAAGCATTTTTTATAAAAATATTGCGCCTTTGTAATGGTATATACAATTTATCTTTTAGTCTTTTGCTCTTACATCCCATATCCGCCATTGTTGGGAATAAGGAAGGGTATTTATGTACTAGAAGTGATATTTCTAAGATATAGAGACATGGAAGGGGCAATATTTTTAATTCTTTAAATAATGGTTTACAACTTTCCATATTATTAGCGTTACAAAGAGCTCTTACGCATTTTTTCTGTACTACGAAAATTCTTTGTATGTCTACCGAGTTACCCCATAATGGTAGGCCCCATAATAGTCAATCGAGCCCCAAAATTTTTGGTATTGAACATTGCCTCCCAGTCCAAAGCTTTTGAAGACTATTATTCGACCTTGAAGTCATCATTCAAAATGTATTCCATTTAAAAATAACTATACTGTACTAACAGAATTGAATATACACAGGTGGAAGAGCGCCAACACGAAGAGTTACGGTACTTGAGAACATACATAACCGGCATATTCGACGAGATAGCGTGCTTCCTGATGCCTCACCCGGGGCTGACGGTGGCCACCCACCCTGAGTTCAACGGCAAATTATCTGGTAACAACTCTATTGTTAGAAATTGAGGCGGTAAATAGGAAATTTGAATTTGTAATGTAGAGTATATTATATGTTACACAATGTTTTTATTGCAAGGAATGGCGAGACGCGAGAGCATGCCAAATTATGCTGCTCTCCTTATTTGCCGGCTATCTTGCCACTGACGACTAATTATTATACATATATACACATAGTTACATATTATTATTTTTTACTAACTAAGTAACAAGATTCTCGAAATATGAAAATAAAAAGATGTTATGAAACCAAGATAAGAAATCTCAATAATCGCTTAACTCATATCCTTGTTTCTAATTAAATGTATGTTCCAGACATAAGTGAAGAATTTAAAGAGGAGCTGAAGAAGATGGTGCCGATGCTGCTGGCCCCGGAGAACCTGGTGCCCAAGCTCATCGAGGGCCAGAAGGTCAAGGCCAAGGACCTGCTGCACTACTTCAAGGTCTACATGAAGGTGTTCAGTGGGAACGAACTGCCGGAACCCAAGTCTATACTAGAGGTTGGTATCATTTCTATTTGGACAGTCGCGACTGCATCATAATTTACAATTAATTAACGATAAAAATAGCAGAATTAATGATATACGAAATTCATTTCTTCTTCGGTGTATGGAAAAGTTAAATTACTGTTTATGAGTCAGCGTGTAATTATCTTATGTGTGAAAAGGCTTGTACGTAAGTACTAGAACTATTCCAAATCGAGCGGGTTCCAAACTTCCATTAGCAATCGACACTAATGAGTGGTGGCCTGTTGGCATTGGACCAGACGCGGCTGCCTACATGTTCACAGAGGTCGTGGGTTCAAATCCCAGGGCACACCTCTGACTTTTCGGAGTCATGTGTGTATCGACAGTTAATCACCACGCACTATAACGTTGAAGGCAAACATCGTAAGGGAACATGCATACCATAGCGATTTGTAAGAATTTGTATGGTATGTTCCGCCAACCCGCACTAGGCCAGCGTGGTGGACTATATGGCCTAACCACTCTCAATCGTACCCTCGATTGTGGAGTAGGCCCGTGCCTGTCAGTGGGACGTATATGGTCTGATACAATACACTATTGTAATGAGAATCTCCAAGCATGTAGTTTTTAATGTTGAATTCTTCCTTTTAACTCTAATATTCCGCTCTAATACTCTAGGCAACAGCAGAAGCAAACAACCTGTCAGCGAGCGCCGACGCACAGGACGTGTACAAGAGGCTGATGGAGGAGGTCTGCGGAGGCACCAAGCCGTACCTCCAGCCGCAGATCCTGGAGGACGAGCACACCAGGATCCGGAACAAGGCGCTGCACGTCTTCGACTCCAAGAAGAAGATGGGCGGCGATACCAGATCTAACGTTTATAGAACCAAACTGATAGTGGTACGTAAGAAAAAAAAAAGGAACGTACTTGATAGTTTTGGCGAATTGGTAAATTGAATGCCTATTATTTTCCTTGTTGAATGATTGTTTCTTAGTGATTTAGTAATTCTTTCTAGAATATATGTGAACGGACTAGACAATTTCATGATTCCTTCCACTCCAGTAGGTAATTAGTTTTCCACTGCAATATATTGAGAATCTTGGGACATTGCACTGTTACCGTTAAACCACAGATTAAAACTAACAGGTAAGGAATTAACCACCTTTTCTTGAAGCGTTTTATCTATTTTCCAAAGTTGGTAATAGGTGTTAGTTTTCTTCATAAATAAATAAATACACCCCATAGTCCCATACATAGTCCTTACCCCACACTAAGGTCGAGCCTTGTGTCGAGGGCATCAGAAACTACGAGAGACTTTTCGGTCTCACAAACATCCAGACCCGAAACAAATACCTGTGGTATACACAAATATTTTCCTAGATGCGGGGATCAAACCCGCAGCCTCACGTTTCACAGCCGGTGTCAATTACTTTTAAAACATGCACGTATGACTATTTCGACCATTCCAGGAATTGTCAGACCTATACGACCAGTACAAAGGCCACAACGAGGGCAAGAACCTGTACCGGATAATTGGCACCCCGGCGGTGTTCCTGATGCTGGCCGTGGTGGCGTACATGGTGTCCCTGATGAGCGACACGCTGGGGCTGCAGAGCCTCGCCGCGCTGGGGCAGGGCGCCGCCTTCGGAGCGCTCATTATGTGCTGCGTGTGGACTTATACTAAGTAAGTGTGCTGTAGTTTGCGTTTGTGGTTTGCAGAAGTAAATAGATAATTAATCTACATATTTAAGTTTGAACTCCTAAAAGTGAGCATTTTTTAGGTACTCACGACTCAAGGCTAGGATTTTTTTATATGTATGAATGTTTGTTTTATTTTTAAGTTAACTTCAATTTAATTAGTTATAAATTTAATTGTTTCAGATTGACAGGAAATATGCGTGAATTAGGAGCTCAATTAGACGATGTAGCAAACACTGTGATCGAATTTGTAAGTACTATTACTACATTTTTTGCCATTAAGGTGCTTAGCAATAACACAGTTGTCACTCTGAAAGACGGGTTAAATCCCTGCTTAGATAAATATTTGTAAGACCAATAAGTACATATTAATATTCATGGTTAGATATTTTTCATAAAAAAGCAGTACAGATTAGTCCACTGTAGGATATATAGATCGATGCAAAATGAGGCAGTTAGGTGTTAAATGTCAAAAAAAAAATTAATTAATTTATAAAGTTAGGCAGACAGGTCAGTTAGCTGCCTTAAAGCGTCATCAGCTTAAGATAATTAGAATATCAGAAAATTACTAGTTTTCACCATAAAACTCTGAAAACAAATGCCTGGCCACGTGTTCCTTCCTATACTGTGTTCTCCCAACGTATACATAGAATTAAAACAACATCATAACTACCTATTTACCGTCTTACATTTTAAAATGATCTTTGCAGTTACAAAATCAAGCGCCGAGCAGGGCCGTGCCTCGCGACGAACCGATGCGGTACATGGCGATGCACGCCGCCTCGCAACACGACACAGACACAGACGGAGAAGACAAGAAGAGCTTGTAACGTGCCATATGTACCCACCATCACTAGGTTTATAATATTTACAGCTCCATTCGTGTTTCAAAATTTATTTAATTATACAACGAGTGCAGCGCTGAACGCGACGGAAGAGCGCTGAAAATTCATTAGCATGCGCAAGAATTTTTTGTCATAAGTTTGTGTCTGTGTTCCCGCGAAATTCAATGATGCGGAAAGCTGAACGGATGCTTACGCGTGTCCATACAAAATTGGCGTTTTTATGGCCTAAAGCTGAATGGAGCTGAATAAAAGTGGTTTCTAATCCAAACTTGGTCATCACAATAGTTTTAAGTGTAACTAATTATTTTTATACATATGAAAATGAAATGGTATATTTATTGAAGGATAATATTATCTTTTGCATGAAAGCGGGAATGACTCTTGTACTTTCAACTCTTAATTTCCTCCTAAGACTAGTCTTAACAGATGATAGACTAAAATTCTTTGCCGTGTTTCGTTCGGTCACGAGATGGAATACCTAAATATCTGATTGTTCTCTCCGTTATATAGCCTTAGCGATTATTTTGTTACAAAAGTGTAAATAGAAACAACATTTTTTTTTATTGTATACCATACGCCTGATGGTAAGCGATACTAACACTCATGGACAGTAGAAAACCAAACAACACCATGAATTACAAAGCGATGCTTGATATTCCACTGCGCTCGCCATCCTGAGACATAAGATGTTAAGTCTCAATAAATCTAGTAGTTACTCTGGCTACAATGTCCTTCAAACCGGAACAAAACAGTGCATTTACACTGCTGTTTGTTGGGGAAATAGACATTGCGATGTTACCCACCCACGCGACCTCTCAGATATGAGAGACCTACCCCCAGTTAAGTATGTAAATAAATAACTTACTAGAGTATATTCATATGTGCACTTTCTTGCAAAAGATCGTATTATTAAGACAAGACTGACACGATAAAATCTCAAAAGTATCTCAAGCACATTTATCTGCAATGATTATCGTCAAGGGAAGATCTATTTCAAATTTTGTTGGCATTCCTAGCGGAAGAATTCGTACTTTCCGTGCAAACAATTGTTATCACGGAAGCGAATATTTGTGCTTGAGATCCTGTGTTTTTATATATAGTGTTGTTCAATAAAATGGTATATAAATATTTTAATAGCACTTTCATTATTTGTGTACGTCCTGCGTGTTTTCCTTGAGGTAACTAGACTAAGTGGTAGAGCCTTCCAGTAGCCCGTTAAAATTATTAACAGAAAGCTGCCGTGAAGTAGTCCTGCCCCCACACTTGATATGTTCAAGTCACGTGCCGTAGGAATCAGAAACAACGAGCATTATGGGTCAACATCCAAAACCGAAACGAATATTTGGAAATCACACAAACATTTGTCGCGGTGCGGGGATCGAACGCTTGGCCTTTCGTTTCACAGCCGGCGATAACCAGCTGGGTAGCCCAGGAGGAGGTCTGAGCTTTATTGTTTCTTGCGATTAATGTAATTGCGGATACCCTATAGTTGCTGCTTGCGCAATAATCTTGCAGGATAGCGACCACCATAACAAAGGTAGAATCCGTTAGAGTAATAACAATTACAGAGACTACAATAATGGTAATCAAGAATGGAGACGTTAAAGAAACCAAAGTTATTACGAAAGCAGAATCTATTGCTGATAATATTACAGTTAGGGTCGAGGAAGTTATTAGTACCTAATGAAGATGTTGAAGAAATTAAAGTTCCTACAAATCCTGTAACTTCGGAAATTTTAAAATTGGCATATTTTTTTACTGCGGTGGAAAAAATATGTGTGCTCATTAGTTTATTAGGAAATTTATTTCTGGATACAATAACAACCTTATTTGTCAAAAGCAACACCGCCAAATTGTCAGGGTAGGTAACGCAAAATAGCGCGACGAGTGCACTTATGATTTTCGGCGCTCCAACAAAAGTTCAAGTTCACCATCAACACAGAAAAGGTATAACTTTACGAGGTTACTCAAAATAATCTATAACTGATACAGAAGCATAGGTACATAGCAAACATAGAATACATGACAAATACAAGCATGTGGCATTTAAAGCTTGGTTCTCTTCATGGACCAGTAAGAGATAACTATAATAAATAAATAAATAATAAATACACCCAACAGTCACATACATAGTCCTGACCCCACACTAAGATCGAGTCTTCTGTCGTGGGTATCAAGAACTACGAGAGACTTTTCGGTCTCTCAAACACCCAGACCCGAAACAAATACCTGTGGATTACACAAATATTTGTTTCGGTGCGGGGATCGAACCCGCGGCCTCTCGTTTCACAGGCGGCGTCTAACCAACTGCGCCACGGAGGCTGTCAACTATCACCGATGCAATAATAGATAGATATTCAACATCACTACATTAACAATTAGATGCATCGTATCGGCAGCGTTTGACAGTCTCCGTGGCGCAGTTGGTTAGACACCGGCTGTGAATCGAGAAGCCGCGGGTTCGATCTCCGCACCGAAACAAATATTTGTGTGAACTGTGTGATTAAAACTTTTAAGTTGTGTTGTTATGAAACCAGGCATAAATAACCATATCATACATAATATTAAATTATCTACAGCAAAGCTGCCTGAAGAAAAAAAGCTTTGCAGCCTCATTTTTGATGAGGTGGCACTAGCACCAGGTGTGTACTACAATAATGGTCTTAAACAAATTATTGGTTTTGAGGACTATGGTTATTTGAGGAATTGTAAAATAGCTGACCATGCGTTGGTGCTTATGATAAAAAGTATCAAAGGAAAATTTAAAGAACCAATTTCATTTACGTTCTGCCAAGGTGCCACCAAAAAGGAACATTTAGCACATATTTTAAAAGAAACCATAAGAGCTCTGGCTACCACTGGCTTAAAAATTGTTTGTACGGTATGTGATCAATCCACAACAAACATCACCACCATAAAAAATCTGCATGAAGAGACCAAACAACTTTATACAAGAAAAGGGGAGGAATTCAAGAGCCGTGGCTTTGAAATTGATGGCAATATTATATTTCCACTTTTTGACCCACCACACCTACTAAAAGGCATGAGGAACAACTTAATTACAAAAAATCTTCGCTATGTTGAAGATGGTGTGGTAAAGACAGCTAAATGGGAGCACCTTCATATGTTTATGAAAAAAGATGAAGAAAAAGATGAACTCCGACTTATAAAGAAATTAACTGAATTACATATAAATAAAGAAAAAATACCTAAGATGAAGGTAAAATATGCAGCACAGATATTCAGTCAAAGACTGTCAGCAGCCATGAAATTTTGCGCTAGTTAGTATCTATTTCTGCTTTATTTTTGTTTTTTTGATCTTTATTTGATTGCTTTCCACAATTCCTCAAATTACTTGAATATAATATTTTTCATCTGCTACCTCAATTGGGGAATCAAAATGAAATCAATATCCTTTCAAAAGTAAAAGAAATCTTAGTAAAACTTTCTTTTCTTTATATATACAAAGGTAAAACTCATTAAAAAATTTAAAGCTGTGCTTCATGAGTAGATATCGTTGTTACAACTCATATGATTTTGTACATACTAAACTAATATGTTTTTCTTTTTCTCTAGGGCATAACATTCTTCCAAAAGAATGTCATGATACGGCAGATTTCCTATATATTATGGATCGACTCTTTGACTCCTTTAATGGACACACATACAAGGAACAAGAAAAGAAATTTAGGAGCTGTTTGAAGAATGGTTCCCCTCACTTCAAATTGTGGGATCAACTTGTCCCAGTAATTCGGTCAATGGGTTTTGAGACGAAAAAGAAAGATGGCACTATAAAATTTCAAAAAGTGCCATCAATAACTAATTGGATCCATAATATTCAAGTATATAAAGAATTGTGGCTGCATTTAGTCACAAATTATAAAATTACTAGTCTTTTGACCCGTAATATAAACCAGGATCCCCTGGAAAACTTTTTTTCCAAAATTAGAAGTAATGGAATAACAAATACCAACCCAACTTGTGGGCAATTTGTAAATGCATACAAAACTTTAGTCATCAATAATTTTGCAACCCCACATTCTGTAAATGCCAACTGTGAAGATGATAATGGTACAATATTGCAATGTATACAAAATTTTTTAACAGAAGATCCTTACAATGTAAAAAAAAGTGATCATGAAGCAATTTATATAAATAATTTATTGCAAGAATTGGGGACTCCAGCCGGGACTATTCAAGAAAGAGAAGATTTTTTAAATGTCGAAACAAAAAAATATGTAGCAGGCTCAGTGTTAAAAAAAGCGAGAGCAAAATTTTTTAAAAATTGTCCTGTATGCACCAGAAATCTTTTAAAATGTGAAGAAGTTACATCTTACATATATGAAAGAGACTATACAAAAAAATCACTTTTATATCCATCTGAACAATTCATGACATTAATGAACAATATGTTCAAAATAATTTCTAGGTGCATACAGGAATCACCGGAGTCTCCAAACATAAAAGACACAATAATATTTAATATAGATATGCTTTGTGATTTTCAAATCATTACCTGTGAAGTGCATGCATTTTCTGTAAAAACTTTTGTTATGTCATTGGCTACGAATATTATTCTACACAGTTGGTGTGCTGGGGTTACGAAAATATTGAAGGGTAAAATATGCAAATTTAATAAGCATGACAAAGTTAAGGCAGATGCCTATAATTACTACATAAAACATAGTAAATATAAAAAGAAATAATACATACATATTTGTTTTATTAAAAAAATATATATCTGTTTTTAAATTAGGATCAATTTATAAATTTCTACACTAAAATGAATTGGCCTGATTAAAAACGGATTAAGTAATTCTAAACAAAATTCCTTTAATTAAAGATAGAAATATAGGACAATAACTGTACTGAACAAATTTTTAAGAAAGCGCCATCTATCGAAGATTTAAGGCCCCGTTAAAAAAATAGCGACACTAACGCCACCTATTATCAGTGGAATAAAACAATTTAACAAATCCTACTGTTGCCTATCTATGTCATATATAGTGTATTATCTATGTGCACCGGTTTGTAGTGAAAAACGAAAAAGTGACTGAATCTAAATAATGTATCACATTTTATGGGTTCAATAAATATTTTCTTTCATTCATTCATTCATTCATTATGGGCAACTATTATGTAATCCATCATGATGATGGGGTATTAGAAGACAACGGTATCACACAGGTAATTACTGGTTTCTGTTGAGTAATAAATACTGTATCCCAATAATTATCCATATTCCGAATACCTTTTCCTGAAATTAGCAACTACTGAGGCATTCGCCCTACATGTCTAACGTATAAAACATTCTTATGGAGACCTTAACAAAAGGCAAAGTTATTTAAGGTCTTTGACCTATATTTTGCTGATGTTTAAGGAAAATATGCGATCTACATAAATACATATTTTATGGTCTTGCTTGCTTGCTTTTGATTATCGTTTATTTTACTAAAACGTGTTAATATCTTTAATATTCTATATGGTCCAAAAATATTTTAAAATTCACATTTTTATTGGGGTAATAAAATAATAAATAAAGAAATATACCCAACAGTCACATACATAGTCCTGACCCCACACTAAGATCGAGTCTTGGGTCGTGGGTATCAGGAACTACGAGAGGCTTTTTCGGTCTCACAAACACCCAGAACAACCGAAACAAATATTTGTGTGAACCACAGGTATTTGTTTCGGGTGTTCTGGGTGTTTGTGAGACCGAAAAAGCCTCTCGTAGTTCCTGATACCCACGACCCAAGACTCGATCTTAGTGTGGGGTCAGGACTATGTATGTGACTGTTGGGTATATTTCTTTATTTATTATTTTATTACCCCAATAAAAATGTGAATTTTAAAATATTTTTGGACCATATAGAATATTAAAGATATTAACACGTTTTAGTAAAATAAACGATAATCAAAAGCAAGCAAGCAAGACCATAAAATATGTATTTATGTAGATCGCATATTTTCCTTAAACATCAGCAAAATATAGGTCAAAGACCTTAAATAACTTTGCCTTTTGTTAAGGTCTCCATAAGAATGTTTTATACGTTAGACATGTAGGGCGAATGCCTCAGTAGTTGCTAATTTCAGGAAAAGGTATTCGGAATATGGATAATTATTGGGATACAGTATTTATTACTCAACAGAAACCAGTAATTACCTGTGTGATACCGTTGTCTTCTAATACCCCATCATCATGATGGATTACATAATAGTTGCCCATAATGAATGAATGAATGAATGAAAGAAAATATTTATTGAACCCATAAAATGTGATACATTATTTAGATTCAGTCACTTTTTCGTTTTTCACTACAAACCGGTGCACAAGGCTGTTTTCGCCGGAGAAGAACGGGCAAGAAACTCTAGCGTTGCTCTTTTTCTTCTTCTTCTCTTCTTTTAAAAACAAGTTTACAATACAGTGGTCATACAGGAGTCGCAGCTAAGTTGAATTTCGAGCAGTTATCATAAAAGCTAATAGAATTTGGTTCACGGCCAGCGTAGGTAACATAGAAATAAAACGTGTCCTTGCTAATGCTCACATGTGCCAACAGCAGTACCGTTCACCCTCTATCTTTTAAAAAAATAATTAAAACAATTATGATTAAATTTATTAAACTATTAAATTGATTCGTTTATTGGTCCATCATAAATTGGCATAAAAACATCAGAGGGAATAAAGGCGTTTATTATTATTTTCATACTATTTTGTATATTCCGAACATATTGTATCTCAGTTCCTTTAATTTAGTTATTTCTTTAGCTTATACGTGCCACTGCAGGGCACGGGCCTCCTCTACAATCGAGAGAAAGATTGAGAGGGGTTAGACCTTATAGTCCACCACACGGGCCTAGTGGTGGTCGGCGGTCGGCAAATGTTCGACTAATGTGTAATTTTCGGAAAAAAAAGTCTAAACGGAAAATTATATCTTTTGTAAAATCAACGTAAACTTATAAACACATAAGTGTGTCGTGTTTCGGTTTCATCCTATTTCCGGATTCAATTTGTCCGGAATATTGTTACGATCGACAAGAGATATCCGTCTCACCTCGATGGAAACTCAGCCAGGAATGCACCATACCTGCCATGTAGTGCATTGCAATAATTTTGTAAAAACAAACTGCCTAATTATATGAATAATTTATTAATGTGTTTTGACATAAATATCCAATATTAGGGGTCTTGCTCTTGTGTATAAAATGAAACAAGATAATACGACTACCTACTTAATATTTTTTTATTATTTGTTGAACGAATAATTCCTCGACTTGTAGCTTAGAAAATACCTAAGATATTTTACTAAATATTCGTTATGTATCTCTTCAAATTCAAACAATAGCATCTCAGAAAAACAAATCGCTGTCTTTTTTTTCGGAAAAGATCCTTGATAATAAATTACTTACTTACGTTCACTTATGACTTATGTTTGCATAATATACTAATACTTATATAAGTTATGAGTAACAAATTTAAATAAAGAATAAAAAATCTGCTGGGAAAAACTAAACAAGTATGAACGTATATTGCGAACATAAATAAACATGTATTTACAATAAACATTATTGTTCCCTACTTCTTGCCGAAGTGGTCGGCAGAAGTTACAATCGCACCACATATAGTTGGCTAAGCTTATCGCTGTCCCAAGATATTATAGGGAGCGGAACTATCGCCAATCCGAGAACCAATGTCCCAGGCTTTTTTATCCTAGCACGCAATAGTGTCTTCATTGAAGTAAGCGTTTACCATCAGTGTTGCTTATCACTGATGCTTATCACTAATGGTAAGCGCAAATGCCATCCAGATAGAGTATCGAATGGTATCAGACGGCGGTCCTATGCCATCCGATACAATAATGCCGGCCTGCAACGATGCTTCTTTACGCCAAGGCGGAAGGACCCAGAATTATGGGACGGAGGTAATTCATATGAGATTTTTATAACCGAAAAATTTACACAAGAATTGTGACTTGAGAGACAAATCCACGACCTCGCAGTTATATACACAAAAATATTACATAAGATGGCGTTAAGAACTTATGTGCGAAATACTTATATTAAGGTCTTATATACAAACGATAAATATCTATAATTTAACGAGACAATGTTGATGATCTTTGCGATAACACCAAGTTTCTCACCTTGGCTCGTCCATGCCTTGGCTGCGATGCTTCTCTTATTGCACACAAATGACAAGCAGACAAAATAAAACCAATTGACAGGCTCCGTGGCGCAGTTGGTTAGACCGTTAACTTTCCGACATATCGATTGTTTTACAGCTTTCCTTGTCACGGGGTGGGCTGTATCCGTAAAAAATATGTAGTTTTATTTCAATGTGTACCTAACATTCACGGAAATCTAAGAAACCATTAGACAAGCAGATATTTCATAATTCATCTGTTGAGAAATGCAGCTTCTGAAAATGATGAAACAATTATTTTTACCTCGCGGGCATCAATCTTAGCTATTTCGCCATCGATCAATTATACACAATTGATCGATGTATTTCGCCCGAACTTTAGCATCCTCGATTGCGCAGCCTCCTATTATACAGCCTCCGTGGCGCAATTGGTTTGATGCCGGCTGTGAAACGAGTGACTGTGACTGACAAATGTGTGTGTGCGTGAGTTCTGAGATGCGAAACCGAAGCCAACATCTTGGGAAGTATCTCAGTTGAGTGAAATGTTGATGGCAGTAGTTGGAAGCTCTTGCCAACCTATTCGAAATACAGATATTAATATACTATGTACCTATTTTACTGAAATTAAATGAGGAATTTAATATTTAATGTTACAACATAAATATTAAATATAAATACAGAATAGAAATAACAATGGTAGACCCAGAGTGAACAAAAGCAATATTTTATTCATAATTACAAATATAGCTTTAGCAATAAAATTTATGATATTCCCACACTTTTCTTTTTATTTTACAATGTGTTATCTAAAATGTATACCCACTCTACTTTTAGATGAAATCCTTTCAAGAACACAATACATTTAATGAATTATTGCGAGGAAAGATTAATATCATGATTATGTTTGCATTAGGTACTTTCGAGAAAAGGATAAAGACATTTTATTTAAGTACTTAAGATCACGTCTGTGTGGAATCCTAGCACCACACAGTTTTCGCCGAGATCATTTCGCATCCCAAGACACCACAAGAGGCACAGTTCACGTCGTCAAGTAATATTATTTCTTTCAAACAGAATACACCACGGCCTAATATCGAAATCAGGATCTTAAAATTCACAGACCGTACATATCATGTACTGTATTCACAACCAGATCCGCCAACCTCCCATCCAGGATATAGACGTCACTAATGGTACTACACTAAGCAGTCTTGGAGAAGGAAAGTCGCGGGTGCAGACCGCTTCAACAAGTATTTATGGAAACCCGTGCTAAAGCTTATGTTTGTCTTCCTGTGCTTGAAGAGAACAATCCTCGACTTCTCCCATTACCACGAAGACACTGCGAAGATCGATATTTAGTCTGACACAATTCTATGCGTTTGCCATACCGAATCCTTCACACTAAAAACATTTTCTGCAATGTTAGTTGCATTTATGTATTTACTGTTAATTCAAGAACTATAAAAAGTGAATTAAAAGCAACTTGTAAAAGATATATGACGAAATAAATAAGGTAATGTGTTATTATTCGTCATTCTATGCAAAAATACTACACTTAGTTTTTTTTTATTACTGGGAATAAAAAAACACACCCGAAGTTAACAATTTATAGTGTATTCAATGTGTTGTGTTGTGTATTATATGTGTAAAAAAAAGTGAATACAATTTTTTCAAATAAAGATGGTCAGTACCCCGATTTTTACGAATATCCTAACAACTCAACTGCTGCAAACCCTATACTAGCTTTAGGGTTTCCAGCAGTTGAGAGCGAAATGCACAAATTAAGCTGTTGTTTAAGTAACGTTAATTTTGTATATGTTAGTACTATGTAGTACGATAGTACCGCTCAATATACTATGTACATTATTAATGAACTTCAGCAAGGCTCATTAATAATATTAATTACCGAGAGATTACGGACGTAATCAATCAAAATAAAATAGTAAAAAAGAACATAAATAAAGCTTTGTGTCAAACATTAGCATATTACATACTTGTTTTGAAACGGAGATAATGAAAAATATTAAAAATAAATGATTTATAAAACGGGTCTATAATGAGCGCGGTTACCCTGCGGTTGAAATTCTTAAAAACTACATCAACAAATGCTGCCTTAACATTTTGCACACAGACTTCAGCTATGAAGTACATATTGCATAAAATAAAAACTTTTGAGAAAAGTTTGGGTTTCAAAAATGAAATTAAATGGGACACGACGTTGTTTCTGGTTCTTTATCACTTGTTCGCGGTGTATTGGTGCTATCACTATGCATTTCCGGTGAAATGGCAGACTCTAGCTTGCGGTAAGATATATTTTCGGTTTTATGATTTATAAAATAGAATTCTTATCTGTCTTCAGGGAAGTGAAGTGTCGTGACGTTATTTGCAATTGGTTCAGTTTATGTGAAACAAAATTAATTGGTAGCGTCGGTAATAGTAGACCGGATACCTCTACGTGAGGGTAAGAGGACAGATCTATAAAAATAAATAACCAACTAGAACACCAAGCATAGAACCAATCTGATAGTGTATCGATCCAACATTTTGGGAAAATATATTTAAATAACAATATTTTGAAAAAACCTCACTAGCGGCGCTAAGATATGAGGCCATGGTTTATGAATGGATAAATGGGGTGGGTTGCCCAAATTCAAGGGGTGTTGCAAGCCCAGTGCTTTTGCAGTCATTGCATGGGTTTGGGTAGCAAGAGAAACTCAGCCATATCTGATATCGCCTAGTGAATATCAGCAATCACACCAAGGACCCTTGGCTAGGTATTGCTAGAACCTCTATTATGTCCTGTAGTGTATGAATTAATGCGGATTAATAATTCTTTTTTTTTTATTGCAATGAATGGCGAGACGAGCATGCCATTCGCCTGATGGTAAACGATACGACCGCTCATGGACAGTTGCAAAACCAAACAACACCATGAATTACAAGAAAATGCTTGGCATTCCATTCCTTTCGTGCACTATAACAACATAACTGCCTCGGTGGCGTAGTTGTACTACGGTACAATTACTGGGGTTTGAATCCCTGGTCGGGCAAAGTGATATTGGATTTATCCATTCATTATCAGCCCGGAGTCAGAAATTTGTGCTGGATATGGCGATAGGCTCGCCCCCTATCACATTGTGGGACGGAACATACAAGGCGCAATGTGGGTGTCCTGCACCTCTGCCTACTCGTTCGTGTTGTATGTATGTTTGTAAATACCTGTCTAAGTTGGGATTACGAGGGTGTAGAGTGCATTGACTATCATTGAGTGTTTTTGATGACTACTCAATGCTCACAATGACCTCCTAAGTACGAATTAGTGAATATCAGCAGATAAGTAATGTGTTTGTTGTTTCAGCGTACTTCGTGTACGTGTGCAACGGGATCGGCATCGGCGCCGGCGTGCACCGCTACTGGTCGCACCGCGCCTTCAAGGCCACGCTGCCGATGCAAGTCATGTTGCTGGTCATGTACGCGGCCGCAGGACTCGTGAGTATCCACTTATCTCTATACAGGGTATATCGAAGCCAGGTGGTAGTACTAGTGACTTCAGACACAATGCAACTACATACAAAGTCAAAACGGCGAGCAAAAAGTTGGGTATCCTGAACAGAGCCAAGCGGTACTTCACGTCGGGTCATAGATTGACGCTTTACAAAGCACAAATCCGGCCCCACGTGGAGTACTGCTCTCACCTCTGGGCAGGTGCCCCAAAATACCAGCTCAACCCACTTGACTCCTTACAGCGACGAGCTTGTCGAATAGTCGATGATCCCAATCTTACGGACAAATTGGAACTGTTAGGACTACGGAGAGACTTCGGGTCTCTCTGTGTGTTCTATCGTCTGTTCCATGGAGAGTGCTCCGAGGAATTGTTTGAGATGGTACCAACGTCGCCCTTCTACCATCGCACCACCCGTCACCGCAGCAGAGTTCATCCCTACCACCTGGAAGCGTACCGCTCCCGAACGGTACGTTTCCAGCGTTCTTTCTTACCACGTACGTGCAACCTCTGGAATGAACTCCCTGCATCGGTGTTTCCTGAGCGCTATGACCTGTCCTTCTTCAAACGAGGCTTAAAGAGAGTACTATCCTTAAGGTAGGCAGCGACTTTGTTGTGCTGGACCCCTGGCATTGCGAAGGTCTATGGGCAGCGGTAGCCGCTTACCATCAGGCGGGTCGCTAGCTTGTCTGCCAATACGGCAAAAAAAAAAAAACATACATAAACTCACGCCTTTTTCCCAGAAGGGGTAGGCAGACGTGACGTAACGTGACGTAGCAGACCCACATTTCGCCTTGTATGTTCCGTCCCGTGTGATAGGGGGTGAGCCTATCGCCATATCGGGCACAAATTCCTGACTCCGGGCTGATAATGAATAGAAATATCCAATATTACTTTGCCCGACCCAGGATTCGAACCCGGACCTCAGCTTTGTAGTCGAACCGTAGTGCAACTACGCAACCGAGGTGTCACTATACAACTAAATTTTCACAAAAAAAAAGTTTTTTTATTTACTTATCGTCGTATTTGGGTGTTAAATACATAATTATCCTAAAATAATTATGAGTTCACGTTTTTGTTTTTAAAAGACGCAAAATCTAGGTATTTACCACACAGACATATTTAAATAATTGCAAATAAGAACTGTCGCTTTTTTTGCGAAATTTTTAGTTGCATTGTTGCGCAGTTGGTTAGACGCCGGCTGCGAAAGGAGAGGCCGCGGGTTAGATCCCCGCACCTAGAAAAATGATTGTACGGCCCACAAATATTTATTTCGGGTCTGGGTGTTTGTGAGACCGAAAAGTCTCTCGTAGTTCTGATTCCTGCGACACAAGACTTAATTGATCTTAATGTGGGGTCGGGACTATGTCTGTGACTGTTGGGTGTATTTATTTATTTATTATGTTTGTAATCACTAATACTACCACCTGGCTTCGTTTTCGGTCGCAGTCTGGATATATTGGTTTGAATCAGCCTATAAACTTCAACTGCTGAGTGCTGAGCACGAGACTTTATAATTGAGACTCGATTGAGAGAGGTTAGGTTATCCCACCACCTGTGTGGCCACCACAGTCTGGCCTACTGTGTGGACTTCACCTACCATAGATTTTTTAAAGATGTATATGTTATCTGGGTTTTCTCAAGATGTGTGTCATTTCGACATATTTTTACAATCTCCGTGGCGCAGTTGGTTAAACGCCGGCTGTGGAACGCGAGGCCGCGGGTTTGCCCCCGCGCCGAGATAAATGTTTCGAAAATATTTGTTTCGGGTCTGGGTGTTTGTGAGACCGAGAAGTCTCTCGTAGTTTCTGACAACAGAAAACTCGTATTTAAGTGAGGGATAAGAACTATGTATGTGATTGTTGGTTGCATTTATTTATTTTTATGTAATTTAAAAACTTATGAAACAATGTCAATGTTAGTAGACGTTTTTGTGCGATTCATAATAAAAACTCGCTGGTAAAATAAATCTAATTTGCTAAGCGCTGCGGCGCAAGAACTCACTATAATAAGAAATAAGGAATTTCTGTGCCGCTAAACTTAAAAGTTTAAAACTATTTGACAGCTTAATGATACAGCAAAAAACTACATTGTTAGAGAAGATAACATTAAACTATTTGCTTGTGACATCTGAATCATTAAAAGTGTTTAGCGAAACCGTCCCGAAGATGCGATATTCCATATCCAGCCGAATGTGCGCTTGTATTTAAAACATCGTTCATAAATAAAACTGACGGACTTTGTTCAGGAACCGTTCTTGTGTATGGCACATAATTATCACGCCATTATTGTGAATTCTTAATTACAAAGAGAAAATATGCATAAGTAGATACTTAAACAGTTTTTTTTAAATACAGCATATGGAAGTATGAAATACTCAAGCTCGAGACATGCTGTCATATTGTTAAGTAAAATGTCGACATAATATTATTGAGCCCAATTATAGAAGAGGGCAAAACAATGCTGAGCTTTATAATAATTACTCACAATTAATGGCATATTGTATTTCATTATATTATAATTAGTTATAGCTAGCTACGTAAATTAAGTGGCGCATTTGCGCAAAAGCCGTAACTCGTAGGTAACAAGCTGCAAAGATCGAAGGGCAATAGCAGATTTTTTTTTTAATTTTTCCTCAATTAAGGTAAATAATAGGACCGACAATAGTGCCATTAATTAAGGCCTTTCATATTATATACTAAGGCATTTTGGCGTGTAAAAATATTAATGGATAATAATTAAGATGCGAGATTTCTTATCACACGACATGGAATTTTAAAAAATGAATGTGAAAGTCTGTCTGTTGACTTACGATAAAATTTTACGTTAATAGGACCGCAAAATTCTTAAAGCACAACAGTCAAATTGGCTATTTGACTAATTTCTGAAAAGTGTTTTAAAGTCTAGATATAATCACTCTATACCTCTTCAAACTATTAATTTATTTTTAAAGAGTTGTTTATAACGAATAAACATATTTTTCAGTTTTATCATCATAAATGTCACCAAAACGGTAGGTCACGTGACTTTGAAAAAGTTACGTCACGCTTTATAAATGGTGAATGATCTTAGTGGCAGAGATGAATGAAAATTGAAAATCGTGACATCACACGCTGCACAATGACAGCTTGTCGTGTTTTGTTACATTTAATCAACAGATAAAAAATGGCAAACTTATTATAGATTATTTAAATATTTATAATTTAGATAAATGTAAATAAAAATACCTATAATTATTGTTTACCAAAAAGCTATCATATGCAACACATTTTATAATTTATTGCCACAACAGTCAAATACCCAATTGTAATACCATATTAAATATTAATAGTTACTAAACCCAATGTTTTGCAATTTAAACATTTGTCGTTTTAATTTTTTGTCGGCAATGTTACAGTCATTGGCTTTATTTATTTTTCCGCTAGCTTAATTGTGGTGGGCACTGCGTAGGCGTTATATTGTGGAATTTACACCTTCTATGCTACCCGGTTGCATATCAATGAACATAAATTAATCATCACGTGATCTGACCATAAAGGTAGGCACTAATCCTCCGTCTTCTACATTTTATTTTACGTATTTTTACGTGTATTATAGTCAATAAACTAATTTTAAATTTTGTTTTATTCTCTGGGACGACAATAACGATTTCATTTTATTTTGATTATGGCAATAAACTTTGATAAATAAAAGAGTTTCTTGTAGTTGCTTATGCATAACTTGGTATTTTATTATTGGATCCGGGCTATACCTACGTGTGATATTTTGATTTATTTATTTTGATTTAATACTGCGATAGCTTTACAATAGAGCATACATACATATGTAAATTCCTAATTGTCATGTCAGCATCCCATATGGGTAAGTTGAGATCATGGAATATGGATCGGCTATTTGCTCGAAACAGGGCCGATTTTAAAACTATTGACGGCAAGGGAAATATTTTTGTCCGACCTCCGAAAACTACGATCAACAGGGTCCTTTAATTTCTAGTCATGTTAACTCTATTAATTTATATACCTACCTAATCATTGTAAGCCGCTTTTCGAAAATGTGTTTTCGATTCTCGAATGCTTTTCAAAAATTTAACGAATATAGAAGCATATTGCAAAAGACGCGATTTAAGAGGCAATATGAAGGAAGGAGACGATAGTCTAGCGAACACGTAAAATATCACCCACCAACCACCGCTTTACACCAGATGGTCCTCACTCCTCAGTAAACTAACAAATTAGGTAAAAATTCAGCTCGACGGCGGAACACGCGCCATGCGATGACATGCGCACACGAAACCAAAATATTGGCACACCCTGGAAGAAACAAATAAGATATTTAGATGATACCAGTGTCCTAATAAATTCCAGCTTTAAACTGTAAAACATATTTTTTTGTTATAGACAACAGTCCGCCGCTTCGTGCGCAACCACCGCGTGCACCACAAATGTAGTGATACCGACGGCGACCCGCACGACGCGCGCCGAGGCCTGTTCTTCTCGCACATGGGCTGGCTCATGGTCAAGAAGAACGAGGAGACCCTGCGCAACATGAAGACTATAGACATGAGGGACATCGAGAGCGATCCGCTACTTATGTTTTATGAAAGGTGAGGTGAAATTACACGCGTAAAGTTAGTTTTAATATTGGTGGAGACTTAATAATAATAGACTTTGAAAAACGATAATCTTCTTCTTGTGAATAGATAGCAAAGTTTTTTTTTCATAAATTGCTAGGAGCTATCATGAACGGCTACAAAATTGTATAGTTGTTTAAAACAGCCGCTTACAATGTTGCTATGAAAGCCTTGAAAAAGACCTATTTGCGGTAGACTTATTTTTTTAATCACAACATCTTAACTCGCCTTTCGCACCTATAAGTGATCGTTTGCTTTCACTATCGTATTAAAATATGCTACGAATGCCAATAAAACTGCTGTAAACATTATAAAATTTGGATTTTCAGGCACATGTTCTTAATGAACGGGACCTTCTGTTTCCTGCTGCCGACGCTGGCGAACCTCTGGCTGGGAGAGTCGTGGCAGTGTGCTGTAGCCTGGCAGTGCTTCATCCGCTACCTGGTGACCATGCACTGCGCCTTCAGCGTCAACAGCCTCGCGCATAAATATGGACATAAGCCGTATAACAGGTAAGATATAGTTGTAGACAACTGTGCAGTTGATAAAGCTGTGAAAATTCTACGATTTCGATCTCCGAGTAATCTGTGGATCCCCGTCACGCCATGTTTTATGACACATAAATATTTGAATATTAAGAATAGATGAGTTATCTTACACAAGAGCAAAAGCTGGTGGTTATTCGCATCCGTCTCTGTTATATAATTTTGGCTCATCAATTCACAACCAACTGCCTGACATTAACCGTTACGATACAGCTTATTTTAGACCTCACTGACCAAAAACAGCTTAGTAGACTCTGAATACCTTTAAAATCATTGCGTAGACCATTGTTATTAAACTCCCATATGTTTATTGTAAAATCCAAATGATTCCAGAAACATAAGACCAGTGGAGAACCTATTCGTAGTGATAGCGACCCTGGGCGAGGGTTTCCACAACTACCACCACGCGTTCCCCTTCGACTACAAGGGCACGGACCAGCTGCTGACCTTCAATATTGCCACGTTCACCATCAAGCTGTGCGAGAAGCTGGGCTTGGCGTACGACCTGAAGGAAGCATCGCCTGAGATGGTGCAGTCCATATCAGAGAGGTTAGGTGACCGGTTCCAACTCAAAGAGGGATTGTGAAGGAACTTTGATTATTATATTTATTGTACATATAACTAAGTTGTTTCATATGTGATATTCAGTATGCAAAGTGGCACAAAGGTATATGAGGTTGTTTTATTTGTAACAGTAAATACAGAGTGGCGTAAAGTTGTCTATTATTTTGTTTAATGCATTGACTTATATTCTACCGAGATATCGATTGTTTAATGTAAATTACATGAGAATATTAAACGATTTGCAATGTAGTACTTTAATCTCAAGATTAATATTCTACTTTTAATAATGATCTGTACTTCACGAATCGAAACATGCACAGAGTGATAATACGAAAACGAACAAACGATTATACATAATTATATATAATCTAGCCGAAAGGTAAAATACGAGAAGCAAACTCACCAAAGTTCCGTTCTCGATGCTGATGACGGTGCAGCTGCAGTCTACACACACTAGACACCACTTTACACCAGATAGTGCACGACACTCGAAACAAATACGCGAATATCCAGCCCGGTGGAGCACGCGCCATGCGTCGCGAAGTGCACACGAGACTCCACAAAATGAGATTGTAGGGACGATAAACTACCCTCCACTGGATTATATTCACTATAAAAATTAAACGAATACTAACGAAGATTCTTTGTCGTCTTCACTCAAACTGAATTCAAAAGTCGTTCGAAAGGGACAAAACATTCGATAACTAAAATACGTTTTAAATCTGTCTATGAATAAGGCCGTAAAAACTACAGCTATTCGGATAAATTATGAATATGATTTTGAAACAAAATTCGCGGCAACTCGTCTCGTGGCCATATTTTTTTTTTGTACTGCCAAAGATGCAAAGAAGCATTCAGCCCGCCTGATGTTAAAAAGGGCGAAATTAAAACGAAGTAATTATCAACAGTACTTTATTTAAATTTCAAATACTTTGTACAGATAATATGTCTCACGCGCCCATTCTGGCAACACCCGATGAAAAACTTAAAACCGAACTCAAACGAGCCTTTACATAAACCAACCTTACTCTAAAACACGTAAACAAAATGACAAACAATATTTAACTCTATATTCCAATAAACACCCACATTCACGTTGCGTTCTGTAATATATCCTGCAACAGTAGTCACATATCTTCGGCTTAAAGACGATAATTTAAATCTAAATTAATATTTTTTTGTGATAAGTTCCAAAAATAATATAAAAACTGACCTACAGTAATAATGAACTAAACCCATTATTATATTGTATCTGTATTGTAAAGATCCCAGACGACACGAATTATTTTAAAACCATTTTAATAATTAAAAGCATGTATTTGTATTAAAAATCCTGTAATTTGTACCTAGGCACTATTGCCTCTAAGCCTAATATTATTTGCATCTAATATCAAATTAGCATTGGTTACCAATCGGATCAACAAATATAATAATCTTTGAAGTACTTCGACAACGAGATACATTATAAAACACAACGTACAATTAATTGACAAAAATGTTAAATAAGAATATATTTCAGTCAGGCGCGGATCCTTTTTGAGGTCAGAATATTTTCTCTACAGTAGTTTTACTCGTGATTTTACAAGGTGGTCAAAAAACGGCTCGGTTTAGAAATACTGTAGTTCCGACCTCCATGGCCCCGCCACTGATCCCAACCCAATTAACATTCAAAATATTACTAAAACTAACGTGAAAATTGAGCATACGGCCAGCGTGATATAGCGACCAATCACAAGCGTCCATTTCCAACGGCCGCCCTCTGATTGGCTGATTGGCCACGAAGCGTATCCATGCGTATGCGCACCTTCCATTACTTTTAATTTGGCAAAAAACGTTAATCAGCGTGACATTAAACTATTCTAACAAATCACTGTACATATATTACTTTCATATTAACAGAAAAAAAAACACTATTTCAACATATTGTATGACAATTACGCTAGGATTTACATAATTATAAAATACTATCAATAAGGAAACTAGAACGCAATCGAACTGCAAAATATATGCGTTATTTACACGCTTCAGACAATGCGTGCTGTAAAATGCCAGATTTTAATGCAAAATAACCGTTTCGTTATTCATGGGAGAAATTAAAAAAATACATAGGTATTTATGGCTTAATGTCTGAGCTGGATTAGGACAAAATATATAATGCCCCTTATTCATAGACAGTTTTAAAACCAATTTTAGTAATCGAATGTTTTGTCTTTTTCGCTCAAACTGGATTAAAGTCGTTCGAAAGGGACAAAACATTCGATAACTAAAATGGATTTTAAAACTGTCTATGAATAAGACCGAATATTTACAGCTCAGATATTAAGTTAATGTTTTCGGACGAGATTTCGTTGCTTCGAGAATTGATGCAATATTGACATAGTCAATGAATTGACTAGTTTGAGTAATTAACTATGAAAAAGCCAAAATGCGCACATTAATTTTGTTTTTATTGCTTTTTGGGTGGACGAAGATAAAAGTTTCTTTTGTTGCATTTAAATAAAATTGAAACAAGGGCTAAATAGATTACTTTTATTTTAAATTAAAATAGTTCCATTCCGTCTTAAAATATACCGAAATAATAGAATTTGGACATGCTTTAATTTGTGACAAGCGACATTCATTATTTTTTAAATAAAACTTTTTAATTACCGAATTATTTTAATCTCTTTTTTGAGTATATAAATTAGGTGCTTTAAAAATCGCTGAAATAAAATAAAAAAGCAACTTAAACATAATTTGATAAAAGAAGCGGTGGATGAAAAGCTTGAATATTTCGATAGTTAAAGATTCAGGCACTTTTGGCTTTTATTTACATAAATATATTTACAAGTTTGGGAAATTAAGTCAGTCTAGGGGTCATGACCCCTATGACCTCCCCCTGGATCCGCCCTTGAGCCAAGCTAAGTTTTTGTCAAATGAATAAACGAATTTTTTTTTGATATTAACTTTAACTTTTTTGTTACTGAAATCTATAAAGACGCATTTACCAAAATTACTATCTATTAATGCTAAAAATACTTGAACTATATCTGTATATGGATAGATCGACGAATAGAAAGTAGTCACAACCCAAAACATCTCGATTTAATTAGAGAGACTAATACAAAACTTGTTAAGCAACCAAAGTGACGTGCCATTGTTGGCCACTCCTGAAAAAAATTGTCGGATTATATCCTTTATTAGACCGACATTTTAACCCTAGCAGGGGCCGCGAACCATGATTCTAATTAGCTAAAAATTACTGGATTTAAAACAAAATTCAATGTTAATTTATTTGTTAATATTTCGGATCTCAATTCACGATGTGTATAAGATTAAACCTAACATTTTGGTTTTTACTTGCAATAATTAAATTTAAATTCACCCGATTATTTTCTACACTCTAATACTTTTTACCATAATTAAAAATGCTTAAGCTCGCGATTTAAAACAAAAACTCAATGTTGATAACAATTTTATTGATACCTTGTTCCCGAACGCCGAACGAGTACACCTAATACAAAATTTTCAACGAATTTAAAAAATTGGCACATTAATAACATCACATCGGTACCGGGAGCGATACAACATGATTGCCGGGGATATGTAGCCATTTTAAAACTATTTACAATTTTTTAACCAACCGTTCAAAGTCCTGACCCCAGTAAGATACCGAGTCTTGTGTCGGGGTCAGAAACTACGAGACTTTTCGGTCTCTTCACCCAGACCCGAAACAATTACTTGTGGATCACACAAACATTGGTCCCGGGGCGGGTGTTGTATAGTATATTAGTTTTCGAGACATTGCTTAACTCTGAAAGCATCAGAAATTGTTTACTACCCAAAATGTATTTATACAGCGCTTATGTTTTAAAACTGTTAATTTTTTACTTAAATTATTTGAAATATTTTGACTGATTTTTCATACATTTTCTGTTAAAACCGAATTAGTTATTTAAGACTTGGTGGATTAGGACTCAATATCCGTTTTACAATTTGCCTTTAAAAAGCATAGATTTTAATTATCCAACGTTAACGCCGGAATACTAAAACATCGGAATATAGGGAGAACCAAGTTCTCGTCAAGTACGCTAATAACACATGTATGAGCTCAGAGACCTACCAATCAACATTATTAACAAATATGTACAATTTTACATTTTTGTTGACATTAACATTTACGGCCTTATTCATAGACATATTTAAAACCTATTTTAGCTATCCAATGTTTTGTCCCTATGGAACGACTTTAGAATTGAGTTTGACCGAAGAAGACCAAACATTCGAAAACTAAAATAGGTTTTGAATCTGTCTATAAATAAGGCCGTTAGTGTACATTGACGCTGCAATACCTATTGGAAATTACAAAGAGGAATATAAGTGACGCCAAATATAAAAAGACAAGGTCTTGCGACCTCACTTATGACTAAGCCATCTCTGATTACCACAATGTGGTTCTATTGGCAACAACTTAGCTTCACCCTAGCGGTGTCAACGTACACCTAGTCTTTCCATCCCTTGACATTCTAAAGGGACTTTTTAGCCCTGCATAATTTACATTACATGCCAATTTTCGTTTAATTACAGACACTTTAAATAATTTATAAAGCTGTATTTTTGTCAGTCACCTTTCAGGATTGTAAAAAAAGCTTCAGAAGGCCTTCAGAGTTAGACAAAATTTATACCAACTTAACAACTAGAAACGAAACAACACTCCACAAGAAAACATTACTTGCCAACTTAAGTTTAAGTGTGGTACAGGATGCGATGTTTTCGATTTAAAAATAAACACCCTGTTTCTGGGGTCGACAATAACAACCACATCCTGTACATTATCTAGGGGATGTTTAAGTACAGCTTGGCAGGTATCGTGCGGTACAACAAGTGTGTTCATACAAAATTAGCTATTTCTTTATCACTATTAAAATAATGACGTTTTGTGCATATGCCTAGGTGTTTATGTTATTTTTACAAGAGATTTTATCACTAGTACTCTACAGTTAGTCGACATTACTCGTAATATTAACATTCTCAACCCCCGTTAACTAAATAAATTTTATTGCTCTTCAAATCAACACATGTATATATCTATCGACGTAATTACAAACATACACGAACGAATCCATCACGATAACAAAATATATCCTCGCAAACGCGTTTCAGGTTTCATCGCTTTACGGATGCTATCTATCAAAACAATTTCAACATAACAGGCCACGTAAACAGCCAAACGAAAATCTGTACATTTCTGGCTGTGTGGTGCGAATATTTGCTGCATCCATATTGATAGCGCAATGTAGCCTGAAGTGCGTTTCCAGAGCTAGTTCGGCGCAACTGTCACTGTGTAGTGATTGTTCCGGCACAGAGTCCACAGCGCGGGCGCCCGGCGCGGCCATCACAAGTGCTTGTGCTTGCCGTTGGCGGGGAAGGCGGGCGGGTGGGCGGCGCCGTGGGGCGTGGCGGGGGCGGAGCCTAGCGCGCGCTCGGCCGCCGCCGCCGCCGCGTGCTCCATGCTCTTCTCCAAGCACGTCTGGTACAGCGGCTTCATCACCTGCGACATAATGCTTTATTAATACATGGTTACTTTATCAGCGAATTGGCGGACTTTACCATTGACAATCTTGTTAAGATCGCTACAGTTTGTAAGTATGCTCATGGTGTTGCGCTAATCCAATTTTTAAAGTCGTGGATTAGCCATCTCGATTTTTAGCAAGCGTTTAATGCGTGAATATAATAGGCTCAAAAACCATTTGAGAAAGGAAAATATAGATTAAAATGTACCTTGTCAACAGATAACTTAAATAACAATTACTGTGATCGATACAGCATCGAATTGCACTGAATGTGACTACCGTACACGTGATAAATTATGCAGTAAAATGGAAATAAAGTACCATCTGGCGATAATATTATAATTCGTCATAATTACGCTTGCTAGCGTGCACAATAGCTTCTCCAGACTTTGTTCAATAAATATTTACATAAACTATACTCACGTTGTCCCAAAGTACGTTTGCGGTGTCGTCTATTGTGACGCCGAATTCTCTCATCTCACCGCTGTATCTGTAAATTTTATAACAACTTTTTAATATACTTCGTTAGAACAAAAGATAAATATGAATACATATAAATTATTTTAAATCATGACCAAAAATACAAACTGGTATAATAAAAGATATATAAAAATACACGCATTTCAATGAGATTGGCTACAAGTAACGAGTGAAGTGTTACTTGGTGTACGCCCACGTGCGAGCGTGAGCACGTGTATAGTACATGCATATTATGTTCCTGTGTGCGTGCGTGCGTGCGTGCGTGTGCGTGCGCGTTCGTGCGTGTACAGACACGCACTGCAGGGAGATTCTTTGAAGGCAGTGAGGGATTTTATATTGCCTGATAAAGGCATATACCACTAAGTATAAAACCGACTATTAATGTGTGCGCACATGTCTAAGTATTATAGTGAAAAATCCTACCTAATATAAGCCCACATAACGAGCGTGAGCAGCGCCATGCCCATGGCGAAGTTGCAGAGGTTGGCGATCGGGTAAAGGCCGACCAGCCCGAACACGCCGCTGGCCACGTAGAACAGCAGCGCGATGGCGAAGAACACGGACGGCGTGCGCGCCGCCTTGAAGATGTTCTTGCTCTCGTTGTGCGCCTTGAACTGCTGGAAGTGGTCTTCCAGGTCCTGGAAACAGTCCATAGGATTAAATACACAGATAAGATTCAGATAAGCCACGTGAAGTAACAGATTTGCTTTCATTTCTTTAGCTGATTGAGAATATTGTAAACCTTGTGGCTGTCGGTAGGTTATTCGTACCCAGAAGAAGATATACCACGATGCATAATGGTGGCAAACGTCATACGGCCACACGCATGTCTGACATGACTCAATTTCAGAATAAGTGTAACCGGTTTTAATCAGCTTGGCATAATTGCCTTTTCACACAATTTGAAATTGTCTGCATTTTCCATCAGGTGATTAGCAATCACATTGTAATAACAGTGTTAAAAATAGCTTACAGAAAACTTTCGTGTTCCAACAGTTTCACGGGCGACAATGCCGATCATATAAGCCATCTTCTTTAGCACCGTTCCTAACAACAGCTCACCTGTACAAGTTGCTCGCAGTAGGATTGGCTGAACTCATCCCCGCCCATCTTTCTCTTGGAGTGGAAGGCGTGAAGCGCTTTGTCCCGGACGCGCGCGTGCTCCGCCTCTAGCAGTTGCGTCTGCAGGTAGGGCTTCGCCCCACCGCACACCTCCTCCATGAGCGTCGTGTACACCTCCTTCGCCTCCGCCACCGCCGTCAAGTTGTTAGCCTCTGCCGTAGCCTGCGAAGCAATTACATCAAATTTAAGGCTGAAGTAAACCGTAGTAAGGAACCCTGCATATCATAGGAATCTAAATAAGATTTTCTTAGTTATGCAGTCCGCCAACTAGCCATTTTGGTGGACTGAACACTAGTAGCACCACGAGTGTTGATAAAGTAAGTACAGTTAAATACACCTTAAACTGGTCATTGGGGTCGCTAGCTACACTATAGTACTAGTGCACCCTCATCAACATCGCCCCCAAAAAGAGCGACAACACGAGTGACCTCGCTTCTATCAAGGACGCCCATAAAACCTCAACTTGGCATTAATGGCTCTGCACTGGATTGTCATACGGAAAAACATGAGCGCTCTTCTTGCTCTGGTTCACGTGGTGGCGCCTGTATTACGCTAAAAATGACCAACACTTTTATATTGCTGTTTTCAAAAACATACATTGTAGGTCTTACTGGAATTCATGTGATGTGAATTAATGTGTAATGTGAATGTTTTATTATAATTGTTATCGTTAATTGGACTAAAGTAATTCCTTGCAATCATAAATTATATTGTTTCGTGTACTTTTTGTTGTTAATAAGACCGGCTATGTTGCAGTTTGAGTGCCTGAATTATTTGTTTCTTCGAAGTTGATTTCAGACCGTAGACTGTTTTTTAAATATTTCTTTATAATTATAATTTTATATGATTAGTCGGTACTCGGTAGTTAAATTACAGTTTTTTTAAAACAGTGTTATTTGCCTCATGGATCGTTTTTACATATTTTATTGTTTGCGTAGCGCAATTGACATCGATTGTAAAACCAGATGGCACATTTTGATATCTTAACAAAAAAAACGTTCCAAATATTATATTTTTCGAGTCTGGGTATTTTTAATACGAAATAATTAATTTCCTTATACCTACGATGAAATTATTTCCTTTATTTTATTGAGAGGTTAAGATTTAATGCCCGGGTGTTTTTATAAAAAAATGATACTTTGATTATCCGTGACAACGGCCAAGATACATATTATCTTCAAAATTTATCAATTTATGACCAATAAAAATTATGAATACATAAAGAAATTTTCATTTCAATTTTATATATAACATAAATGACGGATATAATATTTATATGCACAGTTTTACTCAAAGCGAAGTCTGCACGGCGCACGTGAGTCAATATTTCAAGTATAAATGTGGCGTGTGTGTCGACAAGCCTTCACAATCGTGCGGCCGCCATGGCGCTCTATCACGCATACGTTCTCATCTTGACTGTCTTCTGCTGTGGTGAGTTTAGTTCTGTCTACCCTTTATATAGCCAGTGACCAGAGTGGATAATGATTGTATCAACAGTATGACAGCCTCCGCAGCGCAGTTGGTTAGACACCGGCTATGACACGACAGCCGCGGGTCTGATCCCCGCAACAACATATGTATGTGTGTGATCCACAGGCATTTGTTTCGGGTCTGGGTGTTTATGAGACCGAAAAGTGTCTCGTATTTTCTGTTACCAAGATTAGATCTCAGTGTGGGGCCGGGACTATGTGTGACTTTTGGATTTTTGTATATACATACATACAAAAATTCACGCCTTTATCTCAGAAGAGGTAGGCAGAGGCGCCACCAGGACACCCACATTTCGCCTTGTATGTTCCGTCCCATGTGATAGGGGGCGAGCCTATCGCCATATCGAGCACAAATTCCTGACTCCGGGCTGATAATGAAGAGAAAAACCCAAATATCACTTTGCCCGATCCGGGATTCGAACCCGAGACCCCAGCTTTGTATTCGTACCGTAGTACAACTACGCCACCGAGGTAATCCGTATTTATTTATTGAATACCGTAAAGTCTGTCTTTGTCACTCTTACCCAAGAACACATTATTCCTTCTCGCTTCATTGATATCCCGCATGTTGTGCGCGCATTCAAATTTTTTCTCGATATCTTTCGATGTCACAACTCACACGTCAATGTCAATATAGTTTTTACCTCTTTAGTGTGATAGAAAGTGAATTATCATTTTATTTTTGATTAATCGCGTTTCGGGCTAATGGCAAGCTTGTATCCGTGAGAGATTCGTCAAGTTCAGTAACCGACGTGAATTATTTGCGCGCTGACAGGAGAACACTAGTGACGTCATTAGTCTTAATATGCATTACAGAATGTGCGTGTGAAAGAGACGGTAAGATGTCCCCACTACAGAAATATTTATTTCAATGGTATGTGTGTTTTTACACAAAATAATAAAAAAAACGATCACTGTCTTGACTACGATCGGGTATTTGTACCCTGTTGTCTATTTCTGTGGCCATGCTAAGTAACTGCTTAGTATGTGACGTACATAGAGCATTCACTGACGGGGCATAAATAACTCTAGCCTATATACAAAATCATATACACTAGCTCATCTCGAATGGGACATTTTGAAAATTGAATACTGAATGCTGTATCGCAACCGAACAAACTACCATTTCACTTTTTACATAGCTATCCGGTAGATAAACAAAAAAAAATTAACTGCAATTTTATTGCTTTTATCGCATCCACAAGACTTTATTTTACAGCACAATTATGGGTAATTATTTAAATAAAAGAATACTTTATCAAGCCCCGATATGGCGATAGGCTCGCCCCCTATCACATCATGGGACGGAACATACAAAGCGAAATGTGGGGGTCCTGGCAGCAACTCTGCCTACCCCTTCTGGGAAAAAGGCGTGAGTATGTATGTATGTATGTATGTATGTATGTATGTATGTATGTATGTATGTATGTATGTATGTATGTATGTATGTATGTATGTATGTATGAGACATTTTTGTAATTCTTAACATGATATCAAAATAGTAGTCAAGTTAATTTCTGCATTTTATTAGCTTAATTAGTATGAAATTAAATTATTTGTAGCATTCTGTGTCTTGTCTTCTTATTAACGACTTGAGTTACACTTGCACAAACAAAAAAATATATATCGACCAACAGATATTTGTAGTTTATGCGCGTACGAGGTTATCGAGCATTCGGCTGCCGACCGTGGCCGAGTGAACAGCTTAACCGTTGAGTGCGCATATACCTACACCTCATGAAGTATAAAGTGTGTTTCATTGATTCCTAAAGTACTACAATATTAACCAAAAAACAAGAAACATCATATATAAAATCGTTTCCCTTATTACTCATTATTCTAAGATGTTAAAAACGTGTGTTAATGTAATTGTAATTTGTAAAACATATCATGTGTATCCAAAAATTATAGATAATACCCTATCTAAACTAAGAAGTTCCATTTGACATTGGGAAATAGGGATGCTGTCAAATAAATCGATTCTTACAATTTCCGATTATATAGAGATATTGATAATATTTGTTTGTATTTCTTAATCGATTACAGTTTATATTTTTAGTTTACATTATTTCGTTTTTCTTTTCATGAACATTTTTATTCTAATGAGTCATCCACAATTGCATAGTCACTTTACTATTTAGGAACAAAAGGAGTGATTTATCTATTACTAGCGGCCCGGCCCGGCTTCACCCGGGTGCAGACACTTTTTGAGTCCAGTCCACATCACGCACATGCTTATGAACACATGATACATACATACAATACAATACATATAATCCAAAGCGAGGAACCTTCTCACTATGTGTGTCGTATCCTACAATACTGCCTTCATTTCCATTGTAATATCCAAATCTATTATTTAATAATAAATTAATTTATTTTAATAATATTATTATTTCATTATTTATTGATGTATGTTCGTTGACAGCATACCTATTATTAGCTGCAAGTACAGTATTTTTAAAAATTAAAACACACTTGTTTTATATCTGCTCGATTATTTAAATATTTTTACCGATTATGCGTATACAAATGCGTTTGAATAGTCTCGACTCTATCGGTAAAAGACCTAACGAGGTGACTTTGTAATGACGTCTAGAAAAAAAATATGTTGTTTAAAATGGTTATTTTTCTTTATTTAAAGGATTCTAGTTTAAATTTAGTGATTATGGATTGTAAGTCTAGTGATAAAATAAGAATAGCTTCATAATTCCATGGATTTACGGAAAGTGTTATTGAAATTGTGTGGGTTACGTCTGCACAAAGTTATTTACGTTAAAAGTATGAAACGTCAAATGGAACCTGTTAGTTTAGATAGACTTTAGTCCTTCAAAATTCCTCAAAACCATTGAGTTGACTGGCGACAATATTCGTAGACTTCAAGAATCAAAACTCAAATGAGAGTGATAACTACTGAACAAAAACAAATTACGTTGATGTACATTTTAAGATCCTGTGCAAAAAAATATGCATTACTGGCTAACAAAATCTCTGGGGAAAACAAACAAAGTACCCTACAGAATAAAAAATACTGTAAGAGTATGATATGTATGCAGAACATCCAGTATACTGAATAACATTGTTGACAGCATGGCAGTCGCGTGCGTAGCGCAGTGACAGCTGTCAAACCTGCGAGGTGGTGGTGCAGCTGGACTCGGGCCCTATCTGCGGCAGCGTGAGGCTCGCTGAGGGAGTCACGGAATACTACAGCTTCCGAGGAATACCCTATGCTAAACCGCCAACTGGAGCTAGGAGATTCGCGGTAAGGAATTTTGAAGGTTGTTACTAAATTAACGGTGTTTCGTGAAGAAGTAGAAATCCAAGTGAACTGATGACCGAAGGGTTGGAAGATACTGAATGCAAGCCGTCCCTCAATAGGCAGCTGTGAAAAATCTTCAAGGGCTATTAAGCAGTGGAATTCGGAGGATAGAAATGCTGATGATGAAACAATAAATAATATAATTAAATATTATAGTCGTTGACAACATCGCTTTTTAAGTATTAGTTATTTGTGATATTATCAAAATAATATCTAAATATATTTTCAGGAATTGGAGCCATGTGATCCATGGGAAGAACCCCTAGTAACTATAGAAGACGGCCCAGCATGCCCCCAGCTGGACGTGTTCTACGGCAGCATCCCAGTTCATCCGTACGGGCTGCGAGAGGACTGTATCTATGCTAGCGTCCACGTACCAGGAACCGCCAGGCTGAACTCAACAGAGGAGGACGAAGGCCTGCCTATACTGGTTAATATTCATGGTGGGGGCTATCAGACTGGATCCGGCAATGCTGATTTACACGGCCCTGAGTACTTGATGCACAAGGGCGATGTTATTGTAATGTCGTTTAACTACAGGTACTTACTACTTGTTTTTTTTTATTGCCATGAACGCAGAGACGAGCATGCCATTCGCCTGATGGTAAGCGATACGACCGCTCATGGAAAGTAGAAAACCAAACAACACCATGAATTACAAAGCAATGCTTGGTAATCCACTCGTGCTCGCCATCCTGAGACAAATATGTGTCTCATGTCCAGTAGTTACTCTGGCTACAATGTCTTTCAAACCGGAACACAACAGTGCATTTACACTGCTGTTTGGCGGGAGAAATAGACATTGCGGTGGTACCTACACACGCGGCCTCACACATATGAGAGACTTACTACCAGTAGAAGTCTTTTTTTAGGTTAATTCTCTGAATGGGCATTGGCTTTTAATCACTAGCCATAAGCAACAATGTCTTTGAAACCGGAGACAATAGTATTCAGCCACTACCTTAATCTTTCCGCTCTTATCAAATGACTGACAATATAAATGAAGGTACGACCCACAATTTCCTCAAAAATACCAGAATTTTTCAAATATCCAATCATGGTTGCTTTGATTTTGTTTCAGGCTTGCAGTATTCGGATTCCTGTCACTGGGTTCTGACAAGATCCCGGGCAACAACGGCTTGCGAGACATGTACACGTTCCTCAACTGGGTGCAGAGGAACGCGCGGAGTTTCGGCGGGAACCCCAAGGATGTTACAGTCATAGGCCAGAGCGTGGGAGGCACTTGCATACATCTGTTGACGCTATCCAACGCCGCCAAAGGTTTGTTCCAACGGTAAGACATCTTTTAGCAAGTTAATTTGACAAATATCATCAAAGAACCTGTATATTCGAAGAATTTGTCAGAGGCCATTAGTTATTCAACATTTGTTGTGCATATTTTCACCTTAAGAAGTGATAGCTGATAAATTTATCGTCAATTAGACACATATTCCAGTCCCAGGTAAATTATTGAAAATGTCAATGCAAAAACCTCACATGCAGTCAGTAGATTTCACTGCCAATTCATAAAAGGTGCTAATTTTTTATACAACACGTCCGGAAAAAGCAAGCATTTCAACTGATGGTAAGTGATTACTGACGCCCATGAATATCCACAAACCTTGGATCATAGGTGTGTAGCCAGCCCATAATATGGGGAGGGGAGGGAGAAGGAAAAGGATGGGATTAGCGGTATTAGGCATCCGGCTACTATAAATATAAGCCTTTTATCCCATAATCACCCAATAAGACAATACAATCAAGAGTTTGATTTAGACCTACCAACCAAACTTCTACCTCAATACTATTAATATTCGTTTGTCATTGCAGAGCCATCATGTTGAGCGGTACTGGCATCCCCAACTCCTTCAGCGCCTCACCAATATACGCCAACCATTTGGCCAACATATTCCTCCAAGCAGCTGGCATCAACGCCACAGACCCTGACGTCATACACCAGCAGCTGGTAGACATGCCCCTGAATGACATCATGTACGCCAACAGCATCGCACAGAATATCAGCGGTCTCACCACCTTCGTACCAGTAGTGGAGGGGGAGTACCCAAACTTCACCAGGATTTTGGACGACGAACCGCTCACTCTAATCGCACAAGGTCGCGGAGCAGACATACCCTTAATCCTCGGAGTCACAAACAACGAAGGGATATTCTTCAGTAGATTGTGCACGGATTTGAACGTGCTCGAACGGATACGTCAGAACCACTTGGTCGTTTTGTCGCTGAGGTTGGCCTACAGTTTAAGCCCTGAGGAGGCATTGGAGAGAGCTGACCTAATCTTGGACAGATACTTCAACGGATCGTTCACGATTCCCCAGTTTCTGGAGCTCGTTTCTGACTCGTTCTTCGTGTACCCAGCGATCAAACTGGCGCAGTTCCGTGCAGCGTTGGGCGGATCTGTATATTTCTACCAGTATGGATACGAGAGTGAGTTCAGTATAGTAAAGCGGGCGCTGTGGCTTCGATATGAAGGCGCTAGTCACCTTGAGGACTTTACTAATATCTTCCGGACGAATACCCTGCTCGGAAACCACGTGTCCTTCCCGCCGCAGACAAACGACGACAACATGAAGGATTGGATGACTGACTTCGTTCTCAATTTCATCCGTTGCAAGTATTGTATTCATTTTCTTATTATTACTCGTATTTTATACGTTCAGTAAACATGTAACTAGCTCACCTGATGTTAATTGATTACCGCTAACTATGAAGATCTACAATATTTGAAAAGTAGGTGCGTTGCCGATATCTCAAGAGAAAATCAGAATGGGACGGAAAACATACAAGAGTGCTAAGGAACCATTGTGCCTCTGACAATCTTACTCACCGAACTAAACACGACAAAGCGCCGGACTTTCGCTTTAAGTTAACATAACCAGATTTATATTTTCAGCAACCCTACATGTATAGACGACGCGTCATCCCCGTGGCCTGCTGTGGTCCACAACGATTTGAGGCTACTGTCCATTACACAACCGAGGGATTACACTATGGAAGAACTGCCTGATAGCTACAAGAATATGGTGAATTTCTTCGACTCGATAGACCCAGATCTAAGGTAAGATTTTAATAGTGAAGAAAAATCTTAGTAACACCCAAAACTCTAGATTGCATAGTAGGCTCATGTCAAAATATAAACAATATTAGTCTTTCAAAGTGCGTGGCGGCTTGTTGGCAACGGACCAGACGCGGCTGTCTACATGTTGACGGTGGTCGCGGGTTCAAATCCCAGGGCACACCTCTGACTTTTCAGAGTCATGTGTGTATTGATAGTCAATCATCACGCACTATAACGGTTAAGTAAAACATAGCGAGGAAACCTGCATACCATAGCGATTTGTAAGAATTGCTATGGTATGGTATGTACAGTCCGCCAACCCGCACTGTGCCAGCGTGGTGGGCTATATGGCCTAACCACTCAATCGTACCATCGATTGTGGAGTAGGCCCGTGCCTGTCAGTGGGACGTATATAGACTGATAAAAGTCTTGCAAAAATCATAGTTACCGCACCGCATGCTTGTAAGCAATTAACTAAAGAAAAGAAGCCACAGGGTTTCTTAAAACGCGAATTTCATTTTATGTCATGTGCAAAATTAATTATTATTGCTAATACTACAAGTATAATTTTGTGTCTTTTCAGTCAATTATCGGAAGCTCTGGACATCAATTCGTTATAATAAAGTTAGTTAGTACAAGAATATATTATAATATATATATTAATTCATAATGTTTCGATCGATTTCGAAATCAAGGAAACATGAAGCAATATAGATTTAATATAGTTAAAAATAATAACTTTGTTTTGTGAATTTATTTATCAAACCGTGATGATTGTGATAAAAGGCTGTGAATAATGTGATGTATTGTTGAGATCGTATTCAAGAAATAACACGTCTTTCGATACTGCCGTTTGCAAATTACGCTTATAAATAAATTATTAAAAACATTATTTGCGTGTAATCAAATAATTTTAATTTTACTAAACCAAATATGATGAAACTTGTCAGATAGGAAATGAAATCCAGACGGTAAAATCACTAGAAATCTGCGAGACTTTGCAATTGATATAACAAAATATTTTGATATCCAGAAACGAATGATTCTAAACTAAACGGAATAATGAGAAGTCGTAAAATATACTAAGTGCAATAGTACTCACCACAAGCATGCTCTTGGGCTCGGGCAGCTCGTTGCCCTTGTAGATGTTCATGTAGGACTTGAAGTACTGCACCAGGTCCTTGGCCTTCACCTTCTGTCCGTTGATGAGCTTGGGCACCAGGTTCTCCGGCGCCAGCAGCATCGGAACCAGCTGGTGGAGTGCCCTCTTGAACTCCGCTTCGATGTCTGGAATAAACACAATAAATAAACATATTTTCTACATGTTGTAGCTTTAAGTATATAAATGTATCTCAATTAAGAGAATTTGTAATCTTTAGTTGTACTACGGTACGACTACAAAGCTGAGGTCTCGGGTTCGAATCCCGGGTCGGGCAAAGTGATATTGGGTTTTTCTGTTTTTTTCATTATCAGCCCAGAGTTAGGAATTTGTGCCCGATATGGCGACACGTTCGCCCCCTATCACATTGTGAGATGGAACATACATGGCGAAACTTGGGTAGCATCTCTACCTACCCCTTAAGGGAAAAGGGTGTGAGTTTATGTATGTATGTGTATGTATGTGTATGTATGTATATGTATGTATATGTATGTATATGTATGTATATGTATGTATATGTATGTATATGTATGTATATGTATGTATGTATGTATATGTATGTATGTGTATGAAGGGTGGTGTAATGTGGTGTACCTTCGAGTCTGCCATCGAAGTGCGGGTTGGTGGCGACCTTGAGTCCGGGGTGCGGCATGAGGAAGCAGGCGATCTCGGAGAAGCACGACGTGATGTGCTTGCGCAGGCTCTGCAGCTCGGGGTGCTGCTTGTCCGACACCTGCACACAATGCATAGCTTATGACAACTTTGTTAAGTATGTTTTGTATGTACATTAAAGACAAAGCTAGTCTTTACGTGATTCGCCAAGCTACAGTGTTCAGTGAAAATTGTTTGCGTGCTCTTGATCTTGGCCGACGATTGGAAAGGTGTGCGGGTGAATTAATCTCCACTTCTATGTAATCTTATTTTCTCTTAAACTATAATATATCCCAATGCAAAGCACAGGCCTCACCTACATTTAAACGACACCAGGGATTATTAAAATATATTCCACGACATAACCGCTGGATGTTTTTCTAAACGAGCGAAACGCGGTCAGTGTGAATAACACTCGCTAATTTCATACCTTCGTTCGATAAACATGGAACAAAATGTCTGCTAGCTAGGATATTAGAAAGAAAGAAAGAAAGAAAGAAAGAAAGCATTTATTCGTGATAAGCAATTTTACAATTATACTCATGTATAAAATAACTTAGGTATAGTATTGCTTGTCACAAAACGGCTCAAGCTCAGCATGTGCTGGTAATGCAACCAACGCTGGTCTTCCGCAAAGCCGGCAGGCACGATGTAGGAACCTCTTTCAGAGCGTACCTCTTTAACAAACCCTACAATATTATTTATTAGAAAGTGAATAGTGACCTTAAGTCGCCTCTGCAATATGTTCTGCCCGCCCTCCGCCCCGTAGGGCGCCTCGTACGGGAAGCTCCAGTCTCGCACCAGGAACTGCAGCCGCTGGAACGGCGTGCGCCCGCTGTCTTCCAGCGCCAGACGACCGTATTCGGTGAACAACTGTCCAGTAACAAAACATTCTTAGTTAAATAATGCTTAGAAAACATCAAATTGATGACATCGCTTATTTTAGTGGGAAGTATTCTAAGCTTATCGCTATACCGAGGATAAAGTCTAGTATTATTCAATCTATGTATTGTGTTTTTTTTTGTTTTTCTTGAATTTCGTTTAGTTCAACACTTACAGTGGTAAATTTAGTTTTGAGATTGTCATTCGCATTGTTGCTCTGTTATGTTTTCATTATGTTTTCACTATTACGTTAATGATACTCTACATTTTTATAATTGTTAACGTTACTGTAGTTTTAATTTTTAGTTCTGTCTTAAGTTCTCCACTAATTGTTATAAAACATGTTGTGTACATCGTCCTGGAGATACAATTAGAAAATATCACAAATGTAATTCCTAATTAATATTTTTTTTTGTAATCTCTGTTGATGAATAATAAATAAAACGAAAATCAGAAAAATCACACAAATTAAATTGCGTGTTGTTGTCTGTGTTGTCATTAATCATTAAAATCATAGATTGTAGTTAATCACGTTGTAAATATGCTTTAGTTATAAATTACAAAAGGTAAGCCGGTAGGAATCGGTTTGTATGAACATGACAACATGGTCGGTGGTGGATGGTATGCTCACCTGCAAGTGCTGCAGGTCGTCCTCCTGTATGTTCTGCGAGAGGTTGTAGATCTGTACAGAGGAGAGCATGGTGGAGAGCGCGAACACGGTGGCGCAGTCGCGCACCGTCGACTCGCTGTCGAACGCGCCCTGCGTGTCTAACAGGATAATCGCCACCTGCGGAAAAACACGGGTTTCGGTTAAGGATAACATTCTGAAGCAACCATACCAGAGAGATCTTAAACCAATTTTCTATGACACGAGTAGTCCATCAAGCACTTTGAAATAATATCAAATTATAAAATATGAACAATAAGACAATTAATAATCAGGAATAGTGATACACTAGCGCTATTTAGTTTTAGAACTATTATTTGTCATTTTCAAATGGACACTCTCCAATTATCTCTTTATACATTTTTATTTGTCATACCTATGATCTCAATAGATAAATAATTGATGCACGGTAATTATTAAAATTTACGTATAATAAGTTATTTAATTCAATTACAAAATATTCCAATCAATGTTTACTATAACTCGACTTCCACATTATCCACGCAGTGATAAAAATTCGGGCTTAACAATAACATTCATTGATTCACACAAACACTCGCTTGTGTGTGTATGTGTGAGTACGAATTCATCGAACTATATTATTCGAACATCAAACTACTAGAAGTAATGCTCTACATTACACATATTTTAATTAAATGTATTTATCGTAATTCCTATTTCAGTAACTAAGTTGGCTGTACTTACTTTTTCACCATTATCAAGTGTAGTTTTGAAGATCTCGGACCACATGAGGATGCCGGTGGTGTCGCGCTCGGAGCCGCCGCGCCAGCTGAAGCCCTGCAGCGGCTCGTCCTCCGCCCCCAGCCAGTCGCCGCCGCCGCCTCCCGCGCCATACTGACGACCAAATAGTTCCATTAATAAATTAACCCAACAGTCACATTGTTCTGACTTAAGATACAATTCTTGTGTCGTTATTAGGGGGGGAAGTGGACAGTAATTGATTTCCAACTCCTCCTATTAATTTAACTTTCTGATTGATTTCTGATTAAATGCGGCACGCATTTAATGTTGATTGTTGAACTGTTGATCCTGGCTTACAGGAGTTGCAGTAACTTAATGGACCATCTACAGATAGCAAATTACCTTATATGCATGTACCGCAGGAAAAAGTCAAACAGAAAGGATTTGCCCATGAAATGCAAGCTCAAACCTACTTGCAAATCAATAGATGAATCAATATACATTGATGCCTCGTTTTGCCTCTACTCCTTGCTACTTAGTTTTGACTACACAATGTATCAGCTACAGCCGGTAGTTACCTTGTGGTGCATGTAGCGCAGGAAGAAGTCGAGCAGGAAGGACTTGCCCTTGCGGAAGGCGCCGGCCACGGAGATGACGACGACGGCGCGCTCGCGCACATCCTCGCGCAGTAGCAGGGCACTCAGCGCCTCCTCGTCCAAGGTGAAGGTGTGCTCCGGCCCTGTGTTCACCACCTGCACGCCGTACGGGCCAACCCGGGGCGCCGGCGCCGGCTTCTCCGTCACTGCGGACCAAGGGAGAGGACCCATACAGTTTCGAGAGAAACAAAAGAAATGATCTATAAAAAATGGTTTAAAGTTACACGTTTTGACTACCAACTACAAAATGATCTTATCATATTTGCTACAACCGCTTTCAATGGTCAGCGGTCACCTAAAGATACATCCAGATTCTTAAGAACTTACACGATTGACTAATTTCAAAGTATGTAGCGTGTAAAAGTCTATGACCTTAAGGTACAGAAACGAAAAATAAACAAGCACGAGTGACACCACGAACACATTCTTCATGTCACATAAATACCTAAAGACTAACTTAACTGTAAGAATGTAAATAAATATAGACATTTAAATGAATGGTATATAAAATGAATCTATCAAGATTACCATCAAATAACGTGAATAAAGTGTTTAACAAATAAAAATCAATCCAAATGTTTTATAACACAGGATAAAAGACGACAGAAGAATATAGATGGTCGAAGACGAATAAATAAGTAATAATTACTGAAATATCAAAACAGAAGTATGAGAAGAAAGTTGCGAGAAACTATGTCATCAATGCGATAAATCAAAACTTTAAAATTGTTTACTGACTGCCTCGGTGGCGTAGTTGTATTACGGTACGGTTACAAAGCTGAGGTCTCGGGTTCGCGACTTTCTTTTTTTTTTTTTTATTGCCTTCGTAGGCAGACGAGCATGCGGCTCGCCTGCATAAAATATTAATGATCATACTAATTGTTACTAAATCAAGAAAATTACAATGATCGTATAAGAACCTTCCTTCTAGATAAGCCGAGTCTATTGTATCAGCCGCTATCGGAACGGAAACAGTAAAGCCACGAACATTATCACATTAAGTATATTTTACGGGTTATTGGTATTCTTTCTTTCTATGTCTTTGACATTTCCGAACGTTAAGGACTGCCTGTACCACTAAATGTCCTATTTCCAAAAAGGTCAGACTGGTGGTCGTTTGTATAATTATAAGTAAAATTGTACCACTAAATGACCTTTTTCCGAAAAGGTCAGACTGGTGGTCGTTTGTATAATTATAAGCAAAATTATTTTGCAACCGGAATAAAAAAGTTATGTTGATTTGACCTCGTGTAAATGTATAAGGGATGGGACAAAAAAGGAACCATAGGAAAGTGACTGCACTGCTCCTGATGACAATTTCAATGCTCGCTGATCTTATTATATCACCGAATATACACGTACTAATATTTTAATGCGGTATACTTGCGTAGGTCATTTTAGCGGATGTTTAAACTTAGTGCACTGTAATCGCAATCCGAACAGAAACTAATCAATTACTTTGTATTCGTTATACTTGAAAAAACGCTCATACAAGTTAAAAATAATTAAATAGGCTTATGAATACTCTACTGTTTCCTTCATTGTAAGTAAGCGCTGCTGGAAGATAAATCAAAAATATAAACGACTAGCGGCTCGGCCCGGCTTCACCCGGGTGCAGATAGTTTTTGAGTCCAGTCCACATCAAAAAATATTATTGTTTTACCAGCTCACGCAATGTAAAGAATATGTTAGGTATTTCTTTTACATCTTAGGTTACAGTTTTGGAGTTTTAGTAAGGATCCCAGTTTTTTTGAAAATATAATATAGCCTATGACACCCGGGGATAATGTAGCTTCCCAACAGTGAAATAATTGTTCTAATCGGTTCAGTAGTTTCCGAGCCTATTTAATGCAAACAATCAAATCTTTCCTCTGTATAATATTAGTATAGATGATTTTTTGCATTTAAACACGCCCAGAAATATAACAAAAGCAAATTATTGATCTAAATTTACGATAGGTTATTTCTGCACAATGAAACATCGTACATTCCACGATCCATTGAGGGCAGACAGATATGCTCGAACTCAATAATTATCATTTGAAAGATGATATTCGCTACAGACCGTAATATTTTATATTTATCGGGCAATGTATGGAGGTTGTTTTACGTATGCAGAACATTGTAGAGTATAATAGTACGTAGATAATTATACTTATGGTTCGCGGGTTCGATCTCCTACCGAGACAAACCTTTGTGTGGTCCTCATTTAATTCCAAAGTTTTTCTAAACCTGCAAATCGCCAAAAAGTTTGGGGCACAAGACACTTTAAATGCCAGTGTATTATGAATTATTTTAAAATACGTAAGCTCACGACCACACCATCGAAGTGGTAGTAAGACAAACAGTTCTTGCCAAACTTACTACCAAAAAACTTAGGTTCCTTTCCATATAATTCAGTTGTACAAATATATTCGAAATCATTTCATAACAAACCTTTTAAAATACAACACATAGAAAACCTTTCAAAAATATTCGACAAACCTATAAATACAACAGCAAAAATCTTATAAAAAATATTCGAATAACAGTCTACACCAATCGAAAACCTAAACAAAGCAATAAACAAAGTTATTGTTGTAAAATAGCAGAACTCGTGAGCGGCAGTAATCGACCGTAAAACCATATGGTTGCCGACCTACCAAACTGATTGTAACATACCTACTGTATAATAGTTTCTTAGATTTACGCGAATACACATTGTAATAAAAATTTTTTTTACGAATTTTATTCACGATTTTGTTTAATTTTCCGTGGTCCGCCCTGCGACTACGCAAGCTGTAAAGTCTGTAATCGAAAAGTCAGGAACGAATTTACATTTTTTAGCACGAATTTATGCTACCTCGAGTTTTATTTTGTCTCCAGATTTGTTATAGTACGTGGAGTGTGGACTAGTCTGTGTATGTAATCCCAGTTGTTTTTTTTTTTGAATCATCTCTATATCTAGATTTTCACCATAGTTTAACGCGACTGGATAATGACATCAACTTTGGTGTCTCCGGCAAGATGTACAAGATACATCCTAGTGACAGTCTATGGTTTGACCTTTGACTGTAATCTGTGGCCACGGTTAACAATCATTCACCATAGATAACATAACAATAACTACTAAAAGATCTCTATTTTTATCTTTTAACATCATCATTAAGGTTCTAGAACGTTAGCCCAAATATCCGTCTCGGGCCGTACAGTTTACGCAATCTTTATCACTTTCTCATTAACGTCTCATATTTTGTAATAGGGACGCGGCGCATCCGTAATGTCTCGACCGAATAGCCGGTAATACTTTGCCGAATAGCCGGTAATGCCGTCTAATCGGAAACCTTATGATCGACTGCTGTGTTGCGTGAAGGGCGCTACGAATCCCGGATGACATTGTTTGTGTATCTTCTTTTGCATCTATGCAAATTATTACAATGGACTGGGTAGACAACGTAGATGTTGTATTATTGGACGACAAACATTTCAGGCTAATATATGTATTTTATTGCATTTTAAATTCAGAAACATAGAAGTTATTGACTCATTTTTAAGTAAATACTCGTAGATATGTTAATATGTATACCAAGGACTATAGATAAAACCTAAACCAAATTTTTGGGTTATAAATAATCATTTCGATACATCCCGATGACGCACTGTTGAGTTATAAATACAAACAAAAAAATAGATACACCAAACAGTCACATACATAGTCTTGACCCCACACTACGATCCAGTCATGTGTCGTACTACGAGACTTTTCGGTCCCACAAACACCCAGGCCCGTAACAAATACATATGGTTCACACAAACATGTGTCTCGGTGTGGAGATCGAACTCACGGCCTCTTTTTTCACAGCCGGCGTCGAACCATCGCGTCGGACAGCCCCCGTGAGGCAATATAGGTTCTATTTTAGTTAATAATTTCCAAAACAGTACATGATTTCAGTGGCTTATGTACAAAGATTCCATAAAAATCAATTATTCCCACAAAACTGAGTTCACGCGCAGTACGTGTGCCGCACGCGCTGGCAAAATTTCTTAGAAATCTCACCATGACATTACACGTAACGCATTTTACGTAACCGGCAAATATTCTTGCTATTCATAATGACTATAGCGACGCCACAACAATTCAAATTAACGATTTAACTTCACGCTCTGAAGAGGACAGTGCACCGTGAACAACCAGCGTGTAATTTGAATACAATGAGTATAAAGTAAACAATATCATAAAGAGCCCACCTCTAAATATCTTTAGTGCTTGTCTTTGACACGCATTACAAATTGCAATTGAGTTACTGGTTTAAAGATAACTAGTTTTTTATTTTTTGACAGCCTCCGTAGCGCAGTTGGTTAGACGCCAACGGTGAAATGAGAGACCGTGGGTTCATTTCCCGGACCGAGACAAATGTTTCTGTGAACCACAGGTATTTGTTTTGGATCTGGGTGTTTGTGAGACCGAAGAGTCTCATAGCTCCTGATACCCACGACAGAAGACTCGATCTTAGTGTGGAGTCAGGACTATGTATGTGACCACTAGGTGTATTTATTTATTTAGTTTCAATCATCGTTTACTCTTTCACCATCTCTAGCCACAGAAAGTCTTTTGCTAAACGAAGTCTTTCTAAAGGAATTAATTTTGGGGCGGGTATTGCGAACAATTATAAATTGTGAACGGTTAAAACCGTGTCAGGCCGCTAGCATGTCAATATCATTGTAATTCAAAAACATCGTAAGATTAAAAGTACTTATGGTAAAATGATTTGAAATAAATATCCTTTCTGAATCGGTAATATTCGCAAATTCGTTACCTAAGCCTTTCCAGACACATAAAAATAAGCAAACGAGTCTAGCCACTTTTTTCAAGTAGGCGTCAGATTTCTTTTGTGGTGTTAAACATAGATTTATTTTAGATCTTCCTGTCCTCTTTAGAAACTAGGTTTAGAACTATTTTCATCCTAATGGCTTTGTAATGCAAGAGTGTTATTCACTGAAATAAATCAAACTCACTCATATTTTTTACTAACAACAATTCAAATGATTTAACGTACGTAACGTAACACGATTTTTTCACACCTTTCTATTTAGACCATGGGTAACACAGATTGACTGACACAAAAACATACTGTTAGTATCATTTTGAAGATAATTTGACACGATTAAAATTCGACATTAGTAGCATTTCTATTCAGCCTATAGTACTTGGTGCCAGGGGTATAAGTACTTTTATCGTTCTGCTATTACTATTTTCGGAAAAGCCGGCAATCGGACTATCCGGTACTGCCCAGCACTACGATATCCGATGATCGGCCTCACGTAATACGCACTGTTCGATTGTTCCAGTGAAAGTGCAGATTCGAATGCGCCAAACTGGTTGGGGCGACCTTGGCGCGGCAGACTGAGGTCGGCTCAACCGGTCCGGTCCCAGATTCAACTCCGCTCACGTCACGCCTTGAACGGGGGCCAACGCGATGTTGCTCTATACTCGTATAGTATGGATACTTTATAGAATATGCATAAAATCCCTAAAGGAGTAGGTAGAGATGCCAATTTTGCTGCCTACATTTCGCCGAACTTATTTAAATCATAAAATGCTAGGGATGGCCTTATCCCAGTACCAAACAACTCAAAAGTAATATAACAAACAGAAAATTCACAAATTGGATTGCCTAATTTGGGAATCAAACCTAGGACCAACCGTTTCACAGCCAGTCTACAGATAAGATGTATCTAGTTGAAGACAACATTATGAGAAACAATAGGTACACATGGTAGTTATTAAATCAGTTTGATGCCCCGCTGCCCTTGGTAATGTCATAATTATGTGACCTTCGAATAACCTGTGCATTTGCACGTTTTTCCAGTCATGTGATAATTTTAAAACATACTGAGGTGTCATGTAGCAACATGAGCTAGTATTTTCCTAAATATTGTAGTATGTTATGTTTCTTTCCTAGGTAATCCAGACGAAAGCGAGCCAACGATATCACATTTCACCATCGTTATATTTAAGCTTAAAGACATTATAATAATTTATAGATAACTTGACATTATGAATGAAGAATATTACTTTTTTTTATCACACATTTAAAATCGAACTAGTAAAATCTTACTGCCGGGAGCCGACGATTTAACAGCGCCAATTGGTATGTAATCTAATTACCGAACTATTTACAAAATAACAAGAATTCTCAAATATTTCTCCTTTCATTAATTAACTAGCTGTTGTAAACCAAAGATCCCTTGATTGAAGGGAGCCAGCCCAACTTATTTAAAAACATTCTTCATTAAAAGTCAAAAGGCAGTAACTACCCTCAAATGCCATGGAAAAAAGCACCTTAACCCATCAACTTAAGATTGATAATCCGGAAGCACGTTGCAATACTGCATTCTTGTATGGACTTGTGAGAAATCAACAGGTAATATTCATGTGCGGTTGTTTAGCAACATGGAAGACAGTAATGAGCAGTATCCTCGGAGGATAATAAGCGTCGGCGGAAGTAATATCACGAAGGTCAAGATGATGCTTCGTCTGCGTGCAAATAATACGAATTAACAAAGACTATTAACTTATTGCCTAGATAGAATCCCGGGTCGGGCAGTGGTATTGGATTTTTCTATTCATTATCAACCCGGAGTCAGGAATTTGTGCCCGATATGGCAATAGGTTCGCCAGCTATCACATCGTGGGAGGAAATACACAAGGCAAAACGTGTCCTGGCACCACCACTGCCTACTCCTTCTGATAGAAAAGCGTAAGTTTATGTATGATCACGTATTGGCAAGTTACAGAGCTCACAGGTGGTGGTAGGTTATTCATTCGCCTAGATAGCGACCGGTCAAGGACCCGACATACTGACCTGCGTGTCGGGATTTGGTTCTTTTTTATATCCGGACACAATCCCCGTAATTGTGAAGCCCAGACATACCAATCTCGCATCGATTGCCCCAGAATCTCGACCCAGGGGGGTTACTGTATCGTTCGCCACGAAGTTCAAATGTTCATAGTTCAATATCCACGTATGTAAAAGATAAAAAAAAAACAGTTCTAAAAATCAATACTATTCTCTATGAAACTTATCACTCCAAACTTAGTCTATGGTTACGACTTACGATGGAGATGTAGAGTATTGAGGCACATTCGTACAGTTTTACGTACTACGTTCGGACATTCGTCGTTGTGTCATACCACAGTCACATACATAGTCCTGACTCCACACTAAGATCGAGTCTTCTGTCGTGGGTATCAGGAGCTATGAGAGACTTTTCAGTCTCACAAACACCCAGATCCGAAACAAATACCTGTGGATCACACAAACATTTGTTTCGGTGCGGGAATCGAACCCGCGGCCTCTCGTTTCACAGCCGGCGTCTAACCAACTGCGCCACGGAGGCTGTCAAGAATAGAGCAATCCCTCCGGAATCTGGACTGCGCTACACTTCAGGCGCCTCATAGTCACTTTGCCATGCTAATATTTTAAAAAAACGCTTGATCATGCCATCGCCGAATTCTTGAAATGACTTTGAAATCCAATCCAATCGGAAGGTTAAACTGAGTTGAACCGATCATCTTACATTTGACAGTTCTGTTGAATTACGTTAGTCGTTAAACCAACACAACCTTCACATTACATAAGAACGCTATTTATGCTCAATCTGTGTTATATAAGGTTGTTTAATATAAGATATTACTTTCTTTTCTTCTCTTGCTATTAAAAATATATTTTTACATAATACTAAAACTGCATAATATACTCGTATTATATTCGCCTCCATATTTTATATGTTGAATGAAAAACAATAAGGACACTTCATTCCCGAATTTACAGATGCGTAAGAGAAATGAGATATGTTGTATGAAACTATACCCTTTAGGCCTATGTTCAGCGGTCGACTTCCCGTGGCTGAAGAGACGTCATTAGAATTCAAGATTGCCTATAATACTCCTCAACTTTTAATACGTTAACTGCGGCTAACACACACGCTGTGTATTTTTGTGTGTCGGATATCACACACCTATTTTGATTCTTTTGGCGCCTCGTCGATGCTTCATAAACAATATGTATATACACAATGATGTATTAATATGATTAATGTCCGTATTAAACACAAGCTGTACATTGCGTATTCGGTTCCACTTACTCTTCTTATGCATACGTTTGAAAGCGACGTGTATTGACAGCTTACCGACTACCGCACGCGCTGAAAACATTAAACACGTTTATAATAATTCACATACATTGTATTACGCCCTCGCTCCATTCCAAGTTTAATCATCTTTTCATGCATTCTTATAAAATCCTGGAACTGACCAAACCATCGTCTTCCAAAAACGCCATAATCACATTCAAGGTAAAATTCAATTTTTTTTATCAAAATTACAATCGATTTTTTGCACTGGTTTAAAATTAACGATTAACATTTTGTATCGACTCAAAGTAGAAGCCACATTTAAACATAAAAACGATAGGCAATTTGTAAACAGACGCTCGAATACATTCTTACCTAAGCTTCTTAAAGTAAGTTTTGCTGTAATTTTCGGTTAAAATATGAATTGTATTTATTATGGTTCTAGAGTTTCGATCTAGGATTAGTTCGTTGTTTTGTATGTCTATTCATCAAGAACGTTTATCTTACAAACGCATAAAATTAAATGTCAAATTTAACATCTGATCAAATACTATAAACTTTATAAACTAAACTTTATATTAAATAGCAGACATTATTCTCAACAGTCGGTAACAATACAAGCCCTCTGACATCACACATACATATAAGTACGATGTTTTCGTTAGCACGCAGAAGTTTTAAAAGCCTCACATTGTTTCGCGGACAAAAGAACGCCCAAGCCACTGGGAAGGGAAGCGTCAGAATATACAAAGCTAAAGGAAACTAAATATCTACTTGTTTTAATTTAAAGTACCTTCAGAACTTCGGAGATCTGGTAGATACGGAATCGTATCCAGAACGTAGATTTTTAAAATGGCACGATAAACAAAGCACGTGATGATTCCAAATAGGACTTAATTGATGCAACCAATTTTCCAAATCAGGCCGTAACAAAATGTAAGGAGATTTTGAAATGAAATGAAATGAAATTCGTTTATTGGTCACGTAGGCAATTAAATAGCTCTTATGACAAGTCAATACACATAGTACTTATTTTATATTTACAAGATATTCGTTGTAATATTTATATTAATTTTATTATATTAAGTATTATTTATTAGTATTTTATGGTATTTTTTTTCCTTAGGAAATACATTTGACAAAAGTATGTTCCTATTGGACCTTCTGTCTACTATAATGAGCCACACTAAGACACAGCTGATGTTGGCATAATAAAGTGGTCAGCGCTCCATAGTAATTCATACATTTTTTTAATTTGACACGTTCATAGCATTTCGTTAAAATAAGCAGAAGCATTGAAACAGCATTATTTAACTGTTTAACTACAAAGCAAGATATACGATTGTATGTTAACTGATTAGATATGTGCGTGTATCGGTTCGAAGCCACCGGTGTTACTTATCCGCTTGTAGTGCAGGATTAGCGCTTGATAACGCAGATACCGACACGACGACCTTCCGTCTATTGTATGAGCATTGAGCACATTTTCACAACAGCTCAATATAAATAAATAAATACACCCAACAGTCACATACTTAGTCCTGACCCCACACTAAGATCGAATCTTGTGTCGTGGGTATCAGAAACAACGAGTGACTTTTCGGTCTCACAAACTCCCAGACCCGAAACAAATACCTGTGGTTTACACAAATATTTGTTTCGGTGCGGGGATCGCACCCGCGGCCTCTCGTTTCACACGCGGCGTCTAACCAAGTGCGCCACGGAGGCTGTATGTATTGGTTTCTAATTCACTAGCTTCAGAATCTATTTTTGTATCAACCGCTATGTTTTTTTATTGTGTTGAATGGCGAGACGAGCACCCATTGACCTGACGGAAAGCGATACGACCGCTCATGGACAGTAGAAAACCAAACAACACCAGGAATAACAAACCACCTGTGACATAATATGTCCAATAGTTACTCTGGCTACAATGTCCTTCAAACCGGAACACAACAGTGCATTTACACTGCTGTTTGGCGGGAGAAATAGACATTGCGGTGGTACCTAACCAGGCGGCCTCTCACATATGAGAGACTTCTATTTCAGCCCATATACGTCCCACTGCAGGGCACGGGCCTACTCTACAATCGAGAGAATCGATTGAGAGTGGTTAGGCCATATAGTCCACCACGCTGGCCTAGTGCGGGTTGGCGGACTTACATACCGTAGATATTCTTTTAAAATCGCTACGGTATGCAGGTTTCCTCACGATGTTTTCCTTCACCGTTAAAGTGCCTGGTGATTGACTATCAATACACACATAACTCCGAAAAGTCAGAGGTGTGCCCTGGGATTTGAACCCGCGACCACCGTGAACATGTAGGCAGCCGCGTCTGGTCCGTTACCAACAGGCCACCACGCACTTTTTGAGAGATTTGCCACCACTAAAAATTAAATTCGATTAATTTCGTTGCGGATTAAAGACTAGCTAATTACAGAGATCCTGTGTGATGTGCTTTGGCTCCTGACTGACAGGAGTTGCAGTGGCGGGAGAATGGCAGTCGCGGTCTAGATATTGCTACATCTAGTGTAGGAAGCACATTATCTGCGATGACCTCGCGCGTATCTGCTAAGAACTGGCACCGTAAGGTCACGTACACGCGTGCAGACTTATCTGCTTTCACCACACATTAAATTTATTGTATAAGTCAGATTATTTCGTGTGTAGATTATGACCATGTGTTTACAGTATAAATAAATAAACACATCCAACAATCACATATTTAGGGTCGACCAATATTTTTTTACCAAGATGAAATGTCTGTGCTATGTATAATATGATTTAACATATTTATGTCTGGTAGAGTAGCGACCTTGGCCCTTCATGAAACCCCGTAACTTTTAACAATGAAAGCGCTCTTACTTGGCGAGTCTTGGCACCCCACACGGAATCTTTTTGTTGGGTTCTTCGTGTATTAATAACTGACATTATCGCACGTACTTGACATTACAAGCCCCCCACAATATCACTGACCGGGCGAAATGCCACAATAAAGTTTTCCTTCGCATTTCTATACTAGCAGTATGGGTTCGGTTACCGCGTAGGAACAAATCAGCTTTCAGTGACACTTTTTAGTCTGGGTGTTACAAGACCGAGATAATTTATTTTTGGATACTATCGTAGTTCCACATATTTGGAATAGGAATAAGTTTTTGTTGCCTATTTTTAATTTTTTTCTCTTATACAGCGTGATATTGACACCCCCTACATTAAATTAAACCATGAGCATCGCATAGTAAGGGATATTATTTGCACGCATAGGCATTGTCGTAGAAGGAAAAAATAAAAAGTTGATTTTTCAAACAAATTATAAGTCAAAATAATGACATTAAATTTAAACAGCCTATATTTACATTTACCTGGTATACAGCGACCGCACGGAGCGGAGCGGCAACATCGCAATATTCCCGCGTTTATGAAAACAGCCGACCCGCTAGCACGGGCGGCGCTGCGATCGCGGGAATAATCTTCCCAAGTCACATATTTTTCATAGTAATCACAGTTCACACAACACATAAATACATAAAATTAACTAATTCAAATTGTTGTGTTTTATGCACCAAATCTCTCACAATATGTTCTGAGGGCCATGACGGCGTTTTGATTACACTCACCATACAACAACACCATATCTGTGTATTCCACAGTACTATACTTATAGTACAAATACTTAATACTTAGTACGAATACTTATTCGTTATTGTATTAAGAATACGCGCAATACAATAATACTGAACAACTTAAATCTACAAAAACTAAAATGTACTTGTAAACACTAATACGAACACCTAATTATTAAAAAGAACAGTTAAAACACAAAAACTAACACCTAATAATAAAGTAATTAATTGCAATATGTGTTTCTATCACTTAAACACTCGTTAACTATTCACTTACTTAACACAAAATACAAATAACAGAATTTAAAATACTAACAAAATGGCGATTTCTGCGCGCGCGCGTGTTTTTGTTTACATTATTAATTGAACGCAATAAACCGAACACTGAGCGTGCCGCTGCGCCGCTATACATTATGATTTGCTATAAAGTTGAAGATCCCTAAGGATTGATTGGATGGATTGCTTGATGCAGTAATTACGTAACTGGATTGGACAATAGTATTTAAAATGAGATACTCTGATTGGCGTAAAAATACTTTATGTGATTGGTAGTTTAAAATAAGGGCCGTGATTACAATATCTTGAAATCGATATCGATTACTTGTAGTTTAGTCAAATGTGTCAACTTTACTTTTCTAAGCAATTTTACCCATAAGTAGTTCATTAATTAAACAATCTACAGCAGCGAATGCATACGTGTATTTTGTATAAAATTACGATTTCTCAAAGTGGTTTACTTTGGAAACATTAAATATTGTCAAGTTATTGTCATTTTCAGGAAATGTAGTCAGATATCTTTGTAAATTTTATTTTTGTTCAAGATGAAAAGCTTTAAGCTCCCCTTTTGATACCCCGGGGAAGCCGAGAGAGGTATATCATTCCGGATATTGTGGCCGAGCTGGGTCCCTAGCAATACCTACGCCAACATATCAGTATGCTAAAAACCCCTTGATGACCGGTTGGGTTTTAATTATTGAAGATGTTCCAAATTATTAAAACCAACCGTAAGCAATAAAAACGAATTACCATGATATTTCTGTAATACTATTAAGTTACTACTGAAATACTATTGACTAGATCAACTCAAATTAAATAATATTGAGATAAAAAATGTCGATTAAGTGTCCTCGAATAATTTCACAACACTACTTCAAAAATGTTTCGTATGCTGTCACTTTCTTATAATTATACTTACTCCAAGGGCGAAAAAGAGACAGCATATTATGATATAAAAAGATGTATGATCTGGCAACAAGTGATTATAGTAAATTCAAAGTACAGAAGGAACATGGCGCGTTATGATACGTTTACGTAAAATTGATTTGAAAATGTTAAATTGAAATATTGCGTGTTGGATTCAAACATTACTTGAAATTGAATGCATATTGTTTAAAATACAGCTGAAATAAATTTTATTCTTGATGCATAGTTTTATTCACGTATTTTTATTTGGACCGATTGTCACGTGCCGAAGAATAGTTTTTTTGATGATTATGATTACAATTTAAGTATTTGTATTGTGCAATTAAAATGCTTTGTATGTATGTCCGATATTCAAGAAGCCTTTTAATGTAATGCCATTTTGATAGTATTGAAATTTGAGAGTACCTAGTAATTAGTGTTTGTATTTGATTAAATCTTTACTAAAAGGTAAACTGTTAAACCCCAGTTAATCATAAGTACTTACTTATAAAATAACGATCACTCATTATGTTCTAGACTACATTAATAATTATTATTTTAGTGTAGAACATATTGAGTGATCTGTATTTCGCCAAGTTTTATGTTTGCGGGGTCAAAGTTCTTTGTCAGCTGAGCGGCAAAACTACTCGTGCATGTACAGAGTGATCGAAAATTGCGAAATACAAAATCGTGATTTTTGACAAAACTACCAGGTGGATTTTTATGTAACTTGGTACAATGTTTCCTGGGGTGGTCACGAACATGTGGACAAAATTATGTCAAATATGTCAATATCACGCTGTATTATTAAATTGTTCTGTAGTCCATTTGTAGCGTGTATGTGTAATGCTGTCCCAGTTGTTGCTTTTATGGTGTTATATTTAAGAGTATCCATAAATAATTAAGGACCAGAATTTTGTCACCAGAATCAAGTCAGTCAAGGTCCATTTTAACTATACTTATAATTACAATAACTATAGTTACTCTATTTACGTCTACAAATCCACAACTAATGAATCAAGTTATATCTGTAACTGGTCCAACAGTTGGGCATATTACATCAGAGCGCTAAATCTGGTGCACCCTGGACGCACGGGCCGGCTCTGCCAACCGCCAGGCATACATGTCAATAACCCGACGCCTGGACCCACGCCAAACAACATATCTAGCGGAAATATTTATATTATCTGCGATACTTTGATTTCGATATCTAAACAATTCTGTTGGCAAAGACGTAATAAACCCCACATTCGATTATGCACTTTATTCCTAAACAATAAGGTTCAATTTGCTTTGACAGCTAGCTGACGCCAGAACAATGCCAAATTGGTATGTAGCGCATCGAATTATGCACTTTATGTCGTGTGATAAAGGTTTATTTTGGATAGTTGAATGTCGATGGCCTCGAATGGCCTTTACAGCGGACAGGTGAGCAAGAAAAGCTTTTGGCCGGGATAAAAGCGAATACATCCGGGTCAAGGCCATGTTTTGAACGCAAGTTTATTATGCGTAATATTAGATGAAAAAGCTAATCTGGCATTATGATAGCCTTCGTTGCGCAGTTGGTTAGACGCCGACTGTGAAACGAGAGGCCGCGGGTTCGATCCCCGCACCGAAACAAATGTTTGTGTGATCCACAGGTATTTGTTTCATGTCTGGGTGTTTGTGCGACCGATGTCTTATACAATCTTAGTGTGGGGTCAGGACTATGTATGTGACTGTTGGGTGTATTTATTTATTATATTTATATATTTATCTTTCATGGTATTATTTTATTGATAATTACCATGAAAGAATAACCTAAGTTAAAGTCATTTTTTTCACTTTATTGTTTCGGCTTATCCTACAATATTTCGGGTACGTTTACTATTAAAATGTTTTCTGTGGTAATATTTTTTTTATGATTTAACGATCGACCACCTGTAGCATTAACCCTTTGAGTAAAAAGATAAGTTAAGATCCAAGAAAATATTTCAATAATAACAATATAACATATCTTAGTTGCATTTAAAGACTTTCTTGGTTAAGATGACGAGGGTCGAGGGTTCAATCCCCGTGGCAAGATATTGTTTTAGGTTCACTTTTTTTCCGGGTGTGGGGTGTAGTGTAACCGAAACGTTTCTCTTAGTTCATGCATACGAAACTAGACTTCGTAATGAGGTCAGGACTATTAGTATGACTGTCGTGTCTATTTGTTTTTGCAGAAAATAAAATGCTATTTTGCACATAAAATTATGTCATGCATTAACGTGCGTGCTCTGTTATCTAATTTCGTGACTCGGGTGATTAATATTGTCATTATTTTTGAACCCGTACCAAAGAAAATAGGCTAGTTATTTGAAGAGTATTTTTGAAGGCGAACAATGCGGAAGGTGATAAAAATAATCCCGAGCTTAAAATACTTTGGTATGTAAACCTTTTTAAACAAGCGGCAATGGAACCTAGTTTTCAAACCTTGTTACGTTATATTTTTTGACCGACTTCAAAAGAGGAGGTAATCAATTCGACTGAATTTTTTTTTTTTTTGTTGTATGTTTGTTACTCGATTACGCTGGTATTTGGGATCCGATTTAAAAAAAATCTTTTTTGTCAGAAAGCATGATATACTAGGTTGGTACCATAAAAAATTGGTGAAGACCTGATGAATATCTTCGGTCCAGAAGACCAGAACTCCTCAAAATTGAACGGTACAGCAATAATTCTTTTTGCACCTGGTTCAGTATAAGTGTATTACTACAAAGGGGGGGTTAAAACGGAAAAGGGGTGTATGGGGGGGGGGGGGGGAGAAAATAGATACTAATGTAAATACTCAATATCTGTGGCAGTACTTAAACGATTAAAAAAATAATAATTTTGACGACAAGTATGATATGTTAGATTGGTGTCATTAAAAAATGGTGATGACCTGATGAATATCTTCGGACCTGAAGAACAGAACTCCTCAAAATTGAACGGTACGGCAATAATTCTTTTTGCACCTGGTTCAGTATAAGTGTATTACTACAAAGGGGGGGTTAAAAGGGGAAAGGCGTGTAGGGGGGGGGGTAGATAAAAGATACAATTAATTTCCGTTTTCAATATAAAAGTTTTACTATAAACAGTAGGTGAAGAAGAGGGAGAGTGAGAGAAATAGATACGTAAATTACCGACGTAAACTAAGAGAATCCGACCTGGTCAGTGTCTAACAATAGCGGATATCATGAATATAATGACTTACAATCTTCTCATAATTTCACAGCAATAATATCATGTTTGGTCTGAAGGATTCGTAAATTTTAAAGACTACGTTTTGATTATATTATGATCACCTTTCTCATCATTACGATGCCTATGAAAACTAAAAAGGGACAAATAAAATAATTTTTAATAAAAAATAAAAACCGACTTCAAAGTGCTACTACAAAGTAACAAATAATATATATTTCATCGTGCTAGTACACAATGATTAATGTTCTTATTGACTTGACTAGCTAACAAATCTTAAATACGTAATATTTTGAAGGCGGGTCGCTTAATAACAAACACGTATAAATTTAAGCAAATGTTACACCATTTGATATTACATGTAGATCCTGCAATGTTGGCTCAGAAAGGCACGTAAGTAAATTTAACACAAATGAATATAATGTGCTAATGCTACGTGTAAATTTATTGAAGTTTTGATAGAATTTCTATGTGTCTTACATGTGTGTGGTAGCCTGTTGATAATTATCTAGATATGATCCACGAGACGGTTGACCACCGTCTCGGTTATAATTCCAGGGTATACACCTCCGGAATTATCGGAGTCACTTGTGTGTTGATGATATTCAATTACCAAACTCTTTAATAGTGATATATTTAAATCATAGTCAGGAAACCTGCATGAGATAAAGGCATTTAAGTACAAGAAAGGGTATGTTGTGTCCCATGCTCAACAGTGGACGATTACGGTCTGATATATTAAGACAAATTAATATTCCGTGTAAATCTTGCGTGTTTTTCGCTAGAATTTCTTAAACAAATTACATGTTCGGCACTTAGCGACCCGCCTTCAAAATATTACGTATTTAAGATTTGTTAGCTAGTCAAGTCAATAAGAACATTAATCATTGTGTACTAGCACGATGAAATATATATTATTTGTTACTTTGTAGTAGCACTTTGAAGTCGGTTTTTATTTTTTATTAAAAATTATTTTTTATTTAATAAATATTGAGATAAGGCGCCATTTGTCCAGTGGCAGCCGGTTACGGATTGTAAACTGTGAGGTCTTGGGTTTGATTCCCAAAACAGGTGTTCTTGGTTTTTTTTATTTGGAATATGTACCGTGCACTGGATTTGACAATTTTAAAAATCTCATAATCAACCCTGGGTTGGAATTTGCGCACTAGATGGCTAAAGGCTCGCCTACAACACATATTGGAAACTTTGAAGTTCTCGAAGTGTGGTTGGCACCAGTAACATCCCTAGTCTTCAGGTCGTAATAATCGACGATAGAAAGACGAAGGGAACACCTGAATCTCACCATACCACCCGACATCGATCCCATTTGGGAACATTTCCATCAGGGGCTCGCAACGGCTATATTTAGCGGCGCAGTGCGTATGTGTGTCAAATATTTCGGATTTGTGCGGAAATTCGCACGCTGTTGGTGCACTGCCAACCAGCGGAGAATCTGCGATCATCAAGCATTAAGTCAAATTTCCACTGAATAAGACCAGTTTGTATCAGAACATCGCCCAGCATGCGAAAACACGCGACCACACCAAGATCATATATCAAGACTGCGACCGAAAACCAAGCCAGGTGGTAGTATTAGTGACTTCAGACACAATGCAAGTAAGAATTTCGCACTAGGCTAGCGTGGTGGACTATATGGCCTAAACACTCGCAATCGATTCTCTCGATTGTAGAGTAGGCCCGTGCCCAGCAGTGGGACGTATATGGGCTGATACAATATAATACAATTATATATTGTAGCCGTTGTTCGAGAGTTTACTTTTTTTTTCTATTTCAACAGATTGAAAAAGGATGAGGATGAATTTGTCTTCATTTTATATTATGCTTAAACAAAGCCTTGAAAAAAGAACCGTGTGCTTTAATCTTAAATGTGATACTTATCTACATTAAATTAAATAATATAGATGTGAATAAATTAATTTGACTACGATTAACGCACAATTAAATACCATAATCAAATTGCGTTAAAAGTTTTTGTGTATATTTATGAATAATTTTATCGTATTACCGATCCTATCGTAGATATAGATTATAAATTTAGAATCTACATATAAAAAATCATACATACATAAACTCAAGCCTTTATCCCAGAAAGGGTAGGCAGAGGCGCCACCAGGACACCCACATTTCACCTTGTAGGTTCCCGTTCAATAATCATGTTTATTTAATTGGATTATAAAGAAAAGGACGAACACAAGACATGTGTTGTCTAAGCGACAATAATTACCATTGTCCAAGCATTATCCAGTTAGAAGCGAGCAGTTAACCACTTTAACTCCAATAAAAATTTACGCAAGTAGGCCATCAACATAGAAACACATACTCTTAAAAACACGTTTTTTGATACACATGTAGACATTTTTCCGTCTTATTTTTGCAATCATAGTAATTAAGGTGAGATCTTTTAGATCCTTGTTGTCCCGAATATTATTCTATATAACTTATTTTCAAATATGGGCCCTTTTACTTCTGATGATAAGTAATATGAGTGCAATAAGTGTGGTGAGTAAGATAATATAATTTTTTCTCTTTTATTCCTTCTCTTATGTCCATCCCATAGTAGTCGTTAAGAGATTACTTCGAGCGATACAACCGCCATTTGTTCTTTAATCTATACTAATATTATAAAGAGGAAAGATTTTTTATGTAAGTATGTTTGTAACGAATTGGCTCAAAAAGTACCTACTGGACCGATTTTAAAAATTCTTTCATCATTTGAATGCCACATTATCACTGATTAATATAAGCTATTTTAATTGCAAGAAAAAATAAGGATCCCTATTAAAACTACAATAATGTTACCCAAGGTGTAAAAAATACCTAAATTATTCTTTACATAGCGTGCGCTGCGAAAACTATAATATGTTGTCGATGTGGACTGGACTCAAAAACTATCTACACCCGAGCGAAGATGGGCCGAGCCGCTAGTATTAAATATTCGTGTAATTGTTAAGATTTATTTAGTTTACAAAAAATAATAAAATAAATAAATAGATAATTAAATATCATGAGCGGCTCGTCCCGGATGCAGATTCTTTTTGACTCAAGTCCACATAAGAAACCTTATTTCGCTTACTAACTCTATTATATTTACTCATATAATATCATTTGCGAAACATGAATGTAATGCTGCCCGAGCTCTAATCACTAATCCTATAGCTGATTTGAATTCAAGATTGTGTAATTTTGGTAAACAATTCACATCGTGCGATCGATAATAAAATAACGAACCTTGTAGTTCTACAATCTACATGCATTAAAATCGTGTTGCATCGACTTCACGTGGGCGCGAGATAAACGCAGATAGAAAGAATATTGATAAAAGCAACAAATATGTTACATACGTTTCACTATACTTTTTACCAAAAATTTGGTAGTATCAGAAGGTCATAATTTAAATGTTCGCTGGTTTAATCACTAAATTCAGTCTAGTAGCGACGTGTATGGCTTATGACCCGTAATATCTTGGGTACATATTGCTGGTCGATTAATCAATTGTTTGGTTTGAAAAAATCACAAGAGTTGCCTGGCACGAGATTTGTACCCGGTATGACAGTCGCCACACACCAATGTGAAAGGAATAAGCTTGGAGAGCTTTGGATGATATTCTTACCCCACATATTAAAGATACAAACACCAGTTCATGTGTGTGTGCATTCTTTCATTTATACCTCAAACTTGTTTCACCAAAATTTAAATAGAAATCGCTATGTAATCTTGTTTTCCCCGTTTAGCACATGAGATGAGGCGTGGGCGTCGAAATCAAGGAAAGGCAAACACGCCGCAATTTTACATCAGCGGTAATTTTAATATCGAGACTGTTTAATATTCTAGTGTGAAGTTTTCGTTGGAGCCTAGTGTGCCTATACGTTAATGGATGAATATTCTGGCCAGGCAAATTGATTTTAAGTGCAATGGTAAATATATAAAGTCCACCCACTCCACTAAGATACCTATATCTGACTGATCAACAAGCTCCAAACAAATTCCAAAGCTGAGGTCTCGGACTCGAATCTCGGGTCGGGCAAAGTGATATTGGATTTTTCTATTCATTATCAGCCCGGAGTCTGGAATTTCTGCCCGATATGGCCCTATCACATCGTGGGACAGAACATACAAGGCGAAATGTGGGTGTCCTGGTGGTGCCTTTGCCTGCCCCTCCTGGGATAAAGGCGTGAGTTTATTTATGTAAGTATACACAGGAAGAACCCGAAACGCGGCACGCTTTCATCACTACGACGGATCCTTTACAACTGATTACGATGATCTCTATCTGACCAGATACGGATTTACTGCCACCTAAATATCCTTCGATTTAGAAACACAAAAGCAATGTCTTGATATTTTCTCCCTCGCGATACGTTGCGGAATCGGCTTTCGTCTGCGGTATTTCCCGATCGATACGACTTAAAGGATACAAGTCATTCTTTACAAGTGCTGTGCGTCGACAATTCCTTTGTGGAATATTCATGCTGCGATCAATCATCTAGCTATAGCTTGGTCGCAGGCTTGTTTACAATATCCTTTCACCCACAGCCACGTTTCTAACCATATATCGCTCCTTACTTACTGTAAAATCCAAGGATTTACCATAAGTCGGCATTTTACAGTAATTTTTATTTTTGTTTACGAGGCCCACAAGTATTTGTCTCGGGTCTGGGTGTTCGTGAGACCGTAAAAGTCTCTCTTGGTTTTTGAAACCCTCGACACAAGACTTAATTGATCTTAATGTGTGATCAGGACTATGTATGTGACTGCTGGATGTATTTATTATTATTAAATGAATATCAGAAACAATGGCATAATTGAAGAACAATTTCATCGCGACTACAGACTTATCTTTCGGCGTTGCCTTTCCATCCACTTCAAATTATATTTTGGGCTCGATCCCACTGCACACAAGTATTATTAAAATGTCTGTAGGTGGTATTGATTTATTATAGCTCGTTTTAATAATGAAGAAAACTTCTGCATACCTAAGAGTACTAAGAGAACTCTATAAGAATTTTAAAGTGAAATCTATCATCCAGCAATGTATTAAGACCCAAATGCTATCAATATTTCGTTCCCTATGTCTAGCAGCACAAAAATTACAAGTCTGATATTACCCTAGGATTATATAGAATACACAATTTTAAATTTACATACATACCTACAGTAAATGATTTGGTTAATCTGGTTCGCCAATAACATTGACGTCACTAGCGCGGGACGTCTCGCGATCGGATGTCGCCAAGTCACCTGTTTGCACCTTACGGAATGTGACGCATAGATGACTTGGACAACGTATATTAAGAGATACAAATCGCGGTGTCATGTTTAGTCATATCTCAATAGAATTATAAGTAAATTCCCACGCAATTTAACGGTGAATAAAAACATAGTGCGCAAACTTGCAAACCAAATAAATTTCGACAAGATTTTTAAGGTGTTTGAAGTCTGCTAAACCGCAATAGGGTAGCGCGATGAAATATGTCTTAAGCCCTCTCCATCAAACTTGTAGGGGAGTCTAGCGATAATGGGGCCATTCATACAATAGAATCATGAATAGTGATGCAATTAGTGGCCTGGATACCGACTACTGTAGACAATATTCAAATTTCAAACATTACTGGTGGTAGGTATCTCATATGTGAGAGGCCGCCTGGGTAGGTACCACCGCAATGTCTATTTGTCCCGCCAAACAGCAGTGTATATGCACTGTTGTGTTACGGTTTGAAGGACATTGTAGCCAGAGTAAATACTGGACATATTGGGACTTAACATCTTATGTCTCAGAATGGCGAGCGCGGTGACACTTCTCGTCCAAGCAATGGCATGCTCGTCTCGCCATTCAACGCAATAAAAAAATCATGCTTTAGTGACCCACGTATTTGTGATGCGTTAACACAACTTTAGTAATCAACCAGAGTACATCCGATTTTGAGCATACCGGCACAGACATAGCGACGCTGGTCGAGTGTGTGTTTCAATTGCACAACAATTTCTAATCAACTTAGTACCTAAATTGCGAACAACATCATCCTTAAAATTCCTTTTTTGAATTGAGTTTTTTTTTAATATTGTATAGAACACTATTTTCACAAAACTTCTGAATCCGTTGAGTATGTAGGAATATCGTTCCATCGTGGAATAACAAACAGCCAAGAATTTCTAGGAAGAAGTGTCGTGTCGGAATTCCTTCGCCACAATCTCACTATTTGTGTAATGGAGGTCAATGGGCTTAAAGGAATGCAAATAGTGGCGGTACTTCCATACAAGCCCAAAAGCCCGGCTTGCCCTACTTAATACGTATAATATACTAAATTCTGAACGAAACCATTACATTCAATACAAAACAGTAATTACGAAACATCTACCATTTTTGAATTTACCGCGTTCCGTCGCGGCATGGCGCTCTTCAATGAAGCGCGAGCCGAAGCGCCACCCGCGCTGCGCAATGCATTTAATAAATTCATTCAATAATTTTAACTCTCACGTTGAACGTAACTCCACGCATTTTTTAAAAGACGGTACGCGCAAAACATATATCTGTCTTCTTCTCTCTCGTCTGCTTTTACGAGGCTTTTGGCAACGCATGCTATCTCTTTCACACTGACGGGTGAAATGCTACACCATGGCACTACGAATGTATAGCTAGTCAAATTATCTCGAGCGTATTTGTAAATAAAAATAATTTATTTCAAATAATTCACAAATGATAAATTCTAACAAAGACAAAGACTTGTGTTAGTTATGATGGTTTGAAGCAAAGTCAACTGACGTTGCGATGTCCATGGCTTATATACTATTCTCTTGTGAGAACCGTCTACTTGATACTCTTGGTATTCGCCACTGGTACATCGAATACATTAAGTCAGTTCAGATGAAGCAGCTATACAACTCCTTATTGACCCATTAACCCTGAGGGTTTAATATAGGGTATAAGGTGGCAGGTCGCATAACTCCTCCCTCCTTAAGTACGAAATCATTTCCTGAAACACTTTTCGGATGATGATTTCGGACACATTTTGACAATATAAATTTTCTATTACTAAACACGAAATACAACAATACAAAAATCAATATGAGGTAAAGTACAATAGTTCCTATGCTAACACTGTGTATATTCACTGGTGGCATTTGCCCTTCGTCTTTTATCACTTCACTATCACTTTGTAGAACACGAGACAACACCCGTAGATCTTCCATATTATAGTTGTCCAGGTTGACGGAAGTCCTCTGGAACTCTGGATGCTCAGCGACACTCGGTAGGTGAATAACAGGCATCCTGTGAAGTGTGATCTGGTTTCCATTAATATGACGTTTCCTCAACGTCATTTCTCCAATTTTTACCTCACAGTTTGTGTTTAGCGTAATAATATACGTGCCCAATATTTTATACTGGTTTATATTGTCATCACAATATTCCATAATGAACATTTCAATTTCGGAATATACTATCCACACATCTGTTTGTATGGTTTTAATTTTAAGTTTGCTAGCTTTCACTGGCAATTGCAAACATGAAGTTATATTAGTAGAAAACTTCATTAAATCTGCTATACATGCGTCGTCATTACTAGGCGACACGTTGCTCTCGTAGCACAAGTATATCTGTTCATCTATTTCTCTGCATGACTCCTTGAGCTCTAATGCTTTCAACCCTTCCATAAGGATAAAGGAATGTTTCGGAATAATGAGGAATGTGTTATTCCGGATTGGATTGAACATAGGAAAGGGATGTAGTTGGTAATAGTTATACACTTTTAATTGAACCGTAGGAACTGATAATATAAAAATTATTTGTTTGCCTTTGATGTAAGCCTTAATATCTATACATCTTTCAATATTTGCAAGATTCTCTACAGTAACAGGTAATATTAATTTATCTACCTTTTCTACATCTCTCAATATATAATATAATTCACTAATATTTAATAGTGACTGATGAACGATATTAATTCTACTAAATGCTATTATAGTTTCAATTTCACTTAATCTTGTAAGTAATAACTGAAAATTATGGATGAGTATATTAAAAGTATTCATAACGAATTCTTTACTTCGTTGAAAATATGTTTTATTTAAATATAATTCAATTTCATCCATATTTTTCTCCAACATAATAAAATTATTCCTACTAGAATTTGTAAAGTTAACTAATGAATCCACTATTTCAGAGACAATAGTCATTTTATTGGAGATAGCATTTTGCTCAGATTGAACTTTACTCAAAATTTGTTCATATCTAATTGCGTCATCATTATCCATATTTCCTGTGATAGCTTTAATAATTGTTCCTAAAGGATTAAGTATTCCTCTTTTAACCCTAATATTCGGAATTAACTGCTCATACTTTTCTACAGTTATATTTCTTATATATTCTGCTTGTAGTTTAATGTCTACAATGCTACCATCTAAAATATGAATATCTAAGTTTTTATCTAAATATGAATTTACTTCTCCATATTTAATAAAATTATATTCCAAGTTTTCATATATTAATTGTAGATCTAAAATCTTAACTATTTCCCAGTTATATAAACTAAGGTAAGCACGACCTTCTTTTACTGGAAGTATACCTGGGTTGGCTTCAATTTGCTGAAGTTGAAGTGCCAGGTTTTGGACTGCTTGGATGATTAAGAGAAGGATGTACCTGTGGAGGACGTTTTATATCTTTAATAGGTACCCTTTTATCTCTATCTTTGGCTTGGACCATAACAGTATTTCTAATTATATTGTCTGTTATTTTGGCCTTTTGATAGCGAGGTTTATCCTTGCTACGCCTTATATTTACTCCTTTTATGAAAACTGTATCGCCGGGTTTAACGTCGAATTCTTTTTCGCCGCCCCGCTTTTCAATAATTTTTTCTTTAATCCCTAACATTCTATCTGTTAAGTAATTATACAAATATTTTTTCCTCTTAGAATGTATTGTTACAATATCAGACGACTTCTTGGATTCGTTGCTATTTAGCGATGGTACAGGATATGTAAATACGGATTTTTCTAATTCATTAATCCTATTTATCCTATTCATCCTATCATCATCATCATCATCTGATGATATTATTACGGGAGAGTTACTATTTTGTCTTTCCCTATTCATTCTATTATATTCGTGTTCAATTTCTTGAATCACCGCCTTTATTCTCGGATCATCGTCCGTATTAACTAACATAGATTGACTATCATTATCAATTGCGTTAATTTTTATACGCGATAACGCATCTGCGTTACTATTTTGTTTGCCAGGCTTATGCTTTATGTCAAAGTCATATTCTGCTAATCTCAACTTCCAACGAGTTAGCCTACATCCTGGTTCTTTTAATGAATTTACCCATACTAACGGCCTATGGTCACTTATAACAGTGAATTTCTTCCCATATAAATATGGCCTAAAATGCCTGCATGCCCATACTACTGCTAATAGTTCCTTTTCTATAGCACTGTAGCGGGTTTCTGCACTATTTAAAGTCCTACTCGCGAATGCAATAGGCTTATCACTTCCTATCGGACCCTGTGACAAAACTGCACCTAACGCAAAATTAGAGGCGTCCGTAGTTAATAGGAATGGCTTTGAGAAATCTGGAAATTGAAGTAAAGGTGCATTAGTAAGCAACTCTTTACATTTCTCAAATGCATTTATATACTGCTGGGTTATGATCACTTTATTTCTCTTTTTCAAACAATTCGTAAGAGGTTGAGTGATTTTTGAGAAATCTTTTATAAACTTACGATAGTAACCTACTAGTCCAAGGAAACTTTTTATTTCCGTTGGTGTCTTAGGCAAAGGAAATTTTAAGACTGCCTTGATTTTATCGTCATTTGGTTGAAGACCATTTTTTGATATTGTATGACCTAAATATAAAACTTCTGTTTTTAAAAAGTCACATTTGTCTAAAGTCACCTTTAGATTCATCTCTCTAAGTCTGTCAAATATTCTCTGCAGTTTGCAAAAATGTTCCTGCAAGTTTGACGAATATACTATAATATCATCTAAATAAACTAAGCAATCGACACCTATTAAACCACGCAACACATTATCCATTGTTCTTTGGAATGTGGCGGGTGCCGTTTTTAAACCGAATGGCATTCGTATGAATTCGTAGTGTCCCGACTGTGTCGTGAACGCTGTTTTTGGTTGGTCCTGTTTTTGGACTTCTATTTGGTGGTAACCGCTAGCTAGATCGATTGTGGAGAAATATTTCGCATTACCGAACTTATCGAATAAATCTGAAATATTTGGTATGGGATATTTGTCGTCTATCGTCTTTTCGTTAAGACGCCTATAGTCTATGACCATCCTATACTTTTCTTCTCCGGAAGCATCTAGTTTTTTCGGAACCAAATGGACAGGTGCGCTCCACGGTGAGTGCGATTCCTTAATAACATTGTTCTGTAACAAGTTCCTAACCTGTCTCTCTATTTCCTCATTCTCCTTATGAGAATGCCTATAAGGACGGATATATACGGGATCCTCATTGGTAGTCCGTATACTATGTTTTACCTGACTTGTAAAACTTAATGGAATGCCATCATTTTGAAAAATGTCTTTATACTCAAAACATAATTTTTCTACCTGACATTTTACCTCATTATTTAAATGACCTAGTCTAAGTTTTGAAAGATTTACTTCCAACAACTCATCTATAGTTGGATCTATATCCATAAATTCTATAGAGTTATTCCCTATTTGCGATACAACATTATATACCATTGGTATATTCGCATTTTTTACTTTTAAGACCTTGTTGTTAAAATCAACATTTGCCTTTAGGTCTTGTAACAAGTCTGAGCCTAATAATCCATCGTATTTCTTATCTACTTGATAAATATAAAACTTGTGTATCAAGTTCGTATTAAAAATCACTGGAAGCGGAATCTGAGCCACCGTATCATGCTCGCTACGACCATGAGTACTAATTACTTCGAATGGTTCGTTGTATAAATACTTACGAAAGTATTTAAACGCCTTGTTTGGGCTTAAGAATGAGCGAGAACTACCCGTATCAATCATGAATTTACCTAACTTTGGTATATTAATATACGGTAGTTTTATCATGTTATCAACATTATTATAATCTATCCTGGTGGGCTGTCTGAGGCTCCCTTTATAAAATTTCCTACTAGCTTATTATTCCTCACAGTTCGCATTGATACGTCTTGTACCTGATTTTGCGACTGTGGGATGCCAAACTTAAATTGCTGTTGCGGATTTTTCTTGAAAAATCCAGACCTTTTATAGTTATTCACATATTGTGGAAACTGTTGCGGTCTTGGTTGGAAATTTACAGGATTTTTGAATTGAAAGCCCTGTGGCTTTTGATTTTGCCCTCCAAATTTGAATTGAGGTTTCGGCAAAGTATTATTATGCTCCTTAAATTGTGTTTTATTATATTCAGTTGTTACACAATTTTTAGGTGCTTGTGGCTTTACACATTTATTTTTAAATTCCTTTTGGAAATTAACTTCTTCCATTACGATAGATAATGTATCCTCCAGATTTGTGGACTTACTTAATCTCACAAATTGGATTAAGTTCTCAGGCAAGTTGTATATAAAAACTTTATGTGCTAAGTTATTATATATTATCATTTTTGACGCCTTAATACCTTCGTCCGTCAAAAGATTTACTTTTGCTATCAAAGAACTCCTAACATTTTGGATTCTGTGACACAATTCGATAAACGATTCGTTTGAATTTATTTTAATGCTTTCTAGCTCCATGGCTATACATTCTTCTGACCTACTGTCACCAAAATGCTGAACTAATAGTTCCCTTAATAAATCCCAAGATGCTACATTCTGTCTTTCACTGAGTAATACTGCGGCCTTTCCCGTCAGTCTACTTGTAACACTGTGAAACACATATGTTTGCTGAGCTACACTGTTATCGCCTCTAAAGCTTCTGATAACGTACTCACATTTATTTAAAAATAGACTAAGCAACCGTTCGTCGCCGTCATATCTAGGGATGATTTCGATTATCTCCCGTGGGATTAGCTGTATTTGATTCATTGTTTTAATAAATAATGCACATACAACACAAAAACACAATGATATCAAAGGCAAAAATAATTAATTCAAATTATTTTTCTACGTAAAATTGGCAATGTTAGTCCAAGATTACGGCGCTATTTTGTGGATTTCCTAATGAAAGGAAAAACACGCCTTTTTTTAAAAATTGGCGATTTTCAGTCCAATTAAAAAGGAAGGAAAGCGATAGGAAGGAATGAAAGGATTTACTCACTTGCTCTTTCTTCCCATGCTGGAAATTGCTTCTTTATCACTTGTTACGTACTTGACTAATTTATATTTTTGTGGTTCGCGGATTATTTATCTTTAGCGTTGGTAGTACAATTCGGCGACCTATTTTTGTGTCCCTTCCGAACCTACTTTTAACGCGATATTAAATCCGACCCGACTGCGCCAGTCAAATTATCTCGAGCGTATTTGTAAATAAAAATAATTTATTTCAAATAATTCACAAATGATAAATTCTAACAAAGACAAAGACTTGTGTTAGTTATGATGGTTTGAAGCAAAGTCAACTGACGTTGCGATGTCCATGGCTTATATACTATTCTCTTGTGAGAACCGTCTACTTGATACTCTTGGTATTCGCCACTGGTACATCGAATACATTAAGTCAGTTCAGATGAAGCAGCTATACAACTCCTTATTGACCCATTAACCCTGAGGGTTTAATATAGGGTATAAGGTGGCAGGTCGCATAACTAGCTACAGATATCTATATATAGCAATAAAGTACTAAACCAAAAGCCCAGCTTTTGACCACAGAATTGTTTTGACTGAACATCGTACATTTGAAGGTCGTCATGTGTAACATTATTTGTTAACTAAATTATATTTATTGTTAATAAATTACGTTGGTTCCTTTTTTAAATTATTTAATCATTTTTGAATACAAATAATGAAGTTTTTATATTTATTTCATAAATTAAAATTGCATGTTGTAATGTTTATTTTTTCGTTTACTAGCAATACTGTACGAATTACTACTAACTTCATAAGTATTTTGACATTGTGGAATTATTGTATATAGTTCGGTTGAAGGTTAATTATTCGTTTTTTTAATGTTATTTAAACTTCTTGATACGAAAATGATTTGTATTGTTTCCTGTGATGGTTTTAGTGTGATGGTGAAAGTGTTCATTGCCGTTATAAAGGTAATTTAATTCAATTATATTGAAACTGGCGCGAAAACTACGCCGAGTTTTTGCATTTCTTAAATTCGTGGTGAATCACAAGAGGCATTTTATCGGTTCAGTTTACTTAACTACGTAATTCGATTTCTAAATGCTCCCATTCATATAGGTTATTATATTAAACAGTCGTGTTACATTTGCTTTTTAAGGGACACTTGTGTATTAGAATGTTTGGATTAATTCTTATGATTTCAATGAGTTTGTGGTCCTTTCAAAAGGCATGCTATTACTTGTAATTAAAATTACTTGTAAAAACTTAACGTTAATGTATTTATAACAATTTCTGTCCGCAATTTTGGTTAACTGCGCGGTCAAATACGGGAGCATAGTAGCTATCGTTGTGGTCGTGTAATGCCGGGTATTAAAAGTGCTTAGTAGTTAGTGCATTAAAAAGTTACGGTTGCATGACCGCAGGCTATCTATATTTGTATTACCTAATCCTAATATTGTACAGATTGTGTGGTAGGTCTACCGCCGCGCCGTAAATTCGATTTCGTCGTTCTTAGTATTTTTTGTCCTTCTAAATAAATATGTATTAAAACTAAAATAATATTGGGCTTGCCCTACTCCAGAACCCTAGGCACGCCACTGAATGCAAACTAACTTATCTATGGTAAAAGAGTCCACAAAGACTAATCTCAGAAGTCATAATGCTGTAGACCGTGAATGTCGGAGTTTGATTCTCGGTACAATTCGTATTTTTAGATTTAAAATTTAATTTATTTGGGACTCGACGTTTTTAACTGTATCAACGTCCCAAAGAGTGGACAGTCGATTATCACAGTCTGTCATATCTTATATATGACAATATTTACCTCCGAGGTTACATATTTACGTCCTATTGCAGGGCACGAGACTCGTCTACAATCGAGAGTACGATTCCGAGGGGTTAGGCCATAAAGTCCACCACGCTGGCTTAGTGCGGGTTTGCGGACTTTACATACAACAGAATTTTTTGCAAATGGTTATGGCAGGTTTCCTCAGCTTAGTCTCACCCCTAAACCTGGGACCTGGGTATAATGATATATAAATGTATATTTGTATAAAACCTCAACATTGACTATTTGCTATGAGTGACACGGCAGTGTGACATGTCCGCGTTATTTTGGCAAATAAACCGGTCGTTGGAGTCGCTTTCTAAACGCACGTGCCGTAGACGACACCCAAGTCAAAATTAATGGGAGCCAGAGGCCGAATGCTACCGAATTTTAACGAGGATATCCGAAGAAATTACTGAGTGGTTTTCTTTTTACATGTTATCAGACATCGATGTATTCAGGGTCCTTTAAAGTGCTTCTATAAACAAAACGATACACAAAATGATTGTAATTTTGAAAAAGCCAGTCTAAGCTGCCTGCCCATTTAAGTTCCAGGATTGATACTATCCTATCTTACGAAATAAGTATAGAGGTTGAATATCAGAAACAGACTGTGTAAAGTATTTTAAAAACCTTTTTTTCCTATCAATGTTGGTTATTATTCTTCGAACACTTGAATTACTATGATAAATCAAATGCACACACAGTCAAATCTCGACAAAAATGTGTATTTTTACAAACCGAAAAGCCAACTTGTTGCGCCAATCGTGTGTTAAATGAATGTGACGAGATGTTACGCGCCCGTATATTTATCCGGAATGCGAGTGTTACGTTGTCAACCAAAATAACTTAAAGCCAAATTTAGCTGTAAATACACATGTTGTTGGAGGGGAAAATAATACAAAAAAATTCTTGAATTATACAGACATCACAAGAAATGGTATGTGTGTTGCTTACGTTTAAATAAGGTAATGAGAGGCAAAAGGCTGGAAATGGCCCATAAAAAATCAAAACATTTATGCAACAGTCAAGAGTAGCCAACAATATTAATATTTCAATTCTGCTGTTGATTCTCGTGCCAACATTTCATATAAAGGTCCTAGTCTCAATTTCTGTTATCATCTTTTAAAACTGTATTCATAATGTTTTGTTTATATAAATATTATTCTCCCAATCCATAAATTCAGAAGTCGTCTGGGGTTTTTAATTATTGTACACTTCAATTAAATAATCCTAGTTACAATGTATCATTTAGTGACTAAGTTTTCGGAGCTATGTGTATTTCTATAGTCAATTTCTTTTCCTTTGAACTGCGAAGGAAAACATCGCGAGATGACCTGCATATACATATACATACAGGGTATATCAAGACCGCGACCGAAAACGAAGCGAGGTGGTAGTTTTAGCGGCTACAGACACAATGCAACTAAAAATTTTGCAAAATAAGCGACGGTTTTTTTTTTACAATTTTTTTAAAAATCATCGTTTTTGAGGGGTAAATACCTAGTTTTTGCAAAAATAGTAATTTAAACCCTTACGTACCATTGCGTGTTTAACAATTAAGCGATGTACGTCATTATTTTAGAAAAACTATGTATTAATCACTCAAATACGACGATATGTATAAAATAACAAAAAAAAAGTTGACGATTTTATTTGTAAAATTTTTACTTGCAATGTGTTAGATATCACTAATACTACCTCCTGGCTTCGTTTTCGGTCGCGGTCTTGATATACCCTGTATATATAGATTTAAAAATATTTTTTTGATGAGTCCGCCAACCCGCAACAAGCCAGCATGCTAGACTATGCTCCAACACTCTACTAACACCTACTCAATCGCGCTTTCTATGTGCGTTTATAGGCTGGATAAAAAACCGGTTTAGTGAACTGTCCTGCCTACCCCATTTTCAAAACAGATTAATAATTTAGCCTACCTCCCAACATGTGAGGTAGCGTGCTGATAGCAGTAGTAACTGGTAAGCGGAGGCCGACATAATGACAGTGATTACGAGAGCCGGCTGCCGCACGGCTAATTTCAAGCCTCAATTAATTTTGTATCAACTCGTGAACATGGTTGCCAAGTATCTCGCAATTTATAATATGAAAAATACTGTAAATTTATTATTATTTGTTACTTTTAAGGTAGAAGTTTGGTGAATATATTTTACCTGCTATAACTACTATTATTAAGAAAAAATATTACGAATTGCATTATTAACGTATAGGTGTTCACCACCATTCAAACACCATTCACTATGGTGGCGACCCGGCCCTTATGACCTGTGCCATAGTGTGACATTTCGGACTTAGAGTGACATTCAACCTATGTATAACCGACTTCACGATTTACCATTTATCACATCAATAAAACCTCTATGGCTAGTCTTTTAAAATACCTTATGTACTTATAGTTAGTTTTATTTCAATGTGTAACATTCGCGTAAATAATAATAAATACACCCAACAGTCACATACACACTCCTGACCCCACACTAAGATCGAGGCTTGTGTCTGGAGTATCAGAAACTACGAGAGACTTTTCGGTCTCACAAACACTCAGACCCGGAACAAATATCTGTGGACCACACTAACATTTGTTTCGGTGCGGGAGTCGAACCCGCGGCCTCTCGTTTCACAGGCGGCGTCTTACCAACTGCGCCACGGAGGCTGTCAATCTAAGAAACCATTATACCTTATGTAGATTTAACATCAGCCAACCCTATACGTAACATACAGATTGCAGTCGTATAGATATAAAATGTATATAAGCAGTTGAATATTTAATATACAACTGCATATAACTAGTTTGCAAATCGTGTTTGCAAAACATACCAATGTTTTCAAACCCATGTTTTCGAAACGAGATGCCCCTAACACACGTTTATGTCGGTAGAAATGGACTTTTACCATCGCAGTGTTTTATGACTGAGAACTTAAACACATTTAAATTATTCAATAATAATAAACTAACCATTCATTACTTCAATCAAAGTAGGATCTTGAGGCACCAGCCCCTAGTAGCCCCTAGAAGTAAAAGTAGTTTTTATCCACTTTCTAACTTAAAAGATTTATGGGTTTCATTAATTTCATGTTTAATTTGTGATTTGATTACTTCTAGAATTTTTATTTCGTGTAGGCTAGACTCTACAACTCGCATATGGTATGTAAAGTCCGCCAACCCGCACTAGGCCAGCGTGGTGGACTATATGGCCTAACCCCTCTCAATCGTACTCTCGATTGTAGAGGAGGCTCGTGCCCTGCAATGGGACGTATATGGGCTGATACGTACAATCTAGACTCTAGATCACATGTCCCTATTCAAAGTGACTATTGGCAATACAGCAAAATGGTTTGTTTTAAAAAATGTTGCGTGTATATTGCTAGTTATTTAAACGTTTGGTATGGGTAAGCACAACGCGAGATCGAATCGTAGGGTGGGACGGCAATGACCTGAATCGCCATTGATTTAGCAAAGGTCAAGGCCAGGGTAAAATCCAGGAAGACGAACATTAATCATGTCAGACGAAGCGAAAAGGACACAAGGTCAAGCAATGCAGCATCTTTGACTGTCTTCAAAGAAAACAAGCATAATGATGTGTAGATTGTTTTCATTACTTAATATGTCAGACCAACGAGAAGTTTACCTTATTAGTTACCTTTCTGGGTTGAAGTTATGGGTTCAATACCTTCACGGTTAATTTTGTACGCCCTACAATTATTATTTGTCCCAGTCTGGAGCTTTGCAAATGTCGAATTTATGTTTGCAAAACGCACCAACGGCAAAAAGTAATTCTAATGTGCCTGTTATTTAAAGAAATCCTACGCTTATTACGGAATAAAATTAATAAAAAATAAATACACCCAACAGTCACCCTGATCTGCGGATCACACAAATATTTGTTACGATGCGGGGATCGACCCCGCAGCCGCGCGTTTCCCAGCCGGCGTCTTACCAACAGGGCCATGGAGGCTGTTCAAAAGGTAACTATATTATCTGACCTACATGTGTGATATTTGACTGCATGTATTACGAAACACTAATACACCTACCTCGATACTAGACGCATCCAATCTCCCATCATTATTTCGTGTTGTTTTTGTCTCTGTACGTAATGTGGCGCGAGTGATATTCCCAGGACTTTCACTTGACAACACTGTCCTACGCTAACGACACTTTTTGCGATATCATAACATAACACACGTGGAAAGTGTAGAGGCGCCAAGTCATTTATTATAAAAAAAAAATAAGTTACTATCATTATTACTCTAAATATGCATTGAAATACTGTCAATGGATATTTTAATTTGCTCTACAATATGATGAGTGTTAAATTTAAAAATTGAAAATTACATTTTATAAACGAATTTCACTTTCTGTGCGATGATCCTACTCGCGCCCATAAACACATCAAGCTAACTTTTAGCTGCTAAGGCTTAATGACTAAGTAGCCAATGGTCATGTATAACGTCGAATGTTCATATTTTTTTGTAATGCGCACAATCGACTCTAGGATTTTTGCAAAATATATAGCATCATTTTGTATCCCTGAACTGACGAGAATGCATGAAGAGATTGATGGAAGTGGATGAAGCGAATGTAATTTGTCAGGATTGAGCAAAGTGGCGATCCATAGTTCTGCCTACCCCTATGGTATACAGGCGTGACGACTATAAATTATATATTTATGTATGTATGTATGTATGTATCATTGTGTACCGGTGTGCAAGTTAAATTGTCGCTAATGTTTGTTCTAATTCAGTGATTGCAGTGCAATAATTAAGATGGTTCAGGCATAAATAACTTGAAAATTCTTTTGTTTAGTCTTAAACACATTTGTCAAATCTATTTTACGTTTGTTTGGTGGGCTAAGATTGAAAACATAATAAGAGAATAGAATGAATAAAATGCATGCATAAAAAAGGGTTAAACCACTCATTAGAAAACAAGAATGAAACAAGTTTGTACACACAACAAATTAAATATGAAACTTGTTTGCCAATCATGTTTTTATAGCATCACATATCATTAAATCTCTTTATACATAGATGTTTATGTATCATATACTTAAAAGTAAATGAAATTAATTAATTTACATAGACTTATCATAGAAATTGGATTATATATGAAAGAGAAAGAACTTACAATATTTATATTTTTTTTCTTTACAAAAATATGATTAATTCTTCTGTTTTAGATTTTTTTCAAGCAAATATAACCAAAACTTGCTACACATGTATCTATGTCCATTATGGATACCATCATTTTCTACATTAACACACAACATTAATAAGCAATCCCAATCCCTATCTAAGGATCGATCCGGAAAATAGACCAATCAGAACACATCAAATGTTGGCGTGTCGGCAATACCTTGAGCCCATTGGTTTATTTTCGCGATCGATCTTCAGATAGAAACGAAGATCGTTTATTAATCTCGGCCATAAGTAAATATTATAACACCATAAATGAAAATCCCTTAGATTTAATATAATACTATCACTACACATAATATTATTAATGAGCCATGCTAAAGAGAAGACATATTTACAGTGAGACAGTTGGCCATCATCCATATTCTCTACTATAATATATATTGGTGGACTTCCCAAACTGTTAAAATTCTTTGATAAATTCTCAGGTACCTTTCCTTCTCTGTTATATCTATATACATAAGGCAACTAAATGTTCCAAACTAAGCTAAACAAGTGCCGATGACCCTAAATGAGTACACCAAAGTTGATTGCATATAATTAGACCCTGTTAGACGTAGTGTATATCTATTGTTTGATTGCTCTACAAAAATTTATAAACCAATTTCTAGTTGATATTGTCAGTTTTTTCAATTAATAATGTGCATTAGAAGCTGATGTAGAAATGACTGGATAAGAGTAGAATAGGACTAATTTGTGTCTGGCAAATCTCAAACTATATAAAATATTATGGTGGAAATAAGATTGGAAAATTGTATCATTAATATCATCTATACTTCCTTCAGGGATGCAGGAGTAATTTATGTATAAAGTATACAAATTACAACATGTTCTATATTTTGAGTGTTGTTTTTAGAAGTAGTATTCTTGGTATATTCGTAGTTATAACATACAGGTGTGAATGACATTACAACTAAACCAAATATTTACCATAGTACCATTTAAAGATATTATGTCTTAGCTAACAAATATGTAATACTGCACACATAACACAGGTCACATTAAAGCTATTCCAGTTTACATTCTTATTGGATATTCTTATAACCATGCTCAGAAATATTTTTTCCTATAATATTTATACAAGTTTCTGATTGGATTGGAAATAACCAGTTGAGTATAAACTAGAAAAAACTAACATAATATAGTCATCAAAAACAAGGAAATAATATTATGAGCTTCAAATGTTCTCATTAGCTGTAATTCTTAACCCAAGTCAAATGTGATATTGTTACACATATAAACAGTACTATGAAATTTTTCCAATACTTGCTCCACACAACTTTCACAATTAATATCCATAGATTTGCAACTAGATAATAAAAGTGAATGTATTTCCTTGAATTTTAATACAGTTTAATAAAGAAATATAACAGATCAGCTGACTGACATGTCTATGAATGTTGTGTAATAATACTCAGGTAAAGTTTTAGTGGGATAATGCTGAGTTTTATCAACACTTCAATATTGGAGGCAGAATAAATTCAAATAATTGGTGGATTTGATACTTTCCACTTGCCTAATTCCCAAAGATGGGTGTAGGGTATATAGAATTACTCAATTAAACTCAGACAAAACAAAACAGATAAAATAGTAAACAATGTGATCATGCTGATTACTAACGCAACCTTGAAATATTTACTCCTTTGTTTTACAACAAATCTAATTAATCCACAGATAAACATAATTAGAACATGGCTTGACTGAATTAACACATATTGTTTTGTTACATTGATGGTAAAACAACAATGTTCGCATGACATTCACGCAGTTAATTTAAATATATGCTTGTGTCATCGAAACACAATGAGGCGCGCTGTACATAACTCGCTTCAACGAGCGTGGAGCAAAGTTCAAGTCCTAGCAAAAAGGTTAAATCGTTCATACAAACAACGTTAATTACGCTGTACTCGCTTAACCTTAGCTAGTGTTCGTATACAATTAGAAAAAAAACATAGTGTACCTGAGTCCAGATTCCTGTCCGCACCCCCGGTCATTTTCACTAATCTTGGAGTCAAATGGGACCAGTCAATGCGTCAGCGGGCAGCGCGCTCCGCTCCTGACGGCCCAGCACCACGATCCACGCAGCAATTATAAAAAGAACCCAATTTCAATGTCACAAATGTAACACGAGGGTACTGGCGACGTCTCGCCACCGCGCGCCCCACCGTCACACTAACCACGCGACACGCACCCTACGCAGTAATATCATAACAGAATTTACCTTTTCCCTCATGGTAATTAGTATCCCGATGTTTATGTCCTTCGTTATCAGCCATATTCGATTTATTTATTTCGACTACTGACTTGACTGAACATAGCGACGTGAAATTTTTCCAACTCGACGCAAGTTGACAACCTTGCGGAGGAAAAAAGACGTGTCATTTGTCAAAATTAGAGAAATAAACCGGAGTTTACCGATGTATTTAATTAATAAATATCATTTAAACTGCATTTCACGATACTCTATATTTTTAAAATAAAATATAAAGCTCCTACTTTCGTCACAATTACACAATGACTACGTATACATTGCGCTACTCTTTGCATTGCGCTTTATTTAATTAGCATTAATCGTAATTGGTACGTTTAAAAGTGTGATAAAGAGTTGTAGTTCAAATAAAAAAAACTTATATTTCGAGAAATAATTTACATTTAGTTTTATTATTTAAACAAACACACACAATAATTTAAAATATATTTTTGACCATTACTGAAACCATAAAGCAAAATTTGTAAACATGTTTGGTCTGCTGATTCACCTGTCAAAACCTTCATTGAGTTTGTCCTGTGGTATCAGATTTCGAAAATTATTTTCTTACTTATTCCTGTAATATCACATAAACTATCAACAAATAAGTAAGATGCAGGTAAAACATTTATTTTCGGATAATACTAGGACAATAAGCATTAAGTTAGTGTGTTTATTTTCTTCATATTTGGCATTTATTTTTAGAACCCTAATGAGGATACAGAATGGAACGATGTCCTTCGTGCGAAGGGTATCCTGCCTGCCAAGGAGGCCGAGGTCTCGGAGGACGAGATCGTGAAGATGATAGAGCAGACCATCCAGCAGAAACAGGCTGAGAGTGAGTGAATAACAGTACTTTGGTTTTAGAGGTTATAACACCTGGAGTTTTCATCTATACATTTCAGTAGTTATATAGTGAATTAGAAGATTTTATGATTTATCGATAACATCAAATTCGCGACTGTTATATTCTTCTGGCTTAAGTTATGTGTACAAAACTTATGTGTTACTTAATTACCACTTTCAGAGGATAAAAAGATGTCAGAGCTTGACCTCGATGAGCTTGATGAGTTAGAAGATTCTGAAGACGAGGCCGTTCTAGAAGAATATAGGAGGAAAAGGATAGCAGAGATGAAAAGGTTATCAGAGAAACCCAGGTTTGGAGAAGTCAGAGAGGTTTCAGGACAAGATTATGTTCAGGAAGTGAATAAGGCTGGAGAGGGTATCTGGGTGGTCATACACTTGTACAAGCAGGGGTAGGTAGTATTGTATTTCAAAAACATACTATGTTTGTGATTTAACAGTACTTACATTTTGTTTACTACAGTGTTCTAAAATTTCTTGTTATTTGTCACTACACTTATTATTTAAATCACAATAGAATTTATATTCTTAATTAAACTAAAATGTCAACTTTTCACCTTCTATTATAGCATCCAGCAGTGTGCCCTCCTGAACCAACACATGAGAGAGCTGGCATTGAAGTTCCCATACACAAAGTTCTTGAAGGCAGTGGCACAGACTTGCATCCCCAACTTCCCGGAGAGGAACCTGCCCAGCGTGTTTGTGTACTTTGAGGGAGATATGAAGAAACAGTTTGTTGGGCCTCATGAATTGAGGGGGACATCACTTACATGTGATGGTAAGGGTTTGATGTATTTTTACCATATTATATTGAAAAATTTGTGCAGTGATAATTAATTTGTCTGTGAAGTAATAGATTTGGTTCCCATACTTATGTTTGTTGGATCCTAGAACATAAGTCCCATGACATATTGGTCTGGTGAGATTAAAAAAATCCCTTATAATTTTTAGATATATCTCTTAAATTGAAGAGTATTAATAATATTTTGATGTCGTTTTCAGAATTTGAATACATCCTGGGCCAAGCAGGGGCAGTGGACACGAAAATAACAGAAGATCCCAGACCAAAAATCAAGGATAAAATGTTCACCGACCTGGGGAGCAATGATTGGTGACAACAGTGTTCTTAATGTAGTGTGAATGACTAATGCTTCAAGCGTGGGTGTTGGTTTGCTTCAAGTGCTGAATTATTTATTTACTATCTTTAATTCGAGATTATAGCATCACATGTTGAGAAACATTAGGGCTATTCCCACAGTAAATCTTTTTAGAATTTCGTTTCTGATGTAAATGATCTCTTCATTCAATGTCCAAAGGGAGATGTCAGCATTTATACAAGTGGCATTTATTAATAAAAGTAGTAATGACATACCTGCTGTATCATAATATCATAGTCATTTTATTGTCTCATTGTATGTTTAAGCATACTGATGCTGTGCAGTAATTGTATCAAAGAATTATCTTGAATTTTATGACATGCATTTCATTTGCATGTGGAAATAGCCCTATTGTTTGTTCATAATATATTATTCTTAAGACAAATACAATTATACTTTTTATTTAAGTAAATGTAAAATAGTTTGGAGAGAGAGTGCTATCACTAAAATATTACTAATTATTACAAAAATGTAATATGAGTTATTAGTTTTACACCAAAGAATTTTAAATAATCATGCAGTCTGCTCTCCAATAAATGACAACATATATGACAAGAAAATCTTAACTCAATGGTGCTGTATATTATATTTTATAATAAAACAATAACTTCTATAGTCTTATCTATTTATTTGCATTCTATGCATTCTTATGTCTTAGTTTATTTTCATAAACAATACCTTTTCTAGTCCTTACAAATTAAATTTACACTGTTACAGTAAATGAAAACAATTTATAGATTAAGCGAGAATTATGAGAATTCATACACGTCTTGTTGCATAAGGTGAATGGTTGAAAACAATTTCGAGAGTAAGTTAAATCATACTGGTACAGACACAAACATAATTTTAATTACATTTTCCATACAAATGTAGAGATGTTCCATTATTTTAACAAAGTTTATGAATATCCTTGACATCCAAATTTCAATAATATCAATTCAGTATTCGAAGGTGGTAGGAATATTATTGAAAAATACAAGCATTGAGACCTTTTTGACACCACTTCTTGACGTTTTTGTAAAATTTACACAATTTGTAGAAAATAAAATTTCATCTAAATTAAATGGGATGTCGTAGCACATTCTGGTGAGGGCCCTTGATATTCTATGGTTTTTTTAAGCTGAAATAGCAAAAAATTATAGATCTCCAAAAATTCTACTCAGACTTACTGGATACCCAGTCTACTCTTAAATTGAGAGGTCCATTTATATGAATGGTGCCTGTGATATGAATTCTGCCATATGCCAACCTACAACTGCCTGTAATACACTCGTGATGAAGTGACAATGACGAAAACAAAAATTGAACTGGGCCTGTAGTGATAAGTTAGCAAGAATTTCCCCGGGCCAGTACATGTGTCGTGGTCCCTCAGCAGCCGCGGTGCAGGTTGAGCGCGGCCACGGTGCGCGCGAGCGCGGGCTCCACGGGCAGGCGCGAGCGCACGCCCAGCTCGAACACGCGCAGCAGCAGCCGCGCCGCCGCCTCCTGCATGCCCACGCACAGATCCGCCAGCTTGTCCAGCGCCGCCTGCGACACTTCAGCACGGCTCGACTCCAGACACTCTATCACTGCGCGGTAACCTGCGATACATAATGTTGCTGTACCAAACTAGCTAATGCATATAATTTACTGTAAAATTGTATCAGCTTATATGCGACTAATTGCAAGACATGGGTCTCTTTTAAAATGAAGAGTACGATTGAGAAGGGTTAGGCCATATAGTCCACCACACTGGCCTAGTGCAGGTTGGCGGACTTTACATGTTATCAAAATTCATAAAAACCGCTATCGTATACAGGTTTTCTCACGATGTTTTTCTTCATCGTTATAGTGCGTGGTGGTTGACTATTACAATTTAAAAGTCAGAGGTGTGCCCTGGGATTGTAACCCACAACCACCGTGAATATGTCAATGGCTAAAGTGCTGTTTACCATCAACTGAATGTGATAATTGTCGTCTTTTGCTCACAATATATAGTACATACCAGGAGTAACGTCCTTGACGGCGGGCAGCAGCTTGGCCAGCAGCGCGAGCGCGGCGTTGCGCAGCGGCGCGTGCGTGGAGGCGCACAGCGGCGCCGTGGCCCGCAGCAGCGCGCCCGCCGCGCTCGCCCCGCCCCACGCGCCGCCGCGCCGCGCGCCCCACGCCTCCACCTCCTGGACACGTCACACGTTATATTGTACTTTATAACTTATTTCTTACGGAGAAAAAAATCAATGGCGTTACAAATAATTGTGGCCTTGAGTCACAAGCGATTTAAATAAACAATTTTTTTAGCTAACTTCTAACAGACGAAAAATAAAAAATATCAAATGCGTTCTACCGAGCATATTTTTAAAACTATGTTGCCGTCTGACTAAACGCGTTTGAGCTGCAGCTCCATTAGAAATAAATCTAATTTTCCTTTAAAAATAATTATAAAAATAGTGGTGTCATTTCAACAAACGCATTGTCGAACAAAATACAGTGTTACGAATGCAATATTCTGGTTCCTTAGTATGAAACATACATTACTTTTTACAAATCATTAAGTCAATTTAAATATTGCCCAATATCCATGTTTGAACATGAACTAACACAAGAAAAATATTTTTAAAATAATACAATAAATATCGATTTAATAAAGAAACGATGTGGTGTATACCTGTATGCACCAGAGCAGGTTGTCGGGCGTGTCGGCGCGGCGCTGCAGCGCGTGCAGCGCGTGCGGGGGCGGAGTCGCCGACGCGGGCGGCGCCACCTCCGACGTCGACAGAGAACTCAGCGCCGGCACCGACCTGCACGAACATATCTCACTTATCAGAACATATTACTTATGGCGTTGCTGCGGCAATCCAGCTGGCAACTGCTTGTTTTTATAGTAAGTAATATATACAAATAGTTTATAGACAAAAAAAGTGTGCAATAAAAATAATCTACAATATGTTTCCTTCAAGATGATTGTGGCCATATTTTAGAAGGTTACTCCGCAGCAAAATATAGCTGTCATTAAAAACCAAATACTTGCAGAAAGTGACAGAATTTTAAGGTTTTCGCATCCACCTGCCATCGTGTATGATGTTGGAGAACCCAAAATCTGTATAAAACTCGTATATAACATTGCTGCCAGCCCTCATGGCGGACTGTGGCCTAAGCCCACTCAATGGAACTCTTAATTGAAGAGACCTATGTCCTGTAGTAGGTCGTATATGGACTGATACAAATAATAAATTCAATACTGACTGCAAAGTCTCCCGATGCGCGAGCAGCAACGCGGCAGCTCTTTGCGGCCTCGCAGCAGTGTATCTTCTCATCAACGCCGCCACCCTTTGTGTCATGGCGGACCCTCCCCCGCCGCCCCTGTCCCCGCCCTGCCGCACCATATCCAGGAAACAGTCCAGGATGCCGTGCACTTCCTCACTGGAATATATAGAGTAAATTAGTGAATAAATTTGGTTTTGAAGGATGAATAGCATTGGGGCATTTTGCAACTTTTATTTCAGTAAAAAAAATATTAGCAGCAATATCAATACTTTGGCGGTATGTGGTCACCTCTGCTTATAAATATACATAACATTTAAAAACAACAATGCCATTAATTCAAAGATCTTTTGAGTAACAAACTCTGTCAATAATATAAAATGTATTTCTTCAACACTTTCTTCTGTAAATGAACTGCCAATCTTTGAAAAAAGATTAAAGAGAAAGAAAAGTATCACACCTTCAAATTTACCAGAAAACATATTTTGTACCATGTATTTAAAACACACCAATTTCAAAATCCGTCAAATTCCTTACTGATCCTACTTACTTTCTAAAAAACTTAATCGCACAAATAAAATAGGTACCTGAGCGGCGGGCGGAACAGCTCCTCGTCGGCCAGCACCTCCAGCGTGGCCAGCAGGTGCTGCAGCGCCGCCTGCGAGTGCGCGCGCGCGCCGCGCACCAGCGCGTGCAGCAGCGGCAGCGCGCGCCGCCCCGCGCACACGCCGCGCGCGCTCGCGCCGCGCCCCTCCGCCTCCATGCGCGACAGCCTGCGGGGGGGATCAATCCGAGTCTTTCAAGAGTCATGTTCCTCGCGAGTCATTTCATGTGGATGACAACAATAATATTTATGACTAATTAATACATTGATTGCGACGTCAAAACTACAAATTATCGATTGGTAAAACATTAGAAGGGTATCAAATCATTGTAGTTGTAATCGAATACAGCAGCTCATAATCGCCCACTATTAAGAATGAAAGTTCTCTAAAACTAAGCCATAATTCGTCACGCTTATTCAGTACGTGATGGCGGACTTTACATAGTATAGAAAATGTTGTAAATATGTCTATGCAAGTTTTCTAAAAATGTTTTCCTTCACCATTAGTGCGTGGTAGACGCGATTTTGGTCTGATGCATTACCCTGTAGTAGAGTGTAGTGCGTACTTGTGCGAGTGGTCCTTGGAGTGCGGGTAGTGCGCGGCGAGCGCGGTGAGCAGCGTGTGCGAGGCCTTGTCGGCCGCGCTGGTGGACAGCGCCGCGGCGTCGCGCAGCGCGGCGGGCGCCTGCAGGGGGCTGCGGCACGCGGCCCGGGGGCTGCTCTCGCGCAGCAGCTGCAGCACGCGCGGGACCTGCGGGGTGGGTTTGGGAATGACTACTAGGGAAATCAGTAATGGAGCTATGATGTCAGGTATCATAGAGTACCACCGAGTGTTTATACCAAATACCAATAATATAAAGCATGGGGCTGAGTGTTTGTGAGACCAAAAAGCCCTTGTCGTTTCCGATACCCACAACACAAAAATCGATCTTACTGATTATTTCCTGACCCCATCAGGACTATCTATATGACTATTGGGTATATTTATTTATTTTATTTATTATTTACTACACTTGTCTCCACTAGAGTATAGACAGACCTTCATGTAGAGCAGCAGCAGCAGCATGGGGTGGTGCTGTGCGGCGAGCGCGCAGGCCAGCAGCGCGTGCGAGGAGCTGCAGCAGCGCAGCACCAGCGGCAGCCGCGCCTCGATACGCCGCCGCATGGCCTCCACGCCGCCCGCGCGCTCCGCCTCCTCGCTCTCCTGGACCACGTACCTCACCAAGACTTTCAACTGTGAAATAACGCCGACGTCCCACAGGATAAAAACGTCATCGAACCAAGCACATCTGACGTCCATACACACTTTATAACAGGGCACATAACAAAACAGAAACACCAAAAATTTAGGAAACTAAACAATAAAAAATATGAGATAAAAACATTAAATAAAAAGTGCTTTCAAAAAATTGCAATACTTACACATAAAAATAAAATCGCAGATCCAATGATTTGGACGTACTTTCATTTGAAACACAGCAAATCAAAGTGCAAGTTGGTCAATGTCAGCGGTTTAAAAAGTTTTAGGCATAAACAAAAATATGATGGGTATTAAAATTATGCTTGATCTATATTTTGATATAAATATATAAAAAAGCATACTAAAAATATAGTATAGTAAAAGATGTATGTAACGCTGAATAAAAATGAAATAAAATACTGTAAGAATAAAGTGTTGCATTGATAAGCTGTATTAGAATTTGTTATGTAATATATATAAGAGTATAAATAAGATAGTGTATACCGTGTATGTAAAATACAGGAACGTATACTATGTAATGTAGAAACTAATTAGCTATAAGATACTAGATAAAAAACAAAAACAGAAAAGCACCAAAAAAATATATATAAAAAGAAAAACAAAAGAAAAATGGAACTCTATAAAAAAACCAAAAAAGTATCTGCAAAAAAGTAAAAATAAAAAGAAAAAAGAAAAATAAAAATACAAAAAGAAACAAAAAGAAAAGAAAATAAAAATGGCAAAAATATATATGATAATCTATATAATTAAGTTAGTTAACTAGTAAGAAGTATGTTAAGGAAATCAACAGTCATAAAAAATGACTAAGTGTATAATATATGTGATCCCTTAAATTAGAAAGAAGTAATATTTGATAAGAAACTGTTTAAGATAATATAAGATGGTAAAATAGAAATAAATGAAGTAAGAAAGATGTAAGAATATAAAGATACCATGAAAGTATATGTCAAATATGGTACTGAAAAAAAAAATACTAAAAAATGTAAAGATGTTTATCTGAAACAATTGAGTGCTGTGAAAGCATTCACACACCAAAGGTCCTCAACAGATATTGGGGGAGAAGACGCGATCTGGACGAAGCTCCAGAAAAAAAAAAAAAAAAAAAAAAAACTGAAATAACAATCAATTTGTTATTTTTGACTTTTTCCAGTAAGAAACCCATAATCAATAAAAAACCTTTCTTTCCTTTAGCCACAAATTCTTTAAGTAGGATGTTGAGTATTTCTAGTGATGCCAGGCTATTAATATCCACCCAAATAGTGATCATCATACACAAACTTGTAAAATTCTTCGGAGTGATCAAGATCACAAATTTTTTTAGAACGACGATCCATTAGTAAAAGAGAGTAAAGGTGTGCGCGTCCGTGCGTGTGTTCGTACGTGTGCGTGCGTGTGCGTGCGTGTGCGTGCGTACCTGGTGGTGGTCGAGGCGCAGCGTGTCCTCGTGCACGTAGTGCTTGGGCGTGGTCTTGTCGCGGCCCTGCCACACGCGCGGGCTGCCGATCAGCGTCTCCGCGAAGTTCAGCACCGACGTCGCCGCCCAGTCACTAACCACAACATATTATTCAACATAGCAGTAGGCTGTGAATTATCAGGCACGAGTTTACTATTGATTTTGGTCCAGATGGGAAAAGTCTATGCTTTCCAGGCATGCCAGATTTACACAGTGATCTGTTGCAAGTGGCGCTGGCTTTACGCATTTGACTTTGTTTGACAGTATAATACTGCCACAGTATTTCGCATCAGCTATAGCACCTCTAGGCACAAATACCAAGAAAACTGTACAATGTTGAAAGCCTCACCCGTCCGGGTGCAGCAGCGCGGAGAGGCAGGTGTGCAGCGTCCTCCAGGAGGCTCGGTGCGCCAGCAGCGTCACCACCAGCGGCCGCCACGTCGCGCATCCAGACCGGAACATCAGCCGCATCTGCGCATGCAATATTATGTTAATTTCAGTTCAATTTACTAAATAAATATTCAAAAACAGCATCAAGTATTTTCTGAAGTGTGGGAGTAATTAAAATTTGATTCGTAAATGAGACGAGATGTTAAACAAATAGCGCGCTACTAAACAAGAGTGAGTCTTCAAAAACATCTTTAACTAACTCGTTTAAACCTGCAGATATTTTCTATAGTAGGGACGGTGAATATTTGATCACTAGTTTATTGTAAGATGCCACGATGAATTATTTTGTTATTTAGTTTGTATGTATGTGTGTATGACGCGCCTGCCTCTGCGGCTGCGGGCCCAGCGTCTCGCGCTGCAGCTCGGACAGCCAGTCCAGCAGCAGGCCGCAGCCCAGCCCGCCGCGCGAGAACACGTGCGCCGCCGCCTCCGCGCCCGCCTCCACCTTCACCTGCGTACAGACTGGGGTTATAGCTATACAGCAAATATGACACTCATGTACAGCAACGTTACGAGGAGAGCGTTGATAGACTATGAAAAATTTTTTTTTTTTTGATATATTCATTGATGATAATCTTGTTGATGTAGTTAAGGAAATTTATCATTTAATCCGGTCTAGATATTGGAGCATCGAAAAATTCTTCCTACCGTCTAGTACAATACAAATTATTGTATCTTTATAACTTTGACGCGTGAATTGCTGATCCTACGTTTTTCTGAATCTTTTGTTGTAGATATGAGACACTACAAGGAATGACAGGATACAAATTGGTCTCAAAAACAAACGACATAAGACTCAAACTGGAAAATAACTAACCTTATTTTCGTAGTGTCCCTCCTGGTTCTTCTCGAGTAGATGTGAAATAACATCGACAATGAGGCGCGGGTCTTGCGTCTCGATCATCTTGTTGCCGATTGCTTCCAATGTGATTGGAGTGGCTGCCTCCAATGCTGCACAATCACGATAACTTATACTTATGTATTTATCATATGAATAACGGATATGTTTAAAAAATATTCAGCCACAGTTTGCACGTACTCGTGTACGTATGGTACGCAAGTACGCGTATGTATACGCAAAAAATAATTTATCCGACAGTTGTATATTTTTATATTGCCTCACAACCTGCAATCTCCGATAGTTTTTCTACACGCCAATTGTAATATTAAAGGAGAGTTCGAATCCCGCACGGAGATAAATGGTACGTATGCAACGTACACGCACGCCAATTTCACCGGATTTTCTGCGTGTTTGCGTATATTGTCCCTAACGCCATTGTAGCTTGAATGTATACCTGCAATGAGCTGATCCCTGGACGCGTTGGTCGGCAGCCTGGCGTGGTGTACTGCGAGGGCATCAGCGTCGCTCTTGGCGAGCGCGTGCTCCCCTTGCGCCAGGACGCGCAGGATGGACGCCACGGGACCTGCCGCGCACTTCGACTTCGCCAGGAGGTTCACTGCCATCTGATGACACAATGCTTTGTTATACAAGGTGTCAAAACTCAATTATAAGGCAATGTAAGAATGACCAAAGTATAATGTGATATAAACAAAATATCAGAGTTTAATCTTAGATAATTTTCAAGAAACAGCTGTTGAGAATCGCCTGCTAAAATATTCTTCGCAACGTGCACCGGTCTATGAGCGTGCTCATACTAATTATTTTTTACACAAATTGAAACTTTTTGTCTTAACCGTGTGGTTCATTATACGTGTCAGAATTACGCACAGTCATCTTTCATTTTTTCATTTGTTCTTAAATTTTACCTAAATTCCTGGATAATCTCCCCACCAACAGCTTTTGAAACAGAAATTTAAAAATATTCACATTGACCCACCACTGTAACAATGTGACGCTTGATTTCTTTACTTGATTATTTTAATTGATATTTCGTGTACATGTTGGTACTGAGTTCCTGTTATTCTGGCTTGGATATACATCAAACGGACTGGTATTTGAGTATGTTTCAAATGGGATGAAGTTCAGCAGGGTAAAGCAATTTTTTCCTAGATGAAGCCGGATCGAGGCGCTAGTTTCTGCACCTGTTAATTGGATACGGTTCTGGTTAGTACATACGTCTCTAAGCTCGTTATTCTTGAGCGGCAGCAGCGCTCTCAGCAGCGGCGCCACCAGCGCAGCCCGGGCTCCGCTGAGCGCATGCGCGGGGAACTCGGGCGCCGACAGGAACTCGATCACCACCTCCACGTGCACGCCCGCCGCGCCGCCCTGCAGCATCGACGACACTTCCGAGGACACGCGCTGCAATATACGAACGATTATACACGGTTTTATAATATAGATTGAATAGGGTTCTTCCGAGCCGGACATTTTGGGGGACGCTTTTAGGGAAATGAAAATAATCTTTATGCAAAAACATAAGAATAGTTTAGAAGATTTTTTGAAACGTTAATCGGTGCCTCTTAGCCGGCGGCATAAGTATTTCGTTTCGTATTTTATTTTGGCTTGCGTTTAATATGATCTGACTTACGAGTTTACGCATTGTTATCAATCTCGGAGTCGCTATCGATTCGTCCAATGATGCCGACTTTATCTCGTCTTTTACGACGGGCAAGAGACATCGAGTCAGTGCAACTTTTCTGTTTCATTTTACTGGTATTAATTTCGTTGCAGGTTAAAGACAGGTTAGGCATTCCCGGAGACTCGCTGAGCTTCAATGCTCGGTGTTATTAAAATGCGTGCCAGTGTTGATCCTGGCTTACAGGAGTTGTAATGGCGGGGTGAGGGTGGCACAGTCTCACCGCAATAAGCTGCGTAAAGGCGGTGTCGACGTCGCCGCTGAAGGTGTGCAGGCCGGCGACGGCGGAGGCCAGCAGGCCCGGCACGTCGGTGAGCGGCAGCGGCGCCGGCCCCGCCGCCGCGCCCCACGCGTCCTCCGCCTCCGCGGGCAGCGCCTCCTCCTCGAACAGGGGGTCGTCTGGTAGAAAGAATGGTTTGAAAGGTTATAGTTATACGAGTCGTAGTTATAGCGGGATGTATGTTTCGATAGATTTTTAACACTATTTCTGTGTTTTGCATTTAGACAACATTTTTCAGTTTGAAAATTATTGATGTTAATTAAAGGTAAATGTAAAATTATGCGTCACTCCTATCGGGGCTGGATAAAGTACCTTACGGGTTGATATTAAATGGACGGTGAATAGGAACGTATAAAACAAATCATTCGTTTTGATGTATATAAAACATTTCTATACCATTAGGTAGAGCAAGAACTCAATTTTATGCTTACATCTGCATTAACAGTAGATTTAAAATATATTTTAAAATTGTCTATATTAAGCTGTATTATTGATCTATAGTGTATGTTCTACTGCTGAAGGTGGTGCAGTACCGGGCGGCAGCGCGTGCGGCTGCAGGCGGAGCGCGGCGGCGAAGGCGCTGCCGCCGCTGGCGCCGCGCGCTCGCTGCACGCGCAGCAGCTGCGACATGTACGCGCGCTCCACGCCCAGCCGCGCCACCGCGCCCGCCGGGCTCGCGTCCAGCGCGCGGAGCAGCGCGCTGTGCAACAACACATGCGTATATTCAAACAATACAACTCACACGCAAATTCAGTTACACATTCTTTTATAAACGCAGTTACGATTACGGGTACGCAGTAACGCACACGCGCGCTTAAACGTACACGCACGTACGCAGTCAAAAAAATAAGAAAGCGAAATTTACTAGTTCTAAAGATCAATGCTAAATCCAATAGCATGATACTAACCTCATAGAAGCGACCGGCATGCCGAACGTCTGTATGAACAGCGCGAGCTTGTGCGCGGGCAGGGCGCGCAGCCCCGCCTCCAGCAACGGCGGCCGCGCCGAGCGCACCAGGTGCAGGCGCAGCCAGTCCGGCAACAGCGCCGCCTCCTCCTCGCCGCCCGCAGCGCCCGCACCGCCCGCACCCTCCGCGCCGCCCACCAGCTGCGACGCGGGGGCGTCCGCGCCCACCCACACCGACTCCAGCCACGAGTACATCTCCTGGTCGCTGTCGTCTGTCGAAAACGGACATTTGGTAAATATTTATGCGTGGCAATAATCGAATAAGCTTTTCGTTTGTTTGTTCGAATTATACAATGAAAAAGTGAGTAGATTAGCAGGCTAGTATCTAATATATGCAATGTGTACGTAGGACAACGCGGTCAGACAAAGTCAGACAACGAAGGTTGCAGTGCATTGCTGAATGCAGACTAGAAATCCTTAGGGGCTAAGGAGCGTCTATGTGTAGAAGTAGAATTCTTGTGGATAAAGTAGTATAGTATCGACCGAGCACGCAGTATAGTATAGTATCAGCAGTACGCACACACGGAGGGTCCGAGACACAGCAGCTTGAGGTGCGCGTGCGCCAGCACGAGCGGCAGCACGGCGCGGCGCCCCGACGCCCAGTGCAGCGCCACGCGCTCCGAGCACGCCCACGCGCCCTCCTCCTCCGCCGCGCCGCCGCGCACCTGCACGCAACACCAGGCATGCTCTACATACACTCTGCACGTCACTTTTCAAGGCTCTGCATCGAAGAAGACTGAATACCGCCCAATTCGGCTATGTCCAGTCACAGATATTTTTTGGATCCTGCTCACATCAAATTTACTGAAATGACAGTTTTAAAGTTTATCACAACTAGATATAATACATAAAAACGCGAAAGAGGGGTCTTTGTGTTACAATAATATTATTTTGTATAACAAACAAAAACGACCTTAAACAATAAATACATAAAGTACATACCAATTTAAACAGCAACCATTGAAGGACGAGTCGGTTTAATACCCCACTAATAAAAACAAGAGCTGGTACATAATTCTGACCTTCTGCAGATGCGTGTAGAAGATCTGCGTGATGGCATGCAGCGTGTGCTGCTGCGCTAGATGCAGGCGCTGCAGCTCGGGATCGTCTCCCGGCGCGGGACCCACGCTGCCCGTGCCCAGCACGCCGTTCATCACCGTCGTGCGCTCCATCACCATCTGGCTCAGATCCTGCAAACAATATAGAATTGAACTTTTTGAATGAACATTTATATGTTATATGTGTATAATCACTCAATAACACATCAACTGCGGCTCACACACACGTTGTGTTTAACAGCTGGGTCTCACACACCAGGTGTGTTATTCATCCATACGCCTAAGCCTGGTAGCTTGGCAGTTATTTTGGCGTCTCAGCGTATTAGTACAATACAGTTAGAAAGCACTTTATACTAACTAGAACAATATCCGTGTGCAGCTTATGCGAAGTCCGGGCCACGTATTTAGCCAGGAAGGCGATGTAGGCGGCCACATGTTTGGGGATGCACTCCACGAGGCAGGCGGCGCGGATCCGCCCCACCACCTCCTCGCGCACCGCCTCCCAGTGCCGCAGCTCCCACAGCAGCTCCAGCCACTCCCTGGGGAACAGGTACTTTATCATTGGCAGTGTAAACTATTTTCACAATAATATCAAAATTTACAAGTACTACCGGACTTATATCGGTTATAATTTTTGTATTAAAAACTTATTTAAAATGGATTTTCAGACCTGGGCATTAAATTCAAGCCAACACCATACTGTTTAACCTATATACTTAAGAAATAAATGGGGTAATACTTCTCATAAGTAAACAATACTAAAAATTCACCGACAGTTTTTTTTTTATAAGTTGCAATGGCCATATATGGCCAATGACTATATGCCCTAACCACTCTCAATCGATTCTCTCGATTGTAGAGTAGGCCCGTGCCCAGCAGTGGGACATATATTGGCTGATATAGATATAGATATAGAAGTTACAATAATAAATTATACAAACATGTTTCAGATTACTCACTCAGGGCTAACTTCAGCGTTATAATCCATCTCGATGGTTTCCTCCGTGGACTGCGACAGGACCAGTTTGAGACCCTGCAAATTGCATACAAGGTTTTACATAGATGATTCAAAGACTATGATATCTTTATTGATTAATCATATATCATACTATGTTCCCATATGCACAACATTTCTTCAGACATGGACTTTTTCACTAATTTGTATTTGAATGGGTAAATTTTGGCATGGTGAGCTATGACTATTTTTTTTAAATAACGAGGATAGACCTGACCTTGCCGTCGATAAAGTTATAAGACAGAAAGGCTAAACAGTAGTGGCGAATGCTCCTTAGAAGCCAGTTCCTACCGGCTTCCCTTTTGTAATTTATCATTACACTATAAACAAGCAAATTATTCAAACTTATTTATTTAATATCAAAACTCAATTATTATTTTTTACATTCAACGACATCTGTCGGCCAGATACGTAAACATTACTAGGAAGCGGCACAGTAAGCCCTTTTTATTGCGACGCGGTGCGACCTCTGGCGAATTCCTGTAAAATTGTTCGGCTTATTCAATAACACTAGCGCGGCCCGTGCGCCGCCGCCCGCCGCCGCCCCGCCGCCGCCCCGCCGCCACCGCGCCGCCCGTTACGCATTGTATAGTATGCAACAAACCACGCAAAATTGTACATTAAATTGATAATGATTTAAGGTTCAATTTACGCTAAAAAAGCAAGAGGCAAGCCGCAGCTTCTCCGGCATTTCGTGTGTTTAGGTATAGATATTACTTATTACAATAGCGAAATGCGGAGTTTAATGTATTTATAAGTGTTGTATTTACATTTTTACAATATATTCATGGTTCATGCAATTAGTTTTAAATGTTTTTAATTACAAAATGTGTAATATTAATATTATGGTTTTAATGGAAATTACTAATCGTTAGGAGCGTACTAATATGTTTAGGTTGTCGATTTTACAAATAAAGTTAGTGTTTAGATTTTAGGACGTGCTCGATCCTCGCCTGAGGAATACATTGTCTTACTAATGTTACAACTGATAAATGCGGGGCTATCGTACTTGTTAAAATATTGAGTCTAGGTTTTTATTTCTTTTATATTAATCTTATATTCACGTGCAGTTTAGAAATATACTTTTTTTTTTTCTCATTATTTAAGCATGGTTTACTTTTTATTTCATGGACATTGTAAATATTGTATAAGTACATAGGTAACGAAAATATTAAAATTTAATTGACGGCCGCAATAGGCAGATGCCACAATATCACTTACTAAATGAAACCCATTATTTTAGTTTGGTGAGTAAGATTCTCGAAGCAATAATTTGCTGGTGGGAGGATATTCGCAAAGGTCCGAATATAAGGACACACGTGCATAAGTGTGTCACGTTTTGCGTTCATTCTGTGAAACATCACACAGTAAATTTTTAATCTCTATTCGGACTGCACTACGCTTACTATCAGTCGCATTCACAGATTACTTAGTACTAGTCGCATTGTAGTCATTTAGTAATCCCTTAGCCCTTCTAATATTATAAATGTGAATGTTAGTTTGTTTGTTACGCTTGCACGCAAAAAATACTCAACCGATCATCATGAAACTTTGTACACATATTCTTGGGGGTATTAGAAGTAACATAGACTACTTTTTATTCAGAAAAAATAGTGTTCCCGTGGGATGAAGAAGGAATTCCGATATATTTGCTACTTTTTCATACTCAAAAAGATGGGATGGGACTGGATTACATTTCATTAGTGAGAATGAGACGGGGCGGGCGGGATATAACGGGATGGGACGGGACGGGATGGGAGATTTCAAATAAAATTAACCACGCAGACGAAGTTTGCGGACAGAAGCTAGTAACAGGATAAAGAAAATAAACATATTTTGTGTTTTGAGCTTCGGCTTCCCTTTTAAAAAATGTCACCCTTCGCCACTGCTAAACAGTAAGCCAGTGTTGTTGCTGATGAAGCAACCCTGGCTGTTTTCCCGCGACATTAATTATGCAGTGACAGAGCATTTCATTTTTTTTTCTTCATCATCAGCCCTTTTGCGTCCACTACTGGTCATAGGCCTCTCCCATAGCACGCCACGTTTTTTTCTTATTGTTTACAAATCATTTTTGTTTTGTCTATTTAGAGTGCAGCACGTGCAAGCATAGTGTTGGGTACGCACCCGTCCCGCCGAGGCCCTGGTGGGCGCGTGCGCGTGCGCCAGGCGTGCCAGGTAGTAGTGCAGCACGTGCAAGCCTAGTGTTGGATACGCACCCGTCCCGCCGAAGCCCTGGTGGGCGCGTGCGCGTGCGCCAGGCGTGCCAGGTAGTAGTGCAGCACGTGCAAGCCTAGTGTTGGATACGCACCCGTCCCGCCGAAGCCCTGGTGGGCGCGTGCGCGTGCGCCAGGCGTGCCAGGTAGTAGTGCAGCACGTGCAAGCCTAGTGTTGGATACGCACCCGTCCCGCCGAAGCCCTGGTGGGCGCGTGCGCGTGCGCCAGGCGTGCCAGGTAGTAGTGCAGCACGTGCAAGCCTAGTGTTGGATACGCACCCGTCCCGCCGAAGCCCTGGTGGGCGCGTGCGCGTGCGCCAGGCGTGCCAGGTAGTAGTGCAGCACGTGCAAGCCTAGTGTTGGATACGCACCCGTCCCGCCGAAGCCCTGGTGGGCGCGTGCGCGTGCGCCAGGCGTGCCAGGTAGTAGTGCAGCACGTGCAAGCCTAGTGTTGGATACGCACCCGTCCCGCCGAAGCCCTGGTGGGCGCGTGCGCGTGCGCCAGGCGTGCCAGGTAGTAGTGCAGCACGTGCAAGCCTAGTGTTGGGTACGCACCCGTCCCGCCGAGGCCCTGGTGGGCGCGTGCGCGTGCGCCAGGCGTGCCAGGTAGTAGTGCAGCACGTGCAAGCCTAGTGTTGGGTACGCACCCGTCCCGCCGAGGCCCTGGTGGGCGCGTGCGCGTGCGCCAGGCGTGCCAGGTAGTAGTGCAGCACGTGCAAGCCTAGTGTTGGGTACGCACCCGTCCCGCCGAGGCCCTGGTGGGCGCGTGCGCGTGCGCCAGGCGTGCCAGGTAGTAGTGCAGCACGTGCAAGCCTAGTGTTGGATACGCACCCGTCCCGCCGAAGCCCTGGTGGGCGCGTGCGCGTGCGCCAGGCGTGCCAGGTAGTAGTGCAGCACGTGCAAGCCTAGTGTTGGATACGCACCCGTCCCGCCGAAGCCCTGGTGGGCGCGTGCGCGTGCGCCAGGCGTGCCAGGTAGTAGTGCAGCACGTGCAAGCCTAGTGTTGGATACGCACCCGTCCCGCCGAAGCCCTGGTGGGCGCGTGCGCCAGGCGTGCCAGGTAGTAGTGCAGCACGTGCAAGCCTAGTGTTGGATACGCACCCGTCCCGCCGAAGCCCTGGTGGGCGCGTGCGCGTGCGCCAGGCGTGCCAGGTAGTAGTGCAGCACGTGCAAGCCTAGTGTTGGGTACGCACCCGTCCCGCCGAGGCCCTGGTGGGCGCGTGCGCGTGCGCCAGGCGTGCCAGGTAGTAGTGCAGCACGTGCAAGCCTAGTGTTGGGTACGCACCCGTCCCGCCGAGGCCCTGGTGGGCGCGTGCGCGTGCGCCAGGCGTGCCAGGTAGTAGTGCAGCACGTGCAAGCCTAGTGTTGGGTACGCACCCGTCCCGCCGAGGCCCTGGTGGGCGCGTGCGCGTGCGCCAGGCGTGCCAGGTAGTAGTGCAGCACGTGCAAGCCTAGTGTTGGGTACGCACCCGTCCCGCCGAGGCCCTGGTGGGCGCGTGCGCGTGCGCCAGGCGTGCCAGGTAGTAGTGCAGCACGTGCAAGCCTAGTGTTGGATACGCACCCGTCCCGCCGAAGCCCTGGTGGGCGCGTGCGCGTGCGCCAGGCGTGCCAGGTAGTAGTGCAGCACGTGCAAGCCTAGTGTTGGATACGCACCCGTCCCGCCGAAGCCCTGGTGGGCGCGTGCGCGTGCGCCAGGCGTGCCAGGTAGTAGTGCAGCACGTGCAAGCCTAGTGTTGGATACGCACCCGTCCCGCCGAAGCCCTGGTGGGCGCGTGCGCCAGGCGTGCCAGGTAGTAGTGCAGCACGTGCAAGCCTAGTGTTGGATACGCACCCGTCCCGCCGAAGCCCTGGTGGGCGCGTGCGCGTGCGCCAGGCGTGCCAGGTAGTAGTGCAGCACGTGCAAGCCTAGTGTTGGGTACGCACCCGTCCCGCCGAGGCCCTGGTGGGCGCGTGCGCGTGCGCCAGGCGTGCCAGGTAGTAGTGCAGCACGTGCAAGCCTAGTGTTGGGTACGCACCCGTCCCGCCGAGGCCCTGGTGGGCGCGTGCGCGTGCGCCAGGCGTGCCAGGTAGTAGTGCAGCACGGCGCGCGCGCCCTCGGGTGCGTCGTGCAGGGTGCGGCGCAGGTGCGCGCACAGCTCGCCCGCCTTGCCCGCCTCGCCGCCGCTGCCGCCCGCGCACAGGAACTCGCACAGGCACTGCACCGGCAGCACGCTGGGGGACAGGTTTTAAAGTTGATTATTGTATTGGTGAGGATATTCTCATGCCATACCGTTTTCACAGTTGCAATCTGATCTTATATAGTCTTGTAACTAAGGATATTTATTTGATGTTCATTTTAATAGTTTTCACATCATTTATTATTATTTTCACATAATCCGACTCGAAGGACCAAGAATGAAATTTCTCAGAAATAACACAACTGTCCATGTAACCATCAAAATACTGATGTTAATGGCCATTTTATCAATAAGTGGTACTTATTTTAATTATTCCCTGGATATAATAATAATAATAAATACACCCAACAGTCACATACATAGTCCTGACCCCACACTAAGATCGAGTCTTGTGTCGTGGGTATCAGAAGCTACGAGAGACTTTTCGGTCTCACAAACACCCAGACCCGAAACAAATACCTGTGGATCACACAAATATTTGTTTCGGTGCGGGGATCGAACCCGCAACCTCACGTTTCACAGGCAGCGTCTAACCAACTGCGCCACGGAGGCTGTCAAGAGATAGGCTGTAGAGAGATATAGACCTGAGCTCGAGCTGGTCGTGCCTCAGCAGCTGGTGCAGCCAGGGCATGGCGCGCCGGGTGCCGTGGCGCTCCACCAGCTCCAGCAGCAGCGCGGGCTGGCGGCACAGCAACTTGCCCAGCCGCATCTGAGTGTTCAGCGCCTGCAGCGACTCTATTATCGACTGCGGGGGCTTGCGCGCTGGCCCGAGAGGCTCCAGGGTTGTTAACTGTAGGGGAAATATACAAGCAAGATTAGTGTTACTTAGCTGACAGGATCTACAAAAATGCGTGATAATTTTATATGTTTGGGTGCTAAAGTGACCAGAATAGTGTTGCCTTGATGTTGATATAGTGATCAATAATTCTACAACTACAGACAATGAAGATGGGGCAAATGAAAACTTTGCAGAAAGGCTGCTTCCAACAGATTGCTACAGAAACTCTTGGCGGAAGCGTATGTTCAGTAGTGGACTTTCTGTGTCTGAAGAGAGAAAGCGTATATAGTAGTGTGAAGGTCCTAACCTGGCTGAGCAGCCTGGAGGAGTGCTCGGTGACCGGCAGCTTGGCGTTACTAGCTGCTGCAAGATGAGTTTCCAGCTGTAGTATAGCTGCACGCTCCGCTTCAGTGCGCTCCGCCTCCGCCGCCGCCGCGCCACTCCACTCGATGCTCGGCTTACTGCATAGACACTTGACATTAATACATAGTATTCTTAAAATGGGGTAATTTCGGCTTTTAAAAACCAATAAAAAAACATAAAAGTTCAATGTTTAATTCACCTCAATATATGACAAACTAATCAGTATTTCAGATATAGAAAATTATTGGTTGCAAGGAAACTCTATTATACTTCACAGTTCACGTCACGACTTTAATTGGCACTTGGTTCATGCCTGTTTCAATTATAGTGCCATTACGTTTGATTATCCCACTGTACATAAAAACCAGTCCAAAAAGATTAACACAAAACTGACAGAATTTGAACAATTTGGGCTCTGGGCCGGAATCTGCCAAGAGCACACTGTTAGTATAAAAGATAAGTGTAAGTACTAAGTGGTCGTACTTGGTGATGCACATCTCGATGAGCGCGCGCAGCGTGGGGTAGGTGAGCGCGGCGCGCGGCGCGAAGTGCTGCGGGTTGTGCGCCGCCAGCAGCGTCAGCACCACCCAGCCGCGCCAGTACAGCGACGTGATGCACAGCGCCGGCGCCACGTACCTGCACCAACATATTTACTATACAACATATGGCGAAAACATGGCAAAAGCCACAACGACGCTTTTTTTTCATGTCACTCCAATGCTATATTATCCTTTCTCACACTCCACTGATATACTTGAAGATATATTTTATAGCAGACATCACATAGATAGACTTAAAGCAATCACATACGTGTCTTATGAATACGCACACATTCACACCCGCACGCTTGTGCGTACGTACGCACACACGCACGTATGTACGTACGTACGCACACACGCACGTATGTACACTTACACGCACGCACATTCAACAGCACACTCTGCATGTATAACGATAACTAGTCCTACTACCCACCCTTGCGGCAGCGTGATATTATCAGGCGGGTTGAACTGGCACAGCTGGAAGATGTAGTCGGCGATGTCGAGCTTGTCCACCTGCAGCGGGTTGTCGTCGGGTGGCAGGGCGCACGCTCGCCGGACCAGTTGCTCTACTAGCTCGAATACTTCTGCTGGAGAGACTGGGATCTCCTGGAAGGGTTGTGTTATGTTAAGTAGTGGAACTGTGATTTGGTGTAGTGCGGTGTAGATAGCATATTGTTAAGGGCATGTGGTTTTGTGAATAAAATTATTATGGTTTACTGAAATTACTCTGACTAACCTTGCAACTCCTTGCGTGGTTCTATATCCCAACAGATTTAAATTGCGATAGAAGACCTTTTATATTCTACTACACGTTTAAAGAGACAAAAAAAAATTGTCAGGAGATTTATAAAATACTTATGAAATAGCATCTTACCTTAGCCAACCCGATAAATATAACCCTCAACAATGTATTCTCTCTCAGCGGCGCTTCACAGCACAATCTGTACGTCACAGCGCGCTCCGACTCCGGCGGCCAGTTGTCCAGCTTGGCGTACGAGTCCGGGGGCTCCAGGAACATCACCTTGTTCAGGGCATGCAGGTAGTCATGTCTCGAGGGTCGGTACAGAGACACAGCTGACTCCAGCAGCCAGCCCAAGGCAGCACTTTGAGCGGCGCATAGATGCGGTTTGTAGTCTGCGTGGTGCTTCGCTAGCCCTGCTATGAGGAGGCAGCAGAGGCAGAATAAGTCTGCTAGGGAGGTGAAGGCTCGTTCTCGGAGTTCTGCAGCTGGTTCCAGGGGTGGTGGGGCTGCTAAGGCTCGTGCCAGGGTAGCAAGAGCAGGCGCTGCCAGGGCGTCGGCCCGGGCCGCGCGCGCCCACTCACGGGTCAGCGCGCGGAGCCCGCGGAGGTAGTCTTCCGGGCGGACACACAACTCCTGTAGAAAAAAATATAATAAAAAATCCTTCCTTTAATGATGCCTCTACTAGATAATACAAGATCATATAGTTAAAGCCACATTACCAGATAAGTGTCGGCCATGGCGGTGGGCACGAGCTGCGGCTGCGCGTGCACCAGCGCCGCCAGCACGGCCATGTTGTTGGGAGAGCGCACGTTAGACAACTCGTTGTAGATGGTATGTGTGACCACGCTGCGGAGTAGGGCCGGGCTGTCTGACACCATCTCCCTGCGAACAACAATATTTAATTAGCATTTTCTTTACATGGTAAGTAATTACCTCCCCCATCATCACTGGATAAAGGCTGCTTCCTACAGGTCGATTTGGGGATCTTAGGGGAGGCCTATGTTTAGCAGTGGATATCCTGTAGTTCAAGGGAGAGAGAGAGAAAGAGAAAAGAGATAACACTCTACCTCCAGATATTTATCTGGATGTCATTACCTTCACTATCAGTTGCAATGTATGCATTAACCTATGCTAGTATAAATCAGACCTACCTAAGGCAAGCCTGGTAAGCGAGCTGCAGCTGCTTGGTCTTGAGCCGCATGCGCGCCAGCTGGGCCAGCACCTCGTGGTCCCGCGCCGCGGTGGGCCCCACGGCGTCGCAGTTGCAGCACACGTAGGCCAGCAACTCCTGCGCGCACTTCCACAGCTTGCCCGAGTGCAGCCACGCTTCCAGACGAGACGCTGCTATCATGCGGATCTGAACACATCACCATTATCTCAATTGTTAGGTAAGTGCTGAATACAAACCTGACGTTTGGGCATATGAGTTAAACATTTCATTGATTATGATCGGTGGATACAGCATCAGAAGTCATGTCGGCTACTAAATATAAGCATGACTTAACAAGAAAAAGACCCTCTTTTGGGCCGTCAAGTGTTTAATTGATGCTGCAAAAAAACGTATTTATCATATAAAAAGAAAGAAAAATGCATCTTAATAAAGCAGCCCGAAAACTAGATAGAAAATAATCACCTCTGGGAATCCACATGTAGCAGAGAGTAGTTTCAAGAATCCTTTCCCTATGGCATCTGGTGCAGCTGATCTCCGCTGCAATTGGTCTTTGATGGCTTCCAGCACCAACGCTTCCACAGCCTCATAACTACTGGAATATCTGGAATAAACAGTTTAACTAACTACTGTAAAATCTATGGAAAAGATATGTAGGAAGCTTGGATTGGACTACTAGATAGATAAAAAACTGGAAGACATAAATCTAAAAATGCTGACGTCTAAAACGATAGACTCCATAACATTATTTAAGTAAATCAAGCAATATAATTTGACATAGACATATTAAAATTGTTGTCTATACCACCCACATCACTTCAGAGGTTGGAAATCCACCACAGTACGTTTCTCGCGACACTTTCTTCCACGTACTACAAATCTGTGGAACCATTTGTCAACAGCGGCATTACCGGAAAAATATGACCTGGCGACTTTCAAAAAACGAGTGTTCCCACCTTAAAGACCGGCAACGTATGCATATGATGCTGCAGATGTTCATGGCCAGTGGTGTTCACTTACCATCAGGTGAACCGTATGCCCCCAATAATATAAAAAACACAGACTTAGATACTTTACCAAGTTTATAGAATTTACCAAGCAATTCAACTGGAAATAAATGGGCCTATATATAGAAAGACAGAGAGTGGACAGAGTGAGCAAGATGGGGAGAGGACGGAGAGAGAGGGTAGTGAGAGATTTTTTGGACAATTCTGACTATACAATTAACTTGTAAAGCATATTTAGTTAAAAAACCACAAAGAACCTGCATGCATGTCTAGAAAGGAGAATGCCCATTTTACTATAAAACTTGGTATCTGTGCAATAAATTTTGTGCCTCGATGAAACCTACTTTTTTGTGTAGGTAGAAATATATATTTTCAATAAAAATCGACACAATTGCGATCCAGGCCCGGAATTCTTTGAGAATGAACTTGGAGTACAGTCACTCTGGTAGCCTCGTTTGTAGTAATGGCTGACGTGTCGTAAAATATGATGATAATTACTTTATTTTATAAAAATCTGTCGCCCGGTATAAACAAGAAAATGTTTAAGGACAAACCATAAAAAAATCGGAAATGAATTTGAAGCAGTATCGGTATCGGGGTCAACGATATTTTTAACGATGTCATGAATGGGCATTCTCCTTTAATCAAATCTTACCTAGGAAAAACGGTGTACTCCAATTCAGCATGGTCGGGGTCGTCTTCAGTGCTCCCCATCAGAGGGGACCCCGATCCTGAGGGTGACATTGTACCTGCGTGAATTTCCTAGCTTTCAGCAATTATTCCCATTTCGTATTGGGTTAGTTGACGATGGAAGGGTGTGATGTTATTGTTATTTGTATGTAAGGATACAATTTATTGTTCAGTCAAGATTGTGGCTTAGAATGGGTATGAGATTTAAATGACTATGAGCTCGTGATTAATACGATAATCAAGTTTATAACTTACACCTGACCCTACAGTAAAACACACTTTGTGTCATGGGTGTCATAAACCATAACTGATTGTGTAGACTTCCAGATCAGAAACATATTAACCATCACACAAGCACTTGTCTCACAAGTCAAAATCGATCCAATCACCCAATTTTACTAACACCCCCTAATTTCGAACGATTAGCTAAATAATGACTGCCTCGGTGGTGTAGTTGTATTACGGTACGGTTACAAAACTGAGGTGTCGGGTTCGAGTCCCGGGTCGGGCAAGGTGATATTGGATTTTTCTATTCATTATCAGCCCGGAGTCAGGAATTTGTGCCCGATATGGCGAACGGCTCGCCCCCTATCACATCGTGGGACGGAACATACAAGGCGAAATGTGGGTGTCCTGGTGGCACCTCTGTCTACCCCTTCGGGGATAAAAACGTGAGTTTATGTATGTATGTATGTAAATAAATATTTACAACTAGCTTCTGCCCGCAAACTTCATCTGCGTGATTAACTTTATTTAAAATTAACTTCATTTTGAATTTCTCATCAAGTCCCGTCCCCTCTCATTCTCTCTCAAGGCATGTAATCCAGTCCCATACTTTTCCTTTGAATATAAAAAGTAACAAATACTGGGTATATCAAGACTGCGACCGAAAACGAAGCCAGGTAGTAGTATAAGTGACTTCAGACACAATGTAAGTAAAAATTTCGTAAAAAAAAAACCGACAACTTTTTTTTGTATTTTTTTTCTTATCGTCATGTTTGGGTGATAAATACATAGTTTTCGTAAAATAATGATGCAGACCTCTTTATTTTTCAATACTCAATGGTACGTAAGCGTTTAAATTAGTATTTTCGCAAAGACTAGGTTTTTACCACTCAAACAAGATGATTTTTAAAAAATTGTTGCTGTTTTGGTGAAATTTTTATTTGTCTCGTGTCTGTAACCACTAAAACTACCACCTGGCTTCGTTTTCGGTCGCGGTCTTGAGATACCCTGTATATCGGAATTCCTTCCTTATCCCACGGGAACACTAAATTTTTCGGGATAAAAAGTAGCCTAAGTGTTAATCCAGGGAGTCAGCTACCTCCATGCTAAATTTCATCAAAATCCATTAAGCCGTTTCTGAGTTCATCGTGCACAACCGCACAGACAAATAGACAAACAGATAAACAAACAAAAGTTCTTATAATCATTGTTTTGGGTTCTATTACGTGAATATAGACCCCCCATATTCGTTTTTTCATTTATCTTCCATGTACAGACATCGATCAATTACAATTTTATTTTATTTATGGATATAACAATGACATAATACCTTGTGAAACTCAATTTGATTGGTGCCTCAATGCTATACCTTACCTAGAGTACTCTCAGTGGGTTTGAGGCTGGGCGGGGGATGTTTAGTACCGAAAGCCGTGACTATATTCTCCACTAAGCACTTGCACCATGTGCAGTCCACCCACCATCGCTCGTTTAACGCGTCTTCTATGTATACCTATTAGCAGAAAAATATAATTTAAAAAAATTATGTATGATGTTGCGGTGTATGAGTTGTCCCTCACGCCCTGCCATGAAGAGATGGCAAAATGATGATATTTGATTTATCGATTTTATAATCTAAGTTTAAGCTAGGAAATATATTGCCATTGGGGTTCGATTTATCAAGTGACTAGGTTCATAAAACACCTTTGGTCTCCACGGAATCCTTCCGGGATGTCGGTGGCTAAATACAATGGCAATGAGAATTCATCATCTATGTCCAAACTTTGTTCATTATTATGAAGGATTTCAGGGACATCAGCATGTTTATTACTTATTTGTAGCAGATTCAGTGGACATTAAATATATTTTTAATTGTTTGCAAAGCATAAAAAATAAATCCTGACCTTAATAAATACATCAGGCCAGCTTGTACTATCTCGATGCCCTGCATACAGCATATTACAAGCAAGGACAAACACCAATGGATTCCCCTTGTTCTTGAAAGCTGCTCCTTGCTCCCTCTTCAGTAGGGTACAGAGGCTCTGGGTAACGGTGTCGTGGGCAAACATATTTGGTCTGATCTTCGTCAAGTACAGCAGGCTCATGCATAGTATAGGGTCTGGCTTTGATCGTTGAGATTTCAGGAGTCGTATTGAACCGGTCAGCAGGCCAAGCTATAAACAAAAAAATTGGTATTAATACAGGTAACCAAAGATGATTATGGATTGGGTATTAGTAGTTTAATAGCATAATATGGCAAAATTTTCAAAGTATTGAAACAGACCAATTTGTCCGAGTTGTGAGTGTCCAAAGCTTGCAGTACATTAGAGACCAGGTCCACAGGGTCCACCTCCAGAGATGTGCCGCCAACAGACTCAGCTGGGGAGCCGATCCTTGATCTTTTGTTTGGAGGTTGGGTGCCAAATGATGTTGCTTCTCTTTTCCGTTCCACGCCTGTAATGTAATGGACCATCAATTGGACAATATTAGATTTTAAATACTTTAATTTCATGTATTTGTGCCAGTTTGTGGGTTGGATCACTGGCCTAGTCCATAGAATACGTTTAATGATAAACCTACCGCTAGTTGTTGGTTTATGGATGTTCCTCTTCTCAGAATCTCTAGAGACCACCACAGTGGACTTGGATCCCAATGCGAAGATGTCTTGAGGGTGCTGTGGGGCTTTGCTTTTGGCACCGCGGCCTGCCGACGGCATTTTACCGCGGTCCATGTTGTGTTTACGTCAAATATTCTGTAGTTTAGGCTTTCTAGAGCTCATTGTACCACGTTGCGCCGTCCTGATGTCTTTTGTTGCTTCTGGACGAAGCGCCGGTGGTTAATTCTGAAAATCGCTAGTATTTACGATACCCAGTGTATTACTATACTCTATGATTTACGAGCTCAAACAGTGACTGCGGCACGCATAGATAATACACTGCGGCACGCAAATTGACAAACACATTGACAAATAATATTTGACGTCTGAGTTCTGACGAACAACAGATTGGAACCTACGAAGATGAGACTTGATAAAAATATTTTAATTAGTATGTTGGAGTTATCAAGCCCAGACATATACATTGTGTAAATATATATTCCATTAATAAGTACCAATTTAAAGGATAATATTTCATAATACAATAATCTTTAGAGTTTGGCTTTATGATTCATTGACTTACGGCAAGACGGAATTTAAATATCTGTGATCTGTCATTGAGTGCTGTCAAAATTCCCTGTACAGACGACTAGACATAAAGGTAATTTTCGTATATTACCGTATTAAATTTAACAAAATGAAGAATTTATAAGTTATTTAGCGTAGGCTATCATAGTTGTAAAATATAATTTAATAATCATATTTTTTTGCGTAGTTATGTAACTTGTAGTATAGGTTAGGTTTGTCTTACCTTCAGATGCTCACCTCATCCCTCGTCGGTCTCCGGGCGCTGACCTCCTCGGTCGTGATCACCAGGAACTTGGCTGCGGCACAAAAGGTGAACGACCCCATCCAGCAGCTGTTCCTCGACAAAATCAGGGAATACAAGCAGAAGAGTGCGTAAGTACCTACTTTTGAGCTAATACTAATTATATTAAATTAAACATGTCGCAGCAATGAGGCAGCACACATTTATCCCTCTGCAACGTAGGGTCAGGGCATCATGACTTTTAGGCTGGTTGCAGAAAACATGTATTTAAAAAAAATTATGTACATAAAAAAATATCTTATTAGCCTACTGGCCTACACTATGTTATTTGAAACGTTTTCTATATCCTTTACAATAATTATAAAATGGCCAGTCTCATAAAGTTTTAAAGGAAACCAGTCATATATCAAATAAACTTTGTACTTTTGCAAATTATTGTGATGATAATGACTGTATTGCAACTATGTAATGATACTATATAGAATTTGCAGGAATGGTATATTGATAAAAGATTGAATGAAAAGAGTGATTTAATATCTCTGCAAAGAATTCTAAATTATTTTCTGTAGAAATGAATTTTTTCTTGTCATTGATCTCATGGCATTTACATAGGTTTCAAAGAGGATTCAATGTTTATTTATTAGAGTTTGCAAATTGTATCCATCTTAATCTTGCTGTATTATATATATAATGAATAAATTTGGCAATTGTTCCCTCTATTACATCAAATTATAGTAAAATATATTGATGTCTAAAAATCTTTCTCGTCTTTATATTTCATGTACAGTGGATTATTAATTTTTGTCATGATAATTTAGTTGAATATTATATTCTTACACTCAATTTATAATTCAGTTGATCTGAATATATGGGCTGAAGCCTAAGAGGTCCTGAGCTCAATATCTAGGCAAGGCAACTGTCTAATCATAATTCTTTTAAATTGGAAATTGTTCAGTACTAGAATTTTTGCCTGGCTTAGCCTCACATCTTGGAATGTAATCAGGAACAGAAACTATAGGCAACTGTAATTTACCTCTACCACTCCCCTAAGGACATTTGCATGAGCTTATCTATATAGTATACCCACAGTAATTAAATCTCAAATAATTATTTAATATCAGACTATTTTTCTCTACATTCCTCGACTCTTAGGCAGTCACTTGCACCAGTCTTTCACATATTCATCTGTCATAATTTCTTGATTTCCAGTGGTGGCAAAATGGTAGACGCCAGCCCGGCTATCCAAAAAGAGCTCAAGACAGAGCTGGAGAAGTTGGAGAAGCAGTATGGAGGTGGTGCTGGTGCCGACATGACCTCCTTCCCCTCCTTCAAGTTCGAGGAGCCCAAGCTGGACCCCATCAACGAGCAGCCCGCACAGGCCAAGAAGTGAATACATCTGTGAGGAATACATTATGTGTTAAGATTCCGTTTATGTAATAAATTATTAGGCAGTACAATTTATTTGGGTTGTTTTATTTGTGTTTTAAGACTTTCTTTCTTTTTTGGATCTACAATGCATTAGTACCTGATCATAGTTAAATTACCTCTAAAATCAGGGAATGAATAAATATTTACAATACGTCAATGAATGGTTACACAAACCAAGTAATAAGTTGAATGATCTCATAAGCAAGGCTGGCGTAAGAGTAAGGTTGCCTAAAAAACCGCGCAGAGCTTTAGCAAAGGGGAGGCGCCACCCACCGCAGGACTGGGTTTGCTGTCTTTCGAATTGATGAAGATTGTAGGTGATGTAGAAAATACATGTAAAATGTAGGAGTGATTAGAATGAGAAATAACAAAAACAATTACAGTAAACATATACGACGTGAAACATGCGAACATTAAAACATTAAAATGTTAAATTCAATTGCATTATCACATATTGATATTCAGATAGTGTCGTAGGCGTCAATAATCCACGAGAGAATTTATTGTGCTACCACATCTTGAAACTACTTACATACATACATGCAAAAATATCACGTCATATCCCGGACAGCCTCCGTGGCGCAGTTGGTTAGACGCCGGCTGTGAAACGAGAGGCCGCGGGTTCGATCCCCGCACCGAGAGAAATGTTTGTGCGGCCCACAATTATTTCTTTCGGGTCTGGGTGTTAGTGAGACCCTCAGAGTACATTATATATGAGAGACCCATAGATAATACACCATATAGTGAGACCGAAAAGTCTCTCGTAGTTCTGATACCTGCGACACAAGACTTAATTGATCTTAATGTGGGGTCGGGACTATGTGTGTGACTGTTGGGTGTATTTATTTATTTATTTTCCCAAAAGGGTCAGGCAGAGGTGCTACCAGAACACCCACATTTCGTCTTATGTGTTCCGTTCCATGATGTGATAGGGGGCGATCCTATCGCAATATCGGGCACAAATACCTGACTACTAACTAAAAACTATCGTCGAAACCTTAGAAACCACAATCATTTCACATCGTGAACGAACCCGCGGCTTGTTTTGTACCAACATTACAATCCACATAAATCCAATAGGAATTATAGAAACGCCTGCTAGATATTAATAGCAATTGCGTTCAAAATCTAATACGAGTACTTTATCTGCAGAATATGAATATTGAATACTAACCAAGTGTACACACTTCACATTAGAATAGAAGTTCTAATTTTGAAAATACATATTGGACATAGCAGTATTGTATTAAGTTCATATTAGTGCAGATCCGCCTTACTGCTATAGAAAAAAAATATTTACCTCGATTGGGAGAAAATTAAGTCATGGTTTACAGGCCTAGTGTTGGTATGTATTCTATGAAATAGGTCAAGAGCGCAAGTATTGTTAGAAATTAAAGAGCCTCGAGTGAAACAAGTCCTCTAATAGCTCTTCATGATTTATTCATACCATGGCTGCATTACTAACCGCGCACCCTCTTAAACACAGCCTTGAAAAGGCAACCTAAGAATACTAACTGTTCCACCCTTATTATCGAGGAAAACAATTAAAAGTGTAACCAAAGACCGTATTATCTGTGTTTAGGGTTTTTGAAGACGTTCAGATAGAGACTAAGCAGATGCGTGATGATGATTATCGTCATTTAAGACACAAAGACATCCACTGTTGAATACAGGGTTACTACGAGGTTTTCGTAGCCCCCTGACGGAAGCAATCTGCATCCGCAAGCGAATTCCTGGATGATTTTTGCAACATCATACAGAATCCCATTTTTAAGTCGCACTTCTCGATATTTAAACACAATTTGCAACCATGGGCTTTGTGTCTAGGGTATTCAAGTCCTAGAAATAAATCACACACATTTTTATAAATATCAGCTCTTATACGTCGCGCTGTTGATAAAAGTTCCTATAAGATGGGGTGGTTTTAGGCTTAGCCCTTAGGTCATAAGTGCAAACAAAGGGAAATGACAACTGAAACGTAACATTTGTACAAATTCATCAGTTGAGCCAGGTCTTAAGGTCAACCATAAAAATTGGCCACCTAACAGCCAGCTATTGTAAAGGGGACATTAATCTTATCTCACCTATAAGTTCAAATGATTACAGCAGACGTTGACATTATAAAAAGACGGGATTTATCAATAGATTCATTACACGATCTTTTATTATTTATAGCCTACAGGATTGTCTATTATTACCTTCGAGACTATCAATAAGCCTTTATCCATAAATACCTAAGAATCTAAAATGGTATCTGACCTTACCTTTATTGCTCCTATATTTTTATAGCACTATAAATAAAGTGTATATTTACGGTGACCTTCCTTGGCCTTTTCACATTTGCCGCACAGAATACTGTGTTTGCCGTCTCATTTATTTTTGGATTTAACCTAACAAAGTTTTCAGGGCGAAGAGCACGCAGAGTTCCGTGGTACATATGTGGTGCGGCGCAGCGCTCCAGACTCCAGTGCATCTCCAGTGGAATGCTACATAAAGGAGTCATCGCTCGCAACAATTTTGTAAATAAATAAATAACCAACAGTCACATACATAGTCCTGAGTCAGGACTCCTGACCCCACATTAAGTTCAAGTGTTGTATCGTGCGTATGAGGAACTACGAAAGATTTTTCGGTCTCACAAACATCCCGACCTGAAACAAATACCTGTGTATCACACAAATAATTGTCTCGATGCGGGGATCGAACCCGCGGCCTCACATTTCACAGCCGGCGTTCAACAAACTGCGCCACGAAGGCTTTCGAAAACAGATATTTTTTTATCACCGTTAAGACAAAATCTATTACATTAAATTTATTTAATATGTATTTTTTTTATATTTTTATTTCAATGTATTTATGAAAAAATCTAAGAGATAGCGCGATCTTCGCGGCCATCTTATTGATACCAAATGTACTGAAGGGCCTATACTTACTATATAAATAAATGTACAGACAGTACTTACCTATTTTGTTTGTTTCTGGCTTAGGTTTCTGGTTGCAAGATATCGAAGGAGGAGGCTTATGTTTATCAGTAGCCTGTAGAATTCCTGAGGCAGAGGTAGTACCTAGAAGTTCCGTGTTGATGGAGTATGAAAAGACTGTATTTTCAATGAGAACTATTTGAATTATACATATGTATGGTATAGTAAAAAAGTGCGTGGTGACCTGTTGGTAACGGACTAGAGGCGACTGGCAACATGTTTCACGGTGGTCGCGAGTTTAAATCCCAGGACACACCTCTGACTTTTCGGAGTAATGCATTGTGTCTCTAGTCATTAATACCTACTACCACCTGGCTTTGTTTTCGGCCGCGGTCTGGATATACCAGGTATAGTAATTAATGAAAATGGGTAAGTTATTTAATAACTAGGAGTTCGAATTTTTACTTTGCCAACTTTTGCTTACATACTAGAGGTCTCCATTTATACTTTTACAAGCTTTTATTAATAGACTGTTTACAATTCAATGGTCAATTGCTTCTTAGATTGATATTAAAATTAATCAGTCATATATTGTACATCGCGCGCCATGTATAATTTGAGATGTGGAAAATTCCCGCCATTAATGTACCTAACTGACCTACATTCATTTTATGTGAACTTGCGGTAAACAGCATCGTTCATTTGGAAATAATGTTAACTCAGCCGCGGAATCTATTAGCGCTGAAATACAGCGCTTCCCCGCTTACGTTCAGCTATTGATTGCTGCGCTATCGAGCGCGGTCCCAGCTGGATTGTCGGGTATGCGACCTGCACGGGGTTACCAGGTCACGTGGGTATTTTCCGTAATTATTTTCCACAGAATAAGTTTGAATGATAGTGTTTGTTGATATTATGGTTAAGATAAGCATTGTGTAATATGTGGTCACAAAAGTAATATTACTAAAACATAGTTAATGACGTCCCTTAACATAAATAAGATTTTTTTTATCATCTTGTTTTTCGTACGTATCTAAAAGAGGAAATACGTTTCACAAGAAACACTTATAATATTAAATTGAAGATATCTTGATTCAACAAACTTCACGAAAAAATTCCGATGACTCGTACAAAACACGTAGTGTGGCAGCCCGACACTCGCGTCCCTCCAGTCAATTGAGCCAACCCGCGCAATGTCGACGCGTGAATTGTTTGATTAGATAAAACGTTAATAAAAAGTGTCGCCATGGCTACAGGATTCGTGGGCTCCACGAAGAACTTTCCTTTCTCGTTCGACGTGGACGTGGAAGACGACGAGACCGGCCGGACAACACCGCACTTGAACAAAAGAATCGGTAAGTCAACCGGTGTTGTTTACGTCTCTGACTCGGGCCGAATGTTTTGAATCCTTGTGCATTTCCGGAAAAATGATTTATTTATGAAACAAACATGATTTGATTAATAGTTTAATGCAAAGAGTATAGTGATTTAAAGGAAAGTTTAATGTTTTACGCGCAGTGGTATTTTTGGGGTTAGATAAAACTACCCGATGCGTTGAATATTGTTTTCATAATGTTTTTTTACCGATTTACATTTATACTTCGACTATTCATTTTAATTCAGCTTGAAAAATAGTTATTAGATCCCTACAAAAGAATTCTCATGTTTTTATCGTTTGTCTGCGCTAGCTCTTTGTCCTTGAACACATCGCAGTGCATCTGCATAATAATGTTTTTTCATCTTCGGAGTTCGCTAGTGTTTAGTATTTTTCCTTAGCATATTTCCTTGATATTACTGTCAACATATTATGTAGGTACATTATATATACATTTTTTATACTTACTTATTTCTTCTGAAATAAAATGAAATTATATTCTTAAGATCAAAGGAAGCTGTAAACCAAATGTACAATACGTATAAATGCTCTCAAGTTCTCTTACATTTTACTAGAATAAATTTGTTAATTCAATAATTATGATCTTAAAAACCTCTTTGATTTTTTTTTAAATGTTCGTGGGTAATTATACTATTTTGGCGGTAGGTGCGCATGTCTTCTTGAATCTTGATGCTTGGTTTTGCTAGTTTAACAATTAAATCAGTCGTTATTCAGTCAAAATCATTAATGTGTGAACAATCGACATAGTACTTGCATAAATATATGTTTTAAGCGGTTTCGTAGAATCTGAAAAATGTAAACCTTAGGTAATCACCGGATATTAATGGTGATACTATCTGTTAATGTATCAATAGTGGAACATGAATTATCACAAATATGTAATGATATTAATCAAATCAACAATCAGTATTTGAATAATCAAATCGTCGTGCATACCTTATACCTTATCAGCACTTAAACTGAGTGAATTATTAAGTGTACCTAACACTTTACTACCTTATAAAAAAAAGGTAGAGTAGTTAACTATTAACTATTCCGTGAAAACAATAATTTCAAACCATTGTCGGAACTCGGAACTATTCGTGTATAGTTCGGTGTGAGAACATGCTTACAAACACTCCACTGCGACACTGCGCTTCCTAACCGACCGAATTCAGAAGGACGGTAGTGGCATAACAAACCAGACGGATTTAGTACATTTTAGCTTTAGTTTTACACATACTACGATCAATACGTTCGCTCAGCTGATCGGGCAGCGAGACAGTCCCTACACAATTTCTGAAAATATATGTTGTAGTTTTTGAGTTACATGCAAAATAAAACGCTGGAAAAAGTATAATGGAAACTCTTTAGAATAGATAAAAAGCATGTGAACCGGTGTTATTTATGTGTTCTATCGCAAGTTGCTTTGTTTCTATTGTCTAATTCACAACAATATTATACAATGCTTTGGATCAGTAGTTGTTAATACCATCTTACATACGTTCACGCCTGTATTCTCTCGAGGTAGGCCAGGATGCCATTGGTGGAACCCACATTTCACACAAACTATTTCCTTTAGAACATGTGATACAGGGCGACCCTATTGCGACCTGAACACAAATTCCAGTCTTGCACAACTCTTAAGATATCCGCTAAAGCTCAAATCGAAAATATCATGATCTGGGTGCCTCACATGTTATTCAAACCGAGGACCTCGGGGTGTGAAGTCACAACCCACACGTTGCCATTAAAATATTGAGGCGATCTAGTATCATCTTAGGCAATACAATATATTTTGTTATAGCTGAAGCATAACCTCCGATTACACTTTACTATTGAGCCAGGTAACCGCATAGAACCACTTTAGTAATGTAATTGGAAAAATAATAACGCCTTTACTATGAAATGAAATTCAAAACCCTTTGAATATATTACAGGATTGCTCTTTAGAAACTTCTTGAGTATTGAACAAAGAAAGTATTACGCAGACGACAGGCGGTGGATAAATTTCCCGAAGCTAGATCGCCTTGAGCACCACGACCTACATTTCAGATTCTCAAGCGAAACTTCCACAAACTGTTCGGAATCTTCGCTCGAAACTCGAAGCTCGAAGCAGATATTTGTGACAGTACTGATATTAGAATAACTTTAATTATTCCTACAGAGATCTCGAGTTCAAACATAGAACACTCATATAGTAAGGCATCGACACAAATATCAAACAAGTAAAACACATGAAATACTGCTTTATCATTACCATTTACTGATCGTATTTCGCAGCTTTACAGTGCTCTAGATGTTGGTAAAAGGAACAATACAATCCTCTTTCATATACCTACTTGATGAGAACAATATAAAAGATTGGTTGAAGTTTATGGTTATTGCTTCGCTCCTCTGGGTCGTAACGGGATGCTCTATAAACTTCCTCAATAAAGGCCTATTTGACCCCAAAATATTATATGCATTTACTCTTTTTCTTGAGATTCGTGCATTAGATACTTTCATATTTAAACAGTAATATGATATTAGGAACCATTTGTATAAAGCCACAACAGCTTGAATCATGCGCTAAGTAGCCAGTCTCTCGTTGACCTCAGATGATTCCTTATCCGCTAGCGCCTGATATCGCAGACTGCAGGACAATTGCTACCTACTCCACAAGACCTACGTGTAAAGAATCATCATCATTAGCCCTTCTGCGTCCACTGCTGGACATACGCTTCTCCCATAGCACGCCACTGGGCTTGATCTTCAGCCTATCGTCGCCAACCGCTACCAGCCACCCCACGAATATCGTCGCTCCACCTGAATAGAATACCGTACCGTTATTGCAACCTACTTAAATACAGGGTTATCAAAAGCAGGATCTGTGTGTGCTAGATTACTGTCAAGATTCTGTATCAAGCCAAAACATCAGTCGCGACTCGCGTGGTGGCTTTCGTCTGCACGCAAAACATGCAAATTTATCGGACTGCGATAACGTTGCGATGTCGAGAACGGACACTGAATCGTGTTCTACATGCTTCGAAACACGCTGCAGTGTGTAAACTAAGAAATAAATGGAATACTCAACATGAAACTCAGTTCAGATAGCTGCGGTCTGGTGTAAGTAGGGTGAAAGTAAATTTTAAGTTCCTGCTATCAATTAACTCCAGCGTCGGAGTCCGTATTGTGGCTCCCTCGTCACTTCTATACTTAACTATAAGAGAGTGACTTAAGATAGCATATAATTAAATATTGTACATGTTCATAGGCAACATAGTTTAAAAACAGTCTCTTAACACATGGACCAAGCAACGTATACGTTGCCACTACCTGTAAGGTGATAATATAATAGAACATGAAGACTGTGTACCTAACAAATTAACACTGCAAATCCTTAGAAACAATGGCCAGTAAGTATTATTGAAATAAGCGGTACCGTGAGTTGTCTTTTATCTCGTGATAATTTGATGTAAAGTCCCAGGATTATAGGAAAAATTCTTCCTTCTAACAAATGGTTCCACATACAGAAGGTCAAGTATTGGTTTAACTTGTAACCTTTAGAATTTAGATAATAAAAACTCCAAATTGTATTTAACTAGTTTTGGCTTACATTGACGCCCCTTCGAACGTCCTCTCTCTTAGTTTATCAACTCATTGATACAACTTTCAAATAGCCATAAAATAAATTGTGACATGCCATTCCCAAACATATTGTCTCCGAAATAGTTTCAGTACGTGGAACACAATCAAATGTATGTTATCTAATCTGTTATCAGCTATTTGCCTTAGCATCTGCCGCCCCGCAGCCGGCATCGAACGGCCGCGTGCATTCTACAAACGTAGCGTCAGCAAAATAAATTTGATGTTTTTTTTATATTTTTGTAATAATTTCGATTTCAAAAGGCTCTAACCTTGTGGGGTTGAAGCCAAAATTATCTGCTGTTGATGCAATCGGCTGGCCATGTATGCATAATCTCACGTCGTTGTTCCGCCGCCTCTTAAAATTAATACAGAAGTTATAAAAAGCATAACGTGCTGTGGGACTATTTTGTGAATCCAGTACTTGACTCAATCCCGACTTCATTAAGTCTTGATGTAAGCATAATTTACAATTGTATGTATTTTATTTATTTTTATTAATATTTTTCTAAATTCATTGATTTGTAAAATTTCCATGTCATATTATAAAGCATATTTGTATCCAATATTTTCTGAGAATTGGAAGCCTTTGTTCATTGACGAATTAGTAAAGAAACTGATTGAGGTTTGTAGTTCCAACTTCTAATATATTTTGTTCCATCACTACCTACTTTTTTGCTAACCCTATGCGATATCCATAAATAGATTACGTTCACGAAAACCGCAGCCATGTGTTTGAATTATTAACCAATCCGCATTTGAACAACGTGTCATTCCTGCGTCCTTACGGTTAATGGGGACAATACTGCAGTAAAACCACAGAGTAAAACTATAATATCATTCTGTTTGCTTTATTACTCTAGTGAAGACTGTAAACCGTGAGGTTTTGTATTTTAATTCTAGGTCGAGCAGTCCAATTTACGATTTTCGGTTTGTCAACAATACGCCTGGACTTATATGAATGATAGTCGTGACAGAGAACACAGTGTATACTGGTATCGAGATTGCGTGTTTTGATTTTGTTTATTTTATTCATAATGCCTACATAATAATTTGATCAATGGACAGCCTCCGTGGCGCAGTTAGTTAGACACTGGCTGTGAAACGAGAGGCCGCGGGTTTGATCCCCACGCCGAGACACATGTTTATGTGAACCATAAATATTTGTTTCGGGTCTGGCTTTTTGTGAGAAAGAAAAGTCTCTCGTAGTTTCTGATACCCACGACATAAGATTCGATCTTAGAGTGGGGTCAGGACTAAGTATGTTTGTGACTGTTGGGTCTATTTAATATTTATTTATTATTCAATGGTTAATTATGACTGGCTTAATATCTACTGCATTAACCAAGTGTCTGGATTGCATACCCGAAAGGGCAGAAACCGTCACGATATCATTAGTATCCATAAATCATAAACGCTGACGTACCACACTTAAAAATACTCGTAAAAATCATTTACCCCCGTCATAAATACAATAAAAAACTTTCTTTGTTGCTATATTGTATAAATATTTAAATTTGCATGCTGTGGTCTCCTGTAATTGAAGATCACGTCACAATGTAAACTATAATAATGCTACACCATTGTGTTTATTATACAGAGTATATCAAGACTGCGATCGAAAACGAAGCCAGGTGTGTGAACCTATTAGTGACTTCAGACACAACGCAAGTAAAAATTTCGCAAAAAAAATCGTCAACTTCCAAGTCCGCCCCGTGACCACGAAAGCTGTAAAGTAATCGAAACGTCGGGAAGTTAAAAAATGTAAAAATTAAACCAAATCGCGATAAAATCCGTAAAAATAGTTTTATTTCAATGTGTAACATTCGCGTAAATTTAAGAAACCATTACGACAACTTTTTTTAATATTTTTTGCTTATCCTCGTATTTGGGTGATAAATACATAGATTTCCTAAAATAATGATGCAGACCTCTTTATTTTTAAACACTCAATGGTACGTAAGCGTTTAAATTAGTATTTTCGCAAAAACTAGATTTTTGCCACCCAAACAAGATGATTTTTAAATAATTGTAACAAAATGTCTGTCGCTGTTTTGGTGACATTTTTATTTGCATCGTGTCTGTAACCACTAGAACCACCACCTGGCTTCGTTTTCGGTCGCGGTCTTGAGATACCCTGTATAATGCCGTGTATCCTTCGTTGGAGGTCCTTCAATAAATAAAATAAATAAATAAATACACGGAATACATGCAAACTTGAGTTCTTGTAGAATGGTTACACGCCACTTGTCAGAGATCATTGATCACCAATCAATGGCGTTGGCTGAGTTATGCCAAAATGTATCAGTGTGGTCAGAAGTGTCACGAAGGTAAAGCGATCGGTTCACTAGCACACGTGTTGGCGAGGCTAAATATATCCGGAGTTATTGACAGCGGTGCCGGGTCTGTCTGTATTCTGTTTACAGCTCTTGAAGTAATTACTTTTTGATTGACGTTAGAAAGTGATACCAAGCCTCATATTGTCCTGTCCAAATTGATTTCACTGATATGAGATTTGCCAGATGAATTATGTTAACCAAGGATTTCTTACGCGTTTTAATGGCTCCTGTTACCAAACAGAAAATGTTCTGACCTAATTAAGATATTGGCTATAAAATCCAATATATTCCTACACACCTCCGCTACACCGGTTTCGTTTCCGCTTCAGTGGAATCATTGTCTTCTCCTGGAGCACAAAAAAGTGGAAGGTAGGAAATGAGAAAGAGTTAACGCTCATCGGCAACTTTGTAAATATACTACGACCGTGAAATGACAGAGTTACAGTTATCATTCTGTTTACTTCTTGGCATGAGATGCACGTTGAAAGGTATTCGACACTGCAATGGCTCAGAAATGTATTTACGGAAGTCGAGTTGTTTTGATTAAGAAGTTCAAGGTTCTGGAGACACCTCCGAATGAAATCATTCTCAAATAGCGTCATTTCAGAGCAATAGTAATTATAGAGATTATTCGAGAAGTATTTGATCCAGATTTAACTGATACAGATTCTCTAGACGACTCTAGACGACGACTCTAGTATTAACGACTTTTAATGCATCTGAAACGCGAAAACCGACTGCTTTATTTGTAAGGCGCGGTGTGAGTTTATTATTAGGAGCATCTGCAACATGTCAAGGATTAACTGATTTCAAGAAGCAAGACTTTTGCATACAGATGCCAAAAATATACCCGTTTATAGTTAAAAATACATGTTCTCAATATTTCCCTTTTGATAATGAACAAAGAAAATAATGAAATCAAAATAAAAAATGTGCAGGGTTATCGTCTGTCGCAGCGGCATTATTTAGCGGTAATTAACAGCAATCACCGCGACGGGGCATAATAGATCGTGCGTGACAAACCGAGATGCCATGGATATTGTGCCGCTCTGAACAAAGCGCGGCGAGCTCGCGCCAACTGCCGCTCAGTCGCCGGCCAAACATTCGCACAACAACATTCTCTAACAAAATCACGAAAACAAAAGTGAAAAATTGACAATTCATCCCCCGTTGTGCGTGTGTGCGCGTCCCGCCGCCATCGCCGCGTCTTTCTGGAATATTCCAGCGCAATTAACGACAGAACAGGTGTACGACTAAGTGGTGTGTATGATTAATGCGATATAATTCGATATTTGCAGTTGCAGAGCAGTTAACATTCAACATTTTGCGTACCTAATTTATGTGATATACATGTGTACCACATCTGAGAGTGTTATTTACGCGTCCTACGATTTAAATTATCTAGAATTATGTACGAGTTTTGTTTGCAAGCTGTAAAAAATCAAGGACGTTTCAGTTAAATCGTGAGACGCGCATTACTCATGATTCATTACACTGCTTATCTGTAATTTTCCACGTCATTCATATTATTCAGCTGTAAACAATTTGCTACAGAGCTTGTATATTACCGGTGTAAGTTATCGATTGTGAAACTAGAAGGCTGAAAGCCTAGAGACGTTGACCTCGAGTTTCTGTATGCTGAAGTTTCTCAACTTTTCTGTTTGTTGTGGTTTCTTCAGAACTTTGTCTTTTATAAATCTCTACTTGTAAGGAATCAGTTGGTTTATCGATAGCAATAAAGTTTTAGGTAGGCAGTTTCAATTATTGTTCTGTATCTAATTTTATAGCTACTGTTTCAAACATTATTGTTGTTGTGAATAGTTCTTGATCCCATTCTTCTGATTTTTTTATTATACCTAAAATGTTTGTTATTATCGAATAAACGTCACTGGAAACAATATTGGTGGAGAACCAGGTAAAGTAGGTATCTTGCAAACTGATGTTTCGCAGGCACAGATCGTGAAATTATCCGTCAAATTATTCTGCACCAGCTATCGCGTATACAATATCATTTTGCGTTCCATCCCATGTAACGTTAAGATGAAGGCAGATTGCACATGGTAGTAGAATGGAATAGTAAAGTATCTATCTACAGCTATTTTTAATACAAATTCCACTTACATTCGTAGGAAGGTCAACCTTTTGTAAAATTTACATGCGACACTGAAGATATCACGAATATACACGAATATACATATCTGAAAGTTATTCGATAAAGCCATGACCTTGGTACTAAACCTTCTTACCGAAGGAATATAAGGTAAATTCCATTTTTTAATACCTACTAAATGATTTTTTTTTCTATTATTCTTTATTTCGATTGGTTCTGTGCCACATTTCTGCTTTAGTAATCCTTCTATTGGTTTTAGTAGACATTTTTCGCCGTTAACATAGCAGGGAACAATTTGTCTCCTGGATACAATGTCAATATTTCCCGGTGAATGAACGTCTTCTTCTGCCTGCTTTATACCATTCTTAAATGGCTATCCATTTGGTAAAATGATATAGGTATATTGAATTATTCCTACGTTTGAAATTCCCGTGAAATCGCAAGAATGCAAGATTGCTTAGGATGATTTCTTTCATGGTTAAAACAACTAATATACACATGTCCTTCGAAAATCCTACGGAGAAACGTGGTTTCCCGGACGTGATCCCAGCGACTTCCCTTTTCCCATTCAGCATTACAAACAAAATTTCGGCCTTATTTCGTAGGTCTTTGACTTTAAGAAGCGAGTGGGTGTTTGGCACGGTTCCCGCCTAAAATAAACATGGCGCACGCGGCGCACACCAGGCTTCCCGCTTTTCATCTTCAATAGCATTTGAAAAGTACATATCCCTTGCTTGTTATTACTCGTGTTTTCTCACAGGTGTTTGCTGTCCAACATCAATTATAATTGACTGCGACTTGTGTAGTTTCGTTGCTAGCTCATTAGGTTGACTGATCATGTCTTTAGATTTTGCGACCGCAGAATGTCAATTTGTCTGTTCTTGTTTAATCTGATAGACACCTTTTGATTAATGCCTTAACAACAATTATATTAAATTCATTCAGACTGCCTCGGTGGCGTAGTTGTATTACGTTACGGTTACAAAGCTGAGGTCGCGGGTTCGAATCCTGGGTCGGGCAAAGTGATATTGGATTTTTTTATTCATTATCAGCCCGGAGTCAGGAATTTGTGCCCGATATGGCGATAGGCTCGCCCCCTATCACATCGTGGGACGGAACATGCAAGGCGAAATGTAGGCATCCTAGTGGCTCCTCTGCCTATCCCTTCGGGGATAAAGGCGTGAGTTTAAGTATGTATGTATTAAATTTACATTTCATTAAATTTAGAAGTTTTGCTCGCTTGTGCAGCAGCATTAGGTGGTCAGCGGGTGTTTCCGTGGCAGCCGGTCGCTTTTGATGGTTCTTTCATCTTGCTAGACATTGAAGCTAATACGAGCACTTGATTTCAAAAGACACCACGATCGGTACTTTTTAATACTCGTAGCTTATCGTGTGACGCCTATATCAGAGGTGTGCGCATACAAATTTTCAGCTTTTATGAAATGAACATAGTCTGGCGGCTACTGGCTCTAGGTCTATGATGTGTGTTGGACACGGGGCTGAAGGATAGCTTGTTTCTTGCTTTTGCATTTTTAAAGACATTTATAGGCTTTCTAAAGAGGGGTCTCCACTGCGACTCAAATACAGATCTATGACATAATATCCTCTCCGAAGCACGGAAGGAAGAAAATATGTAGTTCAAATATACACCTATAATCTCTATTATTATGCGTATTGAATTTAGATTATATTTACACGTCTTTGATCTTAAAATGTCTGATCTAAATAAAGATATCCTACAGTTGTCCGAATTTTATACGATAGTATAGTTTAAATGGTAAAGAGCTATAGCCAGATCACCTTTCTCACTGTATGAATGACATGGTTCTAAGCACCACCGCTACTCTACTGGATTCCCATTCGGTAGCTGTTGCGTTTTGTACGCTTTGTGAATTCGCAAAAAGCTTAATAATTTTTATATTACCGTATAATACCTTAATACTTTCATTGTGCTGCCATCTTAATTAAAATAAAAGGTTTCTCAATTGCCCAAATATGGTTGTTAGTGACATCTGTGCATGATCGTTTTCTATAAGTCGCTTTTTGTGTATTTGTGAATACTTTTTATACGTACAACGCACTCAGTCCTTCACAAAATTTACAAGTAAATAGGATCGCGCCCACAATAAAAATATAATGAAACGAGTGTAGGAAATTGTCACGGACCCGCCCACGTATTCCGCAGTTTATCGGCAGAATATTCAACAATAACACACCGTGATAACTGCCATCTATCACTCTCCAACGGTAGCTAATATTTCGACACTAGATAGTGAAAGTATCTGGCTTCCAAGTAAAGTATTTGACAGCCTCCGTGGCGCAGTTGGTTGGACGCCGCCTGTGAAACGAGAGGCCGCGGGTTCGATCCCCGCACCGAGACAAATAATTGTGTGAACCACAAGTATTTGTTTCGGGTCTGGGTGTTTGTGAGACCGAAAAGTCTCTCATAGTTTCTGATACCCACGACACAAGACTCGATCTTAGTGTGGGGTCAGGACTATGTATGTGACTGTTGGGTATTTATTTATTATTTATTATTTATTATTCCATACTACCCACACTAAATATTACTTTTGACAGAGAGAGAACGAGAGAGAGAGAGTGCCTATTCTGACGGTGTATCTCTAAAGATGTTAGAGACAGTTGGAGAAAATGTAATCCATAACAAAGACATTGAAATATATGATTGATCAAACTCCGAGATCCATAGTTCCATACGAAGTAATATATTTTGGATATGAAAATATCCAACCGCAGAGTCCGACTCCATAGTATTAGTACACCATTGTAGCTTTTTGGGTCTATGATATCGCGAAAGACTTGGTTCTATTTGAATAATTATTTTAAAGAAGATAGATTCCTCTACGAAACATTTTGAATTTCCCGCCATCATTTCACTCTCAGTGTGGTACAAGCTAGCACATAAATTATGATAAGATTAATATTAAGTTTTATTATCGGCTTATCAACTGCAAATCTCGGATACGCTGTAGAGTTATCACAAGTCTTGCTAATGTCGACGGGTAAAATAACCCATGGGTATTAATGATTTCAGATCAGATTTGGTGATAATGGCGATTTAATGTATGTTGTAATTTGTGGTTCAGTGACTTAAGTGTTAAAATGTCGATACGTGGTGTTCCGGACGGATCCAGGTCTCCTAGAATCATCACTGATTCTTTCTTTGATGACACTGGTAAGTTTCTTATGTTTCCCATGGTTTATCCTCAGTTTTGCGCTGTGCTGACTCTTAAAAATGAAATCAAATGATACGTTTAGATAAGGAGTAAGAAAAAATTTCGAACCTAAATATAAGAATTAAGAATTTATATTATATTTAAGTATCATAAACAAGGCGTAAATACAAAATATACATAATATACCTTTATCTATGCGAAAAGCAACGAGTATCTGGATATGTCAGATCCAATCCAATTTGGGGCAATTTGCTTATCGGATTTAAAATTTATATTAAACGCATTACACGTGAATAAATTTAGGAATTCGTGATTCCTAGATATATGTATTGCAGTCATATTGATACATTTAGTTGAGATAGCTATTTAAATCTGCAGAATCTTTATATTCCTGTCGCTAAAGATGTTTTTAAATAGCTCCGGTGTATTAATACATATTGAATGAAGCAATCGAGACGACAGAATCGATATTGCGGGCATTTCTCGCCAAGTCTGTGTTCGTAAACGCCTTCTCTCGAAACATTTACGGCCTTTATAAACAGTTTTAAAACCTATTTTAGTTATCGAATGTTTTGTCCCTTTTGAACCACTTTTAAATTCAGATTGAACTAAGAAGACAAAACATTCGATAACTGATATTTGTTTTAAAACTGTATGAATATGGCCTTTAAAGTGTACATAATGTACTGTTTGTTTATAGATACTAATGCTCCTAATTACTTTGAGCCATCAAGGATAAAGAATCCCTTTCATTTTGTATGAGTGAGCTGAATTTTGACTTCTTCTAAATCAGGAAAATAGGTTTCATACGTACTATCACATGAATAATACTTTTAATTACAGTTGTCTAATTCATGAAATGTAAATATATAGCAGATACTTCCTTTTTCAACGCAGTAAGTACGTTGTAATGATTGTGCAAGTTTTACGCAGAATCGCGGCAACTCGCCAAACGGTGAATAAATCATAGTAATTTCACAGGCGCCAACAAAAAAATATGTTAGACATGTTTATTATTAATTATTTTCCTTGTAATTTATACTTGTGAAGTTATATACATTATTATTGCTTTATATTTTTTTGTCTAACAATACTTTATAAGAAAAAATGTTTATTTTATTTTAATATTGTATTATTTTTTTATTATTCAATGGAACCGAGCAAACTGTACGAATACAAAAAAATATAAGGCTAAAAAAATACAAAAAGAATCCTTCGAGCCGGATTTGAACCAGCGACCTATGGATATCCATTGATTAACCTCTACAGTCCACCGCTCTACCAACTGAGCTATCGAAGGCTTGTGTGATGTGTCGAAATTACGAAACGCTTTCGCCGGTAATATTTATTATGTGTTTTTCACTTTAAATGTTTCTTAAATTAGCCATACAACAAAAATACAAGATTAAAACATTACTAGCAAATACTTAATGATTTTCCAATTATGTCGTAATATTGTGACTAGAACTTCTGTTGAATTTATGTTTTAATTTAGATGTTCTTTGCTGATTTTGGAAATTAATTTTAATTTTTATTAGAATGAAAATCCTTTAAATGAAAATATTGTGGATGCAAAAGTTATTGTTTATCTGTTATTTTTTCCCGACGGAATACCTTCTTCATTGTAATACAATATTACAAAGACGTTCTTGCAGGCACAGTGGTGTACGGTGGTGGAAACCCGCCACTATGACAGAGGCAAGTGTGTCTCGTTTTGAATTTAGTAATATACAGAATAGTACGAACAGACCAGCAAAATTGTGTCGACTGGGGAGAGATAATCGCCTCCCGCTGTTTGAGCTGCATTGTGGTCAATTTGTAGTGCCAGTCTCGTTCTATCTTTTGCTGCTGGATGCAGTTTCCTCCCAAGCATTTTCAACGTGACTTCTTTGAACTTTCAAGCCGCCTGCATCCAGCGACTTCTTACAACATTAATTAGGTCATCTGTCTTGAAAAATGACTGTTTACATGGCAGTATACATAAAGAATTGGGGGGTAAGTGTTACATGATAATGATTATTATATATCCAACACGTTTGTATAAATATTATTCCACGCGTTGTTTATAATTCACTGTTATTGGAATAAGATAATTATTACGTGCGTAAACACGTTGTTTGTTTATATTTAGATTTCTTCTTATCGTTAGGTACGGTTAATAAATAGGTATCTGGTTTTATTATAATCCCTGTTGAAATGCTTGGCATAAAATTATTTCTAAGCTTCTTAGCTCCAATTAGTTAGGGAGCGTAGGTGGAAAGTGTCTGCTATAATTGGCTTTAATATGATTTTTTTATAAAGGCATGGCATAGTGAAAGCATTATGAACTGGCATCTGCGGGTGAATGCATTGTACAACTAAAGTGTGGAATGGCAAGAAGCAATGACGACTATGTTATTAATTACTCTTGCTAGTCTCACAATTTTGCCGTCTTGTCTGATACTGGGTGTAATCAGGCTGATCCGGAAACACTTGACACTTGTATCACTATGGAAGGCTTAGTATGTGGATGCCATTCGGTTGGAAAAATATATTCCGCCACCAGCAAATTGACATTTCAGTAATCACGCACAACAAAAGATGCGAGACAAAATTGATTTGCCTCAGTTATTATGATATTGTGGTGTGGTGATCATCTACTACAGCTGGACCATTTATACCGCAGCAGTCCAAGTACCAGCGTAATTCTAAACCTTGAAAACACCAAATGGCATACCTGAAGTGTAATTCTTCTGCGTTTTTTAAAGTATTTGTAACTATAATGAATCTCTGTTATCAAATCAAAAAAATGCCAAATGATGTTCATAAACACTGGCAGTAAAAGTCTTATGTATTTTTAACTGACCTTATTTACATACTTTTTTATCTACACCCTAATAGTAATTCATGGCGCGAAAAGATGATGTAATAAATACTGTGTTTTTCGTTGCTGATAACTCATTGTTTTTATTTATTAATCATCTTTGACATATTCAATAAGAGGGAATCCAATGACCAATGCTTAGCAAAGGCCTACTACAAAAGTTGCTAAAATTGTGGGTTTCCCAATCCTCGGCACACTAGGCCAGCGCGTTAGTTTAAGAAGGAGCTTCTTAGGCTGATGAAATTGCTCCCTATCATGAGGTAGTTATTTAGCTCCATCATATCTATGATGGTTACCAGTGTTGTCCGGGCAAGCAAGGTGAAAGCTGTTCTAGGCTTTTACACCCTTACTCGTTAATTTATTAGCGTAACTTATTATTTACTTGGTGAAGCTACTCGTATTTTCGTTGTAGAATGGTTAATTAAGTAGAAAAGCGAAAGGTCGTAATTGAGCTGTTCTAGGCTGATGTTGACGATGATTAATGATTCTAATTATTGACTTAGTAGTTTAGTGTTGCGTGCGTGGTGGCTTGTTGGTAAACGGACCAGACGCGGCTGCCAACTTGTTCACGGAGGTCGCCGGTTTAAATCCCGGGGCACACCTCTGACTTTTCGGAGTCATGTGTGTATTGAAAGTCAATCACCACGCACTATAACGGTGAAGGAAAACATCGTGAGGATACCTGCATACCATAGCGATTTGCCAGAATTTCTATGGTATGTAAAGTCCGCGAATCCGCACTAGGACAGCGTTGTGGACTGTATAGCCTAACCCCTCCCAATCGTACTCTCGATTGTAGAGGAGGTTCGTGCCCTGCATTAGGGCGTATATGGGCTGATACAAAACAGTACAGTTTACTGTTAGTAGATTGATTGTGATATAATAAATAATAAATAAATACACCCAACAGTCACATACATAGTCCTGACCCCACACTAAGATCGAGTCTTGTGTCGTGGGTATCAGGAACTACGAGAGACTTTTCGGTCTCACAAACACCCAGACCCGAAACAAATACCTGTGGATCACACAAATATTTGTTTCGGTGCGGGGATCGAACCCGCGGCCTCTCGTTTCACAGGCGGCGTCAAACCAACTGCGCCACGGAGGCTGTCATGTCATATGTAATTATTACTTAGTGCGACTAGAAAGTACATGAGCGTTACATTGATATGTGTGTATTAACGATCCGGGGTGAAGTGGCCGACAAGTTGGCTATAAAATGTGAGCCCTTTTTTTTGCATTAATTAAAAAGTTTGTGCGAACTTGGGAGGATTCCAGGGAGTCTATAGGCCCGAGAAAGATGTAAAAACCATCCATGCTTAGTGCCCACCAATTGAATAGCTACAAAATATTACTTTGTCTTACAGCACCCTAATAGCCTTGATTATTTTTGTTGTCTTACTACGATTTAACTGTAAATAAACGAATTTATAAAGAAAACGATCTAAGAACTTACGGCTTATTCATAGACAGATTTAAAACCTATTTTAGGCTAAGCAGCCATAAACAGGCTCAAATTATTCAGTTTGAGCAAAGAGGACAAAACATTCGTCAGCTAAAATACGTTTTAAATCTGTCTATGAATAATACCGGTCAACCAGTATATCTAATCTTGCGTCTAATTTTGGATCTAAGTAATACTTTCCAAAATCGGATGTACCTACATATTATGAATCAAATAGGGTTTTATCACAAGCACTAAACAGATATCCCGACGAGGCGGTTGTTGCGTCATTCGCATGACGCAAGTATAGGGATCTTCAACTCAAGTATGCGCTTCCTTACTCTAGCATTTCCCAGAATGTAAAAGTATTATAGGTTATCGCAAGGGTTCTAGCTATGTTTTAGTAATGTTTCCTTTATTGCTTAAACCACGTGCTTGACAACAACCTGCCGGAATTACTGCAACGTTTCATATTATATGGAGGATAAGGCATCAGATTTAGACGAATATGTATGAAGAATGGAATTCTTTGCAATGATAATGCAAGGTTGTCTATGGTACATGAAACATAATGCCATTTTTTTCCACTGTATCGTGTTCGGTTCCGCGCTGCACCCATTGTCTACAGCTGGTCGGGGCAGTGTCGCGACTCGGCAGTTGGCTCGCCGTCACCGCCGCGCCCGCCGTTCGCCGCGACCGTCGACCGTCGCAACCGGCGCCACGCGACGCAGTGGCGCGTCGATCGCCTCGCAACGCGGTGCTTACGCGTGGCATTTCGTTTTTGATATTGTTTTTAATTTTTTTTTTAATTGATACTGTGATCGGTTTCGGAACGATGTTTTACTAACAAACAGTTTCTACAAAAAGTTTTACTGTAATGTGTTAAGTATTGAAACGTATCCGGTTAATTCAGTGTTAAATAATGATTCGAGTATTGTTTTAATTAGGTACCGTCGTTTAGTGTTTGTTGTGAAATCGTATACTTATATAAAGATATTTAAACGCTTATTTGCACGTACTGTTTGACGTTTGTTGTAAACACAATAAGTGTGGTGAATTAATTAAAATCAAGTTCCACGTGAAATGGAAAGTGTAGGCGACGTACGTCTGATTAATTTGCATTCATAACTTGACATATTTTCTGAACTGCAAGTGCTTACGGGCTTTAGAAGTACTTTGCTTTGGGTTGATAGTTAATTCATAGTAATTTGTAATTTAATCAAGTATAACTCAATATTAAAGTAGATATGTTTAATATTGTACATTTCTATTGAGTAGTGACATTAAAAATCTTTTTGTGTGGATATTTAATAAACACAAATAACGTAGCAAACCTTCACAAATTATTTTATTAACTTCACTTTAATTCTGCAATACATTTTACTACAATAAAGTCTGCTTTTTAGTAGATGTAGTAAACATGTAATGAAGTTAATAAGAATAATAGTACTTAAATTTAATAATTTATCTTGTACATTTACGTCCATATGTGTCTCAAATTTTTCGGTACTTACCTTTAAAATGTAATGAAACTTTTTGAATACGGTAAAACCAGTTATTTTATTTAGGGGACAGTTCAATTGAGATTTTGGAAGTCCAGTTTTATACAATGCATAGTCTGTAGGTAGATAAGTTGAGACTGCCTCGGTGGCGCAGTGTAGTGTGTACAACGGTACGATTACAAAGTTGAGGTCTCGGGTTCGAATCCCGGGTCGGGCAAAGTGATATTGGATTTTTCTATTCATTATCAGCTCGGAGTCAGGAATTTTTGTCTGAAATTGCGATAGGCTCGCCCCTTATTACATCGTGGGGCGGAACAAGACAAAATGTGGGTGTCCTGGTAGCTCCTCTGCCTAACCCGTCTGGGAAAAAGGCGTGAGTTTATGTATGTATCTATGTTTTTTGGTGTCTGGCCTTTCAGCCCGGAACGCTTTCGTTAAAATTTAAAATAAAAGTGTGTTGGCACTTATATTGGCGTAGGATTTGTTAGAATACGGTTATTATAACCGCAAGTGTGAAGGCCAATGATATCGGCGTACCTTTTCTTGTCCTTCAAGGAACAGGGAGGGATGCAACGTTTACAAACTGGTCTTTAAAAAAAAAGAAAAAAGAAGACAGTTCATGTTGCTGAGGGAGTTGCTTGCGCCGTTTCTTCTTCACAGCCACAACGCATTCCGAAGCAGTGGTAGTAAAAATTAACGATTCAAAAGATCTTGTAAAAGACTACTTGAATAAAGAATATTTTGATTTGATTTTTTCTTCTCGTAAAAAAACAGTAGTCACTGTTGTGTTTTACGAGTAGATTGAAGAATATTAAAGCCAATGATCATAGGCCATCAAGAGATTTTATAACTAACTTCTCGGAGCTTCGTGCGCAGTGCAGTGCCATGCAGTGCTTAATAATAAGTCCTGCGTGTTGCTCATGTAACACGTTTATGTGAAGGCGTGACGGTAATCATGAAACGAATGTAGGTACTTGTTTGTTTCGTCTCTTTGGTAAATAACAAAAAATATTGAGAAGACTTAGGTCATTATTGTAATTTAAGCACGATGGACTAATTGCGGTTTGCTTAATTAATTAATGGAAAATAATTAAAAAATAAAACCACGAGAATTAAAAACTGCAACTTCAACTATGGTATATTCGATGTTATTAGCAACGGCAAAGGAACTTTCGAATACCAATACTCGGAGTTTGTTTTTTCCGTGATAATATTTCTATTTATCTATTCATTTACATATGTAGCAGGAAATTCTACATCGGAATAGGACAATAACAATAAAATATCTATTTGTAGGGCACTTACCACGTACTTTTTGTTAATGATAAATAAGTGACTCCGTAAATATTCATTTAGCTGGAGGAGATAACGCATGAGTATCCCCTCAGATATTAACTTACGTACAAAAAGGTGGAATCCGTCATAGTGAACCACGCAAGTGTCTTCGTGTTTAGCTAGTGTATATTCGGTTGTCACCAGATAACCATGAATAATCCAGAACTGAAAGAATCAAATATCTCTCACGGTATAACGTTTACCATCAGACGAATGGCATGGTCGTCTCGCCGTTCATTGCAATTAAAAAAACCTTTCTAGATTTTTTTCCCTGTTATTAAAGTCACGTACAAATGGTCAGTTTGTCCAAGAACCAACCTCGGGTCTCTCCAATTGATATCGTGCCACCATGAACCATTTCTAAGTCACAACCTCATGCATGCATAATGCAACTCCCATTACGGACACCATAGCTCAAACTCAGTACTTACTGTGCAAGTAGCATCTAGACTTGTACGTAATAGCACAGTAATAGACACCATACCGGTTTTATTACGATGCGCATCTTCATTGTCTTTGGCTATGCAAAGATTCTTTTAACTCGTCATGGTAGGTGAGCCGTGAGCTTGAGTCTTCATGGCTCAGTTGTTTAAGAAGCTAGCAGTGAAGCGCTAAACTATGAGATCGATTCCTGAACGTGAGGGCTACAATTATTTTGGCTTATGAAATTGTCTAAGTTTGTTGAAGTGGATAGGCTGATCCGAGCAGTGAAGATGCAAGGGCTTAGTGCTTTTATCAGGAAGGAGAACATAAGAATGATTTAACTGCATTCATACATACATAACCTCACGCCTTTTCCCAGAAGGGGTAGGCAGAGGTGCAACCAGGACACCCGCGTTTCGCCTTGTATTTTCCGTCTTACAATTTGATAGGGGACTAGCCTATCGCCATATCGGGCACAAATTCCTGGTTCCGGGCTGATAATGAATAGCAAAATCCAATATGACTGCCCGATCCGGGATTCGAACCCGAGACCATAGCGCTGTAAACATACCGTAGGACAAATGCTTCACCGGGGCAGGATTTAATTGATCGCCTTGAATATTTAAATACACGGAAAAAAAGATAGCTTGTAATAAAAAAAGTAGAAGGTTAGTATGACGACGAATTCGTAATATTGATTAGAAAATTGGTGTTGTTAAAACTTAGTATTCTGTGTTAAAACTGGATATAGCTTAGGGTAGTCATCTGTGTTTGGAGTGAAATCGGATCTGGGTCGCTAGTTATTATAATAAAGTACAAGTTTGCGAAATTCAGTACAACGAAGCTGTTTCATCTAATGGTCCGTCAGCGTTATCAACTATGGCTCAAAGAGCTTATTCGCGTATTGATAACGTTACGTCATACGTACGCTGATAACCGCTGTGAACCGAGACTTTCTGATTGATTGTAGCATCCCACTCACACTGTTTATCTTTTCGAGGGATTTTATTTGATGTTATTTCAAGTCTGTCGATTGTTTACACGCTTTCGTTAAAATGTTTATATGTTATTATAACCTCCAAAATCTAGAGGATTTTTTTTGATGTAATGGGTTTGGTTGTCAAGAATTAGAGTAGAGAGTATATGCGCGTTCTTAAGTTGCAATTTATAGATTGCATACATTTACACTACGTCACGTTTAAATCATGGGGAGGCACACGGAAGAGAGAAAACAATTGGAAGTGACACGACTGCACGCGCCCTGTGGCCATATTATGCGTTGACGATTGATCGCTGAAGATTTAAATTCCAACTTTATTGTATTGATATAGGATAGTTTTTCGTTTGTCTTTAAAAATATATTTCGGTGAAACAAATCTGTATTTTAGGAAAAATAAATAAAAATTTGCTCCAACCGATGATGTGATATCCCACCATTAGACTGACACATTTTTATATTCGGGTTGCTTGGCTACGAGCAATTTGGCGAAATGTTGAGTGTCAGCGCATAATTGCCACCTGTGATTGCCACTTCCACTGGTTTTCTCTCTTTCGTGGAGAGTCAGATACTTTGGATCCAAATTTTGCACGATCCTGATGTATCAATTTCGTTTTGTCTATGTTCATCAATCTTTACATTATCGTAGGTTTATGGTACTCTTAACTTGATCTTTGTTTAATATATTGAGACTTTGCTATCGTATGTTTTGTGGAAGATAGGCCTGTGGAAGAAGTATCATGTTATATATGTCAAGGAGTTTTGGCATGTGTAACTTGCGTAAGTAAAACAAGAATATTGGATAAGTAGAACATAATAAATACTAATGTGAGTGCAACGGTTCTACAAAGACTTATATTGTTTAATCCACATCCTATTAGAAACTTAGCGGCATAATTACCGAGATTTTTTCTATACGTTAGCAAGAATAGGTAAAGGATGATTCATTAGAGGAAAACTACTGACGTTCAGCGGAAGTTGTGCGGTCTCCGCCATCGCTAAACCTATTAGATGATTACCTGGAGTAAAAGCTTTCTGCTGTCTATTAGCGGCTGCTTAGTGGAGATAAAAGACGTCGTTTAAAATCTAAGTTTTTACGTAAATGCACACTGGTATTTTCTGTAGAGATTAAATTTTATTTATATAATTACATATACAGTTTTAAACATTACCAAGGGTATAAAAGATAAGATATAATAATACAGTATTTGATTTAGCTTTATTTTATTGTCCTTTAATTTAATCGTGTTGTAGAAACTATAAAGCCAAGTGCAATCAAGCCATTGATCACGTACGTGTCTGTGAATGGGTCCTAATTTAATAAACCCTCTATAAAATTACAAACACCTTTCTGCAAAAGCGAGACACCGAGCACAAATCCTATGCAAATTACACAAGTATACATTGCTGTGTTAGTGTGAAAAAGGAGTCGTTAACCTCCCCGATACCCCGCAGTGTACCCAGACGGTGTTCCCGCTGTTGTTAGCAGGGGGCAATAAAACCTCTAATGAGGAGTCGCAGGCCGCGCCCAGCCGATCACTGTTGGTTTAATCAACTTATTGATTCGCCAAGTTGTACTTTCATGTCTGGGACTCAATGCAGTACAGCTTTTGAAGAAGAAACTGTGATTATAACTTTTACACTGCGTAATTTATTAACATGCTAATACACAGGGTATATGGCTTCGTTTTCGGTCGCAGTCTTGATATACCCGGTATAACGTGAAAAAATTGACTATACGACATTATGCTGATGTTTTGCTAATCGTGTAATATTATCATGCACGAAAAACAATTGTAACTTTTATACAATAACATAAAAAGAAGATTCATCGACTTCATATTTTATTAATTACAGTAATTTATTGCTTAGTGAGCCCGCAATGTAAAACGTACTGACCTTTATAATAGCGGTGTGTCGTTGATCCTTACCGTCAGTTGTTATTTATGAACTTTACTTCGCATTAATAAAAAAATATTTGTTTTAGGTGCTCAATAATATAATTAATCATTATATTTTTCTATTTAAATACCATCTTGAAAGTTATAAACCTACAATACGTTCACAAACTGTCTGATGTAAATCGATATGGAAAAAAAATGAGAACTCCTATGAGCTATAATACCTTACTTGAAAACTAGGGGAGCATAATCCATAAACTAAAGAAAATAGTATGAATATGCCTTTCTACCGTAGTAATAAAACCCATTTATACCGTCTCGGAGCAGTTTTAAAAGATTTACGAGACAATGCTTGAGGCGTAACGGCAAATAAAGCCTTATTATGGTGATTGCTAATGTATTTGTGAACAGTGACGTCATAACATGGGCTGAGTAATGAAACAAGGTTATGTACCTAATGAACTTTAGTTCCATTGATTGTTATCTGAACGTATTGTGTTATTTGTTCGATTTACAATACAGTCTAATTTTAATCAATATTAATGACAAATATTAACATTAAGGACGGAAATAAAATTATCCAGCTGTGTGCGTATTAGCGTGTCCTTTGCTTACTCCTTCAAGTATGTAGGCGTGTATGTAAGTAAATAAGTTTTGAATAGTACAGACTAATAACACTTCCTTGTTTCTTATATGGGTACAAAGATACCTTAATTTTATTACCGCGAGTCTCACGTGTGTAGTAGCATTAAATAAACCAAAAATTGGCGAGGGTCGATTCCGCCAGAATGTGGGTATCCTAACTTGTATGTATTTTGAAGGTCAGAACATTTCCCCCATGTGAAATTTGAACCCCTATCCTTTTGTTTTACAGCTAACTTTTTATCCATTTCGCTATGATTTTTAAATATCTTAACATTTTACCTATCTACGCAGAGAATTGTGAACCAAAAATAAGGCCAGTTGCGAGATTCTTTATCTTAGTAAAATAAACAATTTTATACAAGAATGGTACAAAATACAGTAAATAGCTCAACAGTGCGTTCATCCAAGTAACCAAATACGAGAAACCGCCAGATAGCAACAACGCGGCATTGACATTCCTTGTATACAGAAGATTATAATTATGTATATTACATACATGCACGAAGTAGTAAAATCAATAGGGGGGCATTTTGTATCGTAACCTGAAATATATTTGGTACCTCACAAGGTTAATTGATTAAGATTTACTGAATAAATTTTATACTTATGGTATGTCACTGGTAGTCTTTTTACAATAGCTCCATTCACAAAATCAACATATGAAAAGGCCAAAAAAAATGACGTAAAAAAAAAACAAAGTATTTCATCAGATTTGATTTTTTCTTAATTACCATTGCTGCACCAAGTTTGAAGGTGTATAAGTTCATTCATCTTTATGTTCATACAGCTGTTTCGATTTTATCTAAACTTTTTGTAATACTGCAGCCATAATAACAATATTCCAGTTGTTTTCCTTGTATTTTTCTTATCGACAATTATAAAAACATTGAACTTATAGCAACATCTATCAAAGTATTTTAATTTATTCTTTTTTCGGATATCGTTGGACAACCATGCATGAATCTATCATATGTAAAAAAAAAACATGTTATTAGAAATCATAATAGAGTATCGTTGTAGAATGTAGAATATGTTTCTCTAACTTATCTGGTTTTGACGCGAAAGAAAAATAGAAAAATAAGCCGTCTTCAAAATTAGCCCTGTCGATATGTCGGTCGCTGTTAGAACCCTCTCCACTCTCCGGTATATTCTTATACAATAAATTATATTGCCAGTGCGAGAAGCGAATTCACAACCCTTGGTGCCGACCACTTAATGTTCAATATAGAAATCTACCAACTCAGACCTTAGCACTCAATAAATCAAACATCAGGGCCCATGCCCACCATACATCTCCTTCAATCCGCTCACAGTATCATTAAATTTCAGTGATAACCTTTACGTAGTGACTAGTGATGTACACAGTTGTGTGTGTGTAGTGAGTGATACCAGTTCCTTAGCATGTACAGCTTCGACAAGGACCTGTGGCACGTGCGCCGCCCCTCGGAGCCCCAGGACTCGCCCGTTGAGACTGAACGTAAATATATTTTTTTATTTAGGTGTTTTTGGAAGGAAGCGGATGACAACCGGCTGTAATAAATAATTACACAAAAAAATTTTTTTGGCGTTAATAAGAAGAGTTTTTAAAATTCCATATTATCTAATTTATAGAGCGTTCGTGGCGCATTTGGTTAGATGCCGCCTGTGAAACGAGAGGTCGCGGGTACGTCTCCGCACTGAAACAAATATTTGTGTGAACCACAGGCATTTGTTTCAGGTCTGGTTGTTCCGAAAAGTCTCGTACTTAGTGATAACCACTACATAAAACTCGATCTTATTGTTGGTTCAGGTCTATGTATGTAACTGTTGGGTATATTTATTTAATTTTAATAGAAAATCCAATGTTCGTTCATAGTTATTATTTGACTTATTTATACTCTATTTTGTACATCTTAACTGTGTTAATAACTAAGGTTAATATGTAAAAGTGTTGTATGCTTATTGAACTATGGATGGCATTATCGCACGAACAATTTCGGCTTGCAATGTTTGGATGGTCAAAAATTTTAATTTTTAAAAAGTTGTTTTTCATTATAAATATTATTCATGTTTATAATGAAAAACAACATGAATATTGCGATAAGTTTTGTTCGTTGAAACAGTAAATTATTTACCGTAACGAGCTTATTAATTTAATAAAACATTTCAATTGGAATAGTTGCATGGTGGGTGGTTAGGTTATTACGCCAGGTAGCGTTGCCAGGTCGCCAAACCTAATAGCCGGACAGACCAGCCAGTTTGGCCGGACATTTGGTTAAAAAAGCCGGACACCCTATATTATTGAGGATTTTGTCTTAGTATTAATAGGTACGACAATTTTTTTTTTATGTAAAATCAAGTCTTTTTGATTATTATCATAAATCTCGGCCACGCTCGGCGGCGCGGCGGCAGTGCTCGCTTGTTTGCGAAATGTAAAAAGCCTAACAAAAGCCGGACAAGACGGACACCGTTAATTTTAGCCGGACATGCAATCAAAAAGCCTAACTATGTCCGGCTTTATCCGGACGCCTGGCAACGCTAACGCCAGGAATGCATATATTAGTTCTCTTCATAAACAACATTAATTTGTTCATTGACATTTCAACTATTCATTAGGATTTATTAAAATGTTTATGTAGAATTGCGAGTATATTGTTTTGTTTTCTCTACTCATTACTCTGATAACGTAATGATATACAAGTCTATTATTATGTTAAATTAGTTTTATTTCGATGTATGACTATTAAATAATTCATAGGATTGATAACTTTAACTTAGCAAGTTCTACACCGTTTTTAGTCGTACCTACACTATAAATCTTGTACTATAAATAATATACATACATTTTCGTTCATGTCTTTTTCTATATCTCATTTTTGATAGCATTTTAGGTTCCTTTCAATTTAATCCGTGATGCTTTACAGCTGACCTCTCCAGATATAATAGTCGTTTTATCCGTGGCAATACATCTCTAGTTCATTATGTTGTCTCCCCCTTACTGCGGAGGCGAGAGGATAACAATTTATTTGTAACTCTCCCTTTTTATTTTACTATTTGATTAATTTCGTTTGTTTTAGATACACGTATGCATTTACAAAGACTTTGTAAACTTCAATGTTTTTTAAAATGCGTGCCACTGTAGATTCTGACTTAGTAAATGCATAAATAAATCATTCATCATCATTGGTCCCACAATTAAATGAATTTAGATCAGCCGAATTTTCTTAACTACCTATATCGATTTGAAGCAACTTTTGGTGATTAATGAGTGTTCCCGCATCCGCCTCTGTACGGATGTGGGCTTATAAACACCGAATTGACGATAATTTAATTTAGAATTTTTATAGCTTGTTTATATGGGCACAATTTACGTGGCCACGACGATATTCGCCTAGTTTTTCCTGAAAGCCAGGGTGCACAAAAGATGTCGTGGGTGTCGTAGTAACCAAAGAGAATATAAAACATTACATTAGTACTAACCACTATTGATCCTGTGAAATAGTATAATTTTCCTCGTACCAACCACATAAAGTAATAATAAGTTATAATCTTCCTTTTTTAAACAAATTGCCACTTTCCTGCTTTAAAAGATTGAAAACGCCCAAACTCGCATACAGTTAATTTTGGTTAACATTACCTTTCCCCCACCGTCTTTGGATACAACCGGTCCAAGGCCTCATTCTTATGAGTACGTACATAGTGACATGCAGACATGGATCTTTAACTCCTCGTATTAACGAGGCCAATAGTTTTGACAGGCTCCGTGGCGCAGTTGGTTAGACACCGGCTGTGAAACGAGAGGCCGCGGGTTCGATCCCCGCACGGAAACAAATGTGTGTGTAGTCCACAGTTATTTGTTTCGGGTCTGGGTGTTTGTGAGACCAAAAAGTCGCTCGTATTTCCTGATTGCCACGACTCAAAACTCGATCTTAATGGGGGTCAGTATGTATGTGACTGTTGGGTGTATTTATTTAATACGATAATGAATTAATATTTGTGCCCAGTAAAGTGGGCTCAACACTCAAGGTACACGATTAATTAATACAACACACGTCTCATTACGAACAACTTATGGACAAGTAGCGGTCGCTGATGCCTTGTATGGCAAAGTAGATACCCATGTTAATATTGCTAACGTTACCTATGTATGTTTAGAATAATATTTGGATATACAGGGTATCTCAAGACCGCGACCGAAAACGAAGCCAGGTGGTATTATTAGTGATTTCAAACACAAAGCAAATAAAAATTTTGAAAAAAAAAAATTGTCTAATTTTTTTTTTATTTTTTTTACTGATCGTCGTATTTGGGTGATAAATACATAATTCTACTAATTATAATGTGCACCTGTTTATTTTTATAGACGCAATGGTACGCAAAGGTCTAAATTACATTTTTCGCCAAAACTAGGTATTTACCACCCAAACACGATGATTTTTAAAAAATTAAAATAAAATGTCATTTATTTGGCGATGTTTTTATTTTCTTATTATTACAGGTGGTAGTTTTAGCGGCTACAGACACAATGCAACTAAAAATTTAGCAAAATAAGCGACAGTTTTTTTTTTACAATTTTTTAAAAATCATCGTTTTTGAGGTGTAAATACCTAGTTTTTGCAAAAATAGTAATTTAAACCCTTACGTACCATTGCGTGTTTAAAAATTAAGCGATGTACGTCATTATTTTAGAAAAACTATGTTTAATCACTCAAATACGACAATATGTAAAAAATAACAAAAAAAAATTGCCAATTTTTTTTTGTAAAATTTTTACTTGCATTGTGTTTGATATCACTAATACTACCTCCTGGCTTCGTTTTCGGTCGCGGTCTTGATATACCCTGTATAATGCACCACTTTTGGAACTGAATATTTAATTCAGGGTTTAAAACATGATCGACGTTGATACCTATATATTATAATTATTGTCAAATGTTTTATAACTTATTTCAGAGTAAATCTGTGTTCATTCGTCATAAAACATTGTTTTTGGAAAGATTTCTGATTAACCATGACAAGCTGTTTTGAAAATATGTTTGTCCTATTTAGGTTCGGACACGTACAAGACAAATAAGCCAAAATATCCATATTTTGTTTTCAGGTAGCGAGAGTCCCACAAGCGCAGTGGGTGCGGAGACGCCTCGCGAGCTTCCCAACGAGCTGTCAGCTCCGTACGAGGTGCCGCAGTTCCCCATAGAGCAGATCGAGAAGAAACTACTCATACAGAGACAGCTCAATGTCAAGTAAGTAACAGATATACACATATTTCTATAAAGACAAAGACCTTAACCTGGAATCAATACCTGTGATTCACAAATATTTCTGTTTGCGGAGATCGAACTCGCGCCCTCACGGTTCCAGCGGTCTATCCAACTGTGTACCGGAGGCTATCAAAAATGTATAATTAGGTTCTAACTTCTAGGTCTCGTATGGTGCTTTTAAATTGCATACTATTAACGGAATTTAAGCCCTGCAAGTCTTCAAAAGTTGTTAATTAAATTAAAATATTCGCGGTCAAAATCAAGAGAGACAACCTAATTACGTCGGGAACACTCTAGACTGCGACGCACTTACCACCAGTAAAACCCCTAGTCAGCATAAAAGTAGCATGCTCACATGGTTCCCGAAGGCCTGCTGGTAATTCAGTTGGCAGTCACGCCACGCCGGAGGCACGGCGCGGCGGCGTGCTGCGGGCCGACGAGTAATCTCGTTACTCGTATAGTAATTTGATTTGCGCGCCCCTGAACTTGCAAATCCTGCTTCCAACTGCCCGTAGATTAAAATCTGTTCTTAGTTTTCTAGTTCAATTTCTATACGCTTTGGCTTACAAGTTTAAAATTGTTTTAGGCTTTAATTTGAAGAATTATGTCTGTCTCCTTTTGACCATTATCTTCATCTTGATAGGCTACAAGATGTCCACTGCTGAACACAATCCTGGATCTGTTGAAAGGGGTTTACTTCAAGCAAGCTTGTAAATGTATTCATTTATATACGGTATTTTATACATAATATATTCTCAAAACATGTGCTCAACCGATTTCTTTTTATCATAACACATCAGCTTAATATAATAGTCGACTAATTTTGACTGTTCTTCAATTAAATATTTCATTATAGGGAAAAAGTGAATAGATTACCGATACGGTTAGTTCGTCTGAAGGATTATTTACGCAAGTGCCAGAAATATCAGTCGTAAGGTTTCTTACTGGTTACTTTGCTTAATAATTGGAGCAGTAAGCGATTGCTTTACATGTTTGTTAGTACTAAGAAAGACATTGAGTCAAGCCAGAGATTCAGATACTCTTTGTGAATCCTGCGGAATCATAGTAACGATGCTAGTCTTTGAAGATGGATGGATGAGTTTCTAACCATACTACACCAATACATTCCCAAACACAATGTTTTAAAAAAATATCTACTAATTTTTAATGTGGCGATCTAACTAAAGACTCCACGAATCACTGTCGTGTGCTAGCGATTGATAACTAAAATATCCGATTCAAGAAATTTGTGAAGGTGCTACAGGTAACATCAAATATCAATAATGCAGACATAACAATCAATACGGTGCAGTGGTTAATAAAACACGATGGCAACACGCAGCTCCGACGTCAACCATTAAAATGAGACTCGATATTATTAACGTGGAGTAATTGGATCAACCTTGACGCGGCAGTAACCCTTACAGCGGGGGATGCTCAGCGGCCATTAGTCGTATGATTGCATTTCCTTCTGTACACTTGGCTGTACGGTTGTCACATGGTGACAAAATTTTAAAAAGTTACTTTAAATATTAAGTTTAATTATCAGGTGTTGTACCAGTGAGTTGGATTTGAATTTCGAACGTTGGTTGGCTGAAATAAAAATTGTTTAGTTATTGATGTGGTTTTGGTTAATTATTGAGTGTTAGAAATTTTTATTTCAGGTTTAAAATCATAAACAAGTGAGATAAAATTAATTAAAATTAAAGTTAGTGCAAATGGCATTAATTACTAATATTAAAACGTTTAATTCTATTCAAATATCAGTTGTCCAAAAAGTATGCTTTCGTGTGATTAAAAAAAAATGTGTGTGTGTATTAGTGTACACACGTAAGAAGTGAAACTTCTTTATGACATCATTTTTCGCAAAATGATCTACTATTTACAAATTTACAGAATTGGTAAAATAAAGCTAAATTAAATAAAGTTTAAGTTTAGGAGGGGGGAAATTTTTGAGGGAATTTGGGATTTCTATCGGGGCCAATTTGTAGCCCTCACCGAGACGGTTCCGAGGATACCAAGCTCGGTGGGTCCACGACCTTTATTGGCCGAGATAGGTTTAGGGGGGGTGAAGTAAAAATTTTAGGTGGGGGCAGGGGCGGGGGGGGGGGGGGTTAGGTTTCGTGGGGGGGCTATTGGGCACCTTAAAATATTTTTGGGTGGGGAAAGTTGTGGAGGGGGAATTCGGGAATTCTGTTGGGGCAAGATTGTAGGCCTCACCGAGCCGGTTCTAATGAACCCAGGGTCGATGGGTCTACGATGGATATTGGCGGAGATAGGAATAGGGGGGGGTGAGGTAAACATTTTAGGTGGGGGTAGGGGCGGGGGGGGGGGGGGGGGTTAGGTTTCGTGGGGAGGCTATTGGGCACCTTAAAATATTTTTGAGTGGGGAAAGTTGTGAGGGGGTATTCGGGAATTCTGTTGGGGCAGGATTGTAGCCCTCACCGAGCCGGTTCCAATGAACCCAAGGTCGGTGGGTCTACGATGGATAATGCCGGAGATATGAGTAGGGGGGGTGAGGTAAAATTTTTAGGGTGGGGGTAAGCGGGGGGGGGAGGTTTCGTGGGGAGGCTATTGGGCACTGTTTTGGATTTAGGGTAGGGGAAGGCCAGAGGGGGGGTAAGGATCAAATTACAAAAAAGTGGGTGGGGCTTAAAATTTTGGGTGGGGCTTGGAAACGGTTGGGGGTGTGGCTTACTGAAGTGGGTACAGAATGTGTTCTAATGGTATACACTGTATTATGTCCAAATGTGGGATGATACACTAGTGTGGGATTCGTACTAAATACAGTTACAATACACAGGATTACTACTAAGTATTACTAATTTACTAAATAAATAAAGATGGCGCGTAACGCAAAAATGTGACGTAGAAATAAAGATGGCGCGTAACGCAAAATTTTTTCCAACCCCGATAAAGAAGTTTCACTTCAATAATTGAGGAAATTCGTCGTTTCCAGTGAAAACTTTTGAAATGTTCGGTAGTAAAATTGAATGCAAAAGATGGACATCATCGCGGAATTTATGGTAACGTAGTTGTGTTTTGTGTTCGTTGAATTATAACGTATCTTTTGATATGTATAGTTATAGTTTCATATAAATCAAGAAAATACAAAATATGGTCGGACTAGTAAGCCATAATCTTACCAGACGGGAAGTTTTAAAATGGTGTACAATTTACAAGCATTTCTTAGACGTACCGGAACACAGTCAGCTAACGAATTCTTTTCTTTATTTTTAATGAGAGGGGAAGCAAATCGTGCCATTCGAGTGAGGCGTACGTACATACATAAGTTCACGCTTGTCTCTCCTAAAAGGTAGACTGAGATGTCACTACTATGTTATACTGTACGTGTCCAGCTTATCTTCACTCTAACGGAGAGTGATTAGCGATCCTTTAGCCATACTGGCCACAAATTCGATTCTCGGGAATCTTATGTGAAACTTTTCTAACCCAAAAATTCTCAAATATTTGTATTGTTGTCTTTGACGAAAAATATGCTGTTCAGCTGGAGGTGTATCACAGCCTAGAGATGTGTGATTTTTATGTCTAAGTGTGTATGGTTTTAAAATATATGAAAAGACGTCATATCGGGCTTTATTGGAGCAGACATTGTGAAAAAAATAAGTGCGCGTATTAGATACACAGAAAATCAGTGGAGCGGGAGGATGATACTGTGGTCTGTGAGTACCTAGGAGCGACCAAAGAAAATCAAAACTGGCGGTACAATACCTTTTCATTTCACATATTTTGTTCACGTTTTCTCCTTTAGTTTATTATCTCAATGTTTTATATGATAAAATAACCACGAAATACAGTTTAATCCACGTCTTAAGTGGTTTAGATAGACGTATCTTGTGTCGTTTCTCGTGGCGTCGCCCCTCCTTTTTTTTTTTTTTTTTTTTTTTTTTATTGCCGTATAGGCAGACGAGCTAGCGGCCCGCCTGATGGTAAGCGGCTACCGCTGCCCATAGACCTTTGCAATGCCAGGGGTCCAGCACAACAAAGTCGCTGCCTACCTTAAGGATAGTAATCTCTTTAAGCCTCGTTTGAAGAAGGACAGGTCATAGCGCTCAGGAAACACCGATGCAGGGGGTTCATTCCAGAGCTTGCACGTACGTGGTAAGAAAGAACGCTGGAAACGTACCGTTCGGGAGCGGTACGCTTCCAGGTGGTAGGGATGAACTCTGCTGCGGTGACGGGTGGTGCGATGGTAGAAGGGCGATGTTGGTACCATCTCAAACAATTCCTCGGAGCACTCCCCATGGAACAGACGATAGAACACACAGAGAGACCCGAAGTCTCTCCGCAGTCCTAACGGTTCCAATTTGTCCGTAAGATTGGGATCATCGACTATTCGACAAGCTCGTCGCTGTAAGGAGTCAAGTGGGTTGAGCTGGTATTTTGGGGCACCTGCCCAGAGGTGAGAGCAGTACTCCACGTGGGGCCGGATTTGTGCTTTGTAAAGCGTCAATCTATGACCCGACGTGAAGTACCGCTTGGCTCTGTTCAGGATACCCAACTTTTTGCTCGCCAGTTTGGCTTTGTCCTCCAAATGACTCCTAAAGTCAATATTGCTCGATATTTCGACGCCGAGGATCCCAATACTTTCGGATCTTTGGAGAGTAACTCCTTGGAATTGCGGCGCCATGACAAAAGGGTCCTTCTTCGCAGTGAATGCGCAAACTTGTGTCTTCGAGGGGTTAAATTGAACTAAGTTCAATTCACCCCATTCGGAGACCCGCCCCAGAGATCTCTCGACTTCAGACACAAGTTGAGACCGTCTTTCCTCAATGGAACCTCGAGAGAGACTCTGATGGCCGATGTATCGCGCGTCACACGTACTATCATCCGCATAACAATGCATGCTGTCGTTAGACAACATGTCATTGATATGCAGGATGAAGAGTGTCGGCGATAGCACCGATCCTTGTGGAACACCAGCGTTAATGGTCTTGGTCTCGGAGCAACAGCCGTCCACCACGACTTTTATGCTCCGACCATCCAAAAAACTGGCGATCCACTTGCAGAGTCCCTCAGGGATACCATACGCAGGTAGCTTCGCCAGAAGGGCGCCATGCCACACTCGATCGAACGCCTTCGCTATGTCAAGGCCGACCGCAATCGCCTCACCCCCACTCTCCAAAGCCTCCGCCCAACGGTGCGTGAGGTACACAAGAAGATCACCAGCTGAACGACCGTGACGGAAACCGTACTGGCGGTCACTAATCAGCTGGTGGTCCTCAAGATACCTCAGGAGCTGAGTGTTTATAACTCGCTCCAAGACCTTGGAGAGTAAGGATGTGACAGCAATCGGCCTGTAGCATAAAGGGTCCGATCTGTCACCCTTTTTGGGGACTGGGTGGACATGGGCGACCTTCCACGAAGCGGGAACCCGGTTGGTTTTGTAGGAAAGACGGTAAAGGCGCGTTAGCACGGGGGTCAACTCAGGGGCGCACGTCTTAAGAACCACTGCGGGGATACAGTCCGGCCCACTCGACTTATGGATGTCGAGAGCCATGAGCTCCCGTCTGACAGCACGCTGGGTGATTTTTATATCAGACAGGAGACTCTCACACCAGGGGATGTTCGGCGGTGTGGCTCCCCCGTCATCCAAAGTCGAGTTCGAGGCAAAGAATTGGACCAAGAGATCGGCCTTCTCCTTTGCACTATGGGCCAAACTGTTATCGGGTTTACGCAGTGGTGGGAGACTGGATAGGCAGAAATTGCCCTCCACAGCCTTAGCGAGCGACCAAAAAGCACGGCTTCCAGAGGGATAGCTTTGGAGCCGCTCGCCAATTCTGCGGATGTGCTCCGCCTTGGCCCTAGCTAAGGCTCTTTTGTTGGATCTAGAGGCGGCATTAAACTTCCGTTTCTCCTCTTTCGAATTTGGATCCCGACGCCTCCTGGCGTCTTGCCACGCCGCGTATGCGGACTGCTTGAGGCGCGCAGCAACGGCGCAGGCACGATTGTACCACGGCCTGCTGCGACGCCCTGCGGGTATTTTTGAGCTGGGTATGAAGGTCTCCATACCCAAGCCAATTGTCTCCGCTACGCAGTCCGCACAGACGTCAGGATCATCAGAGGAGAAGCAAAGCCGCCTCCATGGGTAGGACGCGAAGAATTCTCGGAGTCCGTCCCAATCTGCTGACATATACCGCCAAACCTTGCGAGTTCCAGTTGTAGAAGAACGACTGGAACCCGCTGCAGGGGCCCACGAACGGACCAGGCAGTGGTCAGACGATCCCAGTGGAGCATCAACCACTATCCTGTATCCGTTCGGGTGTGTCGTCAGCAGAAGATCCAACATAGAGGGCTCATGGCTCTCAACATCTGGAACACGGGTGGGCTGTGTTACCAGCTGCGAGAGACCATAAGCCAAGGCCATCTCGTAAACAGCCCGACCGGGGAGATCAGTGGTCCTGGATCCCAACCACTCTTTGTGATGAGCGTTGAAATCACCGAGGACCACTACCTCCGCGGAAGGGAACTGCTCGAGAATCCGGTCAGTCCCCACTTGGACGCTCTCAAATAATTGAGTAGATCCCGTGTCACTGCCGTGGGACCTGTACAGGCATGCGTAGACTCGGGTCTTACCCTTGAATTCTGCCCGCAGCCATAATAAAGACAGGTCCCGACGCTCGAGGCCCCGAAGGCGGTGACAACAGATATCACCCCTGACGAAGACGCACACCCCGGCTTTACGTAGGAATTGATGTTCCAATACGTAACCGGGGTAATTTAAGTACGATACATCGTCAGGTTCATCCTCCTGTTTCTCGCTCGTCACTCGCCTGCCCACTCCTGCTACCGTCCACTTCAAAACACTCGCATTCATGATTCAACTAACCGTTTGAGATAATAGTTCTATATTTACCATGATATAACTATAGCAGCGGTGTATTGGATTATCTGTTATCACTGCGTTTACTTTATGAAATAAGTATGTTTGAAATAATGAGTTGTTTTGTTAATTTTACAAGTAACTGGTCTGGGTGTTTGTGAGGCTGAAAAGTCTCTCGTTGGTCCAGATACCCACGACACAAGACTCGATGTTAGTGTGGGATCAGGACTATGTATGTGGCTATCGAGTGTATTTATTATTGAATAAAACGTTATTTTTAATGACTTATTATTGAAGATACCAAGTATAAATTCCATGCTAGTTTACGAAGACACGTTGTTCATCATGTACGGAGAGTATTGTTGGTTAGTAATTTGTAAGTCTGCTGCAATAACAAGTTATGTGATAGTTTGGCGGTTCACGTGTAATCCAACAGTTTGGGAAATAGTCCAATACTCGCATAGTCTGGGATCCCTAAAATGTAACACGAGGAAGCCATAGGTCAGGCTATTTGAGAAGATATAAAAGAAATAGGTACCTAATAGTCGATTTTGTCGGCTTTCATAACGCCTTTGATCAAAGTCAAAGAAAATGTGTATTATAAGTTTTACTTACGATATAATTACCGCAAAATTCATTAAAATATATTATTCAGAAAATAAACAATAAGCATTCCATTTTCGGTTTCCAAACAATCGCAAATGACCGTAATGAATGCTTTTGAAATAAATGTTATTTGAACATTTTGTCCTTGTATCACGTTACAATAATTTCATTTACAACAGTGCTCCAACCATTCTGTGTAAATAAATGTAATTGATGAGTTTAATGAACAAAGAAAGTCGCTCCGATGCGTAATATTTAGTAAATATTTTGGTTGACTCGCGTGTTCGAGCCGCGTAATTGTAATTAATGCGATGATTCGACGAGAATGAATAACAATCCCTACTTTTACTTCGCACTTCGCAGTTCGCGAAACATGTGGCCATATTGTTTTTGGCATAAACGTCACGTACAGTATAGTATGACGTTCATCCCCATATGCGATATTGGAGACAGGTTAATTAAATAAATAATTGAATTATAATAAAATACACCCAACAATAACATAGTCCTGACCCCACACTAAGATTGAGTCTTGTGTTGTGGGTATCAGAACTAGGAGAGTCTTTTCGGTCTCACCAACACCCAGACCCGAAACAAATATTTGCGGATACCACAAACATTTGTCTTGGTGCGAGGATCGAAACCGCGGCCATTTCACAGCCGGCGTCTAACCAACAGCTCCACAGAGTCTATTTTTTTCTAAATATATTCTGAAACGAAAAGTGATTTCTCTGCACAAGACGGCAAGTGAAGTGCGGTGCGGTTGGAAATACCAATCGACACAATTCTTTCGTTGCTACAAACCGCATACACAACTGCGTGACTATGACTAAATTTCCATCATTGTGCATGGTAACTGTCCTCGAGAATGCAACCACTGGCAAGATATTGGGCCTATTATTTATTTTCTTTATCACCATCTTTAAAGACAGGAAGCCTCTCTCCTTATATCTTCCTATTTGATGGCAGCACATCTATGTATGACACAAGCGTTGTGGACGTTCATGGACGACAGTGATAACTTACAATCAGGTGATCTGTTTGCTCATTGCCGGACCTATTGAATAAAATAAAAAAAACTCTTAAAATATTACCAAATTGTTCCAAAGAAAACCATCCAGCAAAATCCTACGACCTATACCAGAATTCTCTTAACAACTATCAATATTCTCCTCAGGGCAGCAGAATGCGCGCAGTCAGTGCGTTCGTACGCTGGCAGCGAGGCGGGCGGCGCGGGTGTGGTGTTTGAAGAAGCCGCGCGCCTCCGCCTGCCTGATGATGACGAGCCCGACGTGGTGCTGCCGCACTTCCAACGTGTCGCCATCAGCGGCGAGGACACTTCTGGGGTGAGGATTTTTATGATATTGGTATTTTTTCAGAATCACATGGTTGTGGTGGACTAGGTGATCTAAAATCCATGTCTCGTATTGCTCTACTAGCTTTCGTGCTATCCCACGACAGGGCAACTTTCCTCGTTTCTCGATACAAATTGGCCTTGGTTCTATGTCCTTAATACGTAATAAAGAATTTAAAAAACGAACCATAAACCATTGTTTATGTTGTCATTGGTCCATTTTGGTTACCTGCCATATCGTTTTCAGCCATCTCAAAATAGAAAAAGGTAAAGAATGGTAGGATGAAAAGGGTATCCATTATCAAAATATGTGTCATTTGCGCAGGTTCCCCTGGAAGACCTGCAGCAAGCCTCCTCATACTTGGTGCAGGCGCTGGAGATGCGCAAGCGCTACATGGAGATGTCGCACCAGAGCTACTCCACCATCACGGCGCGGTTTGTGCGCAGCATGGACGCGGACGGCGCCAACCACACGCCGCCCGTCAAGTACGCCAAGAGCCATATTGCAGGTCCGTACTGTACCATATTTTGTGTTCGAGAGTGTTTCCCAAACACCACCACTGAAACTCCTGTCAGCCAACATAAATAACACGCAAACACACAACCTGCGCTGAGCTCGGCGAGTCTTTTAGGAATACTAGCCAGTCCTTAACTAACTTAAACTTATTGATAAAAGGAGAAAAATAGTACAGTCATTGGAGCTGCATAGTGCTGTGATTACTCGTGCGCAAGTGTATATCAAGTGTATACTAAGTGCGTGGAGGCCTGTTGGTAACGGACCAGACGCGACTGCCTACATGTTTAGGGTGGTCGCGGGTTCAAATCCCAGGGCACACCTCTGACTTTTCAGAGTCATGTGTGTATTGATAGTCAATCACCACGCACTATAACGGTGAAGGAAAACATCGCGAGGAAACCTGCATACCATAGCGATTTGTAAGAATTTCTATGGTATGTAAAGTTCGCCAACCCGCACTGGGCCAGCGTGGTGGACTATATGGCTTAACCACTCTTAATCGTACCATCGCAGTGGGGCATATATGGGCTGATACCATATACCATACCATACCAAGTGTATAATATATACAATCATGCCGGCAAAGGTGGCAGACATTTTTTTTACGATATTGCTCTATCATGTCTGTCTGATCATTTAAACTTATTCTGTCATTACTTTACTTTATGCGATCTTCTCCCTTTCAATTAAAATACCTTGTCTCAGCAACATTTACTTTCCACCCAGATCACATAGTCCATCCGCCGTTCAAAGACAAAGATCCGTGGGAGTGTCCCATGCCGGACCCCAAGGGCTACAGCATCCGGCTGGAGCGCGGCGTGTTCAACCTGTACAAGCAGGGGGAGGCGGGGGAGGAGCGGCTCAACTACCCTGTCATCCCGCTCGCGCAGCACATACAGGACATGAATACCATGTGTAACATGATTGCTGATGGACCGCTGTGAGTAGAATATACGGCAAAGATTTACAATTTCCATTTTTGCATTCCATCGTGCTCGGTCGTATTATCCGCAGCGTGCCGGGTGGAAGGTCAGTGACACTAACATACCCAAGAAATACATTGCATGGTTAAGCGCAAGCAGCCCAGTGGAGTAACGATTGACGATAGAAAGTGTCCCCCAAAATTCGTCTTAATAAAGCAAGCCGTCTCAATTACTTTCCACACGAATCACAACTCGTGAACCTAAGTAGGAAGAATAAATATAGGTTAGATAGTTCACTTTCTGTGTGTTTCACTTTGTGTTTAGCAACTATTATCGTTAAAAATGGTTAAAACCCCTTGTATTGTTGCAGCAAGTCGTTCTGCTACCGTCGGCTGAGCTACTTGTCGTCCAAGTTCCAGCTGCATGTACTCCTCAACGAGCTGAGGGAGCTGGCCTCGCAGAAGGCCGTGCCGCACAGAGACTTCTACAACATCAGGTAATGTACCATTCTGTTGGATAGCTCTGCCAAATAAGCAATGGTAGTCCATGCAGTGTGTTCACGCATGACGTTGGCGGGCATTCGGCTGCCGATCGTGGCCGAGTGAACAGCTCAACCGTTAATTGTAGATATGAAGTATAAAGTGTGTTTCATTTATACCAAAAGTATTACAGTAACCACCATCGACAATGACAATCAAGATATTCTTTCACAAGATCTTCTGAATCGTTAATTACTGCTACCATAGCTTCGGAACGTGTAGTAACTACGAAGAAACGGCGCAAGAAACTCAGCAACACGAACAATGAACATGTTCGCTAGGATTGTTGATGCGTTGCCTTTGAATATGGATTAGGAGAAATAAGAAGGGGTGAGGTTATTGGGCTTCTGCTAAACTCACTCACAGAAAAAATACACTGAGGCGACGCGTCGCTGGTACCATACCAGACAGGCCTGCCCATACCTATTGTAGTCCAAAGAACTACAGGATGTCTGTACTAATTCTGCTGCATCTTCTTCAACTTAGGTACTTTGTAGTCCGTACCAACAGTGCATTTAAATTAATTTAAATTCGCTTACGGTATAAGAATATGCACTAATATAGTATTTTTTCTGCCAATAGAAAAGTGGACACTCACATCCACGCAGCGTCTTGTATGAACCAGAAGCACCTGCTGCGGTTCATCAAGAAGACGCTCAAGAACCACGCCGATGAGGTACGTTAAATACAAGTGTACTTTACGAAACATTAATCAAATAAAGGTTCCAATTTAAAATGTAAAAATTAGGAAACCTTTGAGACAAATGTTTGTGAGACCAAAAAGCCTCTCGTAGTTCTGATACCCACGACACACACTCGACTTAGTGTGGGGTCAGGACTATGTATGTGACTGTTGGGTGTATTTGTTATTTAATAAATATGTGTGTTGTTGCCAGGTGGTGACTCTGCACAAAGGCACCCCGATGACGTTGAAAGCAGTGTTCCAGTCCATGAACCTCAGCACGTATGACTTAACCGTCGACATGCTCGATGTACACGCGGTAAGGAACACATTTTCAGTATTTAGATATTATATCCGTTTTAGATTTAGGGAAGAAACAAGTGGACAAAAATTACACATAAAAAACACAAGTATTTTTTCGGCCATGCCTAAGTGACTACACTGTTCTTGGTGGTTAATGCAGTGAAATTGAAATAGAGTAACTACCGGTGGGAGATAGATATCTTATATTAGACCGAATCATGGCGGCCCGGTCTAAACCAGATATACAAGCTGAATAGAAGTCAATGATCCGTGGAACTATGACGGCACTTTCAGATTCGTATACAGTATTCTTTATCGGGATACTGTTATAATATCCTACAAACCGAAGTATTCTTCATTTTTTCAAATTAATATTTCCTTTTACCCCCAGGACCGCAACACGTTCCACCGATTCGACAAGTTCAACGCGAAGTACAACCCCATCGGCGAGAGCAGACTCCGAGAGGTGTTCCTCAAGACCGACAACTACATGAACGGGAAGTACTTCGCCAGGATCATCAACGTACGTCACTTCTAAATACTTGTACTGGTACATGCGTCTTATTCGCTGGAAATACTCAGAACTGGGTCGTGTCGCGTAGTTCCAGTGATAATGTAAGCCCAATGAGTTTGTTTCGCCGGATCTTCTCAGGCAGCGTTGGATCCGGTGGTAACATTAAACCGCTACGCGTCGTTTTGATAATACTCATGGTCTTTAGACATTCATTAAAGTAAATAATGTATTTCATAACAAAAAAAAAATAGTAATATTATAAGGGTACGGAAAAATAATATTATAACAAATGTTTAGTAAGCAGAGATTAAGTATTTAATTGCCTACGGGATCAAGAAACGAATTACATTGCACAAACAAATATTAATGACTCCAAAAATAACTCTGTTTGTTACCTTTTTGCAGCCAAGTCGCTAAATTGATCGTAATAACATTTGCCAAGGTTGACTTGGAACTTAACGAAGTATTATGTAACATTTTACCCCATTTATAAAACAGGATAAATCTGTTTGTTTTTCATTTCATATGTCATTGTAACCCGGTGGAAAGTAACCAACGTTATAAGTATACAATATCTAAAAAGTGTAAGTGAAATACTGATTTGTTTCACAATAAAGAGGATATAGGAAGAGAAAGGAGACAAGAGTTCGTGAGCGATTGGCAATTCCTAATGTGTATGCCTTCAGCTTAAAAATGCGACCGTAATTGTAATTTTAAAAGAACTACATTAGTGACCCTGGGTTTTTTCTTGGCAGGAAGTAGCCTCGGACCTGGAGGAGAGCAAGTACCAGAACGCAGAACTGCGGCTGTCGATCTACGGCAAGAACGCCAGCGAGTGGGCCAAGCTGGCCAAGTGGGCCATCCAGTACAACGTGCACTCCAACAACGTGCGCTGGCTGATACAGATACCACGACTATAGTCAGTATAATTATAAATTATATACATTTAGTTTCTGAAAAAGAGAATGAACGAGTTGATTTTATGAATGGCGAGAGATTTTTGTTCGGACCACTCAATTCTTAACCTGAATGGCGCTGTACTTAGTACTCAGTTTAGGTCAGTCAATAATTTTTGAAAGCATCAGCAGTTACACACCGGCTGTGAAACTAGAGGCCGCGGTTTCGATCCAATTCAAATATTTGTGAGGCCCAGAAGTATTTGTCTCTCGTAGCTTCTTATACCCACGACACAAGATTTATTTAATCATATTGTGGGTCAGTCCAAAGAAAAAAATAGCATAACTGACTCTAAAAAAAACAAGACACCTTAGAGTACCCGGTTTTACTTTTTTTATGGCTTATTTATAAACAGCCGTAAATACATTCATGTAATAAAATTCACCATCCATAAATATCTACCCTCAAAAAACTGAGGATCGTAGATGTATTCCCGGGTTCAATAAACCTATAAAAAAAATCAAAAAAACAAATTAAATTGAACATTCGCCCTTCAACAATCCACTGCATTAAACTAATAGCAAGACCAAAACTGCCTCCACGGTGTTATACCTACATGTTTCTTTACAGCGACATCTTCAAGTCGAACAAGATAATGAACAACTTCAAGGAGTTCCTAAACAACATCTTCCAGCCGCTGTTCGAGGTCACCAACGACCCCAACAGCAACCTGGAACTGCACAAGTTTCTTACTGTAAGTACTTTTTATTCTTCTCAAAAAAATTAACGAATTTTCGACCGTATAATAATAGGTCACGAAAGAAAATTATGAAACTTATTGGTGTTTCTGGTTGAAACACCAGAAACGGGGCAATTTTAGAAAAAAAATATTACACAATGCGTTAATTTCTTTTCTTATTTTTTAATACCGTAACAATTTTGAGGTGAAATAGTAAATAGGCTGAATTAAAAACCATAATTAATTATGTAAGTAAGCTCGCTTTAACTAAGCTTTTTGGTTGGTGAAATTTAACTTACCGGGACCGCTTTTTTAGCCGTCATGCTGACAAACTCATATAACATTTTTGTTTGAGATTATTCTCTGTAAAATATGCCTGGTGTTGCGAGCGTCTCTACTGATATTAGAGGTTACAGTTGGTTTGTGTTTGGTAACCCTACAGCACGTGATCGGGTTCGACAGCGTGGACGACGAGTCCAAGCCGGAAAACCCGATGCTGGACGCGGACGTGAAGACTCCTGAGGAGTGGGACGACGAGGAGAACCCGCCCTACGCCTACTACTTGTACTACATGTACGCCAACATGTGCGTGCTCAACCACTTCCGCAAGTGAGTCCACATTTTTACCAATATATCTTGTATTTGTAGTTTAATATAGCTTACTGTTGAGAAGGAAAACGTGATAAAGAGTTCTCAACAGAAAATTCAGGCATGTGAAATTCAAACTAGATCAGTGTGATAAACTAAACCTGCTTTAACGAATATACAAAAGCCTAACATTGGGAATATACATGACCTAACAATTGATATAATATTATTCAATAATATCCATGGAATAAACTCCCTTCCACGTTTGATAACAAGTTTCAAGTTATGAAAATTACAACACAATAACCCCTTTCGATCCGCAGCATTGTGAACGAGAAACAGATTTATACTCGTAGTATACATACATACATAAACTCACGCCTTTATCCCAGAAGGGATAGGCGGCGGCGCCACCAGGATACCCACCATTTCGCCTTGTACCTATGTTCCGTCATATGATGTGATAGGGGGCTAGCCTATCGCCATATCGGGCACAAATTCTTGACTCCGGGCTGATATATAATTAATAGAAAAACCCAATATCACTTTGCCCGACCCGGGATTCGAACCCAAAACCTCAGCTTTGTAGTCGTACCGTAGTACTACTACGCCACCGAGGCAGTCTCGTAGTATCAGTATAAAATAATTGCCATGCCTTTTCTATTATAGGGAACAAGGTCTAAACACATTCGTATTACGTCCCCATTGTGGAGAAGCTGGTCCAGTGCAGCATCTTGTCTGCGGATTCCTTTTGGCTGAGAACATCTCCCACGGACTGCTGCTCAGAAAGGTAACATTATATAATAATTTTAACAATACAGAACTATAAAACAGACGTCTCTTTTACTATGAAAAGCGTATTAATTATTTAAGATGTATCCGGCTCGAAGGATCAAAATTTTCATAACCTTATTGTTGCTTTAACGAATAAATCTCTATCTTCAAATTTATGAGTTGATGTAAAGTATTTTAGCAGTGTTTGTTAAAAAGTTAACAAGTGGAGACGACATACTAGCAAGAACATCATTCAACCTCGTAAAAAGTATACAAATAACCATGTAAAGATAACAATAATGGACTGGTTGAAAGCCGCTTCAAACATATATCTGTAAAAGTCTTAGGCAACCTGTATTCTTCAGTAGTCTTCCTATGTATGGTCAGCCTCCGTGGCGCAGTTGGTTAGACGGCGGCTGTGAAACGAGAGGCTGCGGGTTCGATCCCGAGCACCGAGACAAATGTTTGTGTGAACCACAAGTATTTGTTTCGGGTCTGGGTGTTTGTGAGGCCGAAAAGTCTCTCGTAGTTCCTGATACCCACGACACAAGACTCGATCTTAGTGTGGGGTTAGGACTATGTATGTGCCTGTTAGGTGTATTTATTTATTTATTTATAATAACAATGACGTACGCTTTCCCACAGGTCCCAGTACTGCAGTACTTATACTACCTAGCGCAGATCGCCATCGCGATGTCCCCACTATCCAATAACTCGTTGTTCCTCAACTACCACCGCAACCCACTGCCAGAGTTCCTGGCGCGAGGACTCTCCATCACACTCAGCACTGACGACCCGCTGCAGTTCCACTTCACCAAGGTATGACCATGGTTATTTGGTAGTAATGATCCCCACAGGCTGTCATTGTCACACACATTACTACTTCATGTAGAGTGTGATCTTCAGCTTTGCACTTTGCTAAGTAATAAGATGTTGCACGTTAAATATCTTATTACTTAGCAGAGTAAGTGCAGCATTGCAATGTCGACATTATTATAAATACACTCATCATAAAGACATCCTAGTCAAAAGGCTCGTTTTAGGCAAAACTAAAATTTGTTTAATGTCGCCCAAAGAAGATATGAGAGCAAATGGTTTTAATATTAAGGACGCGCATCATCGTATGAAATTGAAAACATGAATCAAAAACGCAGAATGCGAATGAATGACTGGCTATATTGAGTGGTCAAGTGAGTGAATGAATGAATGAATGTATGTACGTGATTGGCTATCACTTAAGCAGTTCGAAGTTGTGAGTTGGTTACTAACGATATATGTGTGATGTGTGTGCAGGAGCCGCTGATGGAGGAGTACAGCATCGCGGCGCAGGTGTGGAAGCTGAGCTCGTGCGACATGTGCGAGCTCGCCAGGAACTCCGTGCTCATGTCCGGCTTCCCGCACGAGGTAATATACGCTCACTATTTACATGCTGCTGTACATACGGAGTACGGACCTCCGTACTCCGTAGCGACCTCGCTGGTTACTGGAATCTTTTAGATTACCATGAAAACCCGGAGCTGAAGGTCTTTTTTGCTTCGAAATTAGAATAGTCCAGTTTTGTAGCAGACGAAAGTGGACACATATATAATCAATTTTACCGATGACGGTTTGCCATTTTTGCCGTTGACGACATTGTAATTCGATGCTAATAGGTTTTGAAATGTTATGAATCGTGTGACACTATAGTTGGTTGTGTAGATGAAGCAGTACTGGCTGGGCCCGAACTACATGAAGGAGGGCGTGGCCGGCAACGACATCACGCGCACCAACGTGCCCGACATCCGCATCTCCTTCCGACACGAGACGCTGCTCGACGAACTCACCAACATCTTCAAGGTAACCTTATATCAAAAAACATTTACAACCTTATTCATAGTCAGTTTATAAATCTATTTTAGTTATAGAGTGTTGTGTTTCCTTCGCTCAAACTAAATTCAAAAGTCGTTGGAAAAGGACAAAAAATTCGATAACTATAATAGGTTTGTAAACTGACTATGAACATATAGCAATTGTTTTATGTATTTAAGCTTTGCAATTAGGTGATTTTCATACCTTTAAATATACGCAGCTGTTGTAGGTAATTAAGCTATATGTTGATCCCCTAGCGTTTTTTAAATAAGTAAATCTGATAAACGAACAAACGCCTCATCAGATCTAAGTGATTACCGCCAAGAACAACTATGACACTTAGATCTAAGACGCATTTCTAGAATCTCAAAATGTGGGGAGGGATGAAAATATTTTTCGCCAAATGAGTAAATGCGTCACCTGATGGACTTGGGATGCCGTAGACGTGTGTTCAATCAGTAATTAGGATTGGAAGTATAGGCAGTGAAGATAGAATAGAGAGTTATGAAGCTTCTAGTAATAATGTTTGTTTGCAGAATATTACACCAAATCACGAAGTAAAGTTCTACAGCCTATACAATCTAAATGATTAAAGATTGAGAAATAGTTCTCACAATATAAAACCACAGATTATTATTTTTATAATATAATTTTTATTCTGATTTTTGAATTTAAAAATACCAAAAATTACTTAAAAACTTGTTAATTTACAATAGGTACCTATTATCGATTTAGTTATTTATCGATTTATAAATCACTAATACACGAGTTCCTAGGCACATACACAATAGAACTGTACATACACACAAACAGTAGTTATAGGGTAATGTGTCGTGCAGCTTTGTGTCGTGTTTGTCTGTAGTACTCTAATGTTGACTGTTACTAATGGGAATAACAAGTGACCATTCTATGTATATTCATAATAATATATGAGTAATACAATTATTAATATTCATAATAAAATCCTGAGTGTATAATATTCCTTGATACATGAAATCCGAAGCTTTGAATTAAAGACATGTCGTAACAAAAGTTACGTTTATAATCACGCCTGCGTCATATTGGGGTAGGCAGCGACTTTAAATAGCCAAATGATACCATTCGTCTTTTCACCAACTGTCAATATATTCTTATTATGACTTGATAAGAATTCGCGTCAATTAGGCTTCGCCAACTATATTATTTATTGATATTATTATACAATAATATATTATTTATGTAACAAAATTAAAATTTCTAATAAATACTTTCAGGACGGTATGTCAGCCCGCAGATAAATCCGGGACGACGCGCAGATACTTATCTAGACTGTATAATTGTTTTGTATATCAATGAAAAAAATGTTAAAAACAGGGCAAAAATATTCCCCAAATAAAAAAAAATCTTGTTTATTAGATTTAAGGTATTGTTATAGGGAAGTGCCATGTACGCGGAGGCTCTTTGATATTTCATGCATTTTCATGTATTTCGCTAGCTTGGCTTCATGTTTCGTTTGGGAAACAATTTATTCGGTAATAATCGGCTATTGCACATTCTTCGTCATACAGGGTGTTTCAAAAGTCACTGCATCGTTCAAACTTTTTTTGCAAGCACAAGCAGAATTTTTATTCGGAATAATAGTTTTGCAAGCATCTGAAGGTTTGATTTATTGTAAAAACATGCAATTTTAACATAAGTTTTTGGATACAATAATTTCGCTATGATCGTTGCATATAACAGTAATTAACAATGGTGTAGTAACTTATGAGACACCCGTTTTATTAAAATATATTTATGGATATCAAATAAATTGTCTTTTTTATAAATTCTTTAGTTATAGGTAGAATAGTAAACTAAAGTATGAGTTTTATTGTTTTTTTACAAAAATCAATCTTGAAAGATCGTTTTTGTTATACTGGGTATATTTTTAATACACTTGTTTGTATTATTTTGAACATTCTAAATATTTTTATATAAAATCATGATGAAATATAAAAAATATCAATGTGTTATAAACATATATTTTATTTCTAATCGTAGGGAATTTAATGAAATCAATTTCCAAAACTTTTCTATTTCTTTTCCAATAAATAATGGACATTTCTAGAGAATAAAGAATCTTTAGAAATGAATTCTTTACAGTCATATTAGTTCTCTCTCCAAAAGTTCCTATTCATCCCCCATTTCACCCCAAACTTCCATAAATAGCAGCAACCTTAGTCCTTGACAATAACTTATATCTCAAACTAGACTAATATATAGATATTCTTGATATTTATACTGCGATTATTGCTTGGTGTAAAATATTTGTCTCTTGTAGGTCTTAGGCAAGACCTTAATTCACATCAAATCACCTAGGATTGATGACATCCTGTAAATGGTTAACATTTGGCATACTCATCTTTGATAATTTTTCCACCTTAAAATCATACTTTTATCTAATTATCTCTAATATCCATTTTTGAGTCTCAGGTCCTGTTTATTCCATATAAATATTTGCAATAAAATTTGTACGCCTATACATCCTATTGTAGTACTTATGGCTCTTTCAGGGCTTTGGGGAAGAAATACTACATACTTTAGTGGGAAATGAAACTGTAATTGAGCATAAATTGTCGCTTTCGTATGCTTATATGACGTACCTCCATCCCGCCCTCCTCGTCTCTTAACCGGTCGTGCACGAAGTTGTCACACTATAATAAAATCCCCGGTTTGTAACAAACATAAGAATAACCAATTATTATAGTTGTTTTCTACTAGCATTGTATATTACCATACTTTAAATGTTGAGATTAAGTTAACTGGTATATGCATTTCCTTGTAGTTTAAGTTTCCAGTGTAATACTAATAGCTTATGTAGTTTCTGTTGTAGCTTAACTTGTATCAAGAGGTCGGAGAGTACGCATTATTTGATAAATACACCCAACAAATTAAGAAAGTCCTTACCCCGCACTAAGATCTTAGGCGGGTGTCCAAAGTTATACGGGTCTTAACGATCCCAATTAATACAGATCGAAATAAGTTATCGTCAATCACACACAAATTGTACATTGTAGTTATAAATAGCAACATGTTTGAGTTTTGTTTCAGAACCATACACTAGATTTAAAAAAATGTACCGTAACGGATTTATAGAATGATATTATAATGCGTACAATCCGGCCCTTACTGTGTTATTAATACTATTATGAAAACGTGATTTGAAAAGTGAACTTTGCTAAACGTTGCGTGTGCTGCAATACCATATTCTACAAAATTTAATAATTCATGATTGATCCCGAAATAATTCCACATTTTCATATTATTGTATTTTAAGAGTTGTGTTGTCTTTATGAATATTTTAACCTTCTTACATGGACTTAGTAAATGGAGAAAATGTTTCTTGGTTTTTGTATTACCACTCTGACAGTCTTCTGATATTCAATAATTTCTATATATTTAACTAAGTTATCATAGATTGGCCATTTTATTGATACTCCAAATGTACTGAAAGGCCTATCCTTAGTTTTTAAATCAATGGATAAAATACACAAATCAAATACGTTCCCCTTTTATCCCACGTGCTATGTCCATGTAAGAATTAGCATTTAAAATGCATCATTATTTGAGGTTAAGTTTAAACTTGTAAGCTTTACTTGGTTGTAACGTCTAACGCTTATGTCGTGATTGTCTCACTAAGGTGTGATTCTTTTATTCCAAATACAGTTCAAATGTTTAAATAATGTGATAACTCATTTCTATTTTAATATGGTAGAATTTGTAATTTCTACTAGGTACCGGCGGCAACATTATGCTACTAAAAAATAAAAATATACTAGACATTACATTTTCTACCATAAAGGATACGATAGAAATCATTAAAGTAATTTCGATGTTATTTAGAGTTGGGTAATGTTTTGTTTTTTATTATCACTTTTTGAATAAATTAAGCGTTTCCAAGGCATTTGAACTATTGTTTAATTATCTGTACTTAAGACACAACACAATCACAGTCAAACCATGGAATATTTCAAACGTAAGTCTATAGTTATGAACATTATGATTTAGATTTATACACTTAATGTTATCATGTTGTTGGAAATAAAATGCTCATACTGGATTGTTTTTATAATTTTAAAACAAAACCTTATTAGATCCTTATATCTATTAACTGGATAGCTTCATTATGAAACATATAATTTATTACTTGTATCAACAATGATATTTGTTTAATTATGATTTAGATTTCCCTGAAAATAATTCCTAAATATTTTCTTTTAAAGCAAAATATATGTAGGAATACTTTAATTGCTTCTAATGTGATATTGTTTTGGCGTAGCTGAAGCGCTGTGGCACGCCCCTCTTCTTCTAAGGTACCAGATACAATGTGTGTGCATGGGTGACCAGCATCTTGTCACTAATCCATCAAACATTTCTTTGTGACGAAATCGCATATTGTAATTAGTAGCCTAATATTTGTGATAAAAATCTACCATTTGGTAGAAACTCTAAAAATTGGTAACATTTATTGGTATATTCAGATGATATTCTATGTTATTTAATGTCATTTGTATGTTTATATGTCCTGGTTGGTGGAGGTAAGTAACATACACTGTATTTGCCCACATTTTACAATAAAATCATATGAATGTTAATTGTCCTTTGAAATATTATTTAATTTAAATGAATTAGGCTCCTACTCTTTCGGATATTTCTAAAAAAGCAATTAAAATTATTATCTCAATTCACAATGAGTTTATTACGTCCATTTTTATTACAATTAAAATATTACCTTCGATTTGTTTACATGTCATATACCAAAATAATTCTTTGATTTGATTTTTCAAATATTTAAGTCCACTAAGGCAACCAACTAACAGCGCACGTTGATGACACTATTACAAAAAAAAATCTTATAAACAAATTGTAATATTTTTTTTCTTTGCCAGGCAAAATTTTCGCCCTCCACCCCGGTGCCAACCAGGAGAGCAGGAGCATCCCCTACGCCGCCACCCTTTAACTACAAATCACCTTTAATTGTATTAAAACGCCCTTCGCTTGTTTAAGAATTTCGTATTATCAGTGTTGCCAGACTTAGCTTTTATTTTCTACTATTTCAGCCCAATAAGCAGTGCTAATGGGCTTAGGCTTTTTATAATTGAAAGAATAGTCCATTATGCCGGCTAAGTGTAGATCAGTTGATTTGAATGTTGAAATAATAAAATCTGATTTTGCTGAAATTGATATTTTTGTTTCTATGCTTTGTAATGATTTAAATATTAGTCAAATAAATACGTAGTTTAGAATTAATAGATATACGTACTAGATTGTATACAGTATTACATCTGTAAATATACAAATACTTATATTAAAATCCCAGAAGGTAAATCATGTCTATTCCTCGATTTTGTCGCAAGTTATAATGCATTGTATACTTGCACAGATTTTAATTAAACTTTTTAAATAAAAATATCATTTTGTTTCATTTTAACTTAGACCTACTTACCCTAAGGCTTTGTATACTTCAATGATTTTCATGCAAGCTCTTCCAAAGATTTTGAGTCCTATTACGATACGCATCTAACATCTTTAAAGTTCTTTAGTACCGGAGAATATTATTGTATTACAGCTCGTTGCAACATTCCGGAAATCGTGAGACTATTGCTATAATTTAATTACTGCAAAGAGAACAAAACACTCAGACAGTCTTGAGGACATGGAAAGATTCCATGGAATCTTTTGGATACTGCTTTGACAGTGGCTATAATGAACCTAATGGCAAGTGCTCTGTAATGCGATTAGATCATCCATAAAATCGCTCGACACATTGATTTATTAATAAGTATTTTTTTTAATAACGAACCCCCAGCGGTTTATAACCCCCTCGTTGTGCTCGACACCACGCAGCAGCTTCATTAGGTACGAAACGAGTGTGAAATCGCGCCAAACCTTCATATTGCGAACTTGTTTTGGACAACATTGAAGTGTAGGTGGTTCTTATAACTCCACTCCATTTTTGTCTGTTTGTAGGAGAGCACTGTCGGTTTAATGATTGACTTCAAGCGGCAATTTGAGATCATTTGCGAACAACAAACATGAGCCATGCCTGACGACTCTCGGTAAATCATTTATCATTATAACGAATTCAGAAGGGCCCGATTGATGCCAGACCTGTTGTAGGAGGTTCCGACTCTACTACGTTAGTTCTATGCACCTTTACAATAAACATATTGCACTAACAATAATTTACCAGAAATATCCATTATTAAACGATATGTGTCGATGCCAAATAAAATAAAGTCTGCTCCAGTGGCAAACCCTATTTCTATCTATATCAGCCCACTGCAGGGCACGGGCCTACTCTACAATCGAGAGAATCCATTGAGAGTGGTTAGGCCATATAGTCCACCACGCTGGCCTAGTGCGGGTTGGCGGACTTTACATACCGTAGAAATTATTTAAAATCGCTACGGTATGCAGGTTTCCTCACGATGTTTTCCTTCACCGTTAAAATGCGTGGTGATTGACTATCAATACACACATAACTCCGAAAAGTCAGAAGTGTGCCCTGGGATTTGAACCCGCGACCACCGTGAACATGTAGCCAGCCGCTTCTGGTCCGTTACCAACAGGCCACCACGCACTTTTGCCCTATTTATCGTATAGAATAATATATAAAAAAAAACATTTTAAGTAGACATCTCCTTAAAAAAAGACTGTATGGAAGTATCCATGCAGTCGGGTAAAGACACATACAAAAAGTATACGAACTTACTTTCATACAGATGACTGGATACAAAAATAAAAGCAAATGTCTTGTCAAAACACATTTCAGAAACCGCGAAAATGGGTTAAATTTTAGGTATAAAGTAAACAATAGTAACTAATTAATCCATGCCAATGCATTCGTCGCCACGACGGGGGTCCATCAAAGCCAAGGTTTTAAAGAAGCCAACGAACCCCACGCATGCGCACCAGTCCACGGCCAATGTGGTCGGAACCCACAAGGAGTACAAGAAATGGACCAAATCCCACGCGTGAGTTCACATCCATTGGGTATTGTAATGTATATCCATTGGGTATGGTCAGCGGCGTGCACAGGATTATGACACTGGGTATGCGGCGGAGTACTCTGTCACAAAAACTTTTTCTTTTATATTTTTAGCATAGCCACAGCCACGCGACGGATATCAAAGTCGGAAACTATTCCAAAAGAACAAGTCTTAGATGTACTACTATTCATGTACATCTTCTACGGCAACGCAGACAAAACAGCAATCGATCGTCGCGGCGGAAGAAATTCTAATAAGTAAAATAATAGATATACGTTTCATAACTTTCAACATGAAACTTTCGAGTTACATTCCCTTTTTGCTGGTATATTTGTTGTAACTCGGGTACACACCTACCTTTAGACACAATTTGAATCTTTTCACTGAATGACAATTGTGCGAACTTGTAACACACAGTTACAACCCAAACCTCACAATCAAATAACATTTTAAAAAAATCAACAAACGCACTCGTAAAAGCAAATCACAATTATTATAGAAACTCAGTAGGTAATAAACTGTTAAATGTGTACACTTTCAAATGTTAAGTAGAAAATTCTTTTAAAAAATATATAAATATACTGGCGCAAACAAAATAGTAAACAATGCATAACACATGAAAAAAAGCAAAATGGCCACCGCGAAACACAAAACATTTCTGCTATTTAAACAAATAAAACCTTACCAAACAAAAATGCTTAATGTGCATACGTGATTCATTAAATGTCCGTCTATTATTTTTACTCGGATTATACGCAACGAACATTTCCGATTACTCCCGACAACTGCCGAACTTCCATAGCATGCCGCAGGAGTCGCGGCTTTCGATGCTTTCGATATTCATGGGTGTGTGCGTTTGCGAACTGTGCACGGACACCAAAATTACTACACACATACGAACAAATCTCCTGCGGGACGCGGCGGCATGACTTGGTTGATTAGGTACATTATTTTGCAGCGCTATTGCTATTTATAAAATATTAGGCGTTTTTAAGTTATTAAAGTAATTAAAGTCATCTAAAACGTACGAACGTTTTATTAAAATATCTGTGAATAGCAAGTAAAGCAGTGCATTTCTGCCTACAAGGAGCGCACGCCCCTGGGTATGGTATTGATGGCCATGTAGGAAAGAAGAGTCGTAGTAAAAATAATTACCCGAACTCCACCTGTTATGATTAGGTAATTTCGTTGCGCATCAGAGACAAGTCAGCGAGCTTAAGTGCCTGAGAGACTCGCCGAGCTTCAAAGAGCTAATCAATAAGTATATAACGATACATCGTTGCAAACTATTTCCAAGCCATAGCTTGGACAACATGACTTTTTGTCGAACAAGAACAAATTTATTTTGTTACAACTAGGGCGTGGATCCCGGAATTCCGAGATTTCGTAACTCCGGAACTTCGAATGTTTTTTTACGATATTACAATTCCGGAACTGAAGTAAATATCGCAATCCGATACTCATATAATTGTTAAGATAAGTTACCATAATAATAAAATTTTCATATTTGTACTCTCTTGCGAAATGTGCTGCAACTAGTGAAGTACAAAGATAATGCCGTATCAAGTGAGATCAATGATGAAGGTGATGCCGAAGTATGTAATATAGGTGTTACTGAAGCTGAAGTCAATGAATCAACACTGCAAGAACAGCTGGATAAAGAACTCAGTAAATGCAAAGAACCTCGCACGAATCAAAAACGATATTTTGATCTTGCTGGATTCGTAAAAGTTGAGAAAGCCATGTACGATAATGGTGAAGAACGTGGTATTTATTTGACACAGGCATACAATTATATTTTAGGTGTTCTTCCTACAAGTGTTGAGAGCGAAAGAGTATTTTCGTGTGCCGGGTACTTTTGTAATCGCCTACGAAGCTCGCTCTCAGACAAAATGTTAGATGCTCTGATACTCTTGAGAACACATTATCAACAAGAGCGATCTTTTCTGAAAAAGTGATTCTTGTCTTATTTACTTTATATTCCTTTTTAATATAAGTTGATTTAATTGATCTCAATTTCCATAAAATACGACAGTGTAAGTTTAGAGTTTTTTAATTTAAGTTTAAGTTTTGTTCTTTAAACCTATTTTCATGATCTCAGAAGAGGAGAACTTCTTAATTTTGTTCATTGTGTGTTGTTGAATCTTATATTCATCAGTATTTTATTGGATAGTTATTTAATGAGCTAGGTACATTGCAATTGCAAATAGCACACGTTGATTTTGCTATAATTATTATTGAAAAGTTGATTATTTATTGTTATATTTACTAAAAAAACCTAACAGAAGGCTGTTTAATTGATCTCAGTCAAGAGTTTTGTCGATTTATTTAGTTTTTATAATAAAGATTTGTTTTAACAAAACAATTTAATGCCTATTTATTTATTTATTTTCATTTTTTATACTTTTTTAAAAATTCCGGAACCAGTTCCGGAATTCCGAAATCGAACCAGTAGTATCGTTACTCAGTTCCGGAATCGAAAATCATCCGATATTACATGCCCTAGTTACAACCAGGCGAGCTGTACCTACAAGGCAGTACACTCTGCCATCCCATTGACTTAAGTACACTAATTCACTGTAATTCTAAGTGCTTTAGCCTATATTCTTGTATGATTAAATACAGCGCCACAGACAGACCGATGTTAGACGCGACGCGCACGTACGTCCGCGGGCCGGGCGACTCGCACGCCGGCGGCAGCAACGAGGTTCCTTTCCAGCGGGTCTCTGTCACAGGCATTCACGTCACCGGGGTGAGGATACTAAACAACAGCGAGTACTAAACAACTAGGATCAGTGTCTTAATGACGATGGCATCAGAGTAAACACGGCATATTTCGAAGCGATATTGAAACATCGAGGAATGGAAAATTGTTTAAGCTGTCGATTAAACATTTGTTATAATTACATTATAGGCAAAGAATTGCCGCAGCTATGTTTGTTAAAGAAATATGTAGTTTGAATTGTCGATGTCATTGCTGTAAATATACCACTTTAATATAGGCAAATCTTCACTTGGCTATAATGAAGTGGATTCTACGTTAAACCCTAAACCTATTTGCTCTCCCTTCAACATCTCAAATATCTACCCATCAGGTCCCTGTCGAGGACCTGATCCGCTCAGCGAGCTTGCTGTTGGAGGCGATGGCGCTGCGTCAGCACTACATGGACATCTCCAACCAGTCGTTTCCCTCGACCCTGGCAGAGTACCTCGGCAGCCGCGACCCGCCGCAGCGCATGCACGACAAGCTCCGCCAGTCGGCCGAGTTCAACAGGGCTTTGTTGAATATTGATAGTAAATATTGAGTAATAATAACACTGTGGCCCAGGCTCTCCCAATCGGACTCTCGATTAAAAGGGTCCCGTACACAGTAGTCGATGCTGATAAGGTGGAGAGAAAGCCTAATAAAGTTTGTAGGAATAGCTGGATGCAGGCTGATTTCAGGTCGTTGTGGAAATCAATGCGTCAAGTGGCCAAAACAACCAAAAGAAGTATTACGAGAGTCTGTGTATGATCAAGCAGTTATCGGAACGCAAAAATTAGGTGTGCTGTAAATAAATTTGGTTTATGACTTGTTTAATAAGACCATAAAGATACTTATAGGGTTTAACGGCCGCACTCTGAGACGTTTAATGTCAATGAAATAAGAAATTGTTCCTTAGTACCTATAGATTCTCTTTGTAAAATCTACACTTAATAGTGATTTTATTGATATTAAATGTCTCTGAGTACGGCAGTAAGACACTTAACACAAGACAGATATTCGGATGTCAATTTGTTTTAAACATTCCAGACGCGGCCGCGGAGCAGTACTTGCAGCTGAAGAACAGCTCGTCGGAGGAGATCGACCGGCAGCTGCTCAACATCACACTTAGCCCACAACGCTCCGAGAGCAAATGTAATAATATAATATTTAAACCTTTTGTTCTTAGCAGTGAGCACTCTTAAAAGAATTGTAAACCGTCGTACAGTGCGAATTCCGTAATCCTATTCAGCACACTGTAATATTATCTTTCTTTTCTCTCTATTGATTTCCCGCGTTTATAGTCGGTGAATGTGCAGGGCGTACAGATTTTGTTCGCTCTCATATCATAATACATCTCTATGAACAATAAAAATCATCAATTTTAACTTTGGTTTGCAGTTCCGCTGGTGGGCACTCTGTCGATGATCAGACCGGGCGATACCATGAGAATGTCCATCGAGAGTCACGAAGACATATTGCAGCCTATTTTGCCAGGTATATAATGTCATTTGGTCGCATTTTGCGTTTTTTCGATACTCAACCGTGATTTGAATAACTATAATTTGTATCTCTTTGCGGATATTTCGTTATTTAAGTGAGTAAGTATAGGTATGTTATAAATACGTTGTTGGTCTTTCATCATATCAAATGAACAAAGGAGACTTGAAGTGTCAATAGATATTTTTTTTAATATATCGATGATTTTTTGTGTGTCCAGTTATTAGAATATCAGCACATGAATATATAAAGCTTACCTGTAAGTCGTAACAGCATTGTGGCAGCGCTGCGCAGGCTCCCTTCACTTCACATTAGCACAAAACATTTAAAATTAGATAATTTAGTTTAATTGCACTAAAACACAATAACAACGTTTAATTAAATACTCAAAGTCAAAATGAAAAGAAAACGCATAAAATATAAATGTGTACGCGCATGTAATTGATTCAACAGATTTCGGAATTAATGTGTTGCCTTTCGCGCCAATGACTACTTATGAGTATGAAATGAAATCACTAACGCGCGAAAGTAGCAAGAGAACAAAAGCAAAGGAAATGAATTTGTGGAGCTTTGAATCAAAAATAAAGTAATTAAGGAATATGAACTAAAAATTTTTTTTCTTACTTATTTCCGTTTTTTCTCCTTCTGAATCATACAATGTCGCATTATAAAATTAATAAGTAATAATGAAGCAAATAAAAATGTCTTATTTAGAGACGTCAAAAGTATTCAGAAATTAAACGATTCATTCTTTACTTACACTATTTTAAATCCAAGTTGTCGTTAGTCCGAGTAGTTCATCACTAATTCGTGTATGTTGTAATGCTTGATGTGTCCCCACAGAGGTGTACTTAGACCCGTGGACGTGCCCAATGCCCCCCAACCGACACTACACATGCCGCTGGGTGCGGGGGGTAGTGGCTGTGTACCGCAGCGAGGCCGACGCCGACGCCAACCGCCCGCTGCCGTACCGCAGGCTCCCCTTCAAACAGTATGTTGACGACATCGGCAGGCTCACTAATATGATCTCGGATGGACCGTTGTGAGTTGGATTGAGTATATGATACATATTTTGAAAGGTAAGGAAGTATGTTGCTTGTACTTATACCCCGGTCCTTCTCCCCTGCTTTATGGGAGGCAGGTCTCCAACCATCCAAATCTTGCAAATGTTCAGGGATGGTGATAATCAAGTTTGAAACTATTTGCTTTTTTGATGGACCTATGCAAGAAACTGTCTAGGTATCGGATGGATTTAGACGTACGTGAAGTCTTACAATCCACATAAGACCAGTATGGCGGATTGATAGCCCTATTGCGGAAAACGTTGCAATTTGACATGTGGTCCTACTTAAACTTACAACATGCACAAATGATATCACCACAAAGACATTAGATTTAGCAAGTCTTATGTTATCGCTGGATGCAGGAAGTCGTTTTGTTTCCGTCGGCTGAGCTACCTATCGTCTAAGTTCAAGATGCACGCGCTGCTCAACGAGCTGCACGAGCTCGCGCTGCAGAAGGCCGTGCCGCACAGAGACTTCTACAATATCAGGTGAGGCGCCACAATTATTGTATTAACTGATCAATGTTTAATAGGAAATGGAAATTGGAAAGCCAGCGAGTGTAGTTATATTATTTATGAAAATAAATTTCAACAAAACTAGGGTAGTCCTGTTCACATGAATAATAATTTTCACATGTAAACAACCGTGCATACTCCGGTAACTATAGCTTTTCGTGCGGGGGCCGAACTTCCGAATTCTTCATCTTCTTCATAGCCTCGGCACAATCGTTCATTATCAAAATATTGACAAAAATCACAACATTGTAAGTGTTACTGTAGGATAAATGCTCCAGCACATTACAAAGACCAACGAGGTTTAGGACGAGCATAAAGTAAAAGAAATGCATAAAAAATGTTTTAATTCCGTCAAATTCATCATACACCAACAACCTCTCCAGGAAAGTAGACACCCACATCCACGCGGCCTCCTGCATGAACCAGAAGCACCTGCTGCGCTTCATCAAGCGCACGCTGCGGCGCCACGCCGACGAGGTGGTGGCGCTGCAAAACGGCACGCCCATGACTCTTAAATCGGTGTTTGAAGAAATGCAGCTCGACGCCTATGACCTGAACGTGGATATTCTTGATGTTCATGCTGTGAGTGAAGCTATCATATAACTAAGTGGTTTGTTTGGTAGTACGTACTATAGTGTATAGATGGAGTACTGTTGGAAGAACCTGGGAATGAATATAGCATCATTCGTTGCAGTTTTAGTTAATAAAATTGGCTGTAGGGTGAAAATCTGGGTCCTGCTTCTTGTCTCGTAGCAATCATTTAGCCCTAATAAGACTTATACTTTTCTCTATATATCATCCATTTAATAATTTTTGAGTTATATTGCTATCTGTAAAATAGGACCGCAACACGTTCCATCGATTCGACAAGTTCAACGCGAAGTACAACCCCGTGGGAGAAAGCAGGCTCCGAGAGGTGTTCCTTAAAACGGACAACTACATGAACGGCACTTACTTTGCTAACATTATCAAGGTAAGATCTTCATTAAATAGCCTGTACACTCGCAACATTTAAATATGGAAAGTACGTTGCTAGGTTTGGGAAAGAATGAGGAAAGGAAAGAAGACCAACGTCATTTGCTGAACGAAAAGCCAGAGCAAACAACTTTGCTCAACAACTTACAGAAAATCGATGTGGTGTAACAACTTACATCACATCGATATTCGGTGAGACATGCCCCCTAGTCGAGTCGAATGATAATTTTACATTTAGAATTAATATAAAACAAATTGTGTTTTTCCCATCAGGAGGTGATGAGCGACCTGCAAGAGAACAAGTATACATACGCGGAGCCGCGCATCTCCATCTACTGCAAGAACAAGCTGGAGTGGACCAAGCTGGCCACGTGGGCGGTGCGCAACGATGTGCACTCACCACACGTACGCTGGCTAGTACAGGTGCCGAGGCTTTAGTGAGTATCTACTCTATCTTAAAGTTACTCACAGAACGAAACATACTAGGAAAGCTGACGGTTTGCTAGGATGCTGTAAGATCACCGTGGTTGAACAGACTTATTGCTATTGTAGTCCAAGGTACCCCTTTGAAAGAGGAGATAAGATTTTTAACATTATCATCGAATCATCTAAAATATAATATTATGTCCTTGCATTGTCTATAAAATGAGCAACAAATACCTTTTAAATAAATAATGTTACTAGTTAATAATTGGTACGACATTGCTCTATTAAATAAAATTACATAACAGGCAAATTTATTTTTTTATGTTCTACTTCTTTGTATGCTAATTACATTTGTGTTCAGTTCTTCTTCTTTGTATGCTAATTACGTTTGTGTATATAACAGCGACATCTACCGTATAAACAAGTTGCTGAAGAATTTCCAAGAGTTCCTGGATAACCTCTTTGACCCGCTGTTCCAAGTGTCCGTGGATCCTAGCTCCAACCCAGACCTGCACAAGTTCCTTGCGGTATTCCTCTCTTGCTTACCTTCGAATTCTTAAGTAATAATAACTTTCCTTATTTTTAGAAATTAGAGCAAACATTACAATTGAACCGAATAAATGGTAAATGTACAAACGTTCTCCTCTGACGCGAAACCTTATCTACACTACCCTTATATCTCCAATAAGTATGGTAAATTTCTATGTGCCCCTAGCATATGATCGGCTTCGACAGCGTTGACGACGAGTCCAAGCCTGAGAATTCGATACTGAACGAGAACCTCAAGACTCCCGAGGATTGGGACGACGAGGAGAACCCGCCCTACGCCTACTATTTGTACTACATGTACGCCAACATGGTGACGCTCAACCAGTTGCGCAAGTGAGTCACCATTTTGGTGTGATAGATATGTTGATTGCCGTGAAAATAAATCAGTCCATTTAAAGGGTACACACTTCTTCAGTAATCGAAAGAACTTATTCCATAGTCCACGAGACTGGCTTATTGTCAGTTAGCGGTTTCAAAACTATAGAATTCCTTGTAAAAATCTCAATGGTGTCCAAATTACCTTACATTCTACAATATTTTTATTGATTTGAGAACTACAATTTGTATTGAAATAAAACTATTTTTTACGGATTTTATCGCGATTTGGTTAATTTTTTATATTTTTAGACTTCCCGACGTTTCGATTGCTTTACAGCTTTCGTGGTCACGGGGCGGACCATGAGTCCGTAATAAATAGTTTTACTTCAATGTGTAAATTTCGCGTAAATCTAAGAAACCATTTCTAACTACAATTTGTAATTGATAGATGCTAGCAAATAAAATGATGCTATTAAAATATGAACTGTTTTATGTTTTGCAGAGAACAAGGACTTAACACGTTTGTGCTTCGTCCTCACTGCGGAGAGGCGGGCCCGGCGACACATTTGAGCGCTGGGTTTCTGCTCGCTGAGAATATCTCTCACGGACTTATGTTGAGAAAGGCACGTCATTAATTATTATCAATTGCTTACATATTGTAGCATTCGCATTTAAAATGTGTAAGATTCTTTGCTAAAATACAGCGATAATTGGTAAATTGATAAATTGTAATACTTAACATTATTTTTCTAATCAATATCTTCTTTAAATTGCCTTCTTATGGAGGGCTATGTCAGATTTTAATTATCATCGCCATCATCATTAAACGTAGCTAAGGACAATCCATTTTTGAAAATTCGCCTTTATCTGCTGTTTTAATAATAAGTTTTGCAAAACATAAAACTTACTTTCACTTCCAGGTGCCCGTCCTCCAATATGCGTACTACTTAGCCCAGATTTTCATAGCGATGTCTCCGCTCAGCAACAACTCGTTGTTTTTGCGATACCACAGGAACCCCTTACCCGACTACTTCGCCAGGGGTCTGCGCGTCACCCTCAGCACTGATGACCCTCTGCAGTTCCATTATACCAGGGTAAATACTTAAACATATATATTTTACTAACAAAGAAGAGACGGTTCATCTAAAGGGAACAGATCAAGGCCGGCGGCCGCTCTTCTAATCATTTAAAGTCTGGGAAACTATATTACTCTGTCGAGATTTGAGGATGAAGTAGTGAAAAAATTTTGGCTTTTCAGGCATCTCATTTTAGCTTTAATTTAGGGCTCAGGCAAACAAGCGAACTTAAGCATCGGTGATCTGCGATTTAGCCGCTTTTAGAAAGCTTCATTTTGGATTGATACAAACTTACATCAGTCACGGCGATCGTGAAGCTTTTAAAATGCTTAGAGGAGCGACAATATTTAATTTCTTGCACACCGATCTAATGCAATCAGTCACTGAAACGCCAATCTAAAAATACCAGATTACCGGAGCCTAAAATCATTAGTGTGCCAGTGCCCCTAGCCGGAACATTTTGTAGTATCGTATAGTAATTCTCGTATAGTAAAGTAAACGTTTCCCGCTGTGAAATTTTAGTTCCAAATACGCTCACAATGGCGCTGTTTAAATTCCCATACAAAATTTTACTATTACTATTCTATTACGATACTGCAAAATGTTCCGGCTAAGGGCACTGCACACTTAGGTGATGTTGCTATACTAGTTCTGTTTATCTAGGAGCCGCTGATGGAGGAGTACAGCATCGCGGCGCAGGCGTGGAAGTTCAGCGCGTGCGACATGTGCGAGCTCGCCAGGAACTCTGTTATCATGTCGGGATTCCCGCACGAGGTAATCAATACACATAAACCTACATGAGCTCATGCCTATGTTTCGTCAAAAGGGTTGGCAGAAGTTCTCCTAGTAGGTACTGCCCACAGCTCGCCGTACTAATTAACGTCTTAAGATACGACAGAGGTCGGATTTGTGCAATAACTGAAAATTGTTAAGTACTCAATTGTTGTTCTTAACGAACGTTCTCACTTATCGGTTGTCTGATTCAATCTAAGTGATAAGCAATTTTTAAGCCCCTGTGAATTAACTGTCCTACAAGCAACATCTCAATACCGTTGACATTTATATGAATTAACCATTGTAATTATAAATGGCCTTTAAAAAAAAATTAGAAAGATCTTGTATAAGACTATTTGAATAAAGAATATTTAAATTTTATAATACAGCCGAGGGCGGGCAGCGACTGAATGCGTAAAGCAGCAGACCGGGCTCTGTGGCGTACCTTGGGAGAGGCCTATGTCCAGCAGTGGACTGCAACGGGCTGATGATGATGATGATGAAACGAGTTACCGTTCTATTTTCTATTTTATCTCACGTCATTCTTCCCATCTATGTTCAGATGAAGCAGTTCTGGCTGGGCCCGGAGTACCTGCGCGAGGGTCCCGAGGGCAACGACATCACGCGCACCAACGTGCCCGACGTGCGCGTCTCCTTCCGACACGAGACGCTGCTCGACGAACTAGACAATATCTTTAGTGTGAGTGATTTTAATGGTCATAATGACACGTAGTTATAAACACAAGTACAACGTCCCGTGGTGGTGGTAGGATACAGAATTCGTACGGAAATGCCCACTATAAATGGTGGGGGAAAATTCTGTCATAACTAAAATAATAAATAAAATAAATAAATACACCCAACATTCACATACATAGTCCTGACCCCACACTAAAACCGAGTCTTGTGTCGTGGGTATCAGGAGCTACTAGAGACTTTTCGGTCTCACAAACACCCAGACCCGAAACAAATACTTGTGGCTCACATAAACATTTGTCTCGGTGCGGGGATCGAACCCGCGGCGTCTCGTTTCACAGCCGGTGTCAAACCAACTACGCCACGGAGGTTGTCATAAGGACGCAAGTGTCGTGGTTCGGATTTAACCATTGTATATATGCGGTTTTGACGGTATAGCCGCAGAGGCAGACCCCGAAAACGATGGCGGGACGACCTCTATAGATTTAACAAGGACTGGATGAAAATTGCTCTCAATAGAGATTTATGGAAGAACTTAACCCTTTGCCCAGCAGTGGGTATCTTTTTAGTATAATATAATAAACAATATGCGGTTTTGACATGACCGGAGAGAGCTCTTATTCACCGGCAGTTACTTTATTTCCAGCACTGAATTTATCATCAAGCATAGTAGTCTTTTCTTCAAAGAAATGTCAATTAATTGTTCTCTTGAAAACGTTTAGTTAGGTATTTTAGACATTACTGCACGACAAGACTACGTGTATGAAATTTCTTTTGATTGTTTCAGGCACCCACTTCACTTTCAAGATAATGAAAAGTCTGCATTATTTATCTAAAATGTTTATTTACAATATTTACATTTTTATCCGCGTGTAGTTTATGAATAAACGTTGTCAAGCATAACAAATAAATATTTTATTTGTACATCTTAATTTTTCATACACAACATAGTATTTTACATTCAGCCACTGACGCATTTTGAGTAAAAAGAGATCACAACTGATCCCACGGTATGGTCTTACATCCCAGCTAGTTACATATATAATCTATATTATATTCAGATTTAAATTCCAGGTCATTCCATACACATATATATACTATGTATTCTAGTTTTCTCTTTAATTGAGATATAAATGTGGGTAGTATTCTAAAACCCAGTGATGTTCCTGATGGCTTTCTCCTCGTCGTGCGGCGCCATCTGTCGGTGCGAGTGGAACTGCATGGAGAAGGTAGCTAGCCCGGAGCTGAGGGACCGCAGTGTTGTGGAGTAGCCTAGCAACTCGGATAGAGGGGCCAGGCATTCTACTACCTGCAATAGACCAAAATCATCAACAATGGTAAATCACAGTATCCACTGATAAATAGGCTTCTAAGGATTTTCACGTCGAATTAATGGAAGTGTAAGAGCTTTGACAGAATGTTAAAGCTGCGGTACACATGAGCCCGCTTGACCGAAGTGATGCTATCATGCAAAATCGTCATTTGTTTATTGTTTATTGCGATGAATGGCGAGACGAGCATGCCATTCACCTGATGGTAATCGATATGACCGCTCATGGACAGTAGCAAAATCAAACACCATGAATTACAAAGTAATACTTGGCATTCCACTGAAAATTAGCTCTCACATTTCTTTGGGTAAGTGAAGCTGCCGAAAACTCATAATTTGGTACATTCACATCCAACCCACAGACCACCGTTATAATGGTGGAAAACCTGTATCGACTTCTGCAAGTGTCGTGTTTTCAAGTTTCAAGTTCATGTCTATTTCAGACAGGACCCGTGTAATATCATCGACCAACGGAAAATAACAAACACTCACAGATGTCAATCACCACACTATAACAGTGAAGGAAAACATCGTGAGGAAACCTGCATACCGTAGCGATTTGTAATAATTTCTATGGTATGTAAAGTCCGCCAACCCGCAGTAAGCAAGCATGGTGGACTATATGACCTAACCCTTCTCAATCGTACTCTCGATTGTAGAGGTCCGTGCCCTGCAGTGGGACGTGTATGGGCTAATACGGCACAGTACAGACTGCACTCTACTTACAATCGCGTTCATTGTACGCGGACAAGGTTACCTTGTTTTGTTGTCGCAAGTGTATGTGTTGTATGTCGACTCGTCTGCGCGTGAGGTCGGCCATCACTCGCGCGCTGTGGCTCTCAGGACACACCACTTCCAGAGACATCACGGGCTCTAGCAGTATGGCTTCTGCTTCTTCGAACACCTGGTGGAATATAAACTCAGCGTGAAATGGTAGTTCGAGCACGAAAGTAATTACGTAACAAATATAAAATAAAAAAATATACCGTATAGTTTTTGCACACATAACAACTATAATCTTAAAAACCTCTACGTTATTTCATGTCTGTAAAATTATTTGAGACTTTTTGTAATATGACTATTGACAGCAAGTAGCAACTAATATAATGTATACATTTGACAGCCTCCGTGGCGCAATTAGTTAGACGCCGGCTGCGAAACGAGAAGCCGCGGGTTCGATCCGCGCACCGAGAATTTTTTTTGTGTGAACCATAGAACACATATTTGTTTCGGGTCCTAGTGTTTGTGAGACCGAAAGTCTCTCATAGTTTCTGCTAACCACGACACAATACTTGATCTTAGAGTGGGATCAGTACTATGTATGTGACTGTTGGGTGTATTTATTTATTTACCTTTCTGAGACACTGCGCGATAGTAGCAGTGACGACGGACTCCGAGGTCCCTCGCCCGCACTCGAACCAGTGCAGGGTTGTTTGCACGTCCACCATCTGTACATACACACACATAATACAAAATACATAATAAGCTGGTCAAAATATATTGATTTGTTGCAGCACGATTTTTACAGTTAACATTTCGTAAATCGGATTTCTACTCGATATTCCATGCATTGTATCGATGTTTGTTGTATAACTATACGTGGTTTGACTGAACTACGGCCATTGAGCACAAAACCCATGAGCGTATATAATTGTTTACGTCTAGACAGGCAGCTAACTTTTAGCTTTTCTGTCCTCATCAGCAAAGAAAAAGTCGATATTCCATACACGTTAAAAACATCGATATTTCATATCGATAACAGATTCTTTAATCTGTCACTTAAATTAGCCACTTCATTTAAGACCTTATGCCACTGAACATAATGAATATAATCAATTTTCGATACTTACCGGACATCCCAGCTTCGGTCCGTGCATCATAGCCGATTGCACGCCAAGTTTGATCGCTTGTAAATGTCGAGGCAACAAACGGGACAGGTTCGCCGCACTGTCCGCTGTCTTGTCCATTCTGCAATAAAATATGGAAAAAATCTATATTTCTAGTATTGCAGTAAATAAATAAATACACCCAACAGTCATAATACATAGTCCTGAACCCACACTATCGAGTCTTGTGTCGTGGGTATAAGGAACTACGAGAGACTTTTTGGTCTCACAAACACCCAGACCCGAAACAAATACTTGTGGTTCACACAAACATTTGTCTCGGTACGGGGATCGAACCCGCGGCCTCTGGTTACATGGCCGGCGTCTAACCAACTGTGTAACGGAGGCTGTCAATATTAGGTGCAGTAGGTCCATGAGCTTTAAAATAAAATGGTTAATTATTTTCTTAAGGCAAGGCAAACAACAATATGTTGGTTTGCTTAAATCACTTGCTCGTTGAAAAATCGGCCCGTTAGTTTCTTTAACATATCACAGCAAACACCAGTCGAGTATGCCAAAGGCCAGGCGAAATTTCAATTTATTAGGAAACCAGACCCTGGCACCGGAAGACTTACTTTAAGACCTTATCCGGCGCCACTCCCTTCAATGTCTTGGCGGACATGGTGACCTTCAGCTGCTGCCGCGCGCCGCCGATCTTGCGGTCCACATTGAGCGTGTGCTGCGCTGCACCCACCAGCGCCTCGCGGTACGCGATCTGCAGTGCACCCAGCTCCACCTCGATCTTGTACTCGCGGATTATGCGCTCTTTTATTATCTCTAGGTGCAGTTCTCCCATTCCTGGGGAGATATACGATAGGTAAGTAGTCCCGATTTCTATGCTATGTAAGTCCACCAATCCGCACTAGGCCAGCGTGGTGAACTATATGGCCCAACCACTCTCAATCTATTCTCTCGATTGTAGAGTAGGCCTGTGCCCTACAGTGGGATGTATATAGGGTGATACAGTAAGTAGTCCCAATATCGATAAATAAATATAAAAGGGGGCTTTTAAAAGTGGGAGAAATCGATGATTGCCATTGTAACCAGTAACTGCACTGCCCTCAACCGCCAGAGTTTCTCTTCTATAAGCATTACTATGAACATGTAAACTGACCAGCTAGTACCAGCTGGCCGCTGTCCTCGTCCACGTTGACCCTGAGGCTGGGGTCCTCCCGCTGCAGCTCCTCGAGTGCTGTCTCCAGCGCGCTCTGGAACGCCACGCTGGGCGGCTCGATGGAGCACAGGAACACTGGCTCTGGGATTGTGGTACCTGGTAACCAATATTCATCAGTCATCACCATCATTATCCATGAGATAATAAGTCCAGCACAAAAACCGACAATCATGGTGTCGTGGACAGCTTCAGTAAAGGTCTTTCTAATTGTTTAATTTTAAAACTATTAACTGTAATTTATAAATAGAAAATTTTATGATCATTTTTCTGAAGTCGTTTAGATCAGCAATAACTAAATTATTTGGACTAACTTTTAAATGAACTTAAAGATACAACAGCCTACATAACTTTTGATCTAGAACATTCACTCACCGATTCCAAGCAAGACCTGTGCCATTTCTTCCTTACTAGGCTCTGATTCCAGGGCCTGCAGACGTTGCCTAGCGCTGGGCAGCATCAGCTCTTCCACTTGTGAAGGATCTCGCAGCTGGGCAGCCAGGGCAGTCTTAGCCCTGTTGGCTGCTGTTTGGGTTGATGTGATGAGGTCTCCTGACATTGTTGTCTGGTGGATAAATATCAGTTGTTAATAGGTCCAATCGTTGGTTATGGTCTTCCTCTACTATTAGAGGAGTAGATGCTAGTCCTATATTCTACTCATTGTATTGTATTGTATCAACCCATATACGTCCCACTGCTGGGCACGGGCCTACTCTACAATCAAGAGAATCGATTGAGAGTGGTTAGGCCATATAGTCCACCACGCTGGCCTAGTGCGGGTTGGATTCTACTCATAGAGAGTAAAAAAAACTAGCGAAATTATTGTCCCGCATTTACAGGAAGTCAGGATTATATTTGTTTCAAAGAATAACTTATAAAGGATTACTGACCTTGAGTCCGCTGATGACTGCGATGTTACCCGCCATCACTTTGTCCACCGGTTTGTACTCGTCGGCCAACGCCACGTACAAGGAACCTGTCTGCCGCAATAAAATATACATCAACATGTTTTAACGCACATTTTTAAAATAATAATATTTATTTTTTTGGTTAATATTTATTTATTGTTATAATACGATAGCGGCTAGTTCAATTTAATTAAAATCGAAGTTATAATTCACATTATTAAAAAGTATCTAAAAAGTTGAACAAATTTCTACTTTTTGATCCTTCGAGCCGTATTGTAACTAGTTTTAAAGTATATTGACACATTATTTTGTGATACACAATACCTAGATTATAGCACAATAAAAATATCTCACCTGTTCGCTCTTATCCTTGCCAAGGTTATAAATCTTCTGTCCTTTGCTAACTTCTCCACTGTACAGCCTCAGGAATGTGAGAACCCCTCTCTGATCATCATGCAACACTTTGAACGCCCTCGCAGCCAAGTCCTGCCCAAAGCACTTGTACAACTTGTGCCCTTCTGCAGGGTTGGGTAGGTATGACAACACCCCATCCATAAGGGTCTGCACCCCTATATTCTTATAAGAACTCCCACATAAAATAGGGTAAGCATCCATCTTCAATGTACTTCGTCTCACAGCCATCTCTATCTCTTTGGGGTTGATATCCAAACTCTCGCTGTTGATGATTGTCTCTGCTATGTCGTCGTCTATAGAGGACAGTGTGTCTATGAGTTGTCTGTGGTCTTTCATAGCGGCTTCCCATTTGTGCCCGTCGTCTTTTTCTGTGAGTTTGCGTCGCATGAAGTTCTGTCCCCTTCCTTGAGTCCATATTATTTCTTCTAGTGTAATTAGGTCTACTAATCCTGAAATTATAAGATTAGTTCTAATTATACAATCATACCAGTTTATTCAGTCCATATAATGCCAATTGCTTCTATCACTATACTATAGAAATGTAATGCAGGTCTATGTTTATAATTATTCATTGAGCCGAAACCATAGATCGCGTTTCTTTTCTTTAATTACTGCTTCTTTCTATGTCAATCCTACATAGTAATTAGTAACACTTGCACAACTCATCACCCTGCTGACTGGTACGCGCGTTTCTGTAAGCATTATGGGCTCTTGCACAACGCTCAATGTTCACGTCAAAAGAGAAATAGTCAGCGCAAACCGGGACGGCATGACAAAGGATTTAATTTACCAAAGAATAAAAATACGACATAAATTCCAATGTTTTAAATTGATGCAGCGACATCGAGAAATCTCTTTTGATGCCGCCCTGGTCTGCACAGGCCCGTAACCTACCAATAAGTTTATCGTGATGTCTAACAGTGTGGTGCAGCAGTAGCGGCGTAGCTTGCAACTTGTCTCGTATAGAACGGACACATTGGTCCACAAACGCATCGCTTCTGTCCATCTTGTTGAGGTAAAGAAGCCGTGGCACCCGGTAGCCGGTAGATTGACGCCATACTGTCAGAGTTTGCGCTTCCACTCCTAAAACGACATTAATAGGACGCCATATTTATATTTAGTGTTATGCCAAATAGTCTATCATCATGGGAGAAACAAGATCCTTCTAATGATTCATGATTAGGATAGGTAGCTTAGAAGGTATGCAGAAACAGGTGAAAATACAAATAGATATGAGTACATCAATTGGTATTTTGGTATCAGTAAATTACTGACTGCAGAATTCTTCATTGAATTCAACAGTGGTTATATATTGCAGCTTGGTGGCTGATAAAGGCTTGCATTCAATAAACTATCTAAACTTTGTGATAGAATTCGTTGCGGGTTAAAGACAAGTTAGATATTCCCAGAGACTGACTGAACTTCAATTGTCAGTGTCATTAAAATGCCACTATTGATCCTGGCTTACAGGAATTGCAGTGGTAGGTGTGAAGGCGGGACATTCTCCAAAATAAACTATCTAAATGTTGTTTGTAAAAAGCTATAGTCCTTGAAATTCAGTGCAAGAAGGCTTCTGTCCAGCAAGTGAAATGAGATTGCAAGATTAATACCTGCCGATCCATCCAAGACAATGACTGCTCCATCTAGAACAGCCAAACTCTGCTCCACCTCCATGGTGAAGTCTATGTGTCCAGGAGTATCTATCAAGTTGATCTGACCACCACGCCATGGGAATGATACAGCAGCGGCTGCAAGAGCAAGATTGTATTTATTTAGATCTACTGAGCTGCAGCTTAGCTTAGCTTAATATAAAGCCACAAGCCTTTAGGACTTCTTCTGATCTTCAGTAATAAAGAACACAACAGTAAAAAAAAAGACCTTCAAGTACATCTCTCTCTCTCTTCAGCCCCATTAAGTTTACTGCATAACATAGGATCTCCCAAATATTTCCATACAAACTTTTTTTTTAATTCATTGACTTTTTTATACTAGCATGATAAATAATACAATAAACCTGATAAGTGCACGGCAATTTAAATAGAGTATTTATTAACAAGACATGTTTGATTCCATTTTCTGGTCGACAAAATTATGCTGACTTGTTCACCAAACAGATAGTAAACAAGTCACAAGCTGAACCTAAAACACATCACTTGAAAATTTAATTAATTTATTGAATTCATAAAACTGTTCAACCCCATTTAGATTCAATTTTTTTATATATATTCTTTTCTTTGACTTGAACCTTGAACTTGAATAGGTTTCTACGACTGGTTTATTATTAATGCGTACTGCGGTGGCTAAAGAACCACAAAATTCAAAAAATATTTTAAAGTATATCACACATGTTATAGTAATTCCTCTCTGTCGTTCCTGTTCCATGTAGTCTGTCACGGTGTTTCCATGGTGCACTTCACCCATCGACTTTATAGTCCCTGAGTAAAATAACATCCGCTCCGTTGTTGTAGTTTTACCTGAAAAATAAATTTCTGAATGTAAACATAACCTCGATTAGTAGTCTTCAATTATATGAAAATTACTATTTAAATTAAAATTTAATGCGGTTTAAGTGATTCTTAGATATATAATTAAATATATTTAATTTGTATATAATGTAAATCTTATTATCGGCAGTATTTCTAGAAAATCTCACCTGCATCTATATGTGCTAAAATGCCTATGTTACGAATGTTTTCGACATTATTTTTATTCTTCCCTTCGTTAATTGTACAATATTTTCGCGTGTGAACATTTCTAAGTAATTTTCTGTAATAATTTACATAACAAAAAGTCTTCATTTTCAATTATTTTATGACATTTCAGCCTCGAATTTTAGCTTTCAGCTGATTGATATCGCTGTTTAGTAATAATTCGTCTAGAAATAACTTGCGCTTTTTTATCCGAGCACCGTTCCCTTGAATATTTATTAAATGACTAATTAATTAATTAACACACTTATTATTTATTTTTTAAGGTAATTAGTAATAAAACATAGAATTTATTTCTTAATGCGTATTTTTGTGCGGTTATTAATGAAATTCTATAAATTCCAACACTAGAGACTGGAACAAATGCTTTCTACCTATCCTACTCTACAACTATCTCTTTCACTTTCTGTTTAAAATGGCACCTGCGTCGATTTGTTTGTGTTGAATACGTGACAAATAAAACAAACGTAAATTGCAACTAAAGTGACCCAACAGACCAGAAGTAAATCCACAGGATGGGAGTACCAGCATTCTTCCGCTGGCTCAGCCGCAAATACCCTAGCGTTATTGTCGAATGTGTTGAACAGAAGGTAAATAACTCTAACCTCTATGTACAGTTACTAGGGAAACACTAGTTTATTTTAACTTTTACTTATTAAACAATGTTTTATAGCGGAAAATAGTTTTATAACGATTAATATTAGAAAATTATAGCTTTTTCGGATCTAGGAAACAGATAATCCGGTTATCTGGTCGATGTATATTGAGTATAAGCTTCTGCTCTCATAACAATGTTGGAATTGCTTGAGTACATAATGAGTACGCTATTCTATGAGCGTTTCCGATAGCGCGTGCGCGGACTTTATCGCAATTACCGCGGGAATTTTAATAGTTGCTATGTGATGTCAATGTATTGTGAATGATGTTTCTTGAAATAAGGTTAAACTTTTACGATTTAATATGAATATGCAACTGGTATTCGTATAGATTATGTACGTATCATTTTATTACATACAGACTTAAGTAACATACCTTGTGTAATACTGATAAAACTGTCTTATCTAAAGCAATTACCATTGTTGATTTTTCATACTCCAGTTAAAATTGCAGATGTAAATGTTTCACTAGTTGATTGCAATTAATCCAGTTTCTATAACACATGCTACCAATAAGCTACAACTACTATGATTTGTCACACCAAGCATTTTATTTCTATACAAAATATGGCTTTTGCCGCACTGGCAGTCAATGAAAGAAAGATAAGAAAAGAAAATAATTTATTAATTTCATTAAAATGTTCAACATTATTTAGATTCATTTTTTTAACTACCGCCCGGTCCAGAAAGTGGTTTACACTAGAGAAGAATAGGCGATAAACTCTTGTGTTGCTCTTTTCAAAACCAGTTTGCAATATAATGACTAATACAAATGTTACAAGTTGGTTTAAATCAGAGCAGTTCATTAATAATTTGGGTTAAGATCTAGAATCGTTTGGCACGAAATGGGGGTTGGGAAGGGGTGAGGGGGAGGGGGAGGATGCCTACTGTCCTCCGGTACTACTCCCATGAAAAGGCAATGCACCGTTCCTGAGAAAACCCAATTAAAGTAACCTAACCTCAAAACACTTGTTTTCAAAATATACTTGCTTCTGCAACGTCTCCGGCGCTGCGGGAAGTGCAGCCCCTTCGCCCTTGCGTAACAAAGGATAGGCACCCACGCTCGCCTCCGCAGCTTCGGCTTGCTGGTCGCCTCCGGCGACCAGCCTCAGCCGCTACGGCTCGCACGGTTGCCTATCCTTTGTTACAGCGGGCGGGGGCTGCTCTCCCTCCGCGCCTCCGGCTTTTTATAAACACTCTAGGGGTGGTAGCCAAGAGACTACGTGGAAGTCGGGGTGCTCCGAGTCGGTTTTGGGGCAGATTCGACCTATTTTAACCATAGAGTGGATACACAAACTTGCTTCTGAACATAATTTCTAGGTCGTTATAAAATATGTAAAACAACAAAACATGAGTCTATACACTATTGCAGATGTGTAAACTCCGCAAAAAACATAAACAAAACATTCTAATCACACTGACTCATGATGCAAATCGCGTAGTTTTTACGTTCCGTTTCACGGTATTGCACGACATTTTAAACCACAGACTATATACTTGACACAATAATAAATATTTAGTTGTCAATCGCCCATAAAAACGTTCCGTTTTACCTAATACCTGATTTAAGGTTAGAAACTTTATTAATTAATTTCTCGAAAACTATAAATTACCTTTTAATAAGAGTGATACGTTATAATCAGGGAACCAATCCCTACCACCTTTAATCATTTTTAGCCCTCAACTCGTGCCAAACGATTCTAGACCCCAGCCATAATTTGTTATAATTTGCAATTTTTAAAGTGGTATCAAACCTCTTTGCTTCGTTCCAGCCAACCGACGTAGATGGCCAACTTGTGTATGCTGACTCTTCACTCCCAAACCCCAATGGGGTGGAGTTTGACAACTTATACTTGGACATGAATGGCATCATCCACCCCTGCACTCACCCGGAGGACAAACCTCCCCCAAAAGATGAGGATGAGATGATGGTCGCCATCTTTGAGTGCATTGACAGGCTGTTCCGCATTGTGAGACCCAGGAAGCTGTTGTACATGGCTATTGACGGAGTGGTAAGGATTTATATGGATTGTTATAGTACTAATACCATTGAAAAACCAACATTATTATTAATCAATGTTTGCTACCAATTATACATGTATTGTTAAATATACTACGCACAAAAATTAAAGGATATTTTTTTTGATCAATTTTTTTTGGTGTTTTTTGAGAGTCTGTATCTTGGAGAAAATTGATTGTTAAGAAATTCGGAAACTAAAACTTGGAAGCTTGAAATGTCTATTTTGCAGATCTGTGCTCTATTACTTGATTCCTCGCTAAGTTGATAAGCAATCGTAAGAAAACCAACGAGAAAAAAAAAAATCCAAAAATTTTCTGGTTTTCAAAACCGTGCATTTACATGGGTAGTATTTTTTTGGTGACATCATTATAAAATTCCCGTAGATAATTTAATTGCCTTTAATTTGATATACCATTAACCTCCGTGACATGATTTGGAGCTGACTTATGGTAAATCAAAGTAAAAATGGCCTATCACACTTTGACATTGGATTACTCCATGAATATCAATCATGGGGAAAACAAAATCAGAATTTTCGTAACTTCAAAACATGTTCTATAAGTTGGTATTAAAGTCTTATGATAATGAATATTATTTATAAGTAAAATTGTTGACTGAAAAAAAGGTAAAAAAACGGTTATTTATGGATATTCGGAAAACACTGCATATCTTTGGATAAAAGAAACAAACCAAGGATATCGTCGGAAACTTTTCAACCTTAAAGTATTCTAAAAGCACTCGGAAAATGTCAAACTGCTCCGATTTGATTATCTTAGTGTTCGGAAGGTTTGAACTTACTGTATTCAGCAAAAATCGTCGTAATGAGCATTTTTCGCATGCTAATCGTTTTGTAACTTGAGAATATTTTTTTGTGTGATTATCCATATTCTTTTAATCAAATCCTTTTTTCTAACGTTTTCACTATTCTCCGCAATTGTAAAAAAAATACTGGCACTGTTTTACCGCCGGCATTAGCGTTACCCAAAGCGTACTACTGGGAGGTTGCGTGGTCGGATTTATAGTAAAACAGTGCCAGTATTTTTTTTACAATTGCGGAGAATAGCGAAAACGTTAGAAAAACTCATTTGATTAAAAGAATATGGATAATCACCAAAAAAAGCATTCTGAAGTGACAAAAATCGATCACATACGGAAAATGCTTATTACGACAATTTTGACGAATACAGTAAGTTCAAACCTTCCGAACACTAAGATAATCAAATCGGAGCAGTTTGAAATTTTCAGAGTGTCTTTAGAATACTTTAAGGTTGAAAAGTTACCGACGATATCCTTCGTTCGTTTCTTTTATCCAAAGATATGCAGTGTTTTCCGAATATCAATAAATAACCGTTTTTTTACCTTTTTTTCAGTCAACAATTTTACTTAGTAATACTATTCATTATCATAAGACTTTAATACCATCTTATAGAACATGTTTTGAAGTTACGAAAATTCTGATTTTGTTTTCCCCATGATTGATATTCATAGAGTAATCCAATGTCAAAGTGTGATAGGCCATTTTTACTTTGATTTACCATAAGTCAGCTCCAAATCATGTCACGGAGGTTAATGGTATATCAAATTAAAGGCAATTAAATTATCTACGGGAATTTTATAATGATGTCACCAAAAAAATACTACCCAAGTAAATGCAAGGTTTTGAAATCCAGAAAAATTTTGGATTTTTTTTTCTCGTTGGTTTTCTTACGATTGCTTATCAACTTCGCAAGGAATCAAGTAATAGAGCACAGATCTGCAAAATAGACATTTCAAGCTTCCAAGTTTTAGTTTCCGAATTTCTTAACAATCAATTTTCTCCAAGATACAGACTCTCAAAAAAGCACCAAAAAAATTGATCAAAAAAAATATCCTTTAATTTTTGTGAGTAGTGTATGATGCAATATTATTATTTAGACTATATTTCATACCTGTCATGCATTCACATTATTGTGTAAGATTGTGCATTAATTTTGTTTTGCTTATATTTTTAGCCTGATGGCATTAACATTGAATTATGTAAGGAACGGGTTTCATTCACTAACACTAGACTAACAAATAATTCTAACTAGGTCTCTACTGGTTTTTATGTGTGTAAGTGTCCACAGCCTCTCATTTTGATTGGGTACATAAAATATTTGTACTTTAAATAACCCATTTTAAAAAATCTTAATGCCCAGGAATAATAAAAAACTATATGCATATTATTCATCCAATTATCAGAAGATTTAATCAATAAAATTATTTTTATTATTTTGAAACCATCAACAAAACCAAAAGTTTAAATCTGTCCCTTGTTTCCCAGGCGCCCAGAGCTAAGATGAACCAGCAGCGTTCGCGTCGTTTCCGCGCCTCCAAGGAGACCCAGGAGAAGATCGAGGAAGTGGCGCGCATCCGCTCGGAGCTGCAGGCCAAGGGCGCCTACCTGCCCCCTGAGAGGCCCAAGGAGGCGCACTTCGACTCCAACTGCATCACGCCTGGCACACCGTTTATGGACAGGCTTAGCAAGTGCCTACACTATTATATACATGACAGGTCAGTACATTAGCAGTTTTAACACAAATGCTTTTTTGCTGATTTTTTATGGGGTATTCTGTCTACCATCTTAAACTTTCTTCGAATTAGTAACATTGAATCTAAGGACATTGGTATGCATTGGGTGGTTGCCCAACAACGATTGGCGCCAAAACAATGAATTAATTAGTAAAAAATAATATGTTAGAAATGTAATAGCCACATACGCGTTATACAGAAACAATCGCAACGTCTAACACCACACATCAATGAATGTTTAAAACATATAGTTACAAATAATTTGCGTTTTGTTGCAGATTAAACAATGACGCAGGGTGGAAGGGGATCAAGGTGATCCTGTCTGACGCGAATGTTCCCGGAGAGGGGGAGCACAAGATTATGGACTATATCAGGAGGCAGAGGGGTAAGTGTCCAATGTATCTTTCAAGTCTGAATAGGTTCAAAACTCTTGATAGTACTCTGGTTTAGAGATTATTCCGTAGCCTTGGTATATTAGTCGACCACGACTGAATATGGGACTCCTATATATCGAAAGTATGTTTTAAATAGTCCACCATGCATGCCTATTGCGCGTTGTCGGACTTCATATACAACCAAAATTCTAGTAAATATCTATAATATTCAGGTTTATGATACTTTCCATACATACATAAACTCACGCATTTATCCCAAAAGGGGTAGGCAGATGCGCCACCAGAACACCCACATTTCGCCTAGTATGTTCTGTCATTAAAGTGCGTTGTAAGCACTGAAGCATCGCGCATGTGCTATCTAAGAGGAAACATAAAGCGAGAGAAAAGATAGTGTTATTCTTTACAAGATGAAAACAAATATAAATTGCGGTATAATCCTATTTGTTATACATTTTATCCGTAGTATCCATTCTCGTACCTATATGTACGGTAACCTATAAATGTGGTAACTCTGATGTATGGACTATACGGCCTAACCCCTCTCAATCGTACTCTCGATTGTGGCGGAATCTCGTGTTCAGCGGTGTTCGATAATAATGGTTTTATTGAAGTGATGTGTACCCCCAGCCCAGCCGGACCACGACCCCAACACGCAGCACGTGCTGTGTGGCGCCGACGCCGACCTCATCATGCTGGGGCTGGCCACGCACGAGCCCAACTTCACCATCATCCGTGAGGAGTTCAAGCCCAACAAGCCGCGCCCTTGTGATGTCTGCGGGCAACTTGGTGAGTCATAGTAAACATGAGTCATCGTGTGGGCAAGTGAAGAGTCGGACGCCTACCTAGAAGTTGGCCAGACGAGCTGGTTCCAACAAGTCTGTAGTGATCCATGGGGAAGACCTTTGATCAGTAGTGAACTTCCTTTGGCTAAAGAGAGATAGAGAGTAAATATCACAACATTAGTTTTCTAAACGTTTTGTTCAATGTTCGTTGCTGTACTGTTTTTCGTTGAGTGTATAGATCCTCGTCATAATGCCATTACATGTTAGCAAAATTATCAAATATATATTTTTCACTCACACAACAATTGGACATTTAAAATTTAGGATGATTGTGAGATTCACAGGAAAATAGGACTGAAAAATGTGGCGTACAAATGAGGAAATCTATAACCAGCAGTGGGTTGACCTAGGCTGATATAGATTATTGGTAGACGATGATGGTGAATTTTAATCAGGTCAAAAAGTAAAATTTTAAGGTTCTGGTAGCCATAGTTAGGAAGATTTGAGTTATAGTTCACAACACCAGTCCCATCCAAGATCAAACATTCTTCTCAGCCAAACCTCCAAAAGACCGTCACAGAAATACCTTGTTTTTCCAGGTCACGAGATGAAAGAATGCACAGGCACAACTCCAGACGTATCTCTAGTACGTTCAGACCCTGCCTTCGGGAACCAGGACAACTTTATCTTCGTCCGTCTGAGCGTCCTGAGGGAATACCTGGAGAAGGAGCTGCAGATGCCCAACCTGCCCTTCCCCTACGACTTCGAGAGGTCCCTGGACGACTGGGTGTTCATGTGCTTCTTCGTGGGAAATGATTTTCTTCCACATCTGCCCAGTTTGGAGATCAGAGAGGGCGCCGTGGACAGGCTTGTGAATTTGTACAAGAAGTGCGTTTATAAGACTAAGGTAAGTTTATATTTCGTATCATATTATGTATATATTGGTAGTCTGGTAGTATATTCGTAGGTGTATTTGACTATGAAACTGTAGATATGGCTAATAATTATGAACATAGACATCTTCAAGAATTCTTGATAAATCCTTAAAGAACCTTTCGGAGTATCCTATGATATGAATACTGATGAATAATTTTAGATTTATGTAGTTTATATGAATGGACAAAAGGTTACTGATATTGTAACTGAATAAGACAACTGTGAAACATTGTAAAATGGCATAATATATTGCTAGATGACTTATTATGATGATATTAATGAATATAGTATAGAAAGCGAAATATCTCTATCCCAGGGCTGGATCACCGACTCCGGCGACGTGAACCTGGACCGCGTGCAGGTGATCATGACGGAGTTGGGCCACGTGGAAGACGAGATCTTCAAGCGCCGCCACCAGAATGAGGTCACCTTCAAGGCCAGGGACAAGATGCGGAAGAAGCAGCAAAAGGTCAACTTCGAGTTGTTGGAGAAAACCTCGTTTGCGCCTGTGGTAATTATAAAATATTTGTTATGATAAGCACAGCGCTGGTTTATGTAATGCTTAGTAATAATAATTTCTAACTGATCCATCCATCCATCAGCCAAAGGACGTCCACTGCTGAACATAGGCCTCTCTCAATAATTTCCACAGTGATCTCTTGGAGGCAGCCTGCATCCAGCGACGTCCCGCCACCTTGCCATCTAACTGATGCTTGACGCTTATAGTTGAGTCTGACTGCTACAAAGACTCATTGAAAAATAATATAGATGAATATCCATTTTTGACAATGGTCAGGGCAGTAGTTGTTGGTTCAGTCTTGGGAACAGTACAAGATATTTGTACAACCAATGCTCCAGCCTTCCCTCTTATTTTTAGAGGCTGGCGACATATAAGTGATACAAGTTACGTATATGTTAATGGGCGGGAGTAATCACTTAATATTATGTATGCCATTTACTCATCTACAGTTACGCAACAAAGAAGAAACATGGAATTTGAATGGTTGTTGTGACAATATGTGACTACAATTTTATATGCTTTGTTCTTGTAGGCGTTGGGTGCGGGCGGATTTAAGTCTTCAGAGAACGTGCGTTCAGAGGCAGCCAATATTCGTCTGGCGGGGATGCAGTCAGTTGCCGCTGTAAGTATCAATTATATAATATCTAGCATCCCTACTAATATTATAAATGTGAATGTAAGTTTGTTTGTTACGCTTTCACGCCATAACTACTCAACCGATCATCATAAAACTTTGTACACATATTCTTGGATATATTAGAAGTAACATAGGCTACTTTTTATCCCCAATAGTTTAGTGTTCCCGTGGGATGAAGAAAGAATTCCGATATATTTGCTATTTTTTTATACTCAAAAGGATGGGATGGGACTGGATTACGTTCCATTAGTGGGAATGAGACGGGGCGGGCGGGATATAACTGGACGGGACGGGACGAGATGGGAGATTTCAAATAAAGTTCACCACGCAGACGAAGTTTGCGGGCAGAAGCTAGTACATACATAAACTCACGCCTTTATCTAAATTTGGATGTCCTAGTAGCACCTCTGCCTAACCTTTCTGCGAAGAAGGCGTGATGTTTAAGTATTATCATCGTTTCCAGCAAGAAGAGGGCAGCAGTCGCGGTCGCAAGCGCTCTGCTGCGGAGGCGGGGCTGGAAGATGAAGATGATGATGACAAGAACGACGAGGTGCGGCTGTGGGAGGAGGGCTTCAAGGAGAGGTACTACGAGAGCAAGTTCGAGGTGTCCAGGGAGAACTTGGAGTTCAGGTACACTCATTTGTTAATCTTTGTCCCTAAGCGAGACTGTTGTGGCAGATAACCATTTCTCTTTCGGTCTTCATAATTTAAATACTGACGTACCATTATAGCCGCATCTGGAGTATCGGCAGGGGAGCTTTACAGTTTTTACATTTTTTTCTGTGTATGATGGCAATAATTTTTTGTGAATGTGCAATTTTATTTTTGTCATTCCAGAGCAAAAATTTTACATGGTATTTACCCAATGCATATGAATTATAAATACACCCCCAACAGTCACATACGTAGTCCTGACCCCACACTAAAATCGTTTCTTGTGTCGTATCAGGAACTACGAGAGACTTTTCAGTCTCACAAACACCCAGACTTGACAACTTGTGGTTTACACAAACATTTGTATTGGTGCGGGGATCGAACCCGCGGCTTCTCTTTTCTCAGCCGGCGTCTAACCAACTGCGCCACGGAGGCTGTCAATGTGGAATTATCGTTTTAATTTTATTGTATGCAACAGACCTTGTGTGAATAATAAATGCATTAAAAAAAATATTTCACTCCCCTTAGACACCGATTATCGTAAATAATTTTTTTATCCTTTAAAAAAAAAACACCATAAAATACTAATAAATATAATAATACTTAATGACTACCGAAAAAGAGTTAATTTAATATAAATATTATAACAAATATCTTGTAAATTGAGAATAACTACTGTGTATTGGCTTGTCATAATAGCTAATTGCCTATGTGACCAATAACCGAGTTAGATTTGCTGGTGCAGGTACCGCGTGGCGCTGCAGTACGTGCGCGGGCTGTGCTGGGTGCTGCGCTACTACTACCAGGGCTGCGCCAGCTGGAAGTGGTACTTCCCCTACCACTACGCGCCCTTCGCCTCAGACTTCGTTAACATCTGCGGACTCTCCACCAAGTTTGAGAAGGGCACGGAGCCGGTGCGTACTTGCCACTGGACATTGAAATTAGCTTTTTTCAGGAAATATTGGATGAATATAATAATATAGATACGGCCTTATTCATACACTTTGAAACCTATTTTAGTTTTCGAATATTTTGTCCTTTTCGCTCAAACTGAATGCAAAAGTCTTTCGAAAGGGACAAAAAATTCGATAAGTAAAATTGGTTTAAAAACTGTTTCTGAATTAGGCCGATAGTGTCAATAATTGCCACCATTAATTGTTGGACAAATATCGATAAAATACGACTCTAAACATACATATCGATAAAAAACTTTTTTATCGTATCATTAAGGAGCATGCACCAATTGAGGATGTTTTCGAAACAGTTCTTTGTGGGTTGATGCATTTTGCTAAGGAATTAACCAATGCATAATGAACCAATTATTTGTTTGCATTAAAAACCATTTTGTTAAACTTACAAGATCGTTCAGGAATAAAAGACCGAAGTTTGATCAGTTCCTTAATATAATTAGTATACTTGAATTTGCTGTAGTTGTACAAACTGAATTAATGTATGTGTTTTTTGCAGTTCCGCCCCCTGGAGCAGTTAATGGGCGTGTTCCCGGCCGCCAGCTCGCAGCACGTGCCGCAGCCCTGGGCCACGCTCATGAGCGACCCCGTGAGTACACACCACTACTCCTTACATTACACACACGCTTTCATACTCCTGAACCTAGTAACAAACGCTATACTTCATCAAAAATAAATGCTGTGTGCGGAGCTTACACGCCTGTCACGTGATAGCCGCACACGTGCGCTCAAACACAACGTGTGTGTGCGCCGCAGCAGACGTGTAAATATAAATACACATTTAAATTATAAATGTTTTTATTCATGGTGTTTCATGTCTGCATTTAGAATTTTGTGCCGTTGTAATTGTGGTCACCGCTGCCCATTCTCAGTTTTGTGAGCTTGTTGCAAACTCTTGAAGATTGACTTGAATGGAAATACAGAGCAGGCATTCTCAACTCGTTGGTGTTCTAGGCTGTTTTTCTGGGACGACGTTTAGCTTAGATGAATATTCGACCATGAAATGCTTTTATCGGTAGTACCTTAATTCCTAAAATCTAAGTCATATCTATATTTTAACGGTGTATTTGTCCGCAGTGCTCGCCGATTATAGATTTCTACCCGATAGACTTCAAGATCGATCTGAACGGCAAGAAGTTCGCGTGGCAGGGCGTGGCGCTGCTGCCCTTCGTGGACGAGGGTCGGCTGTTCAAAGCCCTCGCGCCTTATTATGAAAACCTTACGCAGGCTGAAAGTAAGATTTTTCTAGACTTTTTTATGTTTAACTATTTTAATATCTGTTGCTTTTATCTTGTGTGGAATTTTTTTACCTCAAGATATGTAATTTCCGTTTTCCTTTCTTTTTGATTTCTTCTCTGATTTATTTCAAAAGTCGATAAGCATTTGAGTGTCACCAATGGTTGTTAAAATGTACGAAATCGACCATCTATCTTAAGCTGAGTTGATGGATCTCTTGCAATGTGGTACCGCAGTTTTCTGTTTACAAAAAATTTGGTTCATGGCATTTGGTGCAATATATTTAATAGCTTAATGTATCAAGCCCAAATGTAGATGCTGAACATATCTGAATGCTGTATTCAACAAATTAATATTTTAGAGCAGCGCAACATCCGCGGCAAGGACCGTCTGTACGTGTCCCCCGGCAACAAGAGCTACAAGTACCTGTCGGGGCTGTACGAGGAGGCGGGGCCGCGGCTGCGCGTGCTGGTGGACGGCGCGCAGGAGTACCCCTTCCGGTGCGACGGCGTGCGCGGGAATGTCATGCTCAGTGCGGACAATGTTGTCAATGGCGGGTGAGTTGACCGCTTTTACAGCGGGGATGTAAGGCTTTTGATCCAATTTTCATTGAAGATTTGTTTGTATGGTGGCTGTATAAAACAGGCTATATTTTCCCAGAAAACAAAAATTAAAATAGCGAGATAAATATTAGATTAAAGTAAAATGTGTAACTTCATGATTTAACATTTAGATTTAATCTTGTTGTAATGAATTAGTAAACCAGAAACTTAGATAGTAATGGAATATCTTAACAGCCTATAATAGCGATCACCATAAATTATTTGGGAGGCTTGTCGTAAAAGCAGTAACGCACCAATAATAGATCTGGTGTTGTGGCTGTTCAACAATTACTTGCTCGTAACCCCATCTGATTGTTTACCTTATATTTAATAAACAGTACAATTTAAGTAAAATTTTCCGTTTCTCCTACAGCCAACTAGCATCTCCAGTGATCGGCCTGACCCCCGTGCTGGGCAACCAAGTGCTGTGCATCCGTTTCGAGGACCCGCAGTACCCTGAGGACTTCATGTTCCCGGCGCGCCGGCTCAAGGACGCCACGGAGCCGCCGCGCGTGCTGAAGCCGGGCAACCTGTCGCATCAGGAGAACAGGAACTATCGACCACATATAGGTCATTGCCAGTTTTCTAATTTTTTTTTATCAAAATTACGCTATATTAGAAGTTATGAGTAACGCCTTGTATTAACAGAAATTATACGCCGAATAAAGCATTGATATTTAGGCATACTAGATATTATTATGACCAGTCTACGATAGATGCTATGTTAGGTTTTGAACAGAACAGGTTTTGACAGCCTCCGTGGCGCAGTTGGTTAGACGCCGGCTGTGAAACGAGAGGCCGCGGGTTCGATCAATATTTCTTTCGGGTCTGGGTGTTGGTGAGACCGAAAAGTCTCTCGTAGTTCTGATACCTGCGACACAAGACTTAATTGATCTTAATGTGGGGTCAGGACCATGTATGTGACTGTTGGGTGTATTTATTCATTTATTTATAGATTTTTTTTGTTACAAAACCAATTTGATCAATGACTGAGTATCAACAGCTTTTCTCTAGTGGGTTTAATATCTCTGTATCAACTTTTCTATTGTTCTGTTTTTGATTAACTGAGTATATGAAATATTTGTGTGCCTGGCGGTAAGCGGATGCCTTCACATATACATTTTCTTTAGAGACAAAGTAAATCCTGCTGCGAAGTGTGTGTTTATGATAACAATAGTAAAGATTATTATTGTATAGGCATGGTGCGGTCCCACACGGTGGCGAGTCTGGAGATAGCGGGGCACCGCATGCTGGGACACAGTCTGCCGAGAGACAACAGCTACAACAACCACAGGGGTATGCACTCTTATACTTGTACATCTTCTATATTATTATTATTTTTTAAATCTTTATTGAACACAATTACAAAAAAAACCAATACAGAAACAACAGCAAAAAAAAATTACAAATGGCAGTCTTATCGCTCTACAGCAATATCTTACGGACAAACATGGGATGGATTTAAAAGAAGGAGAGAGAGAGAGGGTAGTGTAACAAATAAATAATTAATATTTCTTATTTATTATCTTCTATATTATCTTTTACTTATTCTTATTATCTTCTATATTTCTGGATCTGAATCGGTTGTTTTAATAGCATAGTAGCAGCGTGTATCTGTGGATCAGGAGATCTTGACTTTGTTTCCAACATCGAGATGTCCACTTTCTGTAAGTTTTATAGATTAAAATTCTCACATTTGCCTCGGAGTCGAATTTTTTCCTCGTATGCATTTATAGATGTCTACCCTCTCGGAGATATCGTGGTGAAACAACGCATGTATGTTCCATAGCAACCTAGATAAGTCCTGCTGCTGGAAAAGATGTGATACTTTCGCCTATGTTGAATCATTTTAATTTTAAATCGGGAAATAATTCTGGAATGAATAATGTCCAGAAAACGAGCGAACATAACTCCTGGTGGTAAGTGCTACTGCCGTCCACAAACATCTTTGATACTCTTACAGGACAGCCTCTGCAGTTGGTTAGACGCCGGCTGTGAAACGAGAGGCCGCGGGTTCGATCCCCGCACCGAGACAAATGTTTGTGTGAACCACATATATTTGTTTCGGGTTTGGGTGTTTGTGAGCCTGAAAAGTCTCTCGTAGTTCCTGATACCCACGACACAAGACTCGATCTTAGTAAAGGGTCAGGCCTATGTGTGTGACTGTTGGGTGTATTTATTTATTTACTTAGATTGTAGATGTATTTCTGGCCTCATAAATGGGAGTAGAAAGGGAAGGAAAAAAGAAGAGATGATATAATCCGGTCATTTTACAGTGAACAAGACAGCAGCAAAGTCGTCCATTTATATTGGTTTTCGGTGAGACAGAGGCACGAATCCGATCGAGCCTGTAGTCCAAGGTGGCAACACTCTACCACTTTAAAACTAAGGCTTATATAAAATCGTCCATCCACATTAAATTCATGGTTTACAGTACTAACTTCAAACGTCCTTATAAATATCCTAATAAAAATGTATCTGTCTCAGCCCAAATACGTCCCACTGCAGGGCACGGACTCCTCTACATTCAAGAGTACGATTGAGAAGGGCCATGTTGGCCTAGTGTGGTTCGGCGGACTTTACATACCGTAGAAATTCAAATTAACAAAATATATACTAATTACGTAAAAAAACAAAGTGCTCCCCTTATCCTCTAGATAACTACCCCCCACCCCATCACGTGTCGTCGTTAACACAAGCCGGTGTTTAAAACACAATAATAAAACAATTTGCGCGCACAATGGCGCACGTCAAACGTCGCGTAATGCATGTCCGACAACAATGGCGGCGCGCCGTTAACAATTAATGCGGGGGCGGGACACGTGCCGCTACCCCTTGGCGTCCCTGCATCCCTCGGCAATCCCGTACCATCGCTGCAGCTTCTAAAAATGATTGGGACTGCTGTTTAGAATGCTCTTATAATATACTGGCATGGTGAGGTGATTGCAATGCATCGTAAATTTGTAATACTCGTACTAATAGAGTGTAAAGAAGTCGATATTTTTGTCGGCCTGCCTTGATTTCGGATATACATACGCTTAACCTAAACTTATTATCAGGATTATTGTAGTTACTGCGTCGTGACAGTATAAAAAAAAACAAAAAATATTGGTTAAGCGCGCAAATCTTGTCAAATACTTTTAAGGGGGCTGTGCTACATCGATTATAATTATTTATGAATATGACAGAATTATGTGGCTTATGATTTTATGCCCATTTTGCCTGGCGTATGTCTAGGGATCCCTATTTAGAATCGTTACATAGAATGTCGACTATCTTGACCTGGGATTTGAACCCACGTCCCCGCGCGTCACAGCCCACACACGCTGTCTTCAGACCAAGAACACTACAACATTTCCATCAAAATAAAACCCCACACGCAGCTATCTTCAAAGCTTATCGAATCAAAAGAAAAACTTCCAAACACGAAGAGTAGTTATTGGACAATTAATTCTTCATTTCCTACATGCCGGGCTCGACGTCACGCGCTGTCTCCCCTCGCATTGCCGCGTCGTTAGTGTATGGTGTAGGTTCCCAAACTTTGCGTTATCGCCCCCTCTGAAAAAAAAAACTTTTTTTTACTCAAAAATTTTTTTTTCCGGCAAACGAGCAAACAGGTCTCCTGATGATATGTAATCACTGCCGCCCATGAACATCCACAACGCTTGGATCCTGGATGTGTTGCGGGACCATCAAATTGGGAAAAAAGATGAGAAGTGGAAAGGAGAGTTGGGCATCCCCGATTGGCACCGTCCCCTTATTTTTTACCGCTGGCGTACTCTCGTGTGTGATGGCTATCTAAGATTTGTGGGGGTAATCTATTTCAATGACTTAATAGGAATATTGTAGTCAAAAATTCTATTTGCCCTCCCTTTGTCATACAGAAAAATGACGAAAAGCGAAATCTTTGCTGCTGTGTTCTGTTCGGTGAGAGAGCTTGACGACCCAATAACTCCTTTCTCGTCCCGTGCTATTTCTTTTCATTTTCCCTCCCATTTCGAGAGGTCTGACGCATCTACGATACAAGTGTTGTAGAATATCATGAAATCAAGTACCTGTACCTCTAGGTGAGCTGTTTGCTCGTTTACACCTAAGTATTTACAAAAACTTGACAGCCCAACATTTTTCTGCACCTCTCAAAACTAGCTCCCATAAGGGGCCTTTACCAACTTTGACCACCACTGTCCCACAGTGATGTGCCCCCAACTCGGATATAATTGAGCCACTTGATCCGCGGCCCAATTAATGGCGGCCCTGGTGCGTGGGCGAAACAATGGCGCGATTGTGCGAACAAAGCGCCCGGGGTGGGACGCACGCCCGCGCATCCACACTTTATACTTTTTAATTGGTTGTGATACCAAGTTTCTTGTGTAGTTTGATGCATGAATTTAGGATTTTTATTGGTTTGAAACTTGGGGGTTTCTTGTTCATTTCTTAATTTGACTAGTCAACATTTTTTCTTTGTAAATTCACTTCTAAGGAAAACCAAACAGAATAACAGAATTATATCCAGTCCTGCTTTTTTATGAATGTAACTTGTCCATTCATTATTAAAAGCTTCTGAACTATTTCCTCCAGCAAAAAATCTGTTTACCTATTTACGGGTATCAATTTGGTGACATAATAGTACCCAGATAATAGCTGTATTTATTACAATGTCGCACTTATCTCGAGAACATTACTTTTAAAAGCCCTTTCAATATCCATAAAGTTTTTAAGACGCATTATATGCAACAAAACGTAAATCGTAGCAATTACCCTCAATACAATGCATTGCCCCAAAACAAAATTACCGCCAATGGCGGCCGTTGAATGCGTTCCATTATTCTAAATTCAAAAATTCAAATTGGCCTATCGTCCCGCCGGCCATTGACGTGTAATAGCGCGCGAAAGCAAACAGGAAGCGCGACGGATGTAGGGTTGTCGGCGTTTAGAAATATTGTTTCCGAGGATATTGTTGTTGCTTGGGATGTGTGGGTGACGTATAAATTTATTAGTAGCTTAGAATCTAGTAGGTGTTTTTTGTTGCGTAAATTAGGTAAGAAAAGTCTTTCTTGTGTCATTACCTACGTGCGTACCTGTTGGAATATTTGAGAATCTATGTAAGTTTATCCCAAATGTAAATCAATTTAATTATTCTAAATGTCAGTGGTGATAATTATGATAGTTAAGTCTTCATTATGAAAAATTTGAAAAGCAATGCAGTTCATGAAAAAATCATTGTTATCCAAAAAAATAGCCCCTATGGCACTATATTTGCTAACGCATAATTTTTTACATATTACAATTATCATAATATTACAATAATCCGCAATACCGACAACCCCTACCGTATTATCCAAGGCGGTGTCGCCAACTACGAAAATAATAATTATCAGGGGCCGCGGGCACAATGGGGGCCGTGTTTTTTTTTAAATAACCGGTCAATAGGCTCAAGTGCTTCCCATTCAGCCGGAAGAGGATTACCCGCTACATTGTCTGTGCCGAGTTTGCTTTTTTTATTGCAACATTTAACCAGGTGGCTTCTGGAGGTGTGTTAATGCGTATTTAATTTTTTATTACTTTTTTTAATCCGATAAAGATATCTTTAAAGCTTTTTTAGAAGAGTTCGGAAGTGCGGAGTAGATACTTGTGATGGATGTTGGTCCTTTGAGTTGGTTTTTTGAGGTTAGGTTTTTTGTATTTTTTAGCATTTGTAATGAAGGAATTATTGCAAAAATACTTCTTTGTTGGTGTATGAGTGTGCGAAATCAGTGGTCGATTGCAACAATGAGGCTAACGCGCGTGCTTTTAGGGCTATTTCAAATAAAGTAATGTTTTTATTATTGCGAACAACATATTCTGCGATTAATCCAATCTAAACACAATAATATCGTATTAATATTTTATATGCCAAAAATATCCATGCCAATTAAAAAAGCTTAATAAAGCAATCAAACCTAACAAATTCATAACATGCCACTCAAATGCGTGACTCACGTTTGACTTGATAAGTCACCCAAAAACGACTTAAAAATTGATTTCTATTTGTTTTTGAGATAGATTTTGCTTGTAGTCCCTATCTCGATGGGTTAAAGTTCAAAATGGCGGCGGTTATTAAGGGTAGAGTGAGCGAGCGTCGCCACGTGACTCAATTACTGCAACCCCACTACTAAGGGGTTGTTTTAATTGAACACGCTTATTTGATTGCGATTGACGTGCTGACAAACACTAGTTTATTGTGGAATATGAATTTATTGAATATTTTATAAAGTTTCGTGGGAATGGGTGGGTTATGAGGATTTGCTTACATGTTAGAATAACTAAGCCATGAATACACAATAAGCAGAAGTGTAAACCTTCTGTATCAGCCCGTATTGGTTCCACTGCAGGACACAAGCCTCCTCTAAAATCTAGAGTACGATTGACAGGCGTTAGGCCATATAGTTCACCACGCGACGGTCGCAGGTGCGAATCCCGGGGAACACCACTGACTTCGCGGAATCATGTGTGTATTGGTAATCAATTACCACACACTATAACGGCGACTTGCATATTATAGCGATCAAGGGCGGATGCAAAAGGACGTACTCGAATTCGATTACAATTATACATTTAAAAGTGATTATTGAAAAGTTGGTTACACCTGTGATTAGTGAATATGTTTACGATGTTTTTAAGTGAAAATCAACAGTATATTTTAAAAAATTGTCAATCTGGAGTCAGCCCAGGGGGGTCATGACCCCCATGAACTACCCCCTGGGTCCGCCCTTGATAGCGATATGTAAGAATTTCTATGGTACGTAAAGTCCGGCAACCCGAACTAGGCCAGCGTAGCGGACTCTACTCTGATACCTCCCAATCGCACGCTCAATTGTAGAGAAGCCCCGTGCCCTGCAGTGGGACTTATACGGGTCGATACAAATACACACAGAAATACTGCCTCGGTGGCGTAGTTGTACTACGTTACGATTACAAAGCTAAGGTCTCGGGTTCGAATCCCGGGTCTAGTAAAGTGATATAGGATTTTTCTGTTCATTATCAGCCCGGACTCAGGAATTTGTGCCCGATATTGCGATAGGCTTCGCCCCCTATCACATCATGGGACGGAACATACAAGGCGAAATGTGGGTGTCCTGGTGGCGCCTCTGCCTACCCTATCTGGGAAAAAGGCGTGAGTTTACGTACGTACAAACAGAAATATAGAACCTGCGTTCTCTCGTTACACGTCGGCCTTGTAGCCCTTTGCGCTACGAAGGCTGTCAATTAGATCAGAAATTAAAATAATCTAGGCATTGAGCTTGTCGAGAGCGTATATTACTATTTACTCATCACCAATACCATTCATCAGTGCTATTAGGGTTTTAGTTTTATATTTTTTATGTAATTTGCCTTTTTTAATGTGTGCCTAGTGAAAGTGTGAATAAAATGTGATGCTCGCATTTTAATTATCTATTTTATGAATGGAAATTTAAAAAAAAATCTTATTACAGAATCAGTTGGAAAACATCTGAAATCATTGTAAAATTTAAGATATTTTCTAATGGATTGACGGGTCGCCACCAGACAGGCTGCATGCTCGTCTGCCTGCGAAAGCAATAAAAAAAAGTAATATTACGCCGACACTACCAAGTATGTGATGAAGACTTGAAGAAATTTATGTCATACAGTGAAACCTGGTTAAGTGAGACATCAAGGGACCTGCAATGTCGTTTCACTTATAGAGGTATTCCACTTACCCAGTGTCTCAGATATACAGGTATAAATAAATATCTGTCTCATTTACAGAGGGTTCCATTAATAGAGTGTATTTTCTTTAATCATCGGTCCACATACCGGAACGTTTTTGTTACGAAGTTGCTTAACCCATGTTAGCAAACACTGTTCAAGTTCAGGATATTCTGATAAACGTACACGTTTTAGTTTTCCTTGTCCTTCAGAACATTGTGATTCAATTTTATGTTTACTCTGAATTATTCTACAAAGAGTAGATTTTGGCACATTCAATTCGGCACAAACTTCTTCGCGTGTTTTCCCACTTTCATAAACGGATATTAACTTCAGTTTTTCACGTAATGATAACGATTGTAGCTTTCGTTTTGACATTTTTCAAATAAACATCTGTATGATAGTAAAGCGAAACTAAAACTGAAGGTTTGAAGAACTGAATTGAAGCTCAAAATTTACTTACGTACTTGGAATTACGTGTGGAATTTGTGGGTAGAATAAGAATGAGTAAACAAACAATATTATCTATGATGATAAATCGAAAGAACAAATCCCAGATATAGAGGTTTACCTCGTCCCACTAACAGAGGTAATTCAGTGCCAAAGTGTTGGGACCTCAGCATGAGTTCCAGTTATGGAGGTTTCTCACTTATCCAGGTCCCACTTAACCAAGTTTCACTGTATTATGAATTTTATAGTAGCTTTTTAGTCGATAATTTTAAGTCGTAATATAACGGCATATAATATGTATATTATTGTACGGTCGAACTCTGTTAATTGAGCAATTATAAGATCTAAGGTATTGGTGGATATTATATAATTACTTGAAAATAAAAAAAAAGGCTGTACGCTACTGGTGCCTCTAGCCGAAGCTGCATTATAATTACTAATAAAATAATACTAGTAACTCAACAATCCTAAACACAAGCAGCAATGTAAACCAAAGTAACCATGCAAGCTAACACGCAACATCAGCGAACACGTAAATAAACGCGACAGCATTACTATTCGCAGCCATAAGCATCAAAAAGTAACGGGCCGCGGCGAAAATAACCTCTCATACCCTTGACAATTTGGTGCGGACATGAAAAAATGCACGAGTGGCGTGACGCGGCGCTCTCGACATTGTAGCGCGCCCGGCGGGGGCGGACGGGGCGGATGGGGGCGGAAGGTGGCGGAGGGCGGGGGCGGACCGTTCGCCGCAATAATTAGAGGCCGTGCGGCGGGCGCGTGCTCAAGTAGCAAAATCCGCGCGGCGCGTTAAACTTGGAAAATTTTCAGCTATCAGGAGTCCGCCGGATGGTTCGCGGAATAATGCTTGTGCTGGTAAACGTGCTGTCACCTTCGTTTGTTTTGTACTGGCGAAGATTCTGCTGTTTATGGGGGCGACTGCATTTAATGGATATTTAGATGCTTTTTGAATGTTGATACTTTCAGTTTTGCTACAAAATATTTCATTAGTTTGCATTAAAAATTATTTACCAAAAAATTATTCATTTCAGTATCTGTAACTGCATCAGCCAATATAGGTCTCATGCACGGGTCTCCTCTAAAATTGAAAGTACGATTGATAGGGGTTAGGCCATATAGTCCACCACACTGACCTAGTGTGGGTTGGCGGACTTTACATTCCGTAAAAAAAATCCCTATCAGTGAAATAATCTGATCCGTACCACAAGTATTATCTGTTTACCAGTAATATGATTAAAATGTTTATCCAAATCGCGACCTCTCGGTTCTCAGCCATTCGACCGCTGCTTTCCGCAAATCTTATACACTATAACCCTATTTGGTCTCTCAGTGAAATGTTGGCAAAATACGGAATTCTCCACAAGATGCCACTTGAGAGATTTTTCACCGGTCAAAAAATGTCTGCGGGCGCATTAATGCCCCCCGGCGCGGTGGGGCGGGGGCGCGGACCCCCGTCTTGTGGTTTTGTATTATTTTGGGCCAACATCCCTTGACGTGGCGACCACTCGTGCTCCTGTGATGTGATAGCACTCTGCCGCACTTAATGAACGATGCCTTATGATATAAAAGAAAAATTCTACGCAGAATTGACGGATAGAAGATTTCTACATCAGTGATATTCAATTTATTTTCAAAGGATTTATTTGATGTTTATTTTTCGTAAAAATAATTCAATTCTGATTCCCGGGATTTGCAGTTATTATTAGGATGCAGATTCTCTGAAAATGAATACTTATGTCTTAAACAACTTTAAGCAGAAATCTTTCAGCAAAAAGTGTTTTGTAAATATGAATAGCTTGAAAATTCTGACATCGATAGCGACTAGAATACACAATAGGAAAAAAACCGTTATAGTAACCCATGCAAGTTTGTCGACTTTACAGTATGTTCCCCGACAACAGTCAGTGGGCTTATCCACTGAATTCCAGTTACAATATAACATCCCATCATGTCTAAATCTAAAAGGATGCACAGTCATGCAACTCATAAAATCAATAGCCCGTTTCGTGATCTCACTAAGCAAATAAAACACGCCAACATATTTTAATTGGTGGCACGGTAAATGTAAAAGTGCGATATATTTTTACCGCGAAATCTCATCTCCAATGCTAGTTGTGAAGCGTCTATTATAATTACTATAGGAGGAGCTGGGAGTGTCGCCGTCCGCGTGCAATTTTGGCGCCCGCCGTGGTTGCCTCATTGCTCTTATTTGCAACTCTTTCATCGGGTGAATGTTGCTCCGCGGCTCCCATTAGGTGCCTATTATGTCTACCGGCTTCGCTTTCCACATGTTTTGCGATTTTTTTTCACTTGCCCGACACCTTGTGCGAGTTTCGGCAGCGAGCCGAGGGCCTTTCAGCGACTCCGCGATGAGTTATGAGCGGTTTTGATTAGCGTATAAGTATTCTCTTTCATGCGAAATGTTTTTACTCATTCGTCACTGCGTCCCAGCGTTATCTCAACCCTCACGTTTTGCCGAGATTTGGATGAGCTTTATGACACCGTCTTAGAGATGGCCGTTGAATTAATTTTCTTAAGTTATATTGTGAGTGAGTTTTAATTTATGGTCTCGAAATGTCACCAGACTGTGTTTTATTTTGTGCAAGATCGTTACAGAGTGTTTAGTAATTGTGAAAAGATATGTAAAACCAAATAACATTGTTTTATTTTACGGAACGTAAATATCGTATACTTTACTGCGTTATTGCATTCACTTACAGCGCACTTGATATATATTGCATCTTGAGAATATCACATTTCCAGTTACATTAATTTCTGAATACATCCATACTTATCTTATTCATTTATATACACGATGGAACAAAAGCCGTGATATTGGGCACCACGTCGGGCGCCAGTAGTCACCGGCAACAATGGCGGCTAATGGCGGGCGTCGTTACGCACTCGACGCGTCGCTCGCGCAATTATACGCGGCGCTCACAGCGCAGCGCTCGCGGCCCTCAGGTACCGCATTGTTGACGAGCATTTGTGTGGGATTTCGACGTCTTGCCAGTCAACTGTGGTATGGGAATAATGCGGCTTGTGATACTGAATTATTAGTTTAAAACCAAGTTTAAGGACGTAAGGAGGTAGATATATAATGATAAGTATTCACACAACATAGACAACTGCTAGAGCAGGTGTGTTTTGAAGTCATTCAGCATATTCGTAGAGTAACTGTCTGAGGCGAAAAATGTCAAGGATTTTTCGAACTTAGTTCTTCTGGCTGGCCTTGATTTTATTAAAATATCAGCAAAACTAAAGTTTGAAAGTTTACAAACTAACGCAACTTATTTTAATTTTCATTCACCTCTGCTCTTTTACACTCGGTAAATTAGTATCACCGCGAGCAGCGTTGATGTTTGATCGTGTCAGACGTAAGTCGCCACTCGTGCCATCAAGTTAAGGATACAGTGGGATGCTAAGCCCGTTCCAGATCTAACGGCTCGCCGCATTAAACCGTCACAAAGCTCGCGTTTAAACACTCGGCGCGGGTGCGTTCGCGGCTTACTGCACGAGTGTCGTAATACGCGCTTGCTGCACCCTCCGCGCGCCCCGCACCCCCGCACCGACCCGCCACGAGGGCTCTCGCAAGGAGTGGGTACTGACGCCTTTTTATCTGTCCATGTAGCCAAAATACTAATGCCCGTGGATGACGATCCAGTATTTATTGTGGCTGGATTATTTCGTTCTTAAACTTAAATATTTTATAAGGGAATTGTATCTGTTTATTATAGGAATTTTAGTAGCCCATCATATATCCACGAGCCAACATTTTGGTTAGCTGGTTTGCTTTTTGTGCAAAAATATTACTGAATGACATGCGACAGCATTTGATTTTTCGGGTCAGACCCCTTCAGTTACTTTATAACGCCATTCATGCTGAATTCCAAGATTGGCTGTATGACCTTGTACAATTAATAACCTATAATTTCTCATTGTTACAGATCGTTCTCAAACATTCGGCCCCATGCGCAGCGGCTACGTGCCCCGCAACCAGGACCAAGGCGCTGGACAAAGCTATCAGGGCTTCAACCGTTCGGGCTACGGCGGCCAGGACAGATACAACCAGGACCGCTCGCAGAACGGATACAACCAGGACCGGTCACAAGGACACAACCAGGACAGGTCACAAGGATATAACTACAAGTCGCAGGGATACAACCAGGACAGGTCCCAGGGCTATCAAGATAGATCCAACCAGGGCTACAATCAGAACAGATCCAACCAGGGTTACAACCAGAACCGCAGCCAACACCAGGGGTACTCCTCACAGAATTATCAGAATCAAGGGTACCAGTCGAAATACAACAGTAATTCCCAAGGTCAAGGCTACAACAGTCAGAATAAGTACCAGCAACAGAACAAGTATGAGAATCAAGGGGAATCCTCACAGCCTCGGAGACAAGGCTACAGTAGTAGTCAAGCTGGTTGGCGTTAAGGGGAAGGGAATTCAGTGTTGTTCAGATTATATAATAATTTTATAGCTTACAAGATTTTTAACCCACTTATGACAAGGGCGTACCCGAAATAAAGACTAGATTGAAATGGCTTTTGTTGTGATTTTTTCCTGTTTTCTGTAAACCCAAGAATATGCTGGTGGACTTCATACATGACATGACGTTGGAATAACCATCAAAGTGACTAAAGTGTGTCGCTTGATATTTAACACTGTATATCCATCAGGCGTCTGTACTCTGTTTGTTCTGACTATACAGGGTAGACATATCTAGACTGCGACTAAAACCGAAGCTGGGTGGTATTAGTGAATTGAAAGAAAAAAAAATTGCAAAAAAAAAACGTAATTTTTCGTCTCATCGTCGTATTTGGGTGGTAGATACATAATTTTCCTAAAAAAGTAATGAACATCTGTTTATTTTCAAAGACGCAATGGAACACAAACACGATATTTAAACAATTACAAAAAAAAATTGCGTTGTGTTTGAAGTCACTAAAACTACCACCTGACTTCGTTTTCGGTCGCAGTCTGAATATACCCGGTATAAAAACATCTCGAAACTCGCCTTAACTTAGGGTTGTGTTTAATGTAACGATTCACAGTCACATGTCGGAAATATCTGTGGACCTAGCTGGAATATATATCCACTATGTTCTTTACTCTAAAAACATTTTCAGATGGATGCAAAGTATATTTTTGGTATCAATATTTTTCCTATTTTAATTCAGTTTTTTTAACCTCTATATTTTGAATTTGCTGCCCTATGTTCCAATGACGTCGATTAGCCCTGTGCACAGATATTTCCGACGTGAAATATGCCCTGTTATCACAAACAAGACAATTATATATGACAATCATGGGAAAGTTAGTGAAATGTACGAACTCTTAAAGCTATCCACGAAGATTTTTTTCCGCAACTATTAAAATGAGATGCATATTCGTTCAAAATCTTTTCATAAAGTAGGCACTTAAAAAAAATACTGTTATATTTTAAAAATTATTAAACCCATAGCAATATGTTAGAAACAGTTATTTTTATTTTAACAGGAATTTAATACTTTGATTTTTAATAAACATTTTCAATTGTGTAATTTTTTATTTAAACATTATTTTGACATATTTTTTTTTATGATAAGTCACAGTTTAGTTTCAAATGTTTCAGTGTCTTCTTATAGCTTTATGGTTATCATTTCGAAAATTTCATTAACTCTTACTCCAAAGCAATTGTATACTGCTGTAGGACGATTTAAATGTTCTTTTTATATACGGAAAGTAAGTAGAGACGTATAATTCAGAAGCAATAGTATACTGCCTTAGAACAACTTATAATATTTTTCAATACAGAACGTGTGAATTGCATTGGTGGCAACGATTCTCTTTGAAAACCAAGTATAGTCAATGATTTACAACGATTTGCAATTTTTGTGTTGGTAGGTCTCATATGTGAGAGGCCGCCTGGGTGGGTACCACCGCAATGTCTATTTCTCCCGCCAAACAGCAGTTTAAATACACTGTTGTGTTCTGGTTTAAAGGACATTGTAGCCAGAGTAACTACTGGACATAATGAGACTTAACATCTTATGTCTCGGGATTTCGAGCGCAGTAGAATACCAAGCATTGCTTTGTAATTCATGATGTTTGGTTTTGCTACGTTCAACATTCTAACGTTTCGATTACTGTATAGGTTACGGCCCCGTGACCATGAAATTGTAAAGCTATCGAAATATCGGGAAGTTAAAAAATGTATAATTAAATTAAACTTCTATCTATATCAGCCCATTTACGTCCCACTGCAGGGCACGGGCCTACTCTACAGTCGAGAGAATCGATTGAGAGTGGTTAGGCCATATAGTCCACCACGCTGGCCTAGTGCGGGTTGGCGGAGAAAATTAAACTTACTGTTTATATTTGTGTTTCAACTTTTTAGTGTTGTTTCGAGAGCTGCCACTATATCGTTCATGTTTAGGAAGTGTGAACTATCTGGATTACACCGCATAATACCACCTGGTGCATCGCAGTCACTATGTGCGAGTATAAAACATATCAAAATCGCCCTATATGGTTCAATATAATCAAACGTTAACCACAAACTAAACCTTTATTCATTTAAAAAAATACAGACAATGCAGGTATATGTTCTAATGCTTATTACAGATGGCGCTAGTAGCATTTTTTTTTTTTTTTTTTTTTTTTTCTCTTTATTGCCGAGCTTAATCACAGAGTGATTATGTCGCTCCAGTTAGGTAACATTTATACTTTTTACATACACATGGTTTGAAATACATATATGCACACAAGGTATAAAATTATATTTATATTTAATTGGACTGATCCGTGGTCAAAGCTAAATTGTAAAGTTTAATTAGTAATTTTGTGTCTAGGGAAAGAGGTTTAGTTAATATTATGTTACAGTCAGCAGATTCCTTCAAAACATCACTGCACATGCTCGTACGGAAATTAGCATTACGTGCACATTCCATCAAAACATGTATTAAATCCTCAGGTACACCACAGTGTTCACAATTTGGGGATTGAGATTTTCTCATAAAGAAAGCAAATTTCTTAGATGGGATATGACCTGATCTTAGTCTCATTATAACAACTGTAGATTTCCTGGATAATTTACTGTTATTGATCCATGGGATTGTAAGGGGATGTGGCTGTATCGTTTTATACCATACACCCTTTTCTCTAGATCGTAAATCAAAATATTCTTTCCATAGTTCATAGCATCTTCTTTTAATCAAGTAAATATAATCTAAATAAAACGGTAAAATGTTATAGTCGATTCCTTCAGTAATTGCTTGTTTAGCTAAACAGTCTGCTATCTCATTACCTTCAATTCCGCAGTGAGATGGGACCCACTGCAATCTAACTGATCTTAAACTGGAAGATAGGCTAAGAATACTGTCCAGCACGGTATAGGCTATCGGAAAACCTCTGACGACAGAAGTACACCGAGCCAGATGTTGGAGGGCGCTTTTCGAATCTGTGAATATTACTATATTATTTTCTTGCAATGATTTCACGTAAGATAGGGCTTCACTGATTGCGATAAGCTCCGCTTCCATGATACATATTGTATCATTATTGACTTTAAATCGTAGCTTTATGTTACGTTGTGGGTCAAAGTATGCTGAACCAGTTCCATCTTCATCCTTAGATCCGTCAGTGAATATTTTATAAAAGTGTCTATATTCTTGATTAATGAAGTCTGAGCATATACGTTTCAGGTTATTTTTATCATACGTCTGTTTAGCTTTTGTAATGTTAGGAACACTGAAATTTATTACATTGCATAAATCAATATTGCTCATCCAAGTGCTCATCGCAAACATTTCTATTTGCAAGCTCGAATGCATATTGATGTCCTCTAGATTTTCATACATAAACAATAATAATGGTTTTTTCTTGTTACGCCAATATCTATTTTCTCTAAACTGTAATAATTCATTTATTAATGTACTTGTAATATTATTTTTTCTTGATTTAAGTTTTAGTAAAAATTTTCCACATAAATAATTTCTTCGTATATGTAGTGGTGAAATACCTAGTTCACTTTCCATCACTTGTATAGGGGTTGTTTTTATAAAACCTCCAATCATTCTTAGCGCTTGGTTTTGCCTAATATCTAATTTTTTTATATATGTTTGGCAACTGTTGTCATATAAAAAGCTTGCGTAATCAAGTCTACTTCTTATAATAGCAATATACAGTGTTCTTAAATGCTTAGGGTGAATACCCCAACCAGAACCTGCTAAAATTCTAAATATATTTAAATACCTTGACGTTTTACATAACAATTCTTCAATATGTTTTTTCCATTTTAGTGAACGATCCAGCCACATCCCCAGATATTTCACAGCGTTTACTACTTCTAGGGTAGTGTTATTCACATGTAACAATATAGGATTTCTATTGATACCTTTTTTAAAAATACATACTTTTGTTTTGGATGTCGAAATTTCAAGACCCAAATTAATGAACAATGAATTCAATTTATATAATGCAGATTGTAGTTTTTGGCAAGCATCACCAACAGATTTACTTGTTATGTACAATGCGTAATCGTCAGCGTACTGAGACACTATTACATCAGGAAGTTGTTTGCAGATATGTAAGGTAGCAATGTTGAACAACAAGGGGGAAATCGGGTCTCCTTGTGCTATGCCACGACATGTAGTACGAGAAAATGACGTATTAGCTACTTCTACGCTTAAGTGTCTTTCTTTTAAGTAGGTCCACAAATAATTACACATTTTTGAGCCAACACCTAGCAGATCCATATTAGTTAATAAAGTTGAGATGTCTATGTTATTGTAAGCATTTTCGATGTCTATGAAACAACCTAGAGTAATTTGGTTCTTTAAAAAACCTAGCTGTATTCTCGTAACTAAGTTACTAAGATTATCAAGACAAGATCTTGTTTTTCTAAATCCAGTATTTTCGCTATGGAACAAATTTTCTTTCTCTATAAACCATTCCAATCGATTTGTTAACATAGAATGTAGAATTTTGCATAAACAGGATATTAGAGATATAGGGCGTAAAGATGTCGCGGATGAGAGGTTGCGGCCAGGTTTTGGAATTGCTACAATACGGGTCTCGCGCCACTGAACGGGTATAAAATTAATATTATAAAATAGATTATATAATTTAAGTAAAATTGTAAATGCATTGTCTGGTAAATGTTTTATCATTGAATAAGATATGGTATCTATGCCGGGTGAAGTGTTTTTATTTTTAATGCATCTTTTTAGTTCACATAGCTTAAAAGCAGATTCAATTTTTGTGTTAACCGATAAAAAAACTGGAGATTTTGGGCATACAAAATCGGGAGTTAAAGTGTATAAGAGATCTCTAGCCAAAGATTGATTGACAAAGTTGTTATTAGTTCTATAGCCTTTCAACCACTTCATCTTGCGCCACATCTCATTAACAGTGGTAGATTCGTCAATTGCAGAACAGAAATTGGCCATTGATTTAGCTTTAGCTTGTCTCATTAATAGTTGTGTATGTTTTATTTTATTTTTTAAGTAGTCTAAATTATTGGGTGTAGGGTTTTTCCTAAATAATTTAAGAGCTAAGCGTCTTTCTGCTACAGCTTTAGATAGATTTGCGCACCAATAAGGTTTAGGGGTAAAACGTTGAGTAGGTTCTTGACTAATTTTATAATAAGGAATGTGAATATCAGCAGATTCAATTATTTTACTACAAAATAAATCATAACTTTCCTGCGGATCGTCTTCACTTACAGTAAAATTTGATAAATTATTTTCAATGTGTTTATTATATAAAGACCAGTTAGCTTTTTTATAATTCCTTTTCTGTATAAATTTAGGGTTATCAATAAAGTATGACGTACTGATTTTAATTATCAAATGATCGCTGCCTAATGATTCGTTAGTTACCTTCCAATCAAAGTGTAATGCTATATCAGCTGATGCTATAGAGATGTCAGGAGCTGATTGCTGAAGGAATCCGTTGATACATTTAACGCGCGTAGAGTGACCATCATTCAACGATACAAAATTATTTTCTAATAAAGAGTCATAAATATATTTACCCCTCAGATCAGTCTTACAGGACCAGCTCGGAAAATGTCCATTAAAATCACCAAGGATCAATGTCTTGCTACATTTATAACCGAATAGTTCGTCCCAATCACTCTGCGAAGTACGTATATTTGGTGGGCAATAGATTGACATTACATAATCAATATACTTACAATTAAATATTTTAACACAAATCACTTCAATTTGTTTATTAGATAATACAATCGACAATGATTGAGATTTTATTGATCTATTTGTCAAAATTGCGACTCCACCATACGAGTCATCACGATCGTGACGAAATATATTATAACCGTTTACTCTTAAGGAAATTGTATTATTTAACCATGTCTCACACACAACAGCTATATGAATTTTTTCACTGCATAACAATTGATCGAATTCTACTTGTTTGTGTCTTATACTCTGTGAGTTCCACTGCAAAATATTTAATTTACAATTAATACCTATTATGTTGCGAACATACTTTTGAAAGGCAGATCCCAAATATGTTGTCTCATAATTGAGACCAGCCACTCAATGGATATTGACATTCCTTGAATTAATTTTTCTTTTAGGTCTATCTCAGAATTGCACATTATAACATATAATTTTGAAAGCAACTCTCTAAAATTAAAATTAGATTGATACTTTTGACTTCTATCTCTTCTCTCCCCTCGTAAGCGAAATCCACTTTCAGTATCATTACGAGTATCAGAATCTGACTCCGATCGTTCATTCCAACTAAATGATTCCTTCTCGTTCTGTTTTTTCTTGTTTTTCTTCTTTTTATTCCATTTTTCTTGTGGGGAATGTGAAATATCCCTTGGAATCAGTTGTGATGGCTGTTTTTCTCGGACTCCAGAGTATTCACGATGAGATGTGTCAGTTATCTTAGCATATGACTGATTATTATTTTCTATGTGGGCAGATTTCTGCAGGGGCTGTGCAGCAAAGGGTGTATTAAAGCCTGCAGGGGGCTGTTCCTTATACATTGCAGGGGTTTCTAATGGGACATATATTTGTAGGGCTTTTCTATAAGAGCAATTGAATTCAGCCATTAATTTCCGGATGTGTTTCTCTTTTCTATATACAGGGCACGACCTATTTAGGGCCATATGATTCCCAGTACAGTTGACACATTTATACGTTGTAGCTTCACAATTGGCATGGTTCTTTCCGCATTTAGGGCATACAATTTTCTTCCTAGGACAAACACGAAGAGAATGTCCAAATCGCCAACATCTGGAACACTGAGTGACAGGAAATACATATGGTTCAACATTGATCTTCATATCGTAAATATGTATCCACGCCGGTAAAGAAGAACCTTTGAAGCACAATCGTACTGATTCGCTTTCCACCCATCCCTTTCCATTGTAATCTCTGCGTTTTAAACGTTTTACTGTAGTTATTTCGCAATTGCTTGAAATAGCCTCTAAAATGTCTTTTTCTGACATATCCAGCTCCACATCTCTTATTACGCCATAAGATACAGCAACTTCTAATGGTTTTAGACATCTCCATCCTAAATCTTGTAGATGTTTACATGCAATTAACTTCTCAGCACTATCTATATTTTCGCATTGAATAAAAACTTTATATGGATTTATGTACTTGACACGGCTAATATTACATATATTGTTTGTCTTCAATAACTTTGCAAGCGCAAACTGTTTAGGCAACTTTTCAGAACTATTTATGTATACATCAACTTTCTGACCTGTTCTTTTCCCATTTCTGTTAACAGTTATCCATGTTTCATCATCATCTTCTTCTCGGGGCCTCTTACTGCGAACAGTTCTTGAATCATTTTCATCGGACGCTATTCCCTCAGATTGATAATTATTATTTTCATTTAAATTGCTTACACTATTCTCAACATTATTTCCTTCGATAGAAGTAATACTCATCACATCTTCCTCGCTAATTAGATCTTCCTCCATAGTAAATAAGGTTCACTGTTAAATGTGTCGATATGGATTCATTTTTATCGCACAGTGCGTTCGAGCAGGTAGTCGACCGCTTTTTTTATTATGTACGCAATTAGATAACGACACACAGCGATCACAATAACACGTCTATAATGGTCAGAAGTCCACTCATAACTCTAGTAGCATTTGTATTTATTATTTTTGAAAAGATAAAGTTTAACAAAATTTACATATGTATTTATTTAGGTGTATGGTATCTCTACATTGCATTTACCATCGGACCGCAAACTATTTACAAATACATAAACTCACGCCTTTTTCCCTAAAGGGTTAGGCAGAGGTGCTACCAGGACACCTACGTTTCGCCTTGTGTGTTCCGTCCCACGATGTGATAGGGGGCGAGCCTATCGCCATATCGGGCACAAATTCCTGACTCCGGGCTGATAATGAAAAGATAACTCCCATATCCTTTGACCCGACTCGGGATTCGAACCCGAGACCTCAGTTTTGTAATTGTATCGTACAACTGTGCCACCGAGGCAGTCGATTATAATTAACAATTAAAGTGATGTTATTATTTATTATTAAGGGTTCTTAAATTCAATAAGAATTAATATAACATGAAGTATCACAAAGAGAATCGTTGTTAAAAATACCGAATTCCCAATGTAAGGAATGTAGAATGATTTATAAGTGAAAATATGATTGCATTATGTAATGTTCAATGCAGCAATTGGCTTGCATATGACAGTGCCTACGCATTAGTTTAATTTGTGTCAGTAAAATTATTAATCAGATGAAAAATAGAAGCAATAAAGAAATGACCTGTTTTTATTGTTTTATTCGAAATATCCTATAAATTAAGAACACAATACCTCAAAAAACTAATTGAATTTGCTATTTGACGTATAAGTTCAAGTTAACCGCTTGTGGCTGGTGGCTGTGTTCAGCAGTGTACTTCCTGTGGCTGGAGAGAGAGAGAGAGAGAGAAGTAAAAGTTAATTTATGGCTTTTCCATGGACTATTAGGTTTTCAGAATTCCTTAAATTCTGGCCGGGGATAGGTCCTGGTTTTCAATACCAGGTCGGGTTGTGCACCTTGTAATTTGTACGACTTAGGAAGAATTCCATTTGTCTTGGCCGGGTCTGGAATTTTGCTAGTCAAGTCGGTGGGTTCGCAATTTATCGCATGTGGAGGGGAAATAAAACTATAGATGATACTAGCGTAAACTCTTCGCACCCCATTAGATATATAGGCGTGAACTTTTATGAATTCTGGTGAAAAATGCACCCAACAGGGTAGGAATTCACAAAAAGCCTCCTATTGTTCAAATTAGAACCAAATTATTCACATTCTATTATATTTTTCTCTTATTTTTTATACTAATAAAAGAAAACATATACCCAGTACTTAGGTGATCCTATAATAAAATAATTAAAACAACGTCTTCAGCTTATTTATTCAACAGCTTATTAATTTCATTCATGATTAATTTGGGTTCGGGTCAGACACGTAAATGTGCTCAGAAACTCGCCGCTCCTCGTTCACCTCAAATACTATAAAGCACGTGCCACTGTCTATTTAGGCCTAAAGAAAATAAGTATAGGTATAATAATTAATATAAATAAATAAATAAATACACCCAACAGTCACATACATAGTCCTGACCCCACACTAAGATCGAGTCTTGTGTCGTGGGTATCAGAAACTACGAGAGACTTTTCGGTCTCACAAACACCCAGACCCGAAACAAATACCTGTGGATCACACAAATATTTGTTTCGGTGCGGGGATCGAACCCGCGGCCTCTCGTTTCAAAGGCGGCGTCTAACCAACTGCGCCACGGAGGCTGTCATATATAAAACGCAAATTTACAAAAGGTTACACAATGAAAAAACAATGCGAATTTAAGTCCATACATGGCTTGACATAATTTTTTACGCCTGAATTTTTTAAGAATTTAATTAAACACATGTAGCGTACAACAAAACGTTTTCAAGATGGCGGACATCTGAAGTGGCGATTGTTCCGAATAGTGCATTATTTTTGCTCCTTTGTACCACAATCGTAGGCTGAGAACATGAAAGGAATTGCCCCCGTGTGCCAGAACCACTTGAAAACTCAATGAAACTTAACGGGAGAATTTAAGGTGATTTTTTGTCCGAACTTTTTAAATGGTCCGTTAATAATGCATGCAGCCGCTGGATTGGCGATTGATTATTAAAAAATGAAGGTAACATGTACGCTAGCATATACATGTTTAGCAGCTGAATTTATTACAGTTGTAACCTTAAAAAGTAATATGTACGTTACCTACTTTTTTCAGAAAACAAGTTTTACTCCCGAGGGATTGTTAATAAATATTAGGCGGTCGTCCTAACAAAATATTAATACGTAGTAACGTCCTATAAACGTTGTCTACCGACATTAATAAATAACATTTTAACATTGACTTATATTTTATTTTAATTACTGAAACTCGGCTTGGCGAGATCTTGGGGGAAAATGTGATAATCTATAAAAATACTGTTCTCACTTCTCAAGCTTTCTTAAGTAGGTACGTAGGTGGAGCCGCGAGTGAATATAGTCTTGTCTAAATTATTATACCAAAACGCGTCATCGTGTGACTCATAATAGTTACTGAAATCAGGGAATCGAGAAGAAACCTGAAATGCAAGGGAACGTCTACGAACCCTGCGGTATGATATTCAAGAAACAGCGCGCGCCAGTGATGCTATTCCATTAGTTATCAAGTGAGCCATTTCAGCATTTTCACTCTTTTTGTAAGTATAGTGATTTTCGGCTTAATAATAAGAAAAATGTTTCAAAAACGAATGGATAATGTCCTTATTTTGAAGTCGATTAATAAATAGATTCTATATCAGCCCATATACGTCCCACTGCAGGGCACGGGCCTACTCTACAATCGAGGGAATCGATTGAGAGTGGTTAGGCCATATAGTCCACCACGCTGGCCTAGTGCGGGTTGGCGGACTTACATACCGTAGAAATTGTTTAAAATCGCTACGGTATGCAGGTTTCCTCACGATGTTTTCCTTCACCGTTATAGTGCGTGGTGATTGACTATCAATACACACATAACTCCGAAATAGATTAGTTTGGTTATAAACAATATTCTAGAAAAGATTTATAAGTAGATAACAGTATATGCCTTCCTAATAACAATACGGCCCCAGTAATATTCGTAGAGCTTACAATCTATTTTGCATGATAACATGGTATAATTATAATTATTCCTCGGGTTAGATATTAGGTGTTGTCGCATTCTATATTAGGTATTTGTCAAATGTAATTAGAAACTTATTCACAGAATCTTGACTCATTTTACGCTCTTACAATAGACATTTTGACAAGTTCATTCAAGCAGACACCTTAACCTCGATTCACTTTCCCATTTCCCACACTTCCCGCGTAATCAAAAGTAATATTTCACACTACACTTGACCGCAGTGAAGTTCCCATAGCAAATTGCTCATTCCACACCGTCGCATTCACTTAAAATCGTTCTCAAGATCGCGAGAAGTCAGAGTGAGTCGTGATTCAAATGCGCGGTTCGACAGCTCGTGGCGCGCGCGCAGTGTGGCGTCTTACATGGTCACGTGAGCACAGCATGGCGGCGCGGCGTCCTGCCGACACAGCCCGCCCTTATAAAATCATTAGTAATAACACGCTCGATAACAAAGCGTCGACAGTTCACGGTGAAGTGCACATTCTAGATTTGCCGTGTTTATGGGAAGTGAGCACCGCGAGTCGCGACTCATAGTAGCCGAATTCACGCGTCACCTGAGATATTGTGGCGTGTGGGAATTTGCAGGTTAATTCATTATTTTGGTGATCACGAATGATCGCGAAATAAGCGGGTCCATTATAATGTTCTGATATCTTGCTATTTTATTAAAAAATGCTTGGTTCGTAACGGACCAAAAGCGGCTGCCAACATGTTCACAGTGGTCGCGGTTTCAAATCCAAGGGCACACCTCTGACTTATCGAAGTCATGTGTGTATTGATAGTCAGTCACTCACCACGCACTAAGGTGAAGGAAAACATCGTGGAAAAACCTGCATACCACAGCGATTTTTAAAGAATTTCTACGGTATGTAATGTCCGTCAACCCGTATCTACTAGGCCAGCGTGGTGGACTATAATATGGCCTAGCCCCTCTCAATCGTACTCTTGATTGTAGAGGAGGCCCGTGCCCTGCAGTGATACATACATAATATATGGGCTAATCCAGATGCATAAAATATATTTATACTGATAGTTGAAAACTTAGGCCCAGTTCTGCTATGTAACTTTCATCATAGGTTAATTCAACTTTGATCATTTTAACTCCTTACATTTGGTATGTTAGATGTATGGGGTTGACATGATTACAATTAATATTATGGTGAAATTACTTGGTGGTATTGATCCATAAAAGTTTGGGAACAGGGATGATAAAAGAAAGTATAGAGTACGTATCACTTGTTCTAGGAGAATCGGCTTTATGTGAATCTGATACAAACTTAAGTAGTCACATAATTATTTTATAGTTCCGCTATTGAGCTCCACAGCTCTCTTAACCCAAGTATCAAAGAGGTATTTTCTCTTCATCCATTACAAATATAGTCCAAAGCCAGTTTAGGCTTACAGAGTTATTCAAATGACTTATTTGCTGAGCTGAGCAACATTTATTTCAAATTAAAATAAATATACAGCATCTAAATAGGTTTGTTATTAAAACAAATTTTAGAAACAATAATAAATGCACCTAACAGTCACATACATACTCCTGACCCCACACTAAGATCGAGTCTTGTGTCGTGGGTATCAGAAACCACGAGAGACTTTTCGGCCCCACAAAGACCTAGACCCGTAACAAATACTTGTGGCTCACACAAATATTTGTCTCGGTGCGGAGATCGAACCTATGACCTCCCGTTTCACAGATGACGTCTAAACAATTACGCCACAGAGGTTGTCAAGCCATCGTAGCACTACTATGATAGAAGACCTTTATCTTACAAAATAACCCCTTTTATGTGTTTTATCCAAATACTATATTCTTGTCATTATAATTATCATATTTTTATCACTGCTTAAGTTACGCACACAAAAAACTCAAATGCGCTCTTTTGAATTCTCCGGAAACTGATAAATATTTAGTCAAATGAAATCTAGAGAAATCCTTTATTGAATGTACTACATACATAAGTCATGCCTTTTACCCGGCAGGGGTAGGCAGAGGTGCTAACATTACACCCCCGTTTCGCCTCGTGTGTTCCGTCCCACGATGTTATAGGAGGCGAGTCTATCGCTATATCGGGCACAAATTCCTGACTCCAGGCTGATAATGAATAGAAAATTAAATGTGCTGATTGTAGGATATTCGTGGGTTTGTGTCTGGTTAGACTAAGAATAATTAAATCCCTCATATTGACAATTCAAGTGCGTTGTATTCTGGACTCAGCCTTTGTACCTACCTACGAGTTTAAACAGGCCGATGACCAATCTACTTGAATTGTACTGCGCTTAAAAAAATTACTTTTGGCCCTAAGTGTATATTAAATAAAGTTATTGAATTTAAAGTGAATGACAATTTCTTTGGCATCTATTTAGTTAGACTGAAAAGACCCACGTTGCGTAAGCCTTATATGCAACACCAAGGGACAAACCACAGACATTTCTTATTAACCATTCGCATATTGTTTAGGTCAACGACGAACTACCGTCAGGAAATCGAAATGTTAAGGTAAGTGGAGTCGTGAAACCCGCATGAGATCAACGTAGTACCTACCTAAAGGAAAGGTAATTTCTTTCACCAACAACAAGCAGAGTATTAGTAAAAAGTCTCACTTTAATCATTTTAGACCCTCTTTTAGTGTAGGATAAGAGGAGGATAATATTAACATTTAATAATGCTACCGGAACATGTATATGTGGAAGGCGCATTGTGTAAACCGCTGTATTACATCACAGCGCGTCAGTAAAACGTCGCTGTTTTGTAATGCGTCTTCCCAATCAGGATCAATTCAGGGGGATTGCAATCTGACTGAAATAATTAACTTAGTAATGTAAGAACAAATTGTGTTTTTCAAAGCGCCTAACAAACGTTGCGACCACATACAAGTGGACGCATCGTTCTTACGCCGCACTCCAAAAAAACATTGTTAGGTTAGTCTATTTCCATTTTTCTTATTTTATCCACTTTTGTATAATTTAACTAAATCCTAACATAACTATGCCTTTATCTAGACCGCAGTTGGTACATTGCTTTTGTCTTACAATTCCGCTAAACATCAATCTGCGCTTTGTAGAAAGTATTACAAATACGCCTGAGTGTTGGGAAGACGCATTGCAAAATAGCGACGTTTTACAATCTGATGCGCTGTTATGTAATACAGCGGATTATACAATGCCCCTTCGACATATGCACCAACAAATTCAAATAGGAAGGAAGCAGATGTAATAAAGCAATACGTTTTAAACATCGCCCGTCGTTTTCACTCGCAAATGAAAATTAGGCCGCTGCTCTGAACAAGAGCAAAAAAGTTACAAATTGTTCTAGTTTCCCCCCAAATTTCACATTCGGAACACGCACGCCGCGACGCGCTGATTGGTTGGCGAGCGCACGCTCTGATTGGCCAGCAATTTGACAGTAATGGCGTTAACTCAACACTCACTTTCTTTAAAAGGGCGTAACTCACATATTCAGCAAGCTATTCGTAACTTTTTTGAAGCGAAATAAAGCAGTATTTGCAACAGCAAAAATATTAGAGTTATAAATATTTTTCTCCTTCATCTCCCCAGCAGACAGATGTTGCTACATTTTAGTAACAATTCGCCCACAACTAGCATCGCAGTCTATTGTTCCGTCTTTTTTGTATGATTATTTTGACTAATTCGTTTGTCCTGCGGTTGGTTAGATTTTATCGTGGGGTGAGCTTTAATTCATCGGATGAGTTTTTGTTCAGAGCTACCGGTTTGGAATTGTATTTTTTATTGTTACTCTCACACGCTGTAGCGTGTTAATAATATGTTTTTATAATATTTTCAAGTGCCATTAGACATGGTTATTTTTGAGCTTTAACCAAATGTTACGTATGAGAGGCGTGAATTTGGCGTTTTATTGATTTTAAACAAACAATGCATTTTACTCAAGCTTAGCTTGTTACTCTTATTTGATTTTACAAAAATGGAAAGTAATGCTAAAGTGCAAGCCTTATTGTTGAGGTTTTTGAAAAAAAATAGACTTTCAAACTTTAGGTTTATATTTTGATTGCATTTTTATTATTACTCGAAATAATTATGGTATTTCGTGTATATTCAATTAATATTCAAGGTGGGTAACGTAGGTATAAGTCTAATAAAATTAATCTATTTCCATCACGTTCTCAAATCCTTATCGTATTAAAAATCCTCTAACAGAAAACTTAAAGTAGGTAATAAGTTTTGTACCTATATATTTAACATTTAACAAAAAAGACAATTAAGTAATATTAAACTTAATTTTACCACAGCGGGTGTTGTAATTAATGTTTTAACGGCTCATTAGCCGGAGCCCGCGCGTCGAAACTCGTGTTCGCGTGTGTCGTCACATTATTTTTTAATAACCGCTGCGGACCGACGCGGACGCTCCGAGCACGCCACTCGAGCACGGCCGAAAAAATCACGTGTTCAGTGTTCCCGCAGTTTTAGAGTAGTGGAGCTGGGTTCTGTATATTATTTATTGGTACGAAATACACTATATGATTTAATGTAGAAAGAAAGTAGAAATTTATGGTATGAATAAATAATGAGTATTTGACGAGTATTAGAATAATTTGAATTATTATAAAGTATCCAAGGTATATTGTTAACAAAGAGTAGAGTCATTTTAAATAAATGTTTTGTTCTAAACTTTAAATTTTCCAAATACAATAGAGATTAAGTCAATGTAGGTAGATATTTTTGGTCGCATTTTATTTTTTTGCCTATCTTGAATGTTGTCAGATAGGTAGAGATTAAGTAATTCTCTACCGAATCAGAGAGGAAACATGTCATACAAGATTAAAGAGATATAAAATACTTCGTTATGGTGTTGTTGAGTTAACCATGCTGCATGGATTTGAATTCTAACACACACTAATGACATGGAATAGAATGGAAAATTGCGTTGTTTTTCTACCTAATGAAAAATGCGTTGTGTTCACATGGTAAATCATTAAAGCGAGATAATAATACAAAATAGGAATGTGTGGTTGACTTATAATGTTTTTTCATGCTGTGCTAATTAGTTAATAAAGACGTCGTATTAAATGCTGGTAACAAATAATATCGTTAAAAGATTGCCTTGAAGAGATTTTCTCTTAACTTTGTTTTCGCAATAACACAATTATAGGTAATCTATCCATGTAGATTATTTATCGCATACTTTTTCTTCATGTGAATGCCATCGAAAACAAAACTTGTAAAAAAAAACAAGTCCGGCAACTCAGTTCTGCTACCGTAAAAAGTTGTGAGATCCATGTAATGCCAAGTCGGTATATTTATTCAGTCCCTACTTAAGGGACCTTCTGTTTTAAGTTAGAACGTAATTAGCTAACCTAACAACATAAATAAAATAAGTAAAAGTAAAAAGTAAAAGATAGATACTTTAGTAAAAGACCCAACTAAAAATAATTGATAACAAGTTTATGATTAGAAAATGGAGTGAAATATTTTATAGTTCAAAAGCTATCCTTAAAATAAGTAATTGTTGTAAGCACCCCACGATGTCAAATGAAAATTCGAAATTAGAAAGTTTACTGAAAAGCGGCCTAAATTGAAACTCAGGGAAAAATATAAATAAACTGGACGTCTTGTTTTGAACAAATTTATCTTTTAATTGTTAATAATGATAAATAATATAATTTGAGACTTTCTTGTCCAAATGGTAGCCATTTCATTTGGCCACGTGAATTCGGACTTTACAGTACGGAGGTTTACTAGAAAATTAATTAAGGATATGAAAACAAACAATCAATTTTACGCTTGACAAGCTCCAATAAAGCTGAGTAATTGAATTTTTCCAAAATATGAACTTGTTGAAGAATTTTCGGAAAATTACACAACATTGCGCAACACAAAATATGGCATTGAAGTAAATACCTTCAATTTGTACCACATTTTTAATCCCAAATACATAACCTAAAAACCTTAAATCACCAAAGGGTTGCGCGTCAATTGCGTGGATTCTAAGCCGTGCACACTGTAGACATTTGGCGCGTGGAATTATTATGTATTTCGGGAAAGTCCATTGTTTCGTAATCTCCCCCTGCTCTTGAGTCGAGAGGCGCCATTCAGCGACTTCCATGTGAATTGTGAACTACAATTATGTGCATGTAGGTGCCAGCTATATGCTCCAATGAGCGTGCTGAGCCCCTTGCAACCGTTGCGTTTCAGTTTTGTTAGACGATTTTTGTTATAAAAATGTATTGGATTATGTTAATCGTCTTTGGGTTTTGTGTTAATTAAAAACCGTATTTTTGGTGGGTTGAGGAATATATAATACTTTCATAATGTTTATTGTAGGATGCTGTTTCTTTACTACTTTGGAATATGGTGTCTATAACGAATGTTAGATGCGTATGGGTCTAAATTAATTAATTAATTGGGTACATCTTTAATGATATTTCCATATAAAACAATCTGGCATGTGATATCTACGTTCATAAGAGTATGGGATCTGTGTTAGCTTTCGCTTTACTTTCCGTACCTACCACTGTCATTTTCATTTAGCTTTAACAAAAATAGTCACTTATTTATACAGTGGTTCAACAGTACAAATGTCGTGTCATCACACCCAGATCTGTATCAATCATTAATTGTGGTTCCCTATAGGTACATAATATGTATTGGTGCGAGAAATGAATCCGCAGCCTATTATTTTATATCTAGCGATTTAACTCTCAACGGACTGAACCACAGGTTTTTCAAAAATACGATATTATTTTTTGGACAATTAAATACAGTCACATACATAGTTCCATGTCATGTTGCAAAAACGTATAAATAATGTACATATAGCAACCTACTGGGCCGGGAAACTATAAACACATATGACAGTACATGTACTAGTATTTTGAGCCATTGATACGAACAAAGGAGATACGGGAGTTTTCGCTCTTCTCTGGGCAGGAGACTGAAGGATATCGAGGAGCACTTTAAAATATATAATACTTTACTAACTCTTTTTGTTGTTCTAAGGGAAACAGTAGCCTGGAGTTATAATCTTTTATAATAAGTATAAAACATTACAACCAAAATTTTCAAAATTATTGTGACGAAGTCTCAAGTTTCCTCCTGAAATGTTCACTCACTTAATTTCCTTCATTCAACCAAACGACATTATTAATCTGTGATTACACAAACATGAGTAATTACCAAAATTTAATCAGCATTCAGAGTACGTATTGGGGATTGTACCCGCGACCTCCGCTTCGAATGTCTGTGGGGCTGACAATTATACGATAATTGGTCATTCAATAACAACATTTTATATTAAGTGTATAAACTCATGGTTGAGTGCTGAATTCCTAAATCGACAGTTCAAATTAATTAAGGCTTAGGCCATTGTCCACTACGCTGGCCGATTGCGGGTTGAAGGATTTCACTTAGTGCATAATTTTTAAAACGTTTTCAAGGGTTTAATTTACTAACAATACACTCAGAGCTCTGAACAGTCTTAGGTGGGTCTTGGAATTCGAACCCGCAGCCACCTTCGTCGCAATCTTCCTGTCCGATTTTTTAACAATAAGTCTCAACGCAATTATTGTCATTTTGACTACATGTCATTTGTTTTATTTAGTAACAACGTCTTGTTATGGTTTCTTTACGCTGTCCAAAATTTTTTTAAACAGTCACACACATAGTCCTGCCCCCACACTAAGCTCGAGTCTTGTGTCGTGGGTATCAGGAACTACGAGAGACTTTTCGGTCTCACAAACACCCAGACCCCAAAACAAATACTTGTGGTTCACACAAACATTTGTCTTGGTGCGGGGATCGAACCCGCGGCATCTCATTTCACAGCTGGCGTCCGACCAACTACGCCACGGAGGCTGTCTGATTTTATAATATATCGATATTATAAAATCATCCAGTAATAATACTAGTCACTCAACAATAATGTACCCGCAAAGAACCCGCCACACTTAACTGAACCCTTCTAAAGCTCGCGAGTAATTGTCGCGCACCGAACCTTTCCTCCACTAAAACCAATACATTGTAAATCACAGTAGCAATCCACATCAAACGGAAACATGCTTTGTGTTCGACATCGCATATTTCCCCATTGTTTCCCGGCGCGCCATTAGCGGGCAACACTCGTGCAAATGAAAGCGCGCCAAAGCGCTCAGCTGTTAGAACATGCGCCATTTTGCCTTTGAGAGCATGAAAGGCGATGGGCCTGTTTTAAAATGGTCAGAAAGCCTTGTTTCGGATGATAAAAGCCACGTTTCCATGAAAAATTAATCAAGAAATATTACGCTTTGTTCTCGCGATAATTATTCGCTTTAATTGTGGAATCGTGAGCCTTCATTAAATGCATGTACTGAAGTATCTTTTATCTGCAAGTGCATTTCCAGGACCAAATGAAATTACAGCGAAAGAATTATTTACTGTTTTTCCGTACTAAGCAGTCATTTTAATAATACTCGTATATGATTTAAGTTACAGGCAAATGTAAAGAATGTCCTTTGGTTAAAAGAGTATAAAATACCTCACACTAAATGACCTGGTAATTTCTAGACCAGTCGAAAAGAAAAAGCAACTTACAACCTTAGTGAAAAGTATTATAATACAGGAAATAAGTCTACTGCGTTTTCTTTATTACCCATAGAACAACCTACCAGTTTAAACTAATGGCAATACCTCGGCATATTCCAATAATTGTAATCGACTGAATTCCTAAAACTATATTCCTAAACGTAATTTTTATAAAACTCTTAACAGCCGACTTTACATGGTTTCCAACTTACATTCCCCACAAATATCTCCATTGTTACAAATAATAACAAACAAAGCACATTCTTATTAAGTCCTCGCACACAAGAGCTGTCAGAGAGCGAAACGCAATGTCAAAATAAACGTTCAAATAAGTACAGATTAAAATAAAAGACGTTTTGTCAGACATAAATTGACGAATCATCTTCACTCGACGCTCGCTGGGTACGAAAGGGTGGATTGAAAACCCCTTGTCTTTAATTTCTCTTGTTATCGTTTGTTATTGTTCAGAGCCGGTGCGATGCTTGTCCTGGGTAAGGACTGTAAGTGCTTTTAACCTTGCTATGTAAGCAGTCCGCAGGCTTCCTGCTTTCTGTTTTACTGCTCCAATTAACTTTGGCTTAGTTTCTTGTATTCGATTGAAGTTACTTCTTTGGCCTGATCCAAAGTACGATTTGAAGTGCTCGAAAATTGACTTCAATGATTCCGTTACATACATACAGGCGAAGCTAAGAAAAGCGTGTTAAAATGACACAGAGCACAAAAGAACACCAACAGACGCGCGGTAAATAATACGGAACCCACAATACCGTGGTGATGTCGGTGGTCTGTCGTGGTGTTAACACGAGTGTGTGATAATGAGGTTCGGATAATAAGTTTGGCTCTGAATGACTGTCTCGATGCTGCAACAACTAAACCTACCGCAAATTGACGTATTCTTAATAAGTAACAATTAAAGAATGACACATGGTTTATGATGATGATGATGACATGGTTTATAATGATAACATTGTACAAATCAATGTAAAAGGGCTGTAGTTTAGTGCATTTAATTTTTTTAAGTGATTGTGAAAAAATATGTGAATCTCCAAAGAATGGAATAATCATGACAAAGTAACAATCGTGAAATATTCTTTGTAAGTAGACTCTATATCTAAGAGTGTCAGGAATGTGTCAAAATTGCTTTATACACAATTTTGGTAATGTAATTACAAATACTTTTAATAATAGAATCAATTATCTTCAGTCATAAGACAGAATGCATTAAGTAGACAACGAATATCGGTACACAAAAACATTATAAAGTTATGTGAAGCATAAACATACCTAGTCCAACTTGCAAGCTAGAGCACTTATTCGTAAAAGCACTTCCGAGTTATATTCATTAATTTAAAAGATTCATAATTAACGCAACAATGCTAATTAAAAAAGAAAAGGATACAAAGGAATTTATACAAGACTAAACAAGTTTTTTTAAATAAAAAGTTACTTAATTGTTTCGTAGATGTAATTATGTGCCGATTATGAAAATATTGTTTTATTTTATTGTTAAAACTTTAAAAGCTTCATATAGCCTCTTAGCAAGTGCCACTATTATCTTAAGACACAAAAAGTCCACTAACGAACGTAGACTTCTCCTATTTATTATCTAATTTTCCCCGGATACCTACTAAAAGCAAGAAGAACGAGAAACGCAACCAAATTATTCATACGCTCTCACTACGTGTGCAATCAACAACAGAATAAGGATTTAAAAAACAACAGACGATCGGGTGAAAATTCAAAGCATTCGTAAAAAGCACGCACACGGCGTCCGCCCGTCAAAACCGTAGTTTTCTAATAAATTCATCGCAGCGCCCGCCCGTGCCCTATCGATTGTGGCCTCTTCGCCTCGCTTGCCGGCCGGACGTGCCGGAGACAATCGGCGCTGTGGCGCTTCTCTACGCAACTGTACGCGTATACTAGACGAGTTATGACACCAAGATAGTGTACTTTAATGTCTACTTTGAGACAGTGTTATAAGGTTGAGTTTAGTTTGTGAAGAAGTGGCGTTTGTGGCGTTGTATATCGCGAAGAAAAAATATAAACGTTCGAACGTGTGTTGCCATATACGACTTTCAAATCGGCACGGAAAAGTTCAAAATTATGGTGAATAAAAAATGTCGTTTGTTACATTACGGCATGGGGGACGCGCTCTTTGTCTCTGGCTCACTGTCAAGCGTACTTGTGTTTTCCCGCGTTTTTTGTTCTAATTAGTCAGCCCGCCGGCCCTCGAGCTTCGGTGGCACAGGCGCTCTCACGCGCGATTCTGCCGCCAATGTTTCGCTGGAATTATATAACGCAACTACCTCAGCTTTTTATTTCCCCTTACATTTGTAAATAAGTGCTGATGCGCCGGGATTTTGAAGTGAAATGAGTTATCAACTTGTCAACTGGGTGTATTAGCCCTTGTTGATAGTTATGAACGATGTCGTACTGTGAATGTACTTTAGTTTAGGACTGGGTCGACAGCACTCAGGCTGTAACAGCACTGAAAAGCTTGGGTCAAGGATCACAGTTTCACAGCACAGTTTTCATCATCTATATTTTTTAATTTCGTATTTTGGTTAATTAACTGGTTCATCGTGGACACCAGTATTTCTCAACTAGGTTAAATATTACCCGTCTTTTCTGCGGTAATTAATATCGAACCAGATAACATAATATATAGCCATAATTAAAATAATAGTAGGCACCCAAAAATTTCAGGGATGAGTCTGGCTTCGTAAGTAGGTATTCAAAGTCCAAAAATACTGTTAAAAAAATACCTATTTAAATCATCAGCCAATGATTCAATATCTGTTACAGTAACGAAGGAATCAAGCAAAAAACTCCCTCAACGGCATGAAAAGTATTTTTTCTTTTCTAATTTTTTTCTGTTATTTTAAAAGAACATCATCGCCTATTAACAAGCGTATTAATTGCTTATTCATAATTATACCCACAAAGAATAATATAAGTAACCCCTGTAGCTGAGATTAAAAGACTCATAGCTGCTATAGACAAATAGTTTTTTGTTTAAAGGGTATTACATTTCAGATAGTAAGCATTTTACTTCAAGCATTTCACATAGTATACTATTTAAACTAATAAAGTAATTAAAAGCATTCTTTAATGATTGTTAATTTATCTTGAAGTGGTCCTTTAATTGAATTTTAAATTAATAGGCTTAAAAGAGAGAAAGTCCCATACATATTTTGTATGGTTTTATGTCCATATTTCTATTCGGCTTTTTTGTTTGTCCGGTTTAGTATTCATTAAACCTTAAGACCTCGATTTCGTTTAATTAAGTTAATTGGAATTATATGGATTTAAATAATTTTGCGTTTAAGGTTCTTATTTTATGCAATTTGACGGCCTCCGTGGCGCAGTTGGTTAGACGCCGCCTGTGAAACGAGAGGCCGCGGGTTCGATCCCCGCACCGAAACAAATATTTGTGTGATCCACAGGTATTTATTTCGGGTCTGGGTGTTTGTGAGACCGAAAAGTCTCTCGTAGTTTCTGATACCCACGACACAAGACTCGATCTTAGTGTGGGGTCAGGACTATGTATGTGACTGTTGGGTGTATTTATTTATTTATTTAATTTATACTGTTGTCTTGTTGATGAATAATGTTAATTGCAATGATAAAAGTAAATAGCTTTTATTAGAAAAGTTCTGAAAAAGAAAGTAAGAATATGAGAGACTTCAAGATAACTTCACCTGTTAGCGATGCACTCTGTTCGCTAGAGGTGTCAGATCTGAGGACCAACCGGTGACGGAATAATTATTACCAATATTACATAGTTGACAGCCTCCGTGGCGCTGTTGGTTAGACGCCGCCTGTGAAACGTGAGGCCGCGGGTTCGATCCCCTCAACGAAACAAATATTTGTGTGATCCACAGGTATTTGTTTCGGGTCTGGGTGTTTGTGAGACCGAAAAGTCTCTCGTAGTTACTACTACTACTACTAATGAAGGGCAGCAGCATCATCATCAAACGTTGTCATGTAGTTACCAACCCAGCCGCCAAGCGTGGCGAGTATTCGCAACTAACCCAAATGGTTCTCGGGGGAGGTAAATGTAGAGTCGACTTTCTATCGCTGAAGATAATGACACTTTGTTCGACTGTCTGTCTTTATATTAAGGACCTAAAGTAGCTGATGGGAAATACGGAGCCCTTTATTGGACTCCTTGATTGGTTTACAGAAACATGAGCAGCCAGAACTTTAGTCGATGTGTGTCACTCATTGTAACTATAGTACGAACATGTAAAGAAAAAAAGAAAGAAAAGAAAAGAAAAATTGTTTATTAGTAACAACATACGACGTACTTATTCAGTAAGTATTAACATAATATCTTAAAGCTACTAGAATACTGAGTAAATAAATACGAACGTCGCGTCGTAGCTGTGACATGTAGGTGACCACTCAGCTGATTGTTGTACTGTGGCGAGAACCACAATACAATGCTGATTTTTAGTGGTGGCTAATGTAGCTCTGTAAGTTAGCACGTATATTTTTGTTAAATTTTAAATGAACACAGCTATAAATTTCAAAATGTAGACACAACAGAACCTAAAAACTCCTGAAAATCGACTTCCAATACAAATCCGTTAAGTACAAGCAATTACATTCATAAGCGTATAGATTTAAGACGTCGCGACCCCATGAATGGAAAGTCTTAAGTCATGGTAATGGCTCACCCCTTGCCGTATTCATGGCGCCCCCGCGCATAATATTCACAAATTTGTTTACTGTTAGGGGTCCCGGGAATTTGGAGTTATTGTTTGTTGACGATGCATGTCGGGGGAGGAATTTTCAGCGTATTTACATAATAACGCGAATGTTCCGTCTTTTGTGGGTGTAATTGAATTTATAGGGTATTATAACGATAATTCAATCTTACATCGACTTTTTATATACATACATAAACTCACGCCTTTTTCACAGAAGGGGTAGACACAGGTGCAACCAGAACACCCACATTTCGCCTTGTATGTTCCGTCCCATGATGTGATATGGGGCGCGCCTATCGCCATATCGGGCACAAATTCGTGACTTCGGGCTCATAATTAATAGAAAAACCCAATATCACTTTGCCCGACCCGAGATACGAACCCGAGACCTCAGCTTCGTAGTAGTACAACTACGCCACCGAGGCAGTCGAGGCAGGTAAGTTATACTCTAATTTTAATATCCGGGCCCGCTCTAACAATTAGTACCAAAAATATAAATTACCGCATGCCTTCAGTATCGAGTGTGATACTCGTCACGTTAGTAGTTAAACAGGATTGGGACCGTAATATACGTCAAAGGACGGTGTGAGGTGACAGCGGGGCGGTAGGGAGCGCGGGGGGGAGGCACGTAACACACGTGCTTTATCTGCGGATCGATCACTACGTGCTTCAATGGGCGACGCTACCGGCCGCCATGTTGGATAGGGACGCCATATATTGTCAATTTTACGGATATTGTTATTTTATTAGGTGACTTTGTTTTAGTTCCTAGGTGTGGAATTCTACTGCTATCAATGGTGTTATTCCATTGTCTCCAATAGATATTAGTTTCCTTATATCACAGACATAATAATGTCGATTTTCCCGGCCCAAAAACGATGAATATGTTATTAGTAAAATGAGGTGTAGTAGGAACACTGATGTTCGGTTGGCTTTTAACATTCTTGAATTAACTGCTGCGTCTGACGCTAACCTACAAACTGACCGACGACCTAATGGTTACATAAAGTCTTTTGATGTAGGTCACTCTTACTTCTAGAACTCCCAGTTCAACAACAACAATTAGCGGTTGCGTAGTCTGGGTAGCAACTAGCAGATGACTTGGCGCACCGGAGCCTTGTCACTACTCAAATTTGAGGCACTCCAGCCCCGGCTAATGTTATGGGCGATTGTGCCTAAATGTTATAAGAACTAGCTATATTTAGCGCGATTCTAACAGATTATTATATAAATTGTTGAAATCTATATTTAGTAGTGTAACTCCTGTGGTTAAAGATGACGGAAACCTTAAAATCCATATTACTATTAAAAAACTCATTTAATACGGTACTCTTCACTAAATGGCTTAATTAATCCTAACATCATAGCCACCCTACGCGTCACAATAACGCGTCCGGCTTTGTCTAATTAGCGGTTGCGAAGTCTGGGTAGCAACTAGCAGGCGACCTGGTGGAGCCTTGTTACTGCGCCCTAATTGAAGGTGCTCCAGCCACGACTAATGTTGTGTGTGATTGTTTGAACATTTACAAGCATAGATAGGAGGGAGTAATTGGGATTTGTGATGTGATTAAGAGTGATGTAGAGATAAACAGCTTTAATAAATTGCAATTGTGGAACAAGCTTGTATTCGGCTATAAAATTAAAAAATTGTGATGGATGTAAAATGTATATTAGTTGATAAAACTTGTGATGGTTGGCTTAAAAAATGTTTTTTTGTACCTATCTTTAGTAATCCTGTACCAGTTTATTAGTATGGGAATACATAATAGAGCTACATGTGAAAGCTATCGTAATGCGATGTTTCGATGAGTTCGACACGGTAGTGAACATTTAATATTTGTAGTAGTTATAGAAGTTACACGTCTAAGAAGGTATCTTACTTTCTTAACAATGAAACTGCTATTGCTGTTACCCAGGATTTACAGTAGCAGTGCAAAATTATCGTCGAGCACGAAGTTCTACCAAAAACTATAGAGGTCACTGAATTGTTCATTGATCAAATAGTTGTAAACGATGATATATCATTATTGATCTCACAGTTAATTACAATTAAAATTCCCTCTTTAACACAATATAAGATATGGGTATTTTTGAACCACATCATAATATTTTTATATGCATTTTCTTTACTCGTACAACGCTACTTCGTCATGAAGAAAATGCTCTGGGTTTTTTGCTTCTATGTTATATTTGTAGAACATTGCGTATCATCTGAAAATCTCAATAACAATGTCCTTCCAATGCAATGAAAGGAAAGCGCATCAAGTACAACAATATTTTTCTGCGTATAAGAAAGGGTGAAATCTAGCGAACTCATTAAATCGTTTATCTGACAAATCCCCGGTAACCCGATGACGTGTCGGCCGTCATGTGAAGAGGCCAATAGTTTTCAATTTCGCCTCCCTCACCTGTCCGCCGGGTTAATCCACCATTTTATTACCGTGCCCTCGTAATTCCGCGCACGTGCACCCTCCTCGCCTTTGTTCTATCGAATTTACTCTCAAAATACGAAATAGTACATTATTTTACACACTACGCCATAACAGACTTTATCTCAACTGCACAAAGCAGAAAATCGAAGGACTAAAGGCGAAAGTTAGGCTATTTTCGTCGACCAACGGCCATGTTATTATTTCGTTTTGGCGGGCCGTGAGTGACGTTCGACAGTCGGTGTTGCCATGCGGAATAAACTGTTATGCTTTATGAGAGATTACGATGTAATCTGGCAATATTGAAGACAATAAAATGAGCTTAGCAATGTCGAAATCGAGGGTACCGGTCTGTTTTTGTTTATTGTTTCTCGTTTGGAAAATATGTTTTGTATATCGATGAGGATTAAAAATAATCATGCTTTTCATTGAAATTAATTTATGTCTACATTTAGAATGGGTTCAGCACATATAAAAATACCGACCCCCTTGCAATATCTGTTTGATCACGCACAAGATGTTTATTTTCTCCGTTGTAAAGGGGAAATAAAATAACAAGACAATATAAAACTCATTAATTTTTATTAATTTTATAAATCGAAATTCAATACACCCACGTCTCATACTTACAAATTCCTTCATGTTTACTCTAATATTTATAATAACTTCACCTAACCCTACGATAATTACATTAAACTAATTTCGATCGAACCGTTAAATTAAAAAACGTTTGCCTTTTTTTGTCCAATTTAACTATTTTTACGTTTTTCTTATTGCTATATTTCATTGTCTCTGACACCCGCCGTTATGACTCACACTCTTAGTCCTTATTGTTTTATATTTACACAGGAGAATCATGATCGCTAAGCCTAAATAAAAATCAGTAAATTTAAGTACATATAAAGCCCTGTTTTATTAAAATAAACACTATAACTCTTTCTGGGTATATTTCGTATTTTCTTGTGAACACCGTTAAAAAAAATATTAACTTAAAGTAATTTCAAAGCATACAAGTATTAATAGCATCTATAAGATGAAATGTACTAGAAAAAACAAACTATATCCCAAGCAAAACATTTATTGCTATATTTTAAAACTATTTTTGAGCACATTTATAACTATTTCACAAGAAAATAGAACATTGTATTTTATAAAATTTATAATAATTCTTAAATATCAGAAATAACCCAAAAAGAGTTTCAATCTCTATCACTGGTTCTAAAAAGAAAATAATTTCTACCAAATAACAATTTAATGCGTATACGCCATTTTTCTACCGTAATGTTTTAGTATCCCGTGTTCTAATATATAAGTGTCGTATACTCGTGTAGTTCTGGCAATTTACTGCCAAATAAAATTATATTTGAAAATGGATGGTCTCCATTTCGATGTGTTTCTGATAACAAAGTCAAATCTCCTTAAAATTGCACAAGAAATTATTGTTTGATGATATCTACTGTTAGATTCTTCTAACATTTTCGCATCGTTGAGTAAACGTATTCAAGCATTAGGTTATTGAAATACCTTAGCAGGAATTCCAAAAATTTACCCAATAAATTCAGATATACGAGAAAAAAATTGCAGGTGCATAGAGGATTGCCACACATTTGAAAAATTAACTAAGTCAGGCTTATATTGAAGAAACCGTTGACTACATCACTGTCATTACATCTGAATGAAATCTAGCAGTAGATATCACGAAACAGCCACGAAAATTATTTATGATATATCTCTGATAGTCGAATGTCTTCCAGCGGCGATTCGATACTTTTGAAAATCTACAATTTTGTCAAGGTCTCCTATGAGAACACATATGTACACGTTTAGTATCTACACACTCAAAACACTGATTTAATTAAATTATTTTCTATACACACAACAATTTGCTACTTCGAATATATACAAAAGTACACGGTTCTCCAAATCGTGGTTTTATAATACTTTTTAAAATTCAAAATGTAATCGGTAAAGGTCTATAAAATGCAATTCCTGTTCAGTTTGTAGTTGAAGTGAAAATTATACATAATTATTGTGAAGCTTGTACAAAAATGTGAAAGAACATATTTGAGAAGGTCCGTGTTTCGTTTCAAATATTTTAATCCAAATTTGGCACTTTTATTACTTGTGATTTTAAAAACATATTTGTACATACAGTCGAAATTATTTGCAACAACATGCAGTTGCCTACATTAAGTATGTAAATGGTAATCTTCTTAAATAAACCAGTTTTTTAAGCTGAAATAAAAGACAAAAATATATATCGTTTTAAATATTTCGACTGTATTTCAAAATCATAAAAATCAAAGTTAAATAAGTCCTTCTTAAAGTCTGTTTCATTTGAATTATATTGTTATTTTACGACCTCGAAACTTACGAAAGATTACTCTACAGATTAAAACTTTACTCAAACACAACAGACTGGTCAGGGCATCGAACCCAGTAAATGGCTTTTGGTTAGAAAAACAGACTAATTTTTCCGATTGTTAATAATATAACTTCACAAGTAATTGACAAACAATAAATAACCGTTTTTTTTGAGGACTTATTAACCTTTGATTTCATAAAACAAAAGTTTTACAACACTGAGAACTGTAAACACCCAAGAAATCATCGTGAAACAAAGTATCAAATCCTTTCTTGCGCTTAAGTATCTATTTTAGGCTACGTATGTACACTGCACGCTCACTGACGTCACTCACTGTCCAACACTGGTCCTGTGCTCCTGGTCACAGCCGCTTCACCTGACACAATGCTCTTGAAGGAGATTCCCGTGTTTGGTTTTGAGGTTACAGAACGGTAATCATTATAAAGGCTGATTATTTATTAATATGATAATCATTAAATGAACACTAAGGAAATATTCTACAGCAACGAATACTTGATCATTTACAAGTAAACATGAAATTGTAACAGAAGATAGAACTTGTAATAAGTTGATATCAGTAATTGATAAATATAATGAATGTATCAAACTGTAATTTGCAATTTTACGCAGAATTACCACTTAATGTGAGAAAACTGTAATAAGATTGCAACATTAAAGTTAAATGTTACTTTCAAAGAGAGATTCGTAAATATAGAGATACCCAAAAAATAGTTAAAAATAAAAGAATCTGGTTTTAACGCATGACCCTTACAGAATTCGTTCAACAATCGATATTCAATTAATAAATACCTATTATAAAATTAAACAAAACAAACTACGTTCTCAAAAACCATCCGCATTTTAAAACCGTCTGTCACCTAACCCAACCAACCCTCGAACCTAATCGAAATACATCTCCTCCTTGAACATTGTCTCGTGGTAAAGCTGTGGGAACTTCTACCAGGCCCTGCCCTGCAGCGGTAGGTACCCTGAGCACTGCTGCTGGTAGGCGGTGGGCTGGCGGTATGTGGACACCAGTGGGTTGCTGCAGGCCGCCTGCGAGGGCTGCGGCGCCGCGTACCCCGACGTGGGGGTGGCGCAGTGGCTGTGCGCGGGGGAAGAAGACTCCCCGGAGCCACAGGGCTTCCCGTCCTTCACCAGGACTGGCACCGCCACTCGACGTGGTGAGGATGACGACTGTTGGAGAGAAAGGGTATTATGTTCTTGTCCGAGCGGAGTGGTAGAGAAAGATGTCTTATGGCCTAGTAGCGTAGTGCTGGAGCAACGGAGGGAAATTGTAGGTAGGCTGCTGTAATTATGTCGAAAGGTAGAAGATAACTGTCTTATGCCAGTCGATTCGATCTGAAAGGCATTGTACTTAACATCAGGAGTTGATCATTTGCCGAATCAAAATAATAATCATCTAGATTTGTGTTTACATGCTAATAGCTAAACAAAAAACATCGTAACACTCGATAAAAATCTCAGCACACAATTATTAAATACATTTAATTACTACACATTTATTCAAAGACATACACGAGCCCCGAAAACCCCAAATTAAAATTAATTCCACACCCGCTGAGTCTGTCGACAAGTCAGGGAGTCCGCCTACGCCCTCGCAAATTGAGGTAATTGTAGGCGGCATCGCCACTCCCCGCCAGACCCCAGACCCCGCTAGACCCCATACCGACCCCGCCAGTCCCCGCGAGACCCCGCTAGCATTGTTCACAGCTTGTTACGGATATAATACCTCCTCGGCCAAATACTTGCGTGATTTTTGAGTTTTTGTCGATGTGAATGCGGGCTTACATTGAAGTTGCTTTTCGCACCATGTAGCTTTTAATATTCAAGTGGTCATGAAGAACATTATTGTTGTTAGTAGCGATACCATCTTTTAAGTTTTCCTATTTTATTTTTGTCGATTTTTATCTAGACTCTAGAATAATTACGTCAATTTTTTCGTCCAAATGGATAAATTTTATCCCAATAATTGTATTTATAACGAAAACAAATACTAAAAATACTACTAAAAATCAATTTCCTAGTAGTTAATATAAATTAATACGCTTCCGAAACAGCCTTTCTTAAATTTGAAGTCATTAAATATACAACAACTATCTCAATATATCCCAAGGATTTCTTTCTTAAAATCAAGATCTATTTCTTAAAATGTAAATTCGTTATTGGCCGTAAGATAAGAATACCAGCTGTATTAAAGTAGAATTAAGGGCTGTGGATTTTCAATAAATAAAAAAAATTACATCCAACTGTTACTAACTCTACCTTTAAAACCTAACAATCCTAAACACCGTAAATAAATCGTAAAACGTAAATAAATATAACGTAAATAAGCATAAATCTAAGAAACCATAATCCTAAACACCGACAATTTTCAACAATCACCAAAAGCCAACAGAAAGTACGAATATCAAAGTATCAACAAAAATAAATCCCCTTTCTAAGCCAGCAAACCAAAGCAACTGGCGATTAAAGAAACAATCGCGCGAAGTTTGCGGGCGCGGCTCGAGTGCCGCTCCACTAGCGCCGACTCAGCGGTTCTATCACTTTAATATTCATTATTCATTAGCATTGTGCGATTATAATGCAAAAATGCAGATTTAGCTACGGGATTTTTTTAATTCATAGATAGCGGTAGGTTGTCTATGGATATTGGCGGGTATATTATTTATGACTTTTTTTTTCTATTTTTCAATGCCATAAAAGGCATTCGATGTGTAAGTATTATGAGTGTTAACGAATGTCGGTTATTACCTACTTATTATCAAGAGAGCTTTTTACCAACAATAAGTATCTAAAAATGGAAGGTTAAAACAAAGTACATACTACTGAACAAATCTTGTGTCTATTTTTGTACTTGTTAGATGTAATTAATCACTTGTTCTAAATTAAAATTGGATATTCTAGAAATAAGGTCCTTTTTCTGGCATTTGGCCTTTTGTTGCCTTAGTAAATAGTAGTTATATACATTTTACTTTAACTTCAAACAATGCATCAAAATACAAAATATTAAGGATAGAACTAATGTTAAACTTTAATTTCTTTCCTACTTTCATGCATTAGAATGGAACAAACTTATGACAACAAAGACAGACAACATCACATTACCTATGTCATGCGAAAAATTCTTTTGTATGGACCAACTTAACTTTGTAACATTTTTGTTGCTAAGTACTTTGCTCAAAGAATTACTCTCAAAGCTAGTACTTGGAGATTCTTGTAAATACAACGAAAAAGAATGAACGGTCTTGTAACGTTAATTATACAAAAATAACAAAATTTCAGTAAGTCCTGCTTTGTTTTTGAATAAAACTACTTTGGCATTAGACCTTTTAAAGTTTCTCAAGTAGCCTAATTACAAGACATGAGTGTTTCAATTAGCTAGGAGACGTCTTTACTTCAGTTTGTGGAAATTGAATTTAAAATGTAACAACGTAACCACTTTTCAATTATCTTTTTTTTGTGTTGTAATTAGTGCTTCTACCAAAGCAGTTTTCCAAATAAGTGGGTACGTTAGTTAAGATTTTAGAATTATCTATCAATACATTTTGATCTTATTTTATACAGAGTATACTGGTACTAACTAACCAACCATAGCATTATTACGTGGATATCAATTATCTCATTTATTGCTTGTGGTGGAGTCACAGTGTTGCCCTACAGTGAGAATGAGCCGAATCTAGCACCGTTGTGTCATAGACAAAGAAACAATGTTTTTGCAGCCGTTTCGTTCCGTGGGAGGAATTGCCAGGCTCGATAACCATTCCTTATATTTCCTTTCCTTACTCTCCCATTTTGAGAGGCAACACACCTACGATCCAAATATTGTAGACATTCATAGGCGTTGGTGATTACTTACCTCGTAAGCTCATTTGTTGAACTTATAAGTACAATAGAAATAATAAATGTGTTGTGTTGTCTCTGTCAATCTCACCTGATTGTGTTGGTTCTGTTCCGCCATGGCTTTCTCCTTCGCCTGCCGCTTGCATTTGTAACGGTGGTTCTGGAACCATATTTTGACCTGCAACAAAACATTTCGATAATATTCTCATATTACATTTTAGTAGCGTAGGAAGTCCACCCACAAGGTGGTCAGACGACCTGGTAAAGGTCGCGGGACGTCGCTGGATGCAGGCTGCCTCCAACAGGTCACTGTGGAAATCATTGAGAGAGGCCTATGTTCAGCAGTGGACGTCCTTTGACTGATGGATGGATATTATAGTAGGTCCTTCGTATACAAGAGGCCGAATTATGTGTAGCGCTGTAATTTATTATAAATTTCAGCTGTTAGTGTTCCAGAGACTTGAGGCCAATCCTGTAGTGTACCGGTTAAAAGAACATAGAAGCCAGTCAGATTACTGGGCTTTAAGAAACAAAACCTAATATCTTTGAGTGTAGTCCAGTCTTAATAACAAGATCTAAATGGCGGAACTCCTGTTTACGGACAAGCGTAGCGCTCGTCTCATTATCCAAAAATCTATGACTTTCCCTCTTTAACCTCAATGTTTGTAAGTGGATTGACGAAGCAATAAATATGCATATCATGGGAGAGTTACAGTCGCGCAGATTTCACTGTCGACTTCGCTAAAGAATCGGAATTGTTTGTTCTAAATAGAGATAAGAATTTAACAGAATAGCATATGGTGATTGGTGAGTGCTCACCTAAGTATAAATTACATAGATACATTAACTCCCGCTTTTTCCCCAGAAGGGGTAGGCAGAGATGCTACCAAGACACCCACGTTTTGGCCTTGTGTGTTCCGTCCAACAATGTGGTAGCGGGCAAGCCTATCCCCATATCCGGCACCTGACCCCGTGCTGATAATGAATAGAAAATCCAGTATCATTTTGCCCGACCCAGGATTCGAACCCAAAACCTCAGCGTTGCAATCCTACCGGAGTATACCTGCGCCACCGAGGCAGTCAATATAAATTATGATGTATTTTTTGATCCGTCGCCAACGGTAAATATTGTATAGCCAGTGATGGTATTTTCTAAGACTACTTCGCTGGAGCAAGGTGCGTCAGACTACGTTGGGGAAATTTATAGCTTTACTTTCTTCCTTAAGATTATTTACTGCTAAATCAGCTTCAATATCCTTGTATAAAAATAATTTATTTAATTACATAACTCTTACAATTATCTTCAAATACAAATTCAGTTATTTCCGAAAATGTACATACATACATACATACATACATAAACTCACGCCTTTATCCGCGAAGGGGTAGGCAGAGGCGCCACCAGGACACCCACATTTCGCCTTGTATGTTCCGTCCCACGATGTGATAGGGGCGAGCCTATCGCCATATCGGGCACAAATTCCTGACTCCGGGCTGATAATGAATAGAAAAATCCAATATCACTTTGCCCGACCCGGGATTCGAACCCGAGACCTCAGCTTTGTAACCGTACCGTAATACAACTACGCCACCGAGGCAGGCACCGAAAATGTAGTTATGAATTTATCGGAATTCTATTAATTAGTCACTTTGCCCATTATCGTATTTAGTTCATTGAATACCTACACGTGTATTCAAGTTACAAATACAAATGTTAGACTCGCGATTTTAATTTGAATCTACAATACGTTAGAATGTAGCATATGATTAAGTTCCACGAAGCTACGAGCTCTTCACCTCTTGTAAATGTACTATAACTAAAAATTTTACGGTAGATAATGGCTCTGAAATAAATCGTAATTCAGGCAAAATGTATTAATGCTTATGTATTCTAATAAATAATTGAAAATCTAGACAATAACCCAATAGTTTTCGTTTTGTTTCTACGGCGCGGCGCGGCGTTAGTTATCCGCTGAAAGCTACGCACTCAAATTAGAAAGAAGAAAAGAATAAGCGAGCGCATCCAGCAGGCGCGGGTAAGTACGTAGCGCGAGAAAGCTAGTAAATCATGTAAATATAATGAATACTGCTTCAAACATCCCCCGTTACCGTCTAAGCGTAGCTTAGTGTCAAAAATCAACAGCCGACGCGAGCGAACGTGACCTCTCTGGAATTAGCGCTGGAGCGCTCGGCTCGTCAACACTCCACGTTAATGACGCCGGCACAAACAGCCTCGCGGAGACGCGCTGCACCGCGCCCGCGCCTCGCCCGCCTTTGTCTCGCACACACGCACGCACTTTATTCATTATTTATACATCGAGAGCCTTTCCGGCGTGTTTATTCTTCGAAATGGAAGTGGCCCAGCGCGGACGCGCCGCGGAAACGCTCGCGCGCAAATACACCGGCCATTTTGTTACGCGAGCCCCGTTACCGAAACAAAATGGTGTTACATCGCGCCAGTGGCCGCGCCGTAGTACGAGTAGCGCTGGCGAGACTGTAGTCTGCTCGTTTGTTATTTTTCCACGTTTATCAGGACGGTAGCTCGACGTGGAGCGCCTTTGTCCCGGCAGGCGCGTCGCTCGCTTATTTATGTAGTAGGTGAGGGTTAATGAAGGCGGGCCGTCGGCGGGCGACGCTTATTGCACTCCGTCGAGCCTCGGACGCTCTCGTGTCGAGCACTTTCTTTTCAATCTCCTTGTGCATAATGCTCGGTGTTGCCTCGCACGCACTCTCCACCCGAGAGCCATTCACATATTTGTTCTACGTGTGTTGTATCTCGTGTGACGACACATTTCGGCTGTGTCCGAGTGCCTTTGCCTACTTGACTACTTTACATCTACTTAACCGCCGAGCGTGATGTTTTTCTAATAAACCTCGGCGGCCCACTCGGCTACCGGCGCCGCCCACCGCGCGCATGTTCCCACAAGTCGATTAAATTTTGACCAAATTGGTAGATTTTGAGCCAAAAAAATTCGAGCAACACTCGTTCATTAAAATCAAAATGGCGGCCACCCAGCGCGCTGTCGGACGGACAATACGGGTCGGGTTAGGCGCCAATGCGTTTTATTTTACACATATTCGTGTTTAATTAAATGATAGTCCTTATTTTGTGCGTGTTAAGGTTGTTATTGTGCGGTTTAGAGAGGCATTGTGCAGCATCCGAGTGCGGGCGCGTAGGTGTCCGATTCCCGCGAACGATGACTTGTAACATTTAGCGACAATTATTATAAATAAAGATGGTTTCTTGTTTGTTTAGCTCTTCATTTGGTGCAGTGGTTTTTTGTGCGATGGGTCCTCGTTTCGACTCGGACACGCGATGACAGCTTGTCAGTGGAATAATAGACTTGTATTATGGCTGACTTATAAACCAAAATCTTCGTGGTGCCCTATGATTACAAGTAAAATATTTTATAACAGATTTTATTACTGTAAAAAATATCATATCAGAATTACGACTCACGTACAAACTAATCCACAATTAATTAATATCTTCAAGCAAATAATTAAGTAATAAGGATAGTGCTAGTCAACACATTGTCTTAGTAATTTCACCTTTGCTTCAACCATCGTAACTACGTATATAAGCAGTAAACGCCAAGTGAAATAGCATGTTAAACACAATGATTAGACATTGCATTTCATAAAGATTTAAATACATTCTCATTTTGACGCCTCCGTGGCGTAGTTGGTTAGACGCCGGCTGTGAAACGAGAGGTCGCGGGTTCGATCCCCGCACCGAGACATATGTTTGTGTGAACCATAAGTATTTATTTCGCGTCTAGGTGTTTGGGAGACCGAAAAATCTCTCGTAGTTCCTGATACCCACGACACAAGACTCGATCTTAGTGTGGGGTCAGGACTATGTATGTGACTGTTGGGTGTATTTATTTATATTTAATATCTATGCTACAGAACAAGTTCGGAGTGAATGATAAGTGTCATAGAGAATAAGTATTGATTTTTAGAAGTGGAAAACTTATAACTTATACGTGGACGTCTACCGTTCGAATATTCGTCGTGTCGAAGCATAGAATAACCCCTTGGTCATAGTGATCCATGTACAAATGAATCTGGTTTTGTATTCGTTATTTTTACGAAAGATAATCATCTCAGACCGTTGGACTCTACCTAATCTACATTGCATTTACGATCAGGCGCAGTGTGATAAAATTTTCGTGGTGGTATAAAAAGACCCATGTAATGATAGTTTCTATGGTCCTAATTGACAGTAATGATATGTGACCTTTCCTCTTGCTACGTTATCTTTTAATTAAACCAAATTACATCAGCTACTGATCATGATGATGATGATGATGATGAAATCAGCTACTGGCCACTAGCAAACAAAACACACCTTACGAAATTAAAATTTTCAAATCGGTTGTCATTCTCACGCGTCGCAACAATGGGCGCTTGTCGCATCGCACAGAAATTGTGTCGAACGCTGTGTAAACACCGGAGTTGACGGCGCATCAATGCTCTTCATTTATTTTGTAACTTATAAAAATATTACATCAATATTTTCGACCTTATTCCGTAGACAAAATTCAAAATTAACGGTAAGGTGTTTTGATAGCTGCGTCGCGGTGCTGTCAGAGCAGAAAATGGAATGTACCTACGTGAGTGAATGTGGCTTTTGGATTTTCGTGGATTATCGGTGAATATTTTTACAGGTGATTTTGATTTCGCGTTTTGTGGTGGTGAATATAGGAGCGGCTTTTTGAATGTATTCGTATTGTAAGGTTTATTGTAACTTCTACATTTTGTATTTATTTTTGATCGGCCAGATATAAGTCATTATTCCCAAGGTTGTTGTTCATCTGATAGGAGACCTTTGTGAATATTTTCCTCTTATCCTCCCCCGATAACTTCAAGGGGGTAAGATGGTGGCACCTTCTCAATTGAGCCCAGCATCGTCTCTACCACTTAATCTTAATTCATATTATTTTTTATGGTAAATAGGAGATGAGTTGAGCTCCAGATGAAACGGTAAAAAGCATCGGTTTATAGAGACTGCCTAGGAATCAAATCAAGCCGAGTGGCAACTGGCACCTTGTTTGAAAGATGTTAAATTATGGTCTAGCTGTCGTGTTTTATGTGATTTAGATAGTTTTAAGCCCTATTTCCACGGAAATCTATAGAATAAGTGACAGGAAAAATGTACATGTATGCCATTAAAAAACGACGCCTAAAAAAGACAAAAAAAACCTTTTGACATAATCGCGTCATGTGTGTTACTATGGAATAAATTGTCTAATCTGTGGTTAGACTCTACCACCTATAAAGCAAGCTATTGTTACTTCTTTCTTCGCTTAAATCGAAATCTCTATTTAACGATTGAGCCAAGTCACGGAGAGTGGGTTGGCATGACTTGTAATTAAGCAAATACACGGTAGGAACGCCCCATCGCAAGAGTTTTAGACGAAAGCAAATGTTGACACAGCAATCAAACAAAATTAATATTGTGTTTGTACAAAGTGGTTCTAATGCGCAACCTATGAGTTACTGTACTTTATAATATTTTTGTTTGAAATGCGCGTTGTTTGCTTTTGCAGACGGATTAAGCAATAATTGTGGGGCGATGTGGAATGAGAAATGTTTATTAACTTTTAGTTCCGTGTTTTGGGAGTAATATAATATTGACAGTAATATAAATTTGACAGCTTCCGTGGAGCAGTAGGTTGAAAGCCGGCTATACAGCAAGAGATCGCGGGTTCGGTTCCCGCATCGAGACAAATGTCTGCGTGTCCCATAAGTACTTGTTTTGGGTTTGAATTGCGGGACTGTGTGTGTATTGTGTGTGACTATGGTGTTTTGCGACATATATATTGTAACTTTTAAATAATGGTTAGCTTCAATTTAATAGGCGATATTCTTAGTCACACAATTGTGGACTAATATTCCAAAAAATATTATAAACAAATTGCGTTCTGAGACAGAAGTATATTGATCCTAAGCAAATGGGGATTCATAATACACCGGAACGATTAGATAAACCCAATATAATGGGTGCGTACCTGCCCCGCTGATCAGGTGCATCATCCCTTCATAAAGCTAATCCCTCACAATAACCCCAGCAAAAACTGCATTCAAATAATATAATCTCTAGCAAATTGCCCAGATATTACAATAGCAATAAGACGCCAAACGAAGCGAAAATATTATAATTTTGAGGTTATTTCAAATCCACAAAACCGCGGGAAGCCGTGACTCCGTTTTAATTTGTTTTGACATATCAACCGCGCTGAATAGCCGCGTTCGAATTACGAACAATGATACCATAAACAATTTTGCTTTTTTTCAAAGCCAGATGATTTCTTTTCGGTAAACGTATGACAGGAAGTGTATTGAAATCCCACGGAGATTTGAGGATTAGAAAAAAGTGAAGTGGGATTATTGGAAAATTATAGGGCCGCGATGAGCCGCCGCGCCGGCGGCTTCCACTTTACATCGCCGTGGCTTAAATAATGATGATGGGTTAATTTTATATTCGCAATCTTTGTTGCTTTGTGAATGGGTTCTGAAGCGGTTTTGTATTTGATTTCTATTTACCTGTATTTTGGAATGTGCTATTCATTTGCGTTTCTATTTGTTATGAATGTAAATAAACTTTGGGAGTTATTTATAGTTAATTGATTATGCGCAATCGGAAATAAACAAACCTCAGTAAATAAGTTCGAGTCCCGGGAGAGGAACGGCCGTTTTTATTGGATATTTGCAATTTTTTTTTTTACTTTTTCCGAATCGAACAAAATATGTAGAATAGTCCGTTATTGAAATTCAATATTGTAAGTAAAATATTGAATGACTAATTGTTTTAGTAGCTGGAGAACAGTGTTTTATGGACAAAGAAGAGATTGATAAATAAAAGATATATAGAGTTGGGAAGAGAATTTTCAAATATGTTTGTCCAAATAATGGCACTAACTTGAAATTGTACTGCCAGTTAGTCTAGAACTCTGTGAACCTGTGCAATTCACTTACGAATTATAAATCAATATCTTACCACTAAGGTTTTGAACCCATCCATAAAAGTCTTCGCCCCAAGTATGACTTCTCAAAACAAGCAATCAATTTATATTGATAAAAAAATAACTTCAACAAAGGGGAACAAGAAAATCGTAAAACAAAACGCAAACGTCGCGACAACTGCCAGATGGAATTGACAATGACATGTGTCAAATTATGTAAAATGGCTACAATTTCGCATTGCAGCGAACAGCGACTGTATTGTTTGAATCATGTGCCACCATTATCTTATTGGTCTCGTTTATAATGTCGGGCGCCCGCATGCGCTACATCCGCCGCGCAGAGACAACAGCCATAGAGTACGTGACCATAGACAATGAGGCATGATTGTGTTGCACGCCTAGCGAACGCTTTTGTGCCTTTTTTTGGGGAGTTCCCATGGTTGGAGGTTGACGACCCGGGTTTTAGGCGAATAGTTTGATGATGCTAATTTTATCGTTTATGAAATAATGGCCTTTGTTTAGCTCAATTTAAAATTAAACAAGTATAGAGTTCAAATACGTAACATAACTTTAAAACACTATGTAAACTATGAAAAAGCGTATAAATTTATCCGAATACGTACTCGACCAAAACGTATAAAAAAGTAATTTCCATAGAGACATAATTTAAATCTACTCAACTGATTAAACAAAATCACTAACCCTCATTCCTTTTAAATGTTCACAAAACAATGACCACAGATTAAAATGGATCGAATTAAAAAGAAAACAATTATGTGATGGAGTGGCTGAGTCCTCCGGGAGCGGCGGGACCGGGAACATCGAAATTTACTTAAGTTAAATAACGAAACGCGAACCGTCTGTTTGGCAAATACGAGCGAATATTGTGGCTCGGTTTATTGCCGCTGCTGTTTGCTCGGGCTATGAATATGCAAGCCTTTGCTTTCTAAACGGACTTTAAATTTAAATTATTGAGGTTTTTGTGGCTAGGATTGGTGCTGGCTTTTAGCAGTTGTTTGGGGTTTAAGGATAAAGCCAGGTGATGAGAATTTCTTTATACTGTGTTAGCGGATGGAAATAATTGATAATGGCTTCTTAGATTTACGCGAATGTTACACATTGAAATAAAACTGTTTTTACGGATTTTATCGCGATTTGGTTTAATTTTTCAGTCAGTCCGCCCCGTGACCACGAAAGCTGTAAAGTAATCAAAACGTCGGGAAGTTAAAAAATGTAAAAATTAAACCAAATCGCGATAATCCGTAAAAATAGTTTTATTTCAATAATTGATAATTTCTTTGAAGATCTTGAAAAGATATTCTTCTTGTTAAGAAGTTCTAAATGAAGCCGGCGAGAAACTAGCTGGGTAATGAGGGGGTACGATGACAGTAAAGTCGCTTGTGGAGTTAGCAAGATCTCTACGGTAGGTATACAGGTTTCCTCCATAAGACTTAAATTTTTGTGGTAATGAGGAAGCTAAATATGGCCTCTTGCACTTTCATTTAAGTTAAAATGAAACTAATACAAACAAATAGTAGTAAAATAATCAGAGTTATGAGAATATCAGCACTTGAACTAAAAAAGCTGTCTTCAAAACTGGCAATTAAAAACAAACCTAGCGATAAAATCCTTAAAATTTCGTTATATTACAATAGGTAAGTGAATACACCCAACAGACACATACATAGTCCTGACCCTCACTAAGATCGAGTCTTGTGTCGTGGGTCTCAGAAGTTACGAGAGGCTTTTTGGTTTCACAAACACCCAGACCCAAAACAAATACCTGTGGATCACATAAATATTTGTTTCGGTGCGGTGTTCGAACCTGCGGCCCCTCTTTTCACAGCCGGCTTCTTGCCAACTGCGCCACGGAGGCTGCCAAATGTATAAAAATCGCGTGAACATAACAAACTATTAAACAAAATCTCACACGATATATCCCATATTTCAAACGCACGCCCCCTACAATAAAACGATATAAAATATTTGAATTTGAATAAAAACAATTTGTTTCGCGATCGTCCCCTGCCCCTAATAAATGCGAGTGACAGCTAGGGGACATGACCGCTGGCCGCCCGTGTAATGTCTGATTTAAGCTGCTGAGGGGGTTGAACAAGACCCTGAGGCTACCTTCAAGGTATTGCGAAGACATTGTGTTAGTGGACATATGGACAATCCCCTGAGGTTACCTGCAAGATTGTTTAAAGACATTGTTCTCAAACTGGATTGAATTTGTGAACTAGAATGAGACATGAGTACAGAAGTAATTATTATTGCTCTTAGGAAAATTAGGTCTATTTCATGATTGTAGAGTGACAAAATTTATTTATGATACGTAGTTAAGATTTAGTATAAAGTAGAAACTACTAAGGATTTTGTATGCTTAGTTTGAAATAATGTAATCCTGTTCTCATAAATTGTTGCAGTAAACTTAAATGGTTTTAAAAAAAAAAAAAAAATTTGATTGCAAATGTCAAGATCACCAAGTTAAACAAGTGCTCTGCAAATATGGATCTAGTCATGTTAGTACTTATGGAAATAAACACGAGCCAATATTGAAATTGTGATTCATATGTAAGTAGTTTACAATAATCAAGATCAACAAAATTAAGCACCAGAAAATGTCCCACACACTGGCACCGACAAACGCGGTCAAGTGAATTATTATTAGCTATAGATTCCAATACAGCGTGTCCGAGATGTGAACCAATTAATTTGCGGACAATGCCGCGGCTAATCCGAGCATTAGCGCCGCGCTACGCTCGCGCCACACCCGCGCCACATGCCACGCTCGCGCCACGCCCGCCATTGTCCCGCGTTTGTTTTGGCTCGCACCCAAACGCGCGGGAAATGTTGTTGACACCATCAAAATGGAGATTATTCATGGATGTTTGCCACCCTTTGTGCCGGCTACACGGCCGCGTATGAAATTTATATTGACACGGCGCGGATTATCGACGCCATTGTCGAATGTTGAATTGTGTGGGAACGCGTGCTGGTGACAGAAATATTAATGCAGTAATTTGGTCGGTGAAAATCGAAGGAAACGTTTAAAGGTATCCGACGAGGCGAGATACAAGGTTAACAAGTTAACCGCCTTTTGGTGTTTCGATGTTTGGAGCCCGGGGCACCGGGGGCGGAGGCCTATTGTGGCAGTGATTTATGGCCGGGTGTCGGTTGTCGCGGGCACGCGCCGCCGCCGGCTACGCCCCCGCTGCTTGTTAGCGCTACCCACAATAAACACGATAACACATCTATTGGAGCACTGTAACGCTTTTATCTCAACTTGTATCTATTGCTTACTGAATTAGAAAATTGTCTGTTAAGTGTTTCAAAGGGTCTTGTCTAAGTTTTGGGACTCTTTAGTTCATATGTGAAAATGGTGTTAAGTTTTTTTTTATATTTTAGGCTGTTGTACTGAAACTGAAACATGTCATTTTTGTCTGGGTCACTAAATGTGGGGGTTTTACACCTTATTTACCTACGACGGTCGTTATTCGAGCTTATACGAATATCCATCGACATTTCTAAGAATATTCATCTGTATTAATCAGTGCTTAATAAAACAATTATTATAATAATCCACAAGTAATTCTAATGTTTACACAATACGTTACGTCCTACTATCAGATTTTTGAGTTAATTCACGTAATTGGTGTTTTCTGAAATTTCACAACAAATACATGTAACAAATGCAAGACAAATTAAAGTTCACTTACTTGTGTTGGCGTCAAGTGTATGAGGGATGCTAGGTGCTCCCTCTCCGGCGCCGACAGGTACTTCTGCTGCTTAAACCTTCGCTCCAGCTCGTACACCTACGGAAAAACGTACACTTTAACACACATAGACAAAGATATTTTTGTATTGTACTGGCCCATATACCTACATCATATATCCCTCTGCAGGGCACGGGGCTACTCTACAATCGAGACTACTCTACAATATAGTCCACCACGCTGGCCTAGTGCGTGTCCTGGTTGCATATCTGCCTAACCCTTCTAGGAAAAAGGCGTGAGTTTATGTATGTATGTAAAATCCGACAGTTTCCCGTTTGGGCGATTGTGCTCCAAGTTCAAGACCACATCCTATCTACGTAAGTTTGTAAGTTAGGTTCGTAACTTTAACTATAGCGCTCTCGCATCGAGCTCTTAAAGCTTAGCAACTTAGCACCACATGGTCTAGTGACTCAGCATTACATTAGGGATCGTGGGGTACTGCGCTCAGTACCCAGGGTGGTACCCGATGTTTTGATTATAAAACTATTAAAATTCCAAATGTTTCCGCTTTTATTCTGATGGCGTAACGGAAAACAAATCTTAGATGGTGCAGTGTTTACGACATTGTATTTCTGTACTGAAGATATCAGTTTCGAAGCCCTCACGGGTAGTGTGTCTGTGGCCTACGGATATTCATCCACATCTTAAATTAAAATAAGCTTGATGCCAGAGCAGATCGCTACATAGAAAATACAAACGAAAATAAAATCTAGTCCAATTTGGCTAATAACAATAAGGTAGGATGGAGAAATAAAAATATATTCTGGCTTAAAGACATAATAATACCTGCAATTTACATCAAAGAAAATCTTAAAACGGTATTATTTAAATAGGTTGCGTAATTTTAATCGTATAACCCTTATTTGTGTTTTGACCTTGAAACAAAACGTACCTAGTTTTATTTTTAATCAAATGTTTCACTCGTCGGCCTAGAAACAAGTATTCCTCTTTACCTCTTAAGATTTTTTATCATTTGAAAGCGATAATGTCTCAAAATAAACTTTAAAAATCTCCTAATTGTATACACATGAATCTATAATATTAACTCAACACGCAGGACTAGTCACAAAGGCTAAAAAACGAACTGGCAACGAGAATTCCGGGAATAGAATTAATTACACAGACGGTGTAACTCGGGCTCCGCTGGGCGGGGCTCCGGATGTGGGCGGGCGCCGCCTAGGGGTAGGGGGCAGGGGGTGGAGGGGAGGGCACAAGGGGGGCACTCACCCTCGCAATTAAATAGCCTACCTTAACGTAATTTGGGCTTAGCCGGTAATATTATACGTTTAATTTTACGTATGTATCTTGGCGGGGGAGTTTTCAGTGCGAGTTCTGTATTTTGGGTATTAAATTAATTTAAGATTTTGTTGGGATAGAAATGTTTAATTTTGACACGTTAAACTGCTGGGCTTTGGTGTTCCTGTGTTACATGTCTAGTCTAGTGACAGACTTTTTAAACTGGTTACGGATGTTTTGACACAAGCGAAGTGCAATTGAGTATCCACTACATATACTGAGAAATTTTAGTGACTGCCTCGGTGGCGTAGTTGTATTACGGTACGGTTACAAAGCTGAGGTCTCGGGTTCGAATCCCGGGTCGGGCAAAGTGATATTGGATTTTTCTATTCATTATCAGCCCGGAGTCAGGAGTTGTGCCCGATATGGCGATAGGCTCGCACCCTATCACATCGTGGGACGGAACATGCAAAGCAAAATGTGGGTGTCCTAGTGGCGCCTCTGCCTACCCCTAAGGGGATAAAGGCGTGAGTTTATGTATGTATGTAAATTTTAGTACGTCGCCGGTCGATACAACTATGCCGGCTCGCTCAACACTGAATCTACACAGGCTGAAGCCAAAACGGGATCGACTTGACTTACTGTGATGGATTTTTCGCTTTTTTAACGGTGGCGGTTATTCGGATAACTATATTTTATCATTCGTATCAGCTACAGGGTCTCCGAGAATGTTACTCATAGAATGAAAAGGAACAGCAAAGTTACGTCATGTCGGTTTTTGAGTCATAGTGTAACGACCTTTGTCAATTTTACTGGTGGTAGGTCTCTCATATGGGAGAAGCCCCCTGGGTAGGTACCACCGCAATGTCTATTTCTCCAACAAACAGCAGTGTAAAGGCACTGTTGTGTATCAGTTTGAAGGACATTGTATCCAGAGTAACTACTGGATATAATGAGACTTAATATCCCATGTCTCACGATGGCGAGCGCAGTGAAATTCCAAGCATTGCTTTGTAAATATTTTTTTTGTTTCTTTTTTTGGTGTTAAATTTTGCTACTGTGCAAGAGCGGTCCTATGGCTTACCATCAGGCGAATGGTATGCTCGTCTCGCCATTAATTGTAATAAACGTAAACTAGACAATGGTTCTAGGTATGACTTTAAATTAAAAATCAGTGAGGTTCATCAATCATTTTTATTGACTCTGGAAAAGTTGAGTTTGAAGTTTGCGCGTTATAAGCGAAATAATTGTGCAACTTGTTTAAACATTTATTAGATCACCCCACTCATGCTTGCGATAAGGACCGCTGCAAGACTTCTGGTTGTATGATAATACAATACAATATTCTTTATTGTAAACCAATACAAAGAAGTAAATTACAGAAAAAAAACAAAAAACAAAAATGGTATTACAAGTGGCGGTGTTATCGCTTGGAGCGGACACTTCCAGACAACCTTTGTATGGATAATATCAGAAGTTGGTGCCAAATAATACATATGATATTAGATCCGTCCACGTAGCGACCATCGCGTACGATAATGGAAAACCCATCACGGTGACCATGCAAGCGTTTCATGTTCTAGTTTCAGTCTATGTAAATCTACACGGTTTGGCATCATTGTGCCGTGTAGCGATATAAACAAAGAGTATACCTTTTCGCTTTATACCTTACCTCGCAGGGGATACTATAAGAACTGTATTGCACTAAACATCAGCTGCAATGCAATCATTAAATAAATACACCCAACAGTCACATACATAGTCCTGACCCCACACTAAGATCGAGTCTTGTGTCGTGGGTATCAGGAACTACGCGAGACTTTTCGGTCTCACAAACACCCAGACCCAAGACAAATACCTTTGGGTCACATAAATATTTGTCCCGGTGTGGGGATCGAATCCGCATCCTCGCGTTTCACAACCGGCGTCTAACCAACTGCGCCACGGAGGCTGTTGTACAGATTTGGGTTACTCTACAAGGGAATACAAATATCTGGCTACCACCGCCTTTACGACCTCCGGCAATGTTACAACCCTTCCAAAAATATATCACTTTATTAACACCTAAATAAAACTAGTGTCTAACTACATTTAATAAAATAAAACGTATCAGAAATTGGAGTAGAGTGTACATAAAGAGAATGAGTAACCATAGCAGCCCCCTCTGCAATAAAACCCGCGTGATGCGATCAAACCACCCCTGCAGCGCCACATTCAGAGAACACACAGGTTGGAGACATACTGCGTGTGTTTAAATTGTAGAGATTGTATGTCACTTAATAAGATACATCGGTGGTAAGAAGTTTGAATCCCAGGTCGGGAATGATCGTGAACTTTGTATACTAACTTTAATAAGTCTAATGAAAGAGTTGTCGGTATCTGTGTTTAGAGTAACATTCAATAGTACCTATGATGTAATTTTCATTATAAATCAATAGTATCATGTAATTTTCATTATCTGTTGCTGTAATGGCTTATCAGTGGATTTTGGGCTCAAAGAGAGCGTTTACGATTCCCAAAGGGGTTCTATTGGTAAAATCGGTATTTTAGTTATATCGCGTCTAACGGCACTTTAAACTTTTAAATATTCATATAGTTGCCAGATAAATATTCTTTACCAATTTTTCATCTCAATTAAAATTGCTCTCAGATGATTGACGTAGGAATTAAATTCACAAAAACCATTGATAAATCGACCTCCAGTCGGATGCGAGTAGCGCAGTGCGTGGCGACCTTTACGCAGGCACCCCGTGCGTATTTATTTGTAAAATGATCGGCAAATAACCCACCCCATGCACCCCGCGACACCGAGCGCGTCATGGACTGAGAAATAGATTTAGCTGGCTTCTAATCTTAGGTCTTTTTTGCAATGACAGTAAGGGAGCGTAGAATTCAAGTATTCAAGTTGAATATTTTTACGTACTTTTACTGTGATGACGTGGCGTAACAATTAAGAAGATATGTGTAGGATATATGTATTTTTTTAAGTAAATTAATTGCGCGTTAAAATGTAGGTCAATGTATCTTAGAGATTGTTCCAACAGCACAATTTGACTAAAATACACGTGATGCTATGCGGTTCAATCCTTTTAGAGCATTCACCAATGAGAGATGGTATGTATCTCGGCTCAATACAATTATACTTTTTAAATCGGATACACAGACTAAATCCGAAACCCAACATATTTGCGTCGATCACTGTGGCGCTTTCCACCATCATCTTCTGTAATTATTACGTGCTATTGACCCTAGCTTACAGGAGTAACAGCCATGTAATTCTAGACCGAATATCTCCTAGCCTGGTTGGTTAAAAAGCCACGTAAAAATACAATATAAAGGTGTACTAACCTGCGCCTGAGTAAACAGGACTCTCCGTTTCCTCCGCTGCGCAAGCGGGAACTGCATTGGCTTCGCGTCCGGCCCCGCGCACGCCGCCAGCCCGCTCATGTTGTTCACGTGGCCCATGCCGCCCGACGTCGACGTCATCAGCCTGGAAACTGAAGCAGCCGCTCAGATACGCACACTTTACACGTCTACAGGCTAATTAAATAAATATACACCCAACAGTCACATACATAGCCCTGACGCTCACACTAATATCGAGTTTTGTGTTGTGGGAATCAAGCTGCGAGAGACTTTCGGTCTCACAAGTAAACAATACTAAAATGTTGTTACTATAAAGTTTCGGTGATTCAACATAAAATACTTTTTAAATAAAGTGACCTCAAGTTTTGGTTAATAAGAATGAGAAGAACTGGTTTTCATATTAATCTATACACCCTAGACTGACTATTCTTTGCTTTGATTACTTTTCTTGTCTGTAAGAAATTACGTAGTTCGTATCATATTCCATCACGTATGTATTTTTCAATAACAAATTGCCTAATGCTACAAGACTGCCATTTTGTATTTCATAGCAGTGTTCATTTCTTAATGCTTGCTGCAAAAAAGTGTTAATAAATAAAAAAGATCATGTTCTTCTACAGATACTTGGTTTCCGAACATAGTCCTCCCTCAAGAATTTTTCCGCCCAATCGGACATCAGTTTTACGCGCCATGTCGTCTATCCATCGCCACAACTTATTTTTTAGCGGTGTTAATTATATTACCATAATCAATATTTGAATACGTGTAAAGAGGACACTAGTCTGCAAATTCGGCATTAAGAATTAATTATATTATTTACGCTTAAACATCTTACTTTAATTGCATGTCGTTACGCATAAGAGAATGGCTTTAAGTATTCCAGCTATAAAAAAACGCCGGCAAAAAATTTAAATTTATATGGACTGTTTTTTCGATTTACATATTACCTAGGACTAGAATATTACTGGATGAGCAGTATGATAGAAAAATATATCGTTTGCTTATAAATAAGATGCTTATATATTTCGAGGATTTAATTGACCGTAGAATTGTGTTGCAATTGTAACAGAAGCACTTTATAAAACCTGATTTATTTACTTCACCTACACCATCTACCTTACGTGAATTCATTTCCATATTAACATGAAACCAAATGTTCAATTAATTATAATTCATGCAGATAATATAAATTCAAAACGAGCCGCGCCGCATGTACCGTGTTGTTAAAAATTAAACACTTAAAAGGGGGAATAGTAAAAAATTAATACTTTCGTATGGTAAAATTAAAATTTTCGACGCTGGCAACATTTAAACGCGGGCTCGCCATTTTCCGTAATGACACTAGAGCCAGACGATTCCCGCGCTGCTGGCTACAGTTTTAAGTCACTTTAATAACCTTAAAATTAAATTCTTTGCAATTTAACTCGTGCAAGTTGTTATATGGCCAAACTATTGATGTTGACGTTTCTTTCAACATAATGTAGTTGGTTCAGTACAGTTTTTCTTATAAGATTTATTTTCACGAAATAAGGAGATATTTAGGAAGCGTCTGAAAAATAATTTGCCATGTCTCCGATAAATTATCCGGTTAAATGGCTTGGAGCTCCACGTGTGAGTGGGATAGTGGTATACAGAATAAGAAGAATATTAAGTACATTGCGGAACGTCGCTGTATACAGGTGCATTATTAATATGTTTTTGTTAGTACGGTTTACAGCAACCTAGGCCGGAAAATTGAACGTACTACGCGTCAAATTTTCACAACTTAGGTGGCAAACGAGCATTTCGTTCACAAAGTGCTTCGTAACAACTCAGCAATACATAGCTGGACATAATGATAAAGGACGGGTCCCTCAAGGAGACAAACAGAACGGAATACTGGACTTGGACTACGGACCATCTAATTAGACAAATTAAGAAACAAAACTATTATTTTACGTCGTCCAAACCCAACATCAAAATCAAAACGCATCTCAGTTTGACGTATAATTAAAAACAAATCAATTGCCTGCCAGCGCAAAAAAAAACGTCCCATTGTAGTAACATTAACAGAATGAAAAAAGATTGAAAAAGATAACGTAATGCACAGTGGCTATTCATACACACGGACGGATGGCCGCGATTTTTTGTATAGAATATAGATATGGATGAGTTTGTGTAGGTTTGAACTGTGGCTGTAGAGTAGGGCTCCGTATATATTCATAGGATATTTAAAATTAAAATAAAATATTAATAAAAATATCTAGCCTTGTTGGGATGGAACTGCCTAGAAAGTATTTATATAGGCAGAGGGCATGTTTCATTATATTTTTTTAAACATCTTGGCAATGTTAAGTATAATATAGAGAACGGTTCTCTATTTATTCGGGACTACCGAATGATTATAGAACATTGCCTCCACATTCGATAATATTCTTGATAAGCGAAATCGCTGTACCAGGCCGACAAAGTCAATAATACAATTATGACCAAAGATTTGTAACTAACATGTACAAAGATTACAATATATCAAAGCTGTGAGAAGTAAACACCAGTCTTTGAACATTTATTCGCAGAAGAATACCGTGCTGTAGTTATAGAGCAATACGCTGTAACATAAGAACCTCAATAAAGTACAAACTTCAAACTAATTACCTAGGAACAAATCCGAATATACAAATGCCAATCGTTTTCCCAACTCGATCACAGATCTCTAAATACGTGAAAACGGAGCGCAGTGCACAATAGGAACGTAAGTAAGACAGAATGGGGAGTTATATTTTATTGAAAGACCCTTTTTGTTGGTTGGAGTGCTGTGTAAATAAATGTGAGCGGAGTGGCGCGGGACGTGCGGTGAACGCTTCTAATCAATACAAGTCATTGCGAAATTATTGGAATATAAAATGTTTGGGGCAAGTTGAAGGTTTTGAACATACAACTAAATCTTTGGCAATTGTGAGTTTCTTTGCTTGTTGTTCCTTCAAGTTTTACCTATAGAGCCGATTTTGGTGCATAGTTGTTCTCAGTGGTACAAGAGGCTACCACATTCAGAAAAAGTACCGTCGACGTAGGATATTAAAAATCAAATGCTTCTTGTCGACTGACGACTTATATAAACTAATAAAGCCTACATTACCGCAGGCGAAGCCGCAAGCAAAGCCTAGTAGATAAATAACTGATTGTATAATATACAAGGTAAGTCAAGGTGATAATGGCACCCACGTTAGTCGAGCTTTTATCCGCCTCTACGTATCGAGATGAACCGCAATTCTAAGCCCAAATTCAAGACCCGAGCAATCCTTATGAGATTTATCAAACCGCAATTCTAATTCGTGACTTAGAAGTTTTCAAGTGGTAGAGCTTATCTGTCAGCTGTTGTGGGCAGCAAACTTGGACTGAGGGTACTAAGGCAGAGGTAGGATACTCGGTTACGGGGCTATCTTTCAGAAAACTTAAGCGAATAAACCTTTTAAACACTGTGCTATTTGTTTGGACAGTCGTATGATGAAAACTTTATCGCGATTGGTTTAGTGAGAATACACAACCTCCATGCCACAGTTTGTTCAGATGCCGGCTATGAAACAAGAAGCCGCGGGTTCGTTACCCGCACCGGAACAAACGCAACGCGAAACTTATACTTTAGATAATCTATATCTATACATATAATAAAAATGTAAATGGTCGATGTCTGTACATGGAAGATATTTGAGAAATTTTAACGCGAGGGGTCTTTATAACAGCAATAGAACCCAAAACAATTTTTTTTAGAATTTTTGTCTGTCTGTCTGTCTGTCTGTCTGTCTGTCTGTCTGTCTGTCTGTATGTTTGCTTGCGCATCACGCAAAAACTACTGCACCAAATGAGATGCGGTTTTCACAGTTGTATTGCTGCAGCTTCAACTTAAAAACTGGTATAATATGTGGTATTTGCATACAGGGTGTTTCTTTTTGATTGCTTGCACATTACTCATAAACTACCGCACCAAATGAGATGCGGTTTTCACAGTTATATTGCTGCAGGTTCAACTTAAAAATTGGTATATGTTGCATTGACATACAGGGTGTTTCTTTTTGTTTGCTTGCACATTACTCATAAACTACCGCACCAAATGAGATGCAGTTTTCACAATTACATTGGTGCAGGTCCAACTCAAAAACTGGTATATATTTCATTTACATACAGGATGTTTCTTTTTGTTTGCTTGCACATTACTCAAAAACTACCATACGAAATGAGATGCAGTTTTCACAGTAATATTGGTGCACGTCCAATTTGAAAACTGGTATATATTTTATTTATAGACAGGGTGTTGCTTTTTATTTACTTGCGCATAACGCAAAAACTACAAGACGAAATGAGATGCGGTTTCACAGTTATATAGGTACAAGTCCAACTTAAAAACTGGTATGTCTTATTTACATACAGGGTGTTTCTTTGTATTATGGAAGATAAATGAGTAAAAGTAATATTCCCCATATTAACACTGGATTAACACTTAGGCTACATTTTATCCAGATAAATTGAGAGTTCCCGTGGGATGAGGACGGAAATCCAATATATTGTTACTTTTTATACTCAAAGGGATGCGATGGGCGTCGATTATATACCTTGAGTGAGAATGAGATAGAACGGGCGGGATATAACGGGACGGGACGGTACGGGATGAGAAATACCAAATAATCTATACATGTATATTTTTTTAAACAAAGTCAATCACGCAGACGAAGTTAGCGGGCAGAAGCTAGTATATAATAAATTTGTAACCGATTGATGTCTGTACATGGAAAATAAATGAGAAAAACTAATATGGGGAAAATTAATACAAACTGTATTAACGTAATAGAAACCAAAACATTTTTTTTTTTAAATTATTGTTTGTGTGTGTGTTTGTCTGTGTCGGTTATGCGCGATAAACTCAGAAACAGCTTAATGGATTTCGATGAAATTTTATAAGGAGCTAGCTGACACCCTAGATTGACACTTAGGCTACTTTGATCCAGAAAAATGTAGTGTTCCCGTGGGATGAAGAAGGAATTCCGATAGATTTGTTACTTTTTTATACTCAAGCGGATGGGATGGGACTGGATTACATGCGTTGAGTAGGAATGAAACGGGACGGAATGGAAAATTCCAAATAAAGTTAATCACGCAGACGAAGTTTGCGGGCAGAAGCTAGTCAGATCTAAACAGCTAAAGCGCATACAACCGAGATAATTTCACAATAGCACGTCCGCATCTCCGATGTCCGCGATCTGTCAACACCGTCCGCATATATTTTCACAACGAATGCCCTTGTAATTGCGGGGGCGAGTCCCCCGGGCCCTCCATTGTCCTGTGACGTAGGTTGACGTGTTATTTTCTTTGTAAACACTAGCTAGGTCTAGTTTCGGGTGTGTTGGAAATGTTGGGTTAGGTTAGTTAAACTCTTTTGAAATATTGGATCCTAGTAGATGTTAGCTTTTTTGTACTACGACCTAAATTGACTGAAATAGGGAAGGGAGAAACATTCTAAAAAATAGGATAGAAGTGGATCAAAATATCTTCATAATAGAGTGGAACAGCGAAATTATAATTTTAATCACATGTACATTTTCTTTGTGTATTTGCGAAAAACCGAAAGTACGTATGTAGAAACCTCTCAAATATTAATAAAATTAAAAATATTTTGTTAGTGTCTCTACCAGAATTTCCTTTCTTAATAATGCAATTCGTTTCATCGAAACATTCGAGTATGTAGTATAATATAACCTCAATTTATGAAATTATTTGATTCTATCTCACAAACTTACCCAATCAAATGTAACAAAAACCGTATGAAGTGAATCGTGCAGACATTAGGCCCCTCGCACTAACGTGTGCGTTTGATGACCTCGAGATTGGCGTGAAATTGGCCACGGGGCGAAAAGGGACAAAACGGGGCGTGCGACTGACGGCCCGGGTGACCGCGGTGACCGCGTTGCTCGTTTAAATTCACTGTTTTAATGTCCCTTTTTGTCTTACAGTCCAGTCTGAATGTGAAGCAATTATAATTCCTAATGACTGTTGAGGACGGTCACGTGGTACATAGTGAAGAAGATATTTAGTGATTGTTACATCTCTACTTTTGTAAGTGCGCAAAGTTATGTAGAAACGAAATGTTTTTGCACAGAAATAGTTTAATTGTCCGGACAATTATAAAATGTTTAAATGCTGAGAAAATGCGTAGTTCCATGCAATTGACACGCTTTATAGCCAGTATAAAAATATGTTAAATAAATATTGCAAGTGGCCCAAAAACGCAATCTTGATTGAAATTAATCATCCTAGACGACTCTAAGTGAATCTATCAGGGAATGGAAAAGATTAAGCACTAGTCTGAGCGCCGGATATCATAACGCATGGTAATAATATAGACACTGTATTCTATGAAAGAGAGCTTTATCGTTAAAGCGTGTTACAAGATAGACCCTTATAGACTATCGTTAAATTATAAGCCATTCACTTCTTTTATAAAACCATCCAAAGTAACAAGCTCATCAAATATCTTATACCAATATGCTATAATTACCAAACAATACGACCAGGCGCTCAAATTTGTCATACTATACAAATGATGGAACCAAGTACAGCTATTAAAAAAGCCGCTCATCTTCCGAGCTAGTGTGACACGCGCAAATATTTGCCCTCTACTAATGGATTTCGCGAACGCACCACTGTTTGTGCCAGCCATTTGAAAGTAAAATTATTATTGATAGTGCATGCTGCGCCATGCTCGGCACACATTATTATTTACATACAGGTGCGGTTTTAAACGCTAGGTGTGTTAGGCGCATAGAAGAAACTGAATTAAAACCTCGAAAACGTTGCGTGTTAAATGTATCACTGATTTTTAGAAGTTACGTGTGGATGAGTAATTAAATATCGCTTGCATTGGCTATGAAGGAAAACATGGCGAGGAAAACTGCATATCTTTGACTTTTACACAAGGATTACGAGGATATGTGAAGTCTTTCAAAGATATACATTCTGAGATATATTCTCGAAAGGGTTGATGTCAGACAGTCGCGTCGGTTGCAATTATAACTTAATCAAATTATTACAACATCTATATAAAATTATGTTGTGCCCACTCCATTTAGGTCGGATAAGGGCAGGCATAAACATTTTTACATGCAGCATCAAGCTTTTAAAAAAATATAAAAAATACATGGATCTTGTGGGACGGAGTAGACGCTAGTCAATAATAAATATTTTTCGGTGTCGTAATTCTTCCGAGAAACATTTAAACCAAATGTTATTTGTAATCGATGCAAATATTATCTTTAGAATGTTAGCTAAAACTTACCAGCCTCCGTAGCAGATTAAGTTAAGACGGCGACCGTAAATAGAGAGAGAACGGGTTCGATCCCAGCAGTTTAATATTTGCTTGGTTCAAAAGTATTTGTTTCCAGTTCAGTTGTGGTAAGACAAAAATTACTCCCGATATTACAGATATTGAAGAAACGAGACTTGTAGGTATTTTAACATATATGTATCAGTAAAAGCTTTTTATCTTCATAATTACTTATTTCTTATTGTTACAGATGTGTAATATAAAGGATCTTAAAGGAAACAGACCTGTACTAAATTATGACGTCATTGTGACGTATTTCTCAATGACATCAGAATTTATGGCGATATTTCTTGACCTTTGAAATATTGAAAGTCTTTTAGTATTTCAAAATAAACTTAGTGGATCTATATTTATAAGTGGTAGAACATTTATGTAACTTGTTAACTGCATTACCATTTTGACCGGAGTGCTACAACAGTCTTCAAGGTATTAGGTAACCGATGAGAGCTAACTGCTTTTCTCTTCCTAGAAATATGATTGAAGTATTACGAATGGTATAAGACTACCGTCTGATACCATTCGATACTCTATCTGGACGGCATTGGCATTTACCATCAGGTGCAATGTAGTTAATATGCCGTGCCAGAATAAAATATGAAAAATAACCTACCGTGAATTGACAACTCGTTTAGATCCCTATGATCTCAAAAAAATATCACATAAACTAAGTGATTTGCAAAAGCCAACTAAATGGAAACAAATCAATTTTTAATTCTATTTCCAAACTCCGTTCATCTATGAAACGCACAGAAAAAACCGCATCATTCGAATGTGTTTAAAATCATAATAATCGTATTTGAATCAGGAATCGTTTATCTAAACTGCGCGATCTCGGTTCCGGGGCGGGTGCGAGTGTTGCCAGAGCAAAATAAACGCGTACGTCGGCAAATTGTGCGTGAATAAACACCGGCGGATAATAGCCGTATTGTATTACACCCCTCGCGACGTCTTGTGAAAACACCGGCACAATGCCCTATCTCGAGCGGCCAATCGAAATGTGGAACGCGCTTTAATAAAACAACCTTTTTGGAAGCGCATCTGGATTGTTGTTGGTAACACTGGGGAAATTATTAGGTTAGTTCTTAATTTAAAATTTGAAATGAGTTATGTATATTTTTTTATTTTTTCGTATTTTAGACCGCAGTATGCATATCGTGGCGGGTCGATACGACCTCCTTAGGACCGGAATGGTAGGCAATAATGAGGAAGCCCACATAAAGCATTGGTGGCGATAGGCCGAATTTAAATAGAGTGTGCTAATTGGTAGCTAAGTGAACCGACGAGATTAAAGTCGCAAATTTAAGCGAGGAAACCTACACGCTTCGACAGGAATTCAAAACGAATGTGAAGTATACCAACGCCCATTAAGCCACCATGTTGAAATAGGCCTACTCATTATCACAATAGGGTTAGTCGCTCGTGAAATCATAAGCCTATTATTTTGCTACATGTACAATTATATTGATCACGTTACGCTAACCTCACTTAAATGCAAGAGAAATAAGAAGAAAAATAAAGCTTACAAGAACCATTAACAAACCATATTATTTTCCACCGATCGAAACATCTATGTGAAAACTAATGTTTTGGATGCGAGCATTCTATGATCAAAGTTTGAAGTACTTTTTAACACTCAGACGCGTGGTGTGAGGTCAGTAATATGTTTTTATTAACTTTATATAATTTACATTTAACCAGATACAAAATAAATGAGTATAGTGGATAATAACAGAACATAAGGTTTCACATTTAATAAAGAAAAATATCTGCATAACTCGCTTGGCGTGACGATTGTAAAGAAAAATTCAATATCAACGCACCACCCAATCCAATATTATAGGAAATGAAATAGCAAACATTTCTCGGCCATTTCCCCAGTGTTGCCGCGCTAAAGAAAGATAAAGTGCCGCGTGTTAGTGACACGTCCACTCGGCGCATTAGCCTCGCCCACAGGCCCAATCCGCGACTAAGTGTGCACACTTATTTTTTCCCTGTGGCAATTTTAATTTCAACTGACCGGTGAGTGTTGCCCACTCCGTTTGATGTGTTGCCACACTCGAAAACGCCGGTATTGGGTATTTTTTACGTTCAGTTTATAAATTGGTTTTCGTTTGTTTTGCGAATAAAATTGGGTTTGCCGTGCGCGATTTGATAGTCGTTATTCTATTGGCATCTACGTGAAATTCAGGGAAATATTCCGCTTCGAGTGGATATAGCTTTTGAACTTCAATTAATTAGTTCCGCTGTTTGATTTAGTGAAATAATTTGTCACGAGTGCGTTACAAACATACAACCTTTGTGTTCGTTGACAATAACTACCCGTCGCAATTAAACCAATGCAATATTTTATTTATTGTAAGCAAAGCTTTCGTCAATACTGCGAGAAAAATCACAACCTCTGTTAGTGAATTGAGAAGCCACGGATTCGATCCCAGCACGAGACAAATGTTTGTGTGACCAAGCGTTTGTTTCGGTTAGGGATTTTCTAAGATTGATAGATAAATTGCCCATAGTTTCTAATACCTGCTACACAATGTACCTTAATGTGGGTTCAAACCTATTTTACTATTAATAAAAACAAATCAAACAAAACCACTAGTTATTACCGAAGGTGATTTTGCTCTAGCTCTCTTTATACAATTTTAACGAATTTGTATTTTCTACGAAATAAATATCAGATTTGACAAATGAACTGAAACATAACGCATTTACCGCGAAAAAAAATGATTGACAGTTAACACTATGCGATGTAACGCATAGTGTGATATTTATCCACATTACAGCATATAATATGAAGAAATACCGCTGACGGTGCACAAAGTATTTGCGGACGTGCGCGTGTTTGCCCAGCCAGCTGTAGTGGTGGGCAAACAAGGGACCGAATACCGATCGGATGGAATTGCTTATTTTGTCTTGCCTACGCGTTGCCCACTGCCCAGGTACCGGGGAAAGTTCACTGGGTGTCCTTTGCTTTCATTATTCTTTTTTTAAATGCGATGGCTGAGAAAAGAGTTTTTATTCTCGTTGGTAAAGGATTATGGTTTTGAAAGGTGTTCGATTTTCAAAAATCTTACTGGATTGTGTACAAATCATATAATATTAATATATTATGTAATTATTTCCAATAAATCCAATGACGCGTATTTATTTTTGATCCTATTTAGAGTAAATTCCTCAAAAATACCAGCATGATTATTTTGAATGATCATTTTATACTTCAATAAATGAAAACTTATTTTAAATAACTTCCTCCGAGAGGCAGTTATACTACGGTACGATTACAACGCTCAGGTCTCGGGTTCGAATCCTGGGTTGGGCAAAGTGATATTGTTTTTTTCTATTAATTATCAGCCTGGAGTCAGTAATTTGTGCCCGATGTGGCAATAGGCTCGCCACCAATAACATCTTGGGTTGGAACCCGCAAGGCGAAACGTGCGTGTCCTGGCAGCACCTCTGACTACCCTTTCTGGGAAAATGCGTGAGTTTATGCATATATGTTATTTTAAATAAATAGGCAGTACAACAACAATAACAACACTTCCTATAAATAAAGAAAAGTGCATTCTATTTTTACAAATGGTGCTTTTCATCTTCTAATAGTTCTTGGTACGTCGCTCACAATTTAAACCGCTTCCCACTTCCAACTATACTTGAAACATAAGTTTTGCTGTACAGAGACTCGAGATATTATAGTAAATTAAGTTGGTGCTTTATTCTAAGTTCGGTGTTTCAATCAATTACGTATTTGTACGTTTTCTAGGGCATTATTAATTTACGTATTTGTACTTTTTCTAGGGCCTTATTATTTATTTAAAAAAAAACTTATTAATTCAAATGTAAAGGGAGGTAATATATAATTACATTTTGATTGCCCTTATTTTAACGAGAAAACTGAATCTGTATTTGTCCCGATTTCTAACTCAGGGGATCGTGGTAATTTACACCAATTTAATGGGTTGATTATAATATTACACAACAAACTACCTAATTTCCAACACACTTCACCATCATAACTTTTTAAGGCACTTTTTAATCTTTTTGCGATAAATATCTTTCAACTTGAAAATTGTCGTCAATTTTATTATTAAAAATATGCACAATTTAATTTCGAAAATTGTCGTCAATAATTATGTAAAAATACGTTCATTCGTTTATTATTTATTTCCACAACATAACCTCAAATAATTAAGCCAAGACGTTCATGTTCGCTGGCACGCATAATTTCCCGCGCGATTAGCCATCATTGTTTCAGCGTTGTCTATGCGCGACGCCTCAATTTGTTTGTTTGTTCTATATTATTTGGACTTTCTCCGGACTACTGGTCGCCGCGGAGTTTAGATTCAATTACCGCTTGTCTATGCTCCGCATTGTTTGCCAGATTGAGTGGACCCGCCGACGTGAAGTTTTGAATTTGAAATTCGGCAGTTGAAACTTGAGTTATTGATTTATTGTTAGTTAGTCGATGGCAGGCCCTTGTGTTACTTAATGGTTTTCTTTGAAAATTGAGTTTACATAAAAAGGGTTATGCGTAATACCGTGAAAGATTACGTTTGCGTACTAATACACCATTAGGTAATATTTGACGCACGCGTACGGAGAAAGACATTGGAGCATTGTTTTTATACGTAATCATTAGTAGTTAATAGTTTACATTGTACTGTCATCCCAGTGGCGCGGCGTGCTATGGGAGAGGCCTATGTCCAGCAGTGGACGCAGAAGGGCTGATGATGATGATGATGATGATGATGATATCATAAACGCCGAGTAGCATAATCTTTAAAGTGATATTTTAATCCTAGAATCTAATCCGAGAGAACTGTTTGCGTCGATCTCGTAGTTGGCATCATATTATTTGTACTTATTTTATATCGGTTATTTGTATTCTGGGGACGACAAGACTGTCGTAAATGGTAATAGAACCAATTTAATATATACTAAAAGTGTTTAAGTATATTGCAGTATTTAAAGTACTGTAAAACTATAATACTATTTTATTTCCGGAGATGCAGTTCTCTTGGTATCAAACCGGACGCGAATTGGCGAGTGTAGCAAGTCTACACACATTTCTGGCTTTTCGTATCGATGTGCCTATTGTTAGTAAAATTATTTTAATGGTGACGTAAAACATTTACTTGCGTATTACAAATATCTATCATAAAGGAAGATTGGATTACGCCAACCCCTTATATGCTAGTGTGATGGCCGTTGGCCTAAACAATCTCAATCGAACGCTCGATTATAAAAGAGTTCCTTGAATTGAGCGTAATATGGACTGGATTTCTCTGGCATTATAAATAAATAAATAAATAAATACACCCAACAGTCACATACATAGTCCTGACCCCACATTAAGATCGAGTCTTGTGTCGTGGGTATCAGAAGCTACGAGAGACTTTTCGGTCTCACAAAACCCAGACACGAAACAAATACCTGTGGATCACACAAATATTTGTTTCGGTGCGGGGATCGAACCCGCGGCCTCTCGTTTCACAGGCGGCCTCAAACCGACTGCGCCACGGAGGCTGTCATTACATATTATAATATTATATGGATATGACAGACATACCCCGGCACAAGCCGTGCACCTGCGCCTAGCTCCCGTGTCACGATTGTCAATGATATCGGGTTACTGGCACAGAGCAACCACTTTGACATAGAGAACGTACATCGATATCTTGAGATGTAATTCGATTGTATTCTAATGTTACAGTTATGTGGAATCGGGGAATATATGTGGGAAATTTACTATGTAAAACGAAGATATGTTATTTAATATAATCGCATATTATCGTGCCTTATAATTGTACAAATAAACATGGATATATACATACATAAATTCACACCTTTATCCCAGAAGGGGTAGGCAGAGGCGTCACTAGGACACCCATATTTCGCCTTGTATGTTTCATCCTATGATGTGATAGTGGGCGATCCTATCACCATATCGGACCATATCACGTATTCCTGACTCCGGCTGATAATGAATAGATAAACCCAGTATCGCTTTGCCCGACCCGGGATTTGAACCCGAGACCTCAGCTTTGTATTCGTACCCATAGTACAACTACGACAGTCTTTTATTACCTAACCTTAAATTACACAAAAAGCCAACACAATCAAAATTATATCCCTTTTACAGCACACAAACATAATGTTAAAAAACTGTCTCTGAGAAGTCCATCCCACACAGGCGGTAACAAACTGCTCCAATCGCATCTCGCTGATTGTTGATCAATGTACAGTGAAAGGCAGGCTTGTAGGCCCGCTCGTTTGTTTTTTATTGTTCAGCTAATGGTGTTTGCCTAAGAGCGCCGCAATTTGAGACAGTTTTATTGTGAGCCAAACAGACAACCAGTTTACCCTCTATTAATATTACGATGTGCTTTAAGTACTTTGGAAGCTGTTGTATTGTGTTTAAGAATTCCGAGTATTGTATTGTGATTGATTGGTATTTATTAATACATCAGACCTTCCTCGGTGGCGTAGTTGTATTACGATACGATTACAAAGCTGAGGCCTCGGGTTTTTCCTTCACCTTTGAGGAGAGCGATAATAAAATATGATACAATGTCTTATTTGTCAATTTGATAGGTTATCGACAAGGTCATAAAATGTATTAAATCAATGATACAGATTCCACGGTCAGAAATAAATCTACACTCGATAAAAAAGGTTATGTGAGGTCTCAATCGCCCGTGGCTGTAATTCAAAAATATATTCAACTCAATTGGCTGTTCTATTTTCAATGCACTCAACAGCAGCATGAAATCACTTTCATGTTCCAAAAAAAAACTAATAAATCTTCGCTCAAACCCAATACCCGTTGCCACCCGAAAATCAAACAAAATATCTAATTTGCAACACTTGTCAGCTTCACGGTAGGTGTGAGGCTCCCCCAGTGTCGTGTGACAACAAATTAGCACAGTAACTGGACCGCCACTCGTAATAGCTGATATTGCCGCCTATTCGGTTACACCAGACGCCATATTGTAACGGAAAAAAATGACATCTCACTATTTTTATAGAAATTCCCCGTTCTGTAGAGAGAGAGAGAGAGAGTGAGAGAGAGAGAGAGAGAGTAAAGACAGAGAAGGGATATGTGTTTAATTATCCCATTATGCAACATTATTAAAGACGTTAAATTAAAGAAAACTGTCTTTAGTGTAGCAAAAAGCGGTGCGACTTCACTTCGGGACCAGTGCGTGGTCATTTCAGTAAAAAGCTGTGTTGTAACTTGTCGTACTGTATCAGCCCATATACGTCCCTCAGCAGGGCACGAGCTTCCTCTACAGTCGGGATTAAGATTGAGTGGGGTTAGCCTATATTATTCAATCTACATCCATTTATCCTGAACAAATTTTTAAGAAGTCTAAAAACGGGCGGAAAATATCAGCCCAAGTTAAAGTTAACCATAACAATGGTATACTGGTAGGGATCAGTTAAAATCGATAGGACCGCAAATAGTAACATGCGAGTATTTTCCCTGACAGTAACTATTAATTATTACCAACATTTTAGTCTAAAATAATAAATAAATACACCCAACAGTCACACACATAGTCCCGACCCCACATTAAGATCGATACGAGAGACTTTTCGGTCTCACAAACACCCAGACCCTAAAGAAATATATGTGGGCCGAACATTTCTCTCGGTGCGGGGATCGAACCCGCGGCCTCTCGTTTCACAGCCGGCGTCTAACCAACTGCGCCACGGAGGCTGTAAAATGTGTCTATGGAATAACCATTAAATGTCGTACTTTATGATAATCAAGGCTCCTCAAAATCATCCTTAAAAATACCCTTCAACCTTTAATCTAATCCTAAAATAAACTTTCCAAAAGTCATTATAAAAATATGAACTCGCCGACTCACTGGCAAACCTGGGGTCGTTCGACGCCGGGTACCAGCTGGCGCCGCGCATGTCGCCGTAGTGGGGCAGGTCCGCCGGGGCGCAGCCGTAGCCCTGGACCGGAGCCCCGCCGTACAGCGGCACCGCGTAGGGGTTCGCCGTCATGCCGCACGAGGCCGCCGGACCTAGCGGGGAGTTGATGCTGCTGCCTGAAGAGTTCGATCTGCGGGGGAGAAGGGGGGGTTAGTTAAGGGAAAAAACTTTGAAGATTTGGTAATAGTTTTTTTATACAATGAACAAGAGTTAAGATAGCACCGCTCAAGTTCATCAAAGTTTTTAATAGAGTCCTTCATAACTTAAGGTGGCTTCGATGAATAAAGAAAATTATATATTGAATTCTAAAAAGAAGTTTAGAACAAAAATCAATAGGGTCTTTAAAATTAGATTAAGAAATTCATTCACAGATTAAGATATAATCAATTAAATAAACCCCATCGGTAAGGGCAAAAACGCGCGATTATCGCCAAAAATAATGCGGTTTAGAAAAAATATAATAGACGTGACCCAAAAACGCCACCCACAGCTACCGTCAGTCAGCAGGCGCCAACACGTCACACAAACAATGGCCGGCTTATCTGCTTAATCCTTATTTACACAATTTAATCTCCTCGCTCTCACCAACTCACACGCAACCCCACCGCCGCTTAGCCACAAAATTAAACCTTAAGCACACCATTATAAAGTTTAGAATCGAATTAATCGAGTGTAAAGTTACCCGAAATATTGGACTCCCTAACGCCGCCATTACGATGTTTGGCTTGACAAATTGAGTTTTGACAGGGCGGGAAAACGGCGCGAAACGTTTTAGCCCGGCTCTTGTTAATTGGGGATAATTTTAATTCAATTTCAACTGCTATCTTTGAGTTACGATTAAATTTTTAATTGGTTTTTGTTTTAATTTAATTTTCTAGGTCTTTTGGTTGAGTTTAATTTTATCTTCGTGTACGTTTTATGGTCGAAATTTCGTAATAGATGTGAACCTACGTAAGTAAATGAACTGTTTTATTATCGTTTTACAATGATATTAATTGCTTTTTCTCTTATTATTTAATCTATCTTTCTATTCAGCCAGAGGCAGTCCACTGCTGAGCATTGGCCTCCCCCAAGGCTCTTCACATAGATCTAATGGAAGCGGTCTGCATCCATCCATTGTATTACTTAATACGATGTAATTTTATTTTAATATCAACTCACACTTACTGGAAGAGATCGCCGTGAGCAATAAGCCTATTGTACTGATATTAAGATCTAATTTCCTTGTTTGTTTTATTCCTTTTTATTGTTTTGTGTAAAATAAAGAATTATAAATAAATACACCTAACGAACTTAAATTATACTTATAAGACTGTAAGTAAAGTTAGATTACTATGCCAAAGCAAATACTTATAGAGTCGGCAAACAACTTCTCTAGCAAAATAGAAAGGCTGGACCAAGTCTAACGAGATAATCATTAATAAATAAAGGCTACACGCAAATTGCATTTCTTGTAGTATTCGCAGTGATAATCATAATGTTTAAAAAAATTTTTACCATTACGTAACGTAATGTACACTTATTGACTTGAAGAAAAGATGCTTCATATTCTATAAATCATCAATATCTTGTTAAAAAAACAGTCTATCATATCGGGCACGAATTCCTGATTCCGGGCTGATTATGAATAGAAAAGTTCTAAATCACTTTGCCCGACCCGGGATTCGAACCCGAGACCTCAGTTTTGTAATCGTACCGTAGTATAACTACGCCACCTAGGCAGTCTATGCTACACTTGGTTAAAACAGGATATGAAGCGAAAGCCTATGAGTTCTATTCGTGAACCGAATCAAACGATCCTTTTGGGTCTTGGTATTGTAAATCAAACTTGTTATATAAGATTTAAACATCTCTCATTGTTTAAATTACACTCAACGCACAAAATTTAGATCTCAATTTCAAGTTAGGATTACATAATGTGTGGCTGTATGATATCTACTTTATTCGAAGCCAAGGCTGTACGTACATGATTCCTTTGTCTACAATGAGAAAATATTGCAATTGTCTATGATGCCTACCTGTCTACTGAGAGTTGTGCATAGTCAATGAAATCATCGGACCCCTTAATGCTGTCGGAATGTGCCGGGCGGTGGGCCCTGTGGACGAAAGGCTTTCGTTTAAAAACTACAATAGGTAATTTTAATCGGATCAGCAGGTAAGTGTTTGAAATTAAACATTAGTGATATTGCTTTGGCTTGATAATCCATTTTTTTATTGTAATAGTAAGTGGTTACAAAACCATTTTATTATCATTGCTTTGGCTTGTTATTTTTTTTATTTTTAAAACGCTTGGCGATAACTCTGTGATTAGGTATACGTAATATTTTTAATGTAAATAAATTAATAAAATGATAGTACAAAATCAGGAATAATCTTTCTTTTTCCGTAGTTATATCGTGGGCGAACCTACCAACCCGCAGTAAACTAGGAGTGGACTAAGATCTAAGGCTTAAAAAGTTATTTGATCACATAAAAAAAAAATTACAGTTGTTTAGTCCTATAACAATCGATTTGCTTCGCATTTTCCATTCAGTAAGCATCAAAAATAAAAAAGGTATGTGATTTATAAGTGCGTTGCATGAATTAGTATTTTCCTTAAATGTGATAGATCGTCGAGTTTAAATCTAACATTCACCTCATCCAAGCGTTATTTACATAAACGACAGCTTCAGACAATTTCACAAAATTATGATATTTATTTATATCGGAAACACGTGTTATTCTAACACTTGCGGACGACTCGGCAAACACTCCGACATGCAATGTTTAATTTATAAAATGTTGAATCAGTCACATCGCCATGACCCAAATACATGAGTGTCTAACTTTTTAAATTATCAATTTTTCTATGAGGATAAACAGTAATATTGGAAATGGTAGAGTTTTGTTACAGGTCGCTAAAGGTTTTTTGCAAATGTGTCGATTCAACTGAGGTTGATAATTTTGTTTCAAAAAAAATCGATGTGAATGTGTTACATTTTTTATGTGGCTGTTTTGAGTAGGCCGATATAATTCTGTTGGGTGTGACAGTATAAAACTAAACGCTCGTCATCTTGTCTTTAATTAATATGGGATATATTTGGACACAAGATATCAAACACCGTTTAGAGAAAACTAAATTACGGATGCCAAGACCACTGATAATAAGGGAAATGGCTACATAAAAATGGTGATAATGGAATAAGAATAATGGTTTCTTTAATTTACGCGAATGTTACACATTGAAATAAAACTATTTTATACGGATTTTATCGCGATTTGGTTTAATTTTACATTTTTTAACTTCCCGACGTTTCGATTACTTTACAGCTTTCGTGGTCACGGGGCGGACTGAGGTATTAGTCATCCGCTCAGTGACTGTTACAATTAAACTACCCTTAATTTATAATTATTAAATTTAAAAAAATAATAAGGAATAAGAATATCTATAACCGCCGAAATAGCAACGATTACGAAGTATACGACTAACTATAATGACCTAACATAAATCTTCCGCATTCCGATATTATTTACATATATTACTGGTGGTAGTTCTCATTAGTGATGTAACGAATGTTCGCATTCGCATTCGCGAATCGCGAATATTCGCATATTTTTTGGCATTCGCATTCGCATTCGTATTCGCAAGAAACGAAGCGAATGTTAAGCGAATGTTTTTGAGAAATAAATAGGATATTTATACAAATTTTGATGGTTCTGGAAAAATAATACAACTATTATAATTAGCGTATGTTTTAATTATTTATCTGTACATGGAAGATATTTGAGAAATTTTAACGCGAGGGGTCTTTATAACAGCAACAGAAGCCAAAACAATTTTTTTTTTATTTTTGTCTGTCTGTCTGTATGTTTGCTTGCACATCACGCAAAAACTACTGCACCAATTGAGATGCGGTATTCACAGTTGTATTGCTGTAGGTTCAACTTAAAAACTGGTATATGTTGCATTTACATACAGGGTGTTTCTTTTTGTTTGCTTGCACATTACTCAAAAACTACCGCAAGAAATGAGATGCAATTTTCACAGCTATATTGGTGCAGGTCCAACTTAAAAACTGGTATATATTTCATTTACATACAGGATGTTTCTTTGTATTATGAGAAAAACTAATATGGGGGTCTGAATTAACGTAATAAAAACAATGATTATTAGGATTTTTGTCTGTTTGTCTGTGCGGTTGTGCGCGATGAACTCAAAAACCGCTTAACGGATTTCGATGAAATTTGGTATGGAAGTAGCTTACACGCCGGATTAACACTTAGGCTACTTTTTATCCCGAAAAAATAAGTGTTCCCGTGGGATGAAGAAGGAATTCCCATATATTTGTTACTTTTTATACTCAACCGGATGGGATGGGACTGGATTACATGCCTTGAGTAAGAATGAGACGGGACTGATGGGATATAACGGGACGGGACGGGACGGGATGAGAAATACCAAATAAAGTTAATCACGCTGACGAAGTTTGCGGGCAGAAGCTAGTTGATAATATCTACGTCTCGTAAATCTTTTGACTGTACTTTTTAAGTTATAGCTTCTATTTTTTTAACAAAACCAAATGCTATTTACAGTTATAAAAAATAATCAACCAAAATTAAACATTTAATATCCAAAATGTTATATTTTTAAAACCTTCATTTTCAATGATTTTTCAATGCAATTTGACAGCCTCCGTGGCGCAGTTGGTTAGATACCGCCTGTGAAACGAGAGGCCGCGGGTTCGATCCCCGCACCGAAACAAATATTTGTGTGATCCACAGGTATTTGTTTCGGGTCTGGGTGTTTGTGAGACCGAAAAGTCTCTCGTAGTTTCTGATACCCACGACACAAGACTCGATCTTAGTGTGGGGTCAGGACTATGTATGTGACTGTTGGGTGTATTTATTTATTTATTTAATGCAATATTAATAAACATACTCAAGAAAACAAAATAATAAATACCTACTTGTAAATAAAATTACAATTTCTTCCTTACAATTAAGAAAACAATATTTATTAATAACTACTTTTGTTCATTCAACCTGTCAAAGCACGGGCCGGCTCGACATGCTCGACTATGTTCGTTTTAAACATGGCTGGCCCGAAATGTTGCGCGCCAAATTTGAAAAACAACATTCGCATTCGCATTCGTATTCGCGAATGTTAGATATGAATATTCGCATCCGCATTCGCATTCGCGAATGTGAGAAAACTAACATTCGTTACATCACTAGTTCTCATATGTGAGAGGCCGCCAGGTTAAGTATCGCCGCAATATCTATTTCTCCCGCCAAATTTACACTGCGTAAATGCACTGTTGTGTTCCGGTTTGAAGGACATTGTAGCCAGAGTAACTACTGGACATAATGAGACTTCATAATGAAACATCTTATGTGTCAGGATGGCGAGCGCAGCGGAACCCAAACATTGCTTTGTGTCATAGTGTCGTTTAGTTTTGCTACTGTCCATGAGCGGTCATATCGCTTAGGCGAGCGGCATGCTCGTCTCGCCATTCATCGCAAAAAAACTAATTCAGTGCCAGTTGGCATGATAGTGTCTAACTTAGATATATTCTATGTAGAATACACTACACCTATAATCAGGTGCAGCTGTCACTTGTAATTATAAAATAATATAGAAGCAACGTCCTATTGAGAGAAAGCTTATACAAACAGTTTTTTACGACGGAAAAATACGCCTACACAACATCGGAGGTAGAAAATATCCTACACACAATTTATTATTTTCTCTTAGTAGATGCGACATAACTCTTACGCGTGGAAAAATGAGTTATTTTTGTATAATCGCAAGAGCGGGTTGCCAGGCGATATTATCATATTTATCTAATCTTTGCTAAATATTTTTTAGATTCTTATAACACACTAAGCGGGTTACCCAGTTAGAGACCGAACCTTGAACTTTACCCATATTAATAGCCTAAATTCAAAACGTTGATAAATTGGTGATAAATGTCCGATAAATTAATATTGCTAAAATTATATCAGCTTAAATGTTTGTTGTTTCTACTAGTTGAGTACACATACCATTAACTTATATACAGAATCTGACAAAATTTCCGTTTCTTAAATATCCTAATCACTATTCTAAGTTAGGTCCTTCCAGCACGATCGATTTTATATAAGACTTGTGCATGACTATTACATTTAATTATCATATTACTTATCTCATTTATCATAATATACGAGAAATTATATAGAAACTCAAAATTGGGAATGAAAATTATTTAAAGAAATTTTTGTCTTGAAAAAGATTTAAACGGGCGTCTTCTTTACATTCATTTAAAATTTGTATTTAATATCATATAAATACAAAGTAATTTATTTTATTCATAAAAATCTACTCTACGATGTAACTGAGATTAGATATAATCGAACACAGCATTGTGCTAAAGGCTGACAAATTATCTTTGAAATTCCTGTCAAGAACTTACAGATATGCAAATTGTGTTATTATATTTCATTCTTTGCTTAAATTAACTGGAAACCAAATAAAATCATTAATTCTGAAAATTCAGAAATGTAATCTAACCCAAAAAAAGCTTTCAGGACTACCCAATTACCTTCTAACGACAAATCAAATTATTTATTTAAATAATCTTCACAAAATCATTTAAATCCTTAAATATCAGTACCACCTACCACTAGGCTATTAGGCAAATATTAACACATATCCTTATACTACGTGTGAAATATTATTTGTTTAATAATATGTTTATAAGTAATTAGTAAGACATTATAAGACAGGATCCCGTCCGTGACGCCACCGAAGAGCTCCACAAATATTATCTCATATTCATATTACTTTATGTCATATGACGTCACATGTTTGTAGCTAAACAGCAAAAAATTACTAAGTTATGTTCTACATCAAACAATACAGCATTTATATAAGTATGCACAGGTATGGTAAGTGCACTGTAATCTAAATATTATAGTATTTTATTTCAATTTCAATACACCTAACAGTCACATACATAGTCCTGAACCCACACTAAGATCGAGTCTTGCGACGTGGGTAAATCAGAAACTACTAGAGACTTTCGGTCTCACAAACAACCAGACCCGAAACAAATACCTGTGGTTCACACAAATATTTGTTTCGGTGCGGGGATCGAACCCGCGGCCTCTCGTTTCACAGCCGGCGTCTAACAGGGCCACGGAGACTGTCAAAAAACTTTTTATGTCAATTTTTTTTAATTCCTAAACTTAAATAACTGCAATAAAATATTTCAATTAAAGTCGTTATTCGTAAAAACCATTTCCCGCTAAATAAAAATAATTAAACCTAAAACCAATTATTAGCTAATAATCGAGTAAAATTATGAGAATTGCTGTCCAAATAATTCACACTAAGATCCGGTTGTAATGCAAATATTCCGCTCAATTCTACGTTTGCTGCGAGCTTGTTGGAGCATCTTAAACGAGTTTTTATTAGCTACCGTGTGGAGATCTAAAAAGTTCATTTTTTGCTATATCGACCTACACTATACGAGTTTTTGGCAACGTTTTTGAGAGTATCTCGCGATGGACGGTGGGAAACCCGACATAGTGAACTATGTAAGTCGTTTTTGTTTAAGCCTGTGTATGCCCTGTGCCTATGAGGCCGACATAATTTCACGCCGGCGAGAGATACCTATTTGTCCGTCTTCGATACACTGCGTAGTAAATTAATAATGAATACGTCACTGAAAATTCCGACATGCGCACTTAGATTTCAACTGGCGGAAACTGTCTCGACTGATCGTGTCCGATCGAGTAGGCCTCCATGTATTAGTAAATGTAATGTAACCCAAATACAGTCACACCCAGTGATCAAAAGCGCGAAACACTGGCATAAATAAATAAATAAATAACTACACCCAACAGTCACATACATAGTCCTGACCCCACATTAAGATCGAGTCTTGTGCCGTGGGTATCAGAAACTACGAGAGATTTTTCGGTCTCACAAACACCCAGACCCGAAACAAATACCTGTGGATCACACAAATATTTGTTTCGGTGCGGGGATCGAACCCGCGGCGTCACGTTTCACAGGCGACGTCTAACCAACTGCGCCACGGTGGCTGTCTAATGGGTCCTATTATGGGATCGGATCGCAAAAACAAACTAACATTTTAAATTAACTTTTTAATTTAGTAATTGTAAAATAAGGGTAGTTAATTGTAACAGTCACTTAGCGGATGACTAATACCTCAGTCCGCCCCGTGACCACGAAAGCTGGAAAGCAATGAAACGTCGGGAAGTAAAAAATGTAGAATTAAAACAAATTCGCGATAAAATCCGTAAAAAAATAATGTTATTCCTGTGATGGGTGATTTATCTTAGTCCCTACCCTAGTATACGCATAATTCTACAATCAATTACGAATAGGAGGTTAAAATAAAAGATAATTTTAAAGCATGTCCTTTTTGTGATTAAATACAGTCCAGTCAATTGACATTATATAAACAAATTCACTACATCTATAGCATTAGAATCACTGTTAATCTTAGTATAGAAACAAATCTTTTGACACTTTTTTAAACTATCCTGTCTAGTCTTACACATCCACGTGTTACGTCACTGAACCTTCGTAGTTATAGAGACACAATTACGGTCCTATTCATAGGCATACTTGAAACCTATTTTAGTTATCAAATATTTTGTCTTCTTCGCTCAAACTGAATTCTAAAGTCGTTCGAAAGGGACAAAACATTCGATAACTAAAATAGATTTTAAATCTGTTTATGAATAAGGCAGTTATTTTATTTTCTGCTGTAATTAGAATGGAGTAGTATGATTTTATAAACTTAAATTGGACAGATTACCGAAACACAACATAAAAGTAAAAATACATATTATATTAAGTTGAAGTTTTGTACGTATTATAAATGTGACATATGAGGAAGTACGAATACATTTTAGTTAGAATTTCACGCTAGAACTACTGAACTATTGTTGATGAAGTTTTCATTTATTTTAGTTTAAATATCAGAATAAGACGTAGGCCAATATTTGGCCAACCGTATTCACCTGAACGGGCATGCGAAATCACGAAAATAACTAAAAGTATAATGTAAAGTTGGTAACATTTTCTTAATAATAGATTTGTGTAGGTTTTACCGCAACTACAAGAACTCTCAATAAGCCTACATCACGTAATGCGAGAAGTTATTCCTTAGACCAAACTTCAATGGTCAATACGGTTTGTAAGGTCACTTAATGATTGATACATACATACATCCATAGATAAACTCACGCACTTTGTCTCAAAATGGGTAGGCAGAGGCGCCACCAGGACACCCAAATTTCGCCTTGTATATTCCGTCCCACGATGTGAAAGGGGAGAGCCTATCGCTATACCGGAAACAAATTCCAATTCGAATTCGAATCCGAAACGTCTGCTTTGTAATCGTACCGTAGTACAAGACGCCACCGAAGCAGTCTTAATGATTGATACTAGCGATTATTAGATACGAAACCGTCGGCTAAAAGTCATCTCTTCATACGTTGCCTCGTGTTAGCCTAAACGTATTCACTTATGTAATTACTCACTACGAGTTACATTACTTCAGACTTAATCCCGATTTCTTTATTATTATTTTTGTTATTTCAATGAACGGCGAAACTATAATGCCATTCGCCGGAGCAACGGCTCATGAACGGCAAAACCAAACAACACCACGAATTAGAACGCAATGCTTGGCGCTCGCCATCCTGAGATGGAAGATGTTAAGTCTCATTATGTCCAGCCCTCATCTAGCGAAATCTAGCATTGTGAGTTAATCAATATTGACACGGAATATGTCTTTAATGAAATTATAAAATATACAGTGTAAATAACAGCAAGTGCTATCAAACGTGCGGACTTAAACATCGTTGTTGCTTTCTTCATAGTAATAGTTAAATAAAACAAACAAGTCTTATTAGTTATCTAGTGTCTCATAACTGCATTAGATATAAAATCTAATTATTCACGGAAGCAAATAAGAAACTCAATAATAAACATTTAATTTTATTCATACATGATATAGCGTAAAAATTAATATAAATGTAAGTTCTAATATTAATTTGAAAAATCCGATAAGACTTTGCAATCTGCCGAATCGAAATGTCCTAATAAAATGGGTTAAAGATATGATTTTTAAAACGCAATACGAAGAAATTGGTTATCCTCGGATTAGTTTAAAATAATGAGCTTTTAAAGATTATGATGTGAAATATATCTAATATCTTACACAAAATATATTATAAACTTTTATTATAAATTTTGAAGAATTGTAATAACAATATGTTACAATTGAAATAAGGGTTCCTGAACTGCCACTTGTTATAGGCCCATATTTTTTCATCAAAGTTTTGCAATCAAATTGTTCTTCATGTGTAAAAATAAGTTTATTCATGGCCTCATTTGCCCGTACCTTATTATTTAATTTGAATGTGAATTAATAAAGTTTTTCCGACTTTTAATTAGTATGTCAAAATGTTCCGGAAACTGAAAAAATTTCGCCAGAATATTTTTCGCGTATTTGGATTACATAAAATTAATTCGGAGAATTTTATAGGAGCGAATTATTTTTAATTATTCTTAAACTGTAATGAATTAATTGTCTGTCATACCTATTCTACATGTTTTATAAAAATGTTTTTTATTTCAAAAATTTTCTCCAAAAAATCACTTCTTGATATAACTTCATTAGATAAATAATTTATTAAATAATACTGGCAACTCGGATATTAGCATAACTTTAATTAGATAAAACTGTAATTAAAAGTTTCGCAAAATAAGTAACATTATTTTGAAGGATACATTTTAAAAACAGGAAATAAAGCTTCCTGTTTTTAAGAAGTTATGAAAAATCGAAATTAGCTTTTAATAAAAATGTCACACATTCCGCGAAAAAAAAAAATTAATTGTCATTTTACATAACTCGCGGCTATTAATAGGTTAATTAAATATTTGCGTATACGCTGCATCGATGTGTTTATATTTAATTGTAAATAATTATAGATTTAATAAATAATTACCATAAATCAACACTTTTAAACACCTCGTTAGATTTTCCAAATAAATCATTTTCAAAACCGACGAAAATAAATTCATTTTAAACAAATCACTAATAAGTACTTATTTTCTTTTAAGGAAGCTAATTACGACACTTTTATTTGTTTAAGGAACAAAGAACATTTGTAATTCAATATTATAAATTTAACTATTTAAATTATCAAAAAAATATTAATTGAGACAAGAGACTGAGACCGGAAACTAAAATACGAAAATCTGTTTTGGTTTCGTTTCATTATTATCTGAACACCGTTTAATTTATTTCAACTTCAATTTATTTGGTTTATAATTTATTCTGAATAAATAACCCGGATTGAAATAATGCACATGTCCGCATAACACATGCATGTCCACTACACATAGTACATAGTATGTATGTATGTACGTATGCACTTCACTATCACATAATGTCCCGTGACACTGAATATTTTACAAGTTAATCGTATTGAGATGTAAGCACTGTAGCGCGGGCCCAGCACAAAGCGATCTCGATCGGCAGCCCCGGCGCCGCCTGCGACGCGGTAATCAAGTGTTATTATCGCAACGTTATTTAAGAGCCGCGGATAAAGCGTGGTGTAGTGGTAGCTACACGTGCACGGCCGCGCGCGAGTAGTGACCGTCACTTGACCGCGCACCGCCACAACATACCTGCACAAACAAACGTCACCGAACTATATCCTTCGACTACGAGCGCCGCTCAAGCACTCTCGTCGGGACCTTCGCCACTCGAAAAATCAGCGGGTGGGTCCTCCCCCCCCGGATCGATCGACGCACCTGTACGGCGACGGCGGGTTGTTGGCCAGCTCCAGCTTGCGGTACTCCTCTATGGGCGACAGTATGTCCGTAACGGAGAAGGGCGTGGAGTGCTGGAGCTGCAGCTGGGACAGGTTCTGCTGCAGCAGCGCCGACTTAGGCGACAGGCTCATCGCCAGCTCGGCCGCGCTCAGCTCCGGCAGCGCCTCCGCCGGACACGGCGAGTAGCCGCCGCCCTCCGCGGACATCCGACCGGCCGACACTCGACGCCACTCGACGGCTCAGCCTCTAGTGGCTCTCGGGGCGAGAGTGGCGGCCGGAGCCCCCGGCGCCCCGGCGCGCCGCCACGCGAGGCCCCGCCCCCGAGCCGCCCGCACCCCGCGCCCCTCGCCCCCGGGGGTCGGGGCCCGCGCGCGCTCCTATGGCGAGGGCGTGCGCTCGTGATTGGCGGGCCGGCGCGCCGGGCGGCGCAGGGCCGCGCTGGCGGCTGCGCTGGCGGGCGCAGTCGGCGCCGGGGCCGCGCGGAGGGGCGCCGCCGCCGCTGCTTCGCATGTGTTTGTGTTGGTTTCGTTCCGCGGCGCGATCTCTCCGCGGTGACTTGCAGCTGTACGCACATAGTAGGCGAAACTAAAGTGTTGCACAATCACATACCGTTTAATAGAGTCTCGGTTATTGGCTCTACATTCAACAACAGAGTCAATCGCTTCTAAATTATAATGCAATCTAACAACATTGCCCAATACCTAATATAGGTGCCTACTTATCGTTAACAGGGAAGTAGGATACATCTATCGACTTGATGTGTATTTAGTACTTTGATATTAGCTTTTACATTGTATTATCTGAGTGTTGAGAGTGTTCCTTTGCACTTAAGGGTTTGAACATGTATTATATATGTATTATGTAGGTACAGTGTGATTCAGTTAACAATTGGTTCCCATGATAAAGTTGACTTACTGTTTACCCTTTTATCTAGATTATTCCAAACTTTTATTACCGAACTAACTAACATGGCAGGGAATTCAGCATACCTAAGAGTTCTCCGTAAGGATATCGAAGGTATGTGAAGTATACTTACTGCATTGGGCCAGCTCTTAAAGTGGGCCACCAATAGTCCGACTGCCGAAAGGGTTGATAGCCGTTGTTGTCAGCCGAATCCGGATGTACAAAGACAAGACTACAAACGTGAGACATTTGTGGTCTCCCACCATCATGTACGATGGTCGTTATCGGGCTGATGTGAAAATCCTACCAGTGAGTAACTGGTAGGATATTCATCTTATGAAATTAAATAAAATTAGTTTATTGGTAATGTAGACAATTCAATAGGTCTTATGACATGTGAATGCAATAGTACCTACTTAGCCTCTATATTAACAAAAAATAGACATAATATATTTTGCTTTAGTTGGTGGAAGCAGCTTCGAACTGGCAAATGTTCAAGGCAACTACATATAGGATTTCTGTTGGGTTGTGATACAGTTTTTGGTCAACTGGGTTCATTAAGATTATTTTAGACGTTTTAGCACTATTTTTACAATAAACATTAAAGGCCCCAGTTAACCCTATTGGCTATTGCTTTAGCTATCGCCATGATAATTATTTTGATTAAATAAACAACAAAATAGTGCATGGTGGCCTGTCGGTAACGGACCAGACGCGGCTGCGAACATTTTCGCGGTGGTCGCTGGTTCGAATCCCAGGGCATACCTCTGACGATTCGCAGTTATTTGTGTATTGATAGTCAATCACCACACATTATAACGGTGAAGGAAAACACTGTATGAAAACCAGCATATCTACTAAAGCGATTTGAAAGTATTTCTATGGTATGTAAAGTCCGCCAACCCGCACTAGGCCAGCGTGGTGGACTATATGGCCTATCCCCTCTCAATCGTACTCGATTATAGAGGAGGCTCATACCTTGCAGTGGGACGTATATAGGCTGATGCAGAAACAATAAAAACTAATTATTAGTCAGCAAGTCGCGCTATGAACCCTGTTGGTTCCGATGACTATTTTAACTCTTTCACAAGCAAGGAGAAAAGAAATTACACATTTAAATAGATTTATTTATCTGTATATTGTTTACAGCTGCCATCGATATAAGTAATAATATAAATAAAATCCAGCAACTCTAAGAGATGAGTTTTTAACAATAGATCGTTGAAATCTTTTATTTGAAAACATGAAGTTGAAGAAAATAAATATAAGTCTAGTACTTTCTAACGTGAATATTTATCTGTATTGGGTTGATACATTAAATATATGTACGTCCTACTGCATGGCACAGGCCTTTTCTATAATAGAGGTACGATTGCGAAAGGGTTAGGCCATATAGTCCACCACCCTGCACTTGAATAGTTATCAAGCTAAAATTAAAAGTGAAAGAAACAATTTTATAAATCCTTTTATAATAGACACATATATGGATATCTAATTGGACCATGAATACAGCAACAATTAAATACTTATGTAGATAATATAATACTGCGGATAAAAGTTATTTTTCAGCTATTAAATTATTATAAAATAAAAATACACCTAACCGTCTTATGTATGTGTAGTCTTTTCCCCACATTAACAAGTCTTGCGTCGTGGATATCAGAAACTACAAAATACTTTTCCTCTCACCACCCAATTATAATTACTCGTTGTTAAAAATATTTGTGGTTCAAACATTAGTGTTGGGGCAGATATCGAACCCGCGGCCTCTTGTTTCATACTCCACAACAATTTCTGAACTTACTGCATAAGAAAACTGTCCCACAAATGCCGTATTACATTAAATCTTATGTCTCAGGATGGCGAGCGCAGTGGAATGCCAAGCATAGCTTTGTAATTCATGGTATTGTTTGGTTTTCTAATGTCCATGAGCGGTCGTATCGCTCACCATCAGGCAAATGGCATGCTCGTCTCGCCATTCATTGAAATAATAAAAAAGTGATAGAGCCCTGTCTTAACTCGGTAAAACTACAGTAGAAAGATGTTGGCTTGGCCGCGGATAATTGTCTCAGAGAAAACCGATGCGGTGTAACAGATTTATTATTGCGGTTTTTTGAGTGAAGTTAGAAATCCTATTAATATTACAATCTCCGTAGTCTGGTTAAACTCCGGCTGTGAAACGAAAGGCTGCGGGTTCGATCCCCGCACGCAAGTATTTGTTTCGGGTCTAGGTGTTTGTGAGACCGAAAAATACCTCGAAGTTTCTGATACAGCCTCCTAGCCGCAGTTGGTTGAACGCCGGCTGTGAAACGAGAGGCCGCGGGTTCGATCCCTGCACCGAGACAAACGTTTGTGTGAACCACAAGTATTTGTTTCGGGGTTGGGTGTTTGTGAGACCGATAAGTCTCTCTTAGTTCCTGATACCCACGACACAAGACTCGATAGTGTGGGGTCAGGAGTATGTATGTGACTGTTGGGTGTATTTTTGAAGTTATACTTCTTTAGGCGCGTTATGAAAAAATGATGAGAGTGAAATTTTAAGATGCGCGCGCATCTGTTCACACAAAATTAACAGTATGAAGTTGTCTGCTTAACCGAAGCTACCAACAAAATAGAAATTGAACCTCGATATTAGTCGCGCATGTTGGTACGCTCGTCACCTCTGATCACTGTTTTCATATTTATAATATTTATCAACATGTTTCTAGTTTATACATTCACAACACGTGTTTTAGTTTCATACAAGTGCGAATTATATATGTGCTAATAAATTATATTCAGTAGTGATTTAAATTGAATATTTTGATTGATATTACTAACTATTTGTGAATATTAGTGAAAAAAATTGTGCTTATATACTTTTTCAAGTGCTCCAATATAATTGAGGTTAACTATCCGTATGTATTATTTATTGATATAAATTAAAATACTTTTATTTAATATAATTAACACTAAATATTATTAAATTAATAATGTTAAATACTTATTATTGGTTATTTAATATTTACAAAATAAAGAAATAAATTTAATAAAACATTTAATAAAAAGTTTGTGATAAATATTAAAATTGAACATCAAATTATAATATAAATTTTTAATATTTGCTATTAAATTGAATAAATAATAAATATTTATAAAAATAACTAAATAAATTTTAATGATACCAAAGAAGTATAACTTCTCACGCGCGTACATAAGAACACGCACCCATTTTTTTTTTCTAATAAGTGGTAACTTTTAACTTCAGTTAATTCAATTAAGATATTTAAAAAATCACTTGTCATCATCCCCGAAGGTATATTTCATAGGTGCTACTAACGCCATCTATAGTTCGCATTGCTTACTTCCGCTCGATGATGTTACAGGAAGTGAACCTATTGACGCGCCAGACACAAGGATTCTTTAAACCGATATATTTACTTAAAGTAAAATGACAAACGTGCGGATCGAAAATAATTAATAGTAATAAATTAATAAGTTTTTTTTCGTGGGTATCTGAAACTACTTTTCGGTCTCACAAACACCGATGTTCAAGACACGCAAATACTAGTACATACGTACATAAACGCACGCCTTCTTCCGAGAAGGGCTAGGTAGAGATGCTACCAGGAAACCCACGTTTCGCCTTGTGTGTTCCATCCCACAATGTGATAAGGGGTAGGCCTATCTCCATATCGGCCTTAAACTCCTCCAGGCTGATAATAACTAGAAAAGTCCAATATCACTTTGCCCGACCAGGGATTCGAACCCATGATCTCAGCGTTGTAGTCGTACCGTAGTACTTACAACTGAAACTACACCATCGAAACAGTGAAATAAGTATGAGCCTCACAAACATTTGTCTCGGTGCGGGGATCGAACCCGTGGCCTTTTGTTTCACAGCCGTCTAACCAACTGCGCCACGAAGACTGTCAACGAGTATTAACGGACCAGAAGCAATTATGACTTCTTTCACCGGCAGATACATTTAATAATAAGTAATAAGGCGTCCTATTTAAGTACATACATAGGAATAATTGTGGTAGTATACTGTATCTAAACGAAACAGCACATAGACCATCACACGTAGAGTACTAATTTTAAAATTTTATTTTAATTAATTTTAAGTGAAATATTATTGTAACTGTTATCGTCAGCAATGTTATAGGATCCAGTAGCAGTGTAGTATGTTATCCGCTCTGTGTCAATTCATGTAGTTAGTTTAATACTTAAAGTAAAATTTTAATTTTAGTTGTCTTAAGTTCTTCACTAATTATTATAAATACATGTTGTGTACACCATTCTGAAGATACAATTAGAAAGTATCACAAATGTAATTAATCATTAATAATTTTTTTTGTAATCTCTGTTGATGAAACTTAATAAATTAAATTATACTGCAACATTTAAAAAAATATCACAATCAATGTGTTTTTATTTCTAGCCCTAGTATTACATTACCCTTCAATTTCCAACCAATTTCCCTTTTATTTACAACTCCTATTAATTTAACTTTGTGATAGATTTCGTTGCGGGTTAAAGACAAATTAGACATTCCCGGAGACTCGCTGAGCTTCAATGCTCAGTGTCAATTAAATGCGTGCCACTGTTGATCCTGGCTTACAGGAGTTGCAGTGGCGGGTGTGAGGGCGGGACTGGCTCCAATGTAATAACCCTACAAAATACACCTATTCGTAACTACATACTTGCCGAAATATAAATATAGTGTTGAACTGAAGGTTTTCAAGCACTGATGTGTACATAGTATATACTTATATGGCGATGTGCATTCTTAAGTATTTCGTCATTGCATATTTTAGCCACAGCATTTATGCTGCTGAATAGGGGGTACCGGCAAGGAATTACCTAATAGGGGGTTTTACAAAGACCCGCTATGCAGGGCCAGCAGGCTGGCGAGTGCAGGGCGTGCCTTCTCGCATTGGTGACTCTGCGGCCCTTCATAAATCTGCCATTGGACAACACTGGTAACTGGTGGTAGGTCTCTCATATGTGACAGGCCGCCTGGGTAGGTACCACCGCAATGTCTGTTTCTTCCTCCAAACAGCAAAGTTAGTGCACTGTTGTGTTCCGATTTGAAGGACATTGTAGCCAGGGTAACTACTGGACATATTGAGACTTTACATGTACATATGTCTCAGGATGGCGAGCGTAGTGGTGAGCTAAGCTATGCTTTATAATTCATAGTGTTGTTTGGTTTTCTACTGTCTCTGAGCGGTCGTATCGCTTACCATCAGGCGGATGGCATGCTCGAATCGCCATACAACGCAAAAAAGAAACTATTTGCCTTCGGCTGAGAATGTTTCGCATCACTAAGGAGAAATAAATCTTTTGATATAGTATTTTCCTTTAAATTGACCAAATAAATTATCGATAAATAAGATACATATTTCTTCCTTACTCACGCGGCAAGCCTATAACAACATTATTACGTAGTACGTTGGTATGTGGTTGGTAGACATAAAGATATGATCGGAGTTATGGCGCAGAATGAAACACAAATCAATTTAATTATACTTTATTCGATTAAAGTAAGTATGTAACAAAGATTAGCTATTGCAGACACATATAAAAACATATTGCGCTACACGAAACACGACTTGATCAACTGAGAGAATTGGCACATAATGAACAACAATTATTGACTTACCTAGAGAACAGACCCTGAGACTAAGGTACTTACATTATGCTGAAACGAACAAGATATTATCATGGAGCAGATATTGCGAATATCTTTGCACACTGCGCATGTACCAGCGGTGATCGAAGATATATATAACAACAAAATAACGAAAATCCAGACATACCAAATATATAAATAAACCTGCCAAACAGCAGTGTAAATGCACTGTTGTGTTCCGGTTTGAAGGACATTGTAGCCGGAGTAACTACTGAACATAAGGAAACTTAACATCTTATTTCTCAGGATGGCAAGCGCAGTGGAATGCCAAGCAATGCTTTGTAATTCATGGTGTGGTTTGGTCTTCTACTGTTCATGTGCGGTCGTATCGCTTACCATCAGACGAATTGCATGCTCATCTCGCCATTCATTGCAATAAAAAATTGACGTACGGTTTTGGCGAAGTCAAAGTTAGAGAGAAAATAGTACCTCTATGTACGACAGTTTTAACAAAATATACCATAAAAAATAATAAAAATTGTGAGTTAAAGATACATCCTTATCAACTACTTCTTAATAATAACACATCTACATCAAATCTAAGTTTAACAAATGCGAGAGACTTGCCTAGATTGCATTTATTTTAACACATATTAACAAGCATACTGAATTCAAATGTCTAAACACGCTTAAGTTACGACGGAAAATCGCCTATATCTCGCTGAGACAAAGCTACATACAAAAAATATTAAAGTTTTACAAAAAAATAATGCTGCTGTTTTAATTAAATAAGAAATCACACATCAATTACCCAATTACTCAAAACATATGATCTCTCTTTCCTTAAACCTTCTCATTTCCTTTACAACTTATCCTCACACTGGAAGTCAGGTAAAGCAAGACGAATTCATAACCTACCGCCATAATATCTTATTATGTCCAAGAATAATTAAAATAATTAAATTCATATCATATTTTAAACAAATAGTAAATTTTCAAATGATTAACACTATTGAACAGAAAAAAATGTGCTTTTATTTACCCTGATCACAGCCCTGCTTATAACAGGGCTCCCAATCCACCTCCTAAAATATTCCAATACAAGTATTATAAAATTTACATCCATAAAGTTCTCAAAGTTGAATATAAACTTATAGATATGTTTATAATACATAAATTATATTATATGGCCTAACCCCTCATAAATGATACTCTATTGTAGAGGGGGCGCATGCCCTGTAGTGGGACGTATATGGGCTGATACAGTACGGTACAAATTATATGGCCTAAACATACACAATCGAACTACCGTTTATAACCCCTTGTCCTACAGTGGGCTGTATGGGGTCGATTAGCAGTCAACATCATCTTCAACCACAGAACTTGTGCTGATAACACGCCTCTTCATACAACTTCCCATTTACAAATACTAAATATAAATGCCTACACCAGATCAAATTTAAATAGACAAAGAACTATAACACATATATTGCATTTGACACACTATTGCTATGATATGAAACATTCATTGGAAAACCATTTTATTGAAACTACTCAATACGGAATATCGCTTTCTATACAACATGACTATCCGGTAACTACTTTAAAATTTCTAATACAACAAACGCATCATGTCAAATGATTTAAAGTGAGCTGAAATACCATCCGTTACTGAACAGCACCATCAAGTAAACATCTTCTTGATAACTTCGGAGTATTTTTGGTTAATCTTCTCAACTTTAGGTTGTAACTCCCTAGCTTTCAGTTGTGCGGTTTTGTCATTCGGAAACAGTTTGAGGGCATGCTGGATGTCTTCCCAAGCTTCTTCGTACATGTTCAGGCCGGAGTATGCTACAGATCTTCGGTACAAAGACTTGATATTATCCGGATCAATTTGCAAGGCTTTGTTGCAGAGGATGAGGGCACCGCCATATGCACCGAAGTGAAGTTGGCAGTGTGCTAAGTTGTTGAAGAGTTTTACCTGGAATAAATATATGGTATTACAATATGGACTTGTTTTTATTAAATACATATTCTGAAAAATTACAAGTGACTGTTCAGTATCAGTAGGCCGGTAATTTGCCTATCCACAACAGAAATAAAAAAGCTAACAAAAACATATATTTGCTGCGCTAACTATTTGACCTCATATTTTGTCCATGCCACCCAGAACAGTACATGTTCAGGAACATCACATGTGGTTGCCGTTCTCAGCAGCGAGGGAACAATGAGGGGAGATATTTTCCCTTATTTACTAATTGCCAGGATAAAGGATATCCATTCTATGGTTCATTTGTAAGATTTGGACAAGGTGGTTGTATTCTATAATTTCTTTATACTGACAAAGCAAAGGAAATATTTTATGCTTGATAGTGAGCATAATGATTTCCAAATAGTGTATTCAAAGATAAAGATGGCACACAAGCTATAATATACCTTCACATCCCTCAGTTCTGCAGCTTTTGCCAAGTCAATGGCCTGGGGGTCTATGGGTTCTATTGCAATCACCATCTTCAATGCCTTCTGGAACCTGTTGAAAGCTTCAATCATTTTCTCTTGTTTTGCTAATGCCACACCTCTTTCCTGAAATAGTAAAAAGTTATGTAAATATATTTTAATCATAATAAATTTGCATTAGGAATTGGTAAATAACACACACTTTTTCTGCTACTAAATGAAATGAAATGAATGTAAAAAAAAAAAAAAATGTACAATCTCACAAAACCTATGTTATATCTAAAGATTATATATTTAGGCTACATATGTTGCTTTGACCAAATCAATATCTCAAAATATTTAGAAAGGAACGAGCACTGAAGAACCTGATTTATCAATACAATTGCAATAATACAATAGCAAATATATTTTAATAAAACAACTAGATTTTAACTATAATTTCCTAGTTCTTATACCAACCTTATGATGCAGTCCACATTCATACAACCGAGCCCAGCTCCAATCACTGATCAATTGCTCCTCAGTGGCCTCCATCAAATGGATCTTACAAGTAATCTTCCTCTCCAAGGTCCCGTCTACGTCCTTATAAACCAGCTGAGCCGAACATATCTCGCCACAACACATCTGCTGAACCACCAACTCGACATCCTGGTCTAAGAAGAAGTCGCTGTCTCCGATAATTATAATGCCGTTGAAACTTTTACCGAATATAATACTTCCAGGTTCCATCTCGCATTCTCCCTCGGCGTTCGTACACCGCACATCGGTGATAGCAATCCGGCAACGAGACTCCTCATATGGCACTAAACTATAGTCACCTGGCTGAAGTACTCTTTTCCGTATTTCTCTGTCGGTGGTTGAGAAAACCACCGCCTCGTTCATTATTACGCGTTTTGCAATCATACGGTTGGCTTTTGGAGCAAATTTATTAATTTACAACTTGTTAGTTTGTTTTTGTAAACATTAGAACCAAAATACTGGAATACAAATGCAAAATGCAAATGTCAAATTCGTGCTGCAAATGTGCAAATTGCAATCGATCGATAACAATTGCGTTTAGTTATTGCTAGGAAATAACAATTGATAAGAAAAATATTGTCACACTATTTATTATTTTAATTTTACAATAAAATTAAATGTACATACAATAGATTCAGATTTAATTATTTTTATCGTGATTATATAAAGCACCTAAAAAGGTTAACATAGCTTCGTAAATAAAATCTTTTTGGTTCTACATAATTTTCTATCAGAATTCAGAATACAGAAACAATCAGCTGTCATGTGGACGTGAATTTTTTGAATTTTGGTTTACTATTTTGTAGATTTTATTTCAAACTCCCCGTTTAATTTTAATTCAATGAATAAATATTACTTGTATTTCTGAAGGAAAGCGTGAAATTAATATAGATCTAAGAGTTTATTTTGTACATAAACTTGACAATTCATAAGTAAGTACAACCAACCTCTCATTATTTTCTTTTTTTGTCTAGTTTTTATCTTAAAGTTTATGTGATAAGTTTTTTCCTTACATTACAATAAATATATCCACTACACTACTAGAGCCTTGTAGTGATATTGAATCTTTTATTTAACTGATAGTATCTTTTATTTTATCTTTTGGCATCTATTCATCTTTATAATGTCTGTACTCTGTATATTATGAATTGTAATGTAAGTGTGCTGTGTATTCAATGTTAGTAAATAACAATAAAAATATAACCTCATTCTTAAAACTTAGAGATAGGAGACTTTGAAGTATTCAATTTTATTTACACATACATTTTATAAATAATACTAACCTTGGTTAAAATCTAAGCAGTTGTTGTTAAAATTGTAATAAAAAGAAACATGGCATGAACATTTTATATATTAATTTTAAACTTAGCTGATAGCAATGGACCAGATCCTAAGCAGCACAAAAACTTACTTTTAAACTTAATTTACATCTACAAATATGCATTTAATATGATCGGAAATGCATGGAAAGGGCTTATATATGCCAAGGCTACGTTTATATGCTCAACAACATTTATTTTAAATATGTAGAAAATATTGTATACAATTTATAACTATTTCAAAATATCCATTATCACTGAATTAAAGGTGGTATAGTATAATAAGTAGTGTAATAAATTACTGGCCCCGAAAACATATTGGCACAATCTGTACTTTTGACCTATTGACATGAAAGGAGATAGAAGAAATTAATTATTGGTGCTTAAATCCACCACAGGTAAAACTCTGACATTCTTTATTTTGAATGTACCCATTTTATTTTTATAGAAATGACACTACTGCTGAGAAGTGTATGGCGGAATGTGCTTCGAGCCAGCCCACTTGGACATACTGCCATGACACCCAGAAGTCTCACTTCAAGTAGTAAGTTTAGTTTTAATTCACCAAAACTAAGTGACTACAATGCATGCTTTGTCAAGTGCACATTAGATTAATAATTTTGATATTTGTGTTAGTATTTGTCACAACAGTGACTACAATGCCCCTTATTGTTAAGACAAATTAAATATCTATTACTGGTGGTTATCTTTCGCTAGCTGACACATTTTTTTACTGATGAATGAACTAACATAGCTATAGCAGAATTAAATTTTTGTGGAAGGAAATTACCACTGCAGCGTATGGACTCACCAAGTTGACCTAAAACCAACTTGAAATCTTTTCATTATTAATAAGAAGTTATTAATAATAATTTAAGTAACAAGCTGCATAGTAAAAACCCGACACTCTACAGACTAATTACAGTGATAAATAGCACATGTATTCAAATTTAGTTACAGAAATGACTCGAACTAAGTCCCCCGATGCTGTAATGTCGATTCTTAAGGCTGCTCCAAGTGCGACAGAGATATTGGCCGCAGTGCAAGCTAACCTGCCTCAAATGACGTCCAAACATATGCTGCAGGCATTACGGATGCTCTTCCACTTACAGAAAGCTGGCAGGTTGGTAATAATTGACAAATAATTTAGACTAATGATCGGCACTTAGTTATATTTCTTTTATTTGTTTAATAAGGTTCACCAACATTTGTATTAGGTTGATTTAAGACTAAAGTGTACATGTGAAATAATAAAAAGTCAATGCAAAAAAAGTATCCACACTCTATGATGATCAGCCCTGTCTGTGGGGCTTAACATGTACTAATAGGCTTTAGCTATTGGATGCTTATAAAAATATCCCCGACATTTCGCACTGTTACCAAAAATATGAAGCCCCTCACTTCATTTTGCAAATGGGACCTTGCCTTCTCAATGATCACCTCTAGCTAAACTCATTACTAAAGACCAATTTATTAATAGTATTTGAAGCCATCATAAACGAAATTTGCGCAATAAGTCCCTAAGCATTGCAATTGTATTTTTCACAGGATTACTCAAAGCTCAGACGACTTAATCAAAGATCCAGCGTTTAGCGTTCTATGCCACAACTTCAAGAAGCATGCACCAACAATGGAAGTCACCGAAGCAATCGAAGCAATCAAATTCCTCTCATTCTTAGGAGTACCAGTTGACTCACTCATCATACAAACTATGCTGCAAATCACCAGATGCCATATCAACACATTAAATGTCCGTCAAATAATGTTTTTGGACTTTCTCCTAAATAGATTTGACGAGAAGAACCATTTAGTGGATGCTCTGAAGTTGGCGTTACCATTGGCTTTCCAAATCCACTTACCTCTAGAGATTGACAATGATGATCTACCTTTGCTGAGAGATATGCTGGCTTTTTGCTGTTCTCATGACTTGCCTGACCGTTGTATTAATAATGTGGTCACCGGAATACTTCTTCATGATCGAGCTATAGATGGGCAGCTCGCCAAATACGTTACCTGGGCTCTCTGTCAAGTAAACTGCACTCAAGAGATGTTCCCGACTAGAGCGAAGCTTCTGAGCAATTGCCTTGAGGTTCTGGCCCAGAATTTGAATCAGTTGTCGTATGATGACGTGTTGAGGACGGCTGCCAAGCTTAAAGGGCGGATACTGGAGAAGCACCCGGAGTATTACAATGAACAGCTTATGGATGCTATAGCTGACTATGTAGTGGAAAATAATGTGGAGTTTGAAAAGGGACTATTGGTTGCGAGAGTGTTATCACGAATCGTAAGTATTTACGTAATTTAATTATACCTATTTCCCTCCTACTAGACTTTTTTCCACCTCAATGTAGGGTCGGCGCAAAAAGATTGGCACATATTATTGTAAAGCTTACATGACAAACATAAGACTATAAATTTTATTTCTTTTCTGCAGGCTCACACCCACCTAGGTCTAGTAGAATACCTATGCCAACTAGCAGCTTCAAATCCAACGACTCTAACCAACGCACGGACCAACGTACTCTTCGGCTTCGTCAACTGTCTTTCAAACAACAACTACACCCCTGACCAGGCCCAATGGACTGAAATGCGCAGGCAGCTGTCTCTCAACCCTATACTAGATGGGAAGAGCTTCGCCCTGCCCTGGGCCAAGATGTGCGTCGAGTTGGCCTCACTAGGCCACTTTGAAGACAGGCTCATCACTAAAGTGTTCTCTAATGAGTTTTTAACAGATTACTTGTCAAGAGAAAATAATAATCTGGATTACCTCCAGTTGTTGACGTTGCATGAGGCTATTAAGGCTTTCCATGCGAAGGATTATCAGCTGCCCCAATATATTCTGGATAAGGCCAAGGCTATGTACCCGACGAATGCGCTGAGTGAGGAGGTGGAGCGGTGTTTGGCCCAAGGATTGGGAAGCCCTGATTATGTCGTCAGGAATATTGCGTTACCTAATGGTATTGTTTCAGGTAAATATTTTTTTGTAATTGCAAAATTTTTGTAAGATTCTCAGAAAGTTATCAAACCTGATTATTCATTTATTTATGACAATTAAATTGGACGATACCTCAAAATGTTTAGATTTTTAAAGTTGTAATGCCTTGCTATAGATGTAGACAATTAATATTGCAGTACCAATAGGTTTCTGCAACTACTAATTTCTTAAAATTGTTATTAGTTTATTAAAATATTATAACGGTTATGTTTCAGATGTGTTAATTTGTTTGAAAAATGGTTTTCCATTATCACTGCCGAGGTTAAGTTCGAAGGGAAAGGTGCCCATAGAACAGCTAAATATACCGCCTGGGGCAATAGTGTAAGTAAATGATTATTTTATTGTCTTATTTTACTTTTTTTTAAACTTGAAAAAATCATTTCAAAAATTAAGTCATTATAGTGTAACAAAAACAATGTCTGTTTCTTTCTCTTTCATTCCTACGCACCTACATTATCTTCCCTTTCGTTCCACTGGTTTTTCGTATGCCCGATTCGTTGGCACTGCAAGTAGATTTCGCTAACGATGTGGGTGGTACAGTATAATCCATAGTAACTATAATTATTTACTACATTAATGTTTTGTTTCCAGCGTCTGTATCCTAAACTTCAGACAAGGCTGTTTCTCAATGAACAGTAATCGTCTTCGAGGGACATTCCGCCTAGTCCTCGACATTCTAGAGAAACAAGGCTACGCTACAGTCGCATTGAACGTAAACGAATGGCTAAACTCCCCTGCTTTCGAAAGGACGCCTTACCTAGTGCGGGAAATAGGATACAAGTGTGGAGAAATTGGCATGAAGCTGTGTGCAACGTGATTGATTGACAATACATAATTGGCTCAGTGATCTCGTTCGTTTGTGTCCTCGTTGAGATAAAATTATGAGTGGAATATATGATGCGAAAATTTATAGATTGTTTTTGTTATAAAATAAAATTATTCAAAATATTAAAGAAATATCTTTTTTTTTTGCAATAACCAAACGTTAAAAGTGTTGCCAGGTGTTACAATATAAGATTTCAATAAAAGTCATCGATAGGCCATGGAAATACTTGGAATACGTAGGTTTATGAAAATCGTTAGTATTATTGGATGAAGGGAAATATATTAAAAATAATTTCAGACGATGAGAACTTGAAATATAATGTTTTCGATGAAATTAATGTTTTTTAAACAAGATTATAGATATTTTTTTAATGCGGCAATTTTACAATAAATGTCACTTTTGAGTTTTGACATAAAACGGCGCCAATCGTTGTTGACAATACAAATATTTTGATTTCAGTTTTTCCCCTATGCATGTTTACCATATATGTATACTTATTATCACAATTCACAGATAAATATTACTCACGCAATGAGCTGCAGAGTAAAGTATACATAAAACGCACGACAACCGGTCCACAGACAAAGACGAAACATGAGTGCCTGCATAAAGTTGTGTTTGTTATTTATTGTGATAAAATTATGTGAGGGTAAATATGGGTATGTTACGTGGTCTAAGAATAAAGCTAAAGCTGTCGTGACCGATTATTACGCGGATATTCCCGATGTGTATCTCGCTAAGGCAACTTATCAAAATGAAATCAATAGCACAGGGTAAGTTTTTTATATCTTGTATATTGAAAAATTAAGACGTTTTATTAGTACATAATAGTGATGTAACGAATGTTCGCATTCGCATTCGCGAATCGCGAATATTCGCATATTTTTTGGCATTCGCATTCGCATTCGTATTCGCAAGAAACGAAGCGAATGTTAAGCGAATGTTTTTGAGAAATAAATAGGATATTTATACAAATTTTGATGGTTCTGGAAAAATAATACAACTATTATAATTAGCGTATGTTTTAATTATTTATCTGTACATGGAAGATATTTGAGAAATTTTAACGCGAGGGGTCTTTATAACAGCAACAGAAGCCAAAACAATTTTTTTTTTATTTTTGTCTGTCTGTCTGTATGTTTGCTTGCACATCACGCAAAAACTACTGCACCAATTGAGATGCGGTATTCACAGTTGTATTGCTGTAGGTTCAACTTAAAAACTGGTATATGTTGCATTTACATACAGGGTGTTTCTTTTTGTTTGCTTGCACATTACTCAAAAACTACCGCAAGAAATGAGATGCAATTTTCACAGCTATATTGGTGCAGGTCCAACTTAAAAACTGGTATATATTTCATTTACATACAGGATGTTTCTTTGTATTATGAGAAAAACTAATATGGGGGTCTGAATTAACGTAATAAAAACAATGATTATTAGGATTTTTGTCTGTTTGTCTGTGCGGTTGTGCGCGATGAACTCAAAAACCGCTTAACGGATTTCGATGAAATTTGGTATGGAAGTAGCTTACACGCCGGATTAACACTTAGGCTACTTTTTATCCCGAAAAAATAAGTGTTCCCGTGGGATGAAGAAGGAATTCCCATATATTTGTTACTTTTTATACTCAACCGGATGGGATGGGACTGGATTACATGCCTTGAGTAAGAATGAGACGGGACTGATGGGATATAACGGGACGGGACGGGACGGGATGAGAAATACCAAATAAAGTTAATCACGCTGACGAAGTTTGCGGGCAGAAGCTAGTTGATAATATCTACGTCTCGTAAATCTTTTGACTGTACTTTTTAAGTTATAGCTTCTATTTTTTTAACAAAACCAAATGCTATTTACAGTTATAAAAAATAATCAACCAAAATTAAACATTTAATATCCAAAATGTTATATTTTTAAAACCTTCATTTTCAATGATTTTTCAATGCAATTTGACAGCCTCCGTGGCGCAGTTGGTTAGATACCGCCTGTGAAACGAGAGGCCGCGGGTTCGATCCCCGCACCGAAACAAATATTTGTGTGATCCACAGGTATTTGTTTCGGGTCTGGGTGTTTGTGAGACCGAAAAGTCTCTCGTAGTTTCTGATACCCACGACACAAGACTCGATCTTAGTGTGGGGTCAGGACTATGTATGTGACTGTTGGGTGTATTTATTTATTTATTTAATGCAATATTAATAAACATACTCAAGAAAACAAAATAATAAATACCTACTTGTAAATAAAATTACAATTTCTTCCTTACAATTAAGAAAACAATATTTATTAATAACTACTTTTGTTCATTCAACCTGTCAAAGCACGGGCCGGCTCGACATGCTCGACTATGTTCGTTTTAAACATGGCTGGCCCGAAATGTTGCGCGCCAAATTTGAAAAACAACATTCGCATTCGCATTCGTATTCGCGAATGTTAGATATGAATATTCGCATCCGCATTCGCATTCGCGAATGTGAGAAAACTAACATTCGTTACATCACTAGTACATAACTATGTAGTTTATACATAATAAAATTGTAACACCTAAATCACGGCCTTTTTAATATACAAATATGTACATGAATAGTTAATTTCTACAAACAATAATTGTTTTATTAAAATAGGTCAATTTATCTTATAAAATTACAGTTGTGTGTTGATAAGGTGTAATTATATTTACATAGCTGTTATATGTATATTTCTTTGGTTGTTCAAAGTCTTTGTTATATTATCCTGTTTTGTTTTAGACCATTACTTTAGTGCCAACATACATATTATACTATAAACTTTATGGCACTTGTTGTTATTTATAAGTCAAGCCTTTCTTTATTTATATTTTATATCACCAATGGTAATAAGATAACCATTTTTAAAACAAACTGTGGCGCCGAAACAATGAACTATATACTTATGCCACTTAAACATATTAAGTATGGAAATAATGTGTATGAGAGCTTCACTCACATTAGGCAAAAACACAATGTGTGAATAGTTATATACAAACTTACAAACAAATATACAACCCTAAGCTTAAATTTTAAATTACATTTTTTGTACACTTTCATTATCCTATATACACTAATTATCTTCCAGCTGGGCATTCCTGGAACTCCACACATCCCAGGATGTAAGTGATGATAAGCAGGCATATGGAGCTGGTTTCCTGGAAGGTTTCCTCACCAGGGACCTCATTTGGATGCACTGGCAAAATGTCTTAAAGGGGTACCTAATATTAAATTGTAATTTAATTCATTAAACCTTTGCAATTATTGAGTATTATTCAATATCTGCATTATAACTGGCAAAGTATTTGATATGTATTTATAAGGAAAATAAGGACAAATAGTATGTTCAGTTTCCTTTGTAGTAATATGAGTATATTGAATTATTATGTATTCAATTTATGATAAGAAAACATTTTTCTGATATCACCCTGAACATAAAATAATAGTTTTTAATCACTTTTTATATATGTCACATAAAGGGAGCAGTTAGAAGTACATATAATAGACTAAAATAACTGAAATTATTAAGACAATGTTCAATAAAAAGACAAAGTCTATAACAGGTATTGCTACAACAAAACCGATGTGTGTGGCATGATAGAAGAATATGTGAACACCAACCAGGAGTACATAGCCAGCATGATCCAGAAGAACCATGAGGACCCATACTGGTATCAGGTACATGAATTTCTTAAACATGTTTTTACCATAAAAGTTATAATTGGAAGAGTTTATAAATTGATTGAAAAATGATTTCCTGGTCTTAACTGGTCCCATAATGCTCAAGTGGCATCAATTTATAATAAGCTATGTAGTTCTACATACTCTGGGCTATTCTATTGCTTTTTACATCTTTGTATTTGCTTTTTATTATTGAATTATGTTATATTTCCCCAATGTTTGTAATATACATTATGACACACAACATGTCGCTTCTATGTATTGTGGTTTATCAATAGAAAATGCCTATTTTCACAACCTCTCATGCCAATATGGTTATATGACTTGAATTTATTCCCTGTGGTTATACCTATTGGTAGCCTAAGAAAATCTTTATGTAATGTATTTAAATAGCACTTAGGGCTGCGTATCCAGTGAAGTGGAGATTTGTAGAAACTGAAATGAATCAATCAATAATATACTAAACTCATATGATGGGGCAATTTCATCGCATCTCCGCTAAGGTTTACATGTCTCTGCTTTAGTGGAAATGTGGCCTTGCTGCTATTATCTTTTACTACTATCGTTTCGGAATGTCACTGGAGAAAACCCAAGATACTAGATGTGGCAAGAAACACGATACACTGTGTTAAGCTACAGCGATTAGTGGCTACATTGGAGTTTACTTCTTACAAATTGGTGTGCAATTTTAGTTTACAAGTCAATATTTTTAGGTGAAACTGTACTTCATACAAATAGAAGGCCTTGCAGACGGATACAACGCCGCAACTAAACCCGCGTTTGAATGGCTCACCATACGAGATCTCATGTAAGGAACTGTGTTATACCGCCTTAACATCCATATTGTTTGTGAGACCGAAAAGTCTCTCGTAGTTCGTGATACCCACGACACAAGACTCGATCTTAGTGTGGGGTCAGGACTATGTATGTGACTGTTGGGTGTATTATTTATTTATGTTTAAGAGTAACATTTAGTTAGTTTGTAGACTACTTAATAATTCACATCAACACCATTCTTGACCTTATCAGATTCTAAAATCGGGATATATCTACCGGGTCCAAACTTTAGGTACCATTACACTAATTTTAATATTAACTGATGGTAGGTCTCTCATATGTGAGAGGCCGCCTGGGTAGGTACCACCGCAATGTCTATTTTTCCCGCCAAACAGCAGTGTAAATACACAGTTGTGTTCCAGTTTAAAGGACATTGTAGCCAGAGTAACTACTGGACATAATAAGACTTAACATCTTATGTCTCAGGATGGCGAGCGCAGTGGAACGCCACGCATTGCTTTGTAATTCATGGTGTTGTTTGGTTTGCTACTTTCCCTGAGCGGTCGTATAGCTTACCATCAACCGAATGGCATGCTCGTCTCGACATTCATTGCAAAAAAAATGTTGTAAAAAATACTACAATCCATTATCATCACTTATCAGCCACACTAAGCCCACGCAGCTATTCTAATTTTTTTTTGTCTAAACAGTCAACATACGCCACCTCCCTCAAATATTACATCATTACATCCATCTACGTAACTCATACATGAACAATTCCTTGTAGTTGGTTGAACATGCTGGGGGATTTGGACGAGCTGGCGTTCGCTCTGTCCCTGCCCCCGGAGACTCCTGAAGGGCTGCTGTTCGGAGAGCACTGCACGGGGCTGGTGAAACTACTGCCGGGCCTCCAGGACCTGTACACCTCGCAGGTCACGTGGAACAGGTCAGGATTCTGTTATTGTTTTTCATTACATGGGTCCCACAAAACAACAGGTTTTGCTTACTGGACTCCGTGGTCTTGGCCCGTGGCTGTAATACTGGCTTCTCATAAGAGTTAAGCAAGGGCTAAAGACGGGTGAAGTGTTGTGTCTCCAACAATCTCAATCACCAAGCTCTTTTTACATAGATAAGTGAAAAGACCAAATTTACTCGATGGTGACCAAATAGGATCGCGATTGTTTTTTCAGATCCAAAACGGAAGGGGAAAGGGGCGATAGGAAGAGTATTTGGCCTCCATCATGATAACAAAGCATGCATATGACATCAGCTTTCTATGAGACAATGGTCCCACCCAGGTCAAGCTGTCCTGCAGTAGTCCAAACTGACTATAGCTTTCTGGGTGTTTGTCCTAGCTAGACTCTTCACTTGCCAGTATGATCTTAATATTTGGCCCCCTTTACAGCTACCAATCGATGCTGCGCATACAGAAGATGTACGTGATGAACTTCAAGCTGCACCCCGGCACCAAGGAACTGATCCCCGGACGCAAGATGTCCATGTCCTCGTACCCTGGGTTTATACAGGTATGTGGGTTTTTTCACGGCACAGTGACATTTGACCACAGTGAAATAATAAATAAATAAATACACCCAACAGTCACATACATAGCCCTGACCCCACACTAAGATCGAGTCTTGAGTCGTGGGAACTACGAGAGACTTTTGGTCTCACAAACACTCAGACCCGAAACAAATACCTGTGGATCACACAAACATTTGTTTCGGTGCGGGGATCGAACCCGCGGCCTCTCGTTTCACAGGCGGCGTCTAACCAACTGCGCCACGGAGGCTGTCTGATAAATAGAATAGAGATTAAGTACTATGCATTTATTTTCATAGAGCTATTTAATTGCCTACAAGAAGAATAAACGAATTTCACTTCAATTACCATAAATTACCCCAGTTACCTTATATCAGTAGTTACCCCAGGTATTCTGTTACCCTTTGTATAAAATGTGTGTCAGTCCACAGATGACTTCTACATAATGTCGTCAGGCCTGGTATCAGCCGAGACCACCATTGGGAACAGCAACAGGACTTTGTATGAAAACGTGTCGCCTGTCGGACAAGTAAGATAAAGTACCATATTTTATCTGTTTTTATTCCCATACTGGGCCAAATTGTATCTAGTAATTTTGACCATAAATTCATGTTAAAGTACCTTTTAAGTAGCATACTTGGTCAAAGTTTCTTACTATGATTTTTAACCTTCAAAGATAACTTAGGATTTTATGACCACTAGACATAATTCATACGTGATGCATACGTTAATACTAGAAAATTGTTTGCAATATTCAAACCAATATTCTCAGAATATTAGCGCTTTTTAAATATATTAATTTACATCTGTAGTGTTTCATCTGTAGTTATAATAATTATTTGCCCACAGATTTTGGAGTACGCCCGCGCCATGATCGCGAATCGGCTCGCGCGCTCTGGCAAGGAGTGGGTCGAGATATTCAGGAGACACAACAGCGGCACTTACAACAACCAGTGGTACATACAGATCAACTGACAGCCTCTGTGGCGCAGTTGGTTCGATCCCCGCACCGAGACAAATGTTTGTGAGGCCCACAAATATTTGTCTCGGGTCTGGGTGTCCGAGACCGAAAAGTCTCTCGTAGTTTCTGATACCCACGACACAAGACTTAATTGATCTTAATGAATTCAGAACTATGTATGACTGTTGGGTGTAATTATTTATTTAACTTGTAATTATTACAATGAGCTAACTGCTAAACAATTACAGGTGAAATATCCTGAATTGCTACTGAGATTTTGACACCCATCAACCTTCAGAGGAGGAAAAATACATACATACATAAACTCACGCCTCCATCCCCGAAGGGGTAGGCAGAGGCGCCACCAGGACACCCACATTTCGCCCTGCATGTTCCGTCCCACGATGTGATAGTAGGCGAGCCCATCGCCATATCGGGCACAAATTCCTGACTCCGGGCTGATAATGAATAGAAAAATCCAATATCACTTTGCCCGACCCGGGACTCGAACCCGAGACCTCAGCTTTGTAACCGTACCGTAATACAACTACGCCACCGAGGCAGTGTCAAAAATTAGTGTCAAAATAATTAGATATATTTAGTATTAAACTACAAGCTGATTAAAACCTAGTGGCGGTACTTCCATACAAGCCCAAAAGCCCGGCTTGCCCTACATAATACGTATATACTCCATACTGAATACAAACTATTACATTCAATACAACAGTCATTTATTAGAAAACATCTAACATTTAATTTTTTTGAATTTACCGCGCTTCGATTCAATGAAACGCCAGCGCCGAAGCGCCGCGTAATTCCATGCGCGTAATATTCATTCATTAAAACTATATTGAACTTGAAAAGACGGAGCACACAGCACATACATCTATCCTTTTCTCTCTCGTGTGCTTTTACGGGGCTTCTAACAACGCGTGAACTGTATGGGGAAATGATATTACTCGATCGCTACGAATGTATAGCTATAGATATGTTATATAGCAGTTTACTCTAGACGATATGCCCGGCTTCGGCCTTGGTGATGTAAAAACATCGTGCGTTGCATGGTCGTCACGTGATTATTTGTTATATCAATTGTTATTAAATTAAGTTGGTTCCTTTTAGAAATTATATCTAATATTTTTTTTAGAACAAGTAATGAAGTTTTAATATTTCTTTTAATAAATTGTATCTTTTGTATTGTTTATTTCACTTTTACTGGCAATACAGCACATATTTCTACTAACTTCATTTGTATTATGATATTTTATGAGTTGTGAATTTGTTTTGTTTAAGGTTAATGTTTAGTTTTTTATGTTATTTAAACTTTTTGATACTATTATGAGTTGTATTGTTTTCTGTGATGGTTTGAGTGCGATTGTGAAAGCGTTCATTGCCGGTAAAAAGGTAAATTCATTCAATTATATTGAAAAATAAACCGGCGCGAAACCTATGCCGTGTTTGTACATTTAATAAGTCGTGATAAATCACAATAGAAATTTCTTCAGTTCAGTTTAATAAACTACGTACTTTTATTACTACATACTCCCTTTAAAGCTATTAAACAATCGTGATTCATATGTTTTTAAACGACACGTCTTGTGTGTTAGATTGTTTAGATTATAATGCTTTAAATTTTCATTAAATTAGGTGGTCCTTTCAAAAGCAATCTATTATTTTAAATTCAGAAAAACATTTAAACATGAATGCGTTAATAATAATTTCTGCTTGCAATTTCGGTAAACCTCGAAGTCGACCACGGCACCACAGAATAGTGACGGCAATAGAAATGTAATGAATAGTTACGGATACATGTTCACAAGTAATCTATAATAATTGTTTTAATCTTAATATTGATTGTGTGGTAGGTTTGCCGACGTATTATAAATTAATTTTCTTCGTTCTTAGTAACTTTGTGTTTCTAAAACAATATAAATTAAACGTAAAAAAATATTCGGCTTGCCCTACTCCAAAACCCTAGGCACGCCACTGTTAAAACCTAGAGAATATGACTATTTTTACTTTATTAAATCACTAAAGGGTAGGGGTAGAAAATGTAGTAGCAACAGTAATATGTTACTGAAATAGTCTTGAAACTTTGTATTAATAAATTATAATTATTTTTGTACTAGTTCGAAGTCGGCCTGATTACATACACATTTCGCCTTATATGTTCCGTCCCATGATGTGATAGGGGGCGAGCCTATCGTCATATCGGGCACAAATTCCTGACTCCGGGCTGATAATGACAAGAAAATTCCAATTTCACTTTGCCCGACCCGGGATTCGAACCCAAAACCTCAGCTTTGTAACCATACCGTAGTACTGCCACCGTGGCAGTGGAGTGTCGAGAGTCGAGGCGTGATTACTACAGCATTAAACATTGTCCCACAGGTACATAGTAGATTACAACCAGTTTACTCCAAGCACTCGGCAGAAAAAAGGCGAGGTGAAGCCCGGCCTGCTGTGGATTATAGAACAACTGCCCGGATACACCGAGGCTGCTGATCTGTGAGTTAATTATTGTCAGGCCGGCATTATTATTGGGAATGGCAAGTATCGCCAGTCATATAGTATTCTACATGCTTTAAGGTGCAATGTAATTAGAGTCGTTGTGAACATTTATGAAACGAAAAAGCGACATTAAAAATAACACAACATCTATAGGATCTAACATGCGGGGGAATGAGACAATATGTAAGCCCATTATTCAACGCCAGCTAAGGGGAGCAGTAAAAAGGACACCTGAGTGTCCCTCTATTGAGACAATTTGGTTTCACATCCAGAATTCAATAATTTGGCTGCCATTTTGAATTGTTTAATAACATAGATATATGATTCTATAATAATACACCATGATACCAGAACGCAGCAACTGCTCCGCGACTCCTACTTCCCGTCGTACAACATCCCGTACTTCCCGACGGTGTTCAACCTGAGCGGTGGGAACGACCGCGTCGCTGCATACGGAGATTGGTTCGGCTACCACACCAACCCACGAGCCAGGATACTCAAGGAGAAACAGGTAACAATGTTGAACAGATGGCGTTAGTGTGCACCGAGGGTATTACAGTGATAAGACGGTTGATAGATGGCGCTAGTGGAGAGTGAAGGTAGTAGTTTGGTTTCGTCGTCACTAGATGGCGCTAATTTGAAGGAGAGGCTACCTCCACTTTTCGCCAATGAATTATTATGTGTGTATGTTCTAATATACTTCTTCAAATATTAACCAACACTATATTTTAAAATCTATTGGAGATATAAGAAAACCTTTTCAGTAAAAAATATCAAACTTAGTCATTTTAACTCTAGAAAGTTGTCCGTATCCACCCTTTGTCTTTATTGACCTGGATGACCATATATTTTTTTAACATTATATTTAACTTGTCGGACAGACCACTTAATGCAGGTTGCAGTTAGTCTAAGTGGTCTATTTTTAGCTATATACTTTCTGTGGCTTATGGAGACTGTCCCGCCCTCACACCCGCCACTGCACCTCCTGTAAGCCAGGATCAACAGTGGCACGCATTTAAATGACACTGAGCATTGAAGCTCAGCGAGTCTCCGGGAATGACAGACCTTTCGAACCCGCAACGAAATCAATCATAAAGTTAAATTAATTAGTTGAAAATATTTTATCTACTCTAACATCCCAACCTCTAAAGAGATTTGTCAATGTGATGTTAACTTTTTTTAAATATACCCTATTTTTACTTACATTAAGGCTGTCATTACATTGATATTGATAGCGGTCGGGACGTTAGAGTGGTTATCATAATATGTAGCCTAATATCCTCATATCCTCGTGTCCCTCCCCAGGCATCGATCGGCAACCTGCGCGACATGTACCACACGATGCGCTACAACGACTACAAGAACGACCCGTTAGCTCGCTGTGAAGCCTGCGACCCGCCGTACAGCGCCTGCAACGCCATCGCGGCCAGGAACGACCTTAACCCCGCTAACGGTTTGTACTCTATGCACGTTTTGTCTATGGATTGTAATGTTTACCATATAGTTGTGATGGTGAACAAGGCCTGTGAATAATTATAACACATCGAGAATTGAAGGTAGTTGGTCGAGAAGTAGTTAATTTCTGCCCAGGTAGTCCATTTTCTATGAATTTTTCAGTTGCAAAAATTTCATATGAATTTGCTAAGACCAGAACTTGTGTGGCAATTATGACCTTCACTTTTATCATAATTATTTTGACAGGATGGTAATAAATCAGGTGAACTCTGGCATCAGTAAAGCCTCTGGCAGTAAATCTGTATAAATTAAATCATATTGAATCCACTGATGTTAATTGTTACTATTTACAAATGTAAAATCCATTATGATAAAGAAATAAAACGCGTGTTGCTTGTAGGTACGTATCCGTTCCGCGCGCTCGGGCACCGCTCGCACGGCGCCACGGACGCCAAGGTCACGAGCGCGTTCCTACGCCGCGCGCATCTCTTCATCGCCGTGTCCAGCCCCACGCACAACATCTCCAGGGGAATACCGCCTTTCAGGTACTGTCATATACAAGGTATCTCAAGACCGCGACCGAAAACGAAGCCAGGTGGTAGTTTTAGTGGGTACAGACTCGATGCAAATAAAAATTTCACCAAAACAGTGACAGTTTTTTTTTTAGAATTTTTTAAAAATCATCTTTTTTGGATGGTAAATACCTAGTTATTGCGAAAATAATAATTTAAACGCTTACGTACCATTGAGTGTTTAGAAATAAAGAGGTCTACATCATTATTTTTGGAAAGCTATGTATTTATCACCCAAATACGACGATAAGTAAAAAACTACAAAAAGAAAGTTGCCGATTTTTTTTGAGAAATTTTTACTTGCTTTGTGTCTGAAGTCACTAATACTATCACCTGGCTTCGTTTTCGGTCGCGGTCTTGATATACCCTGTATATGTACTTGAAAATAATTATTCGTATATTCTCTGCTGTATAAGCAATTTACGAGGTAGTTGTGTGCGAAACATAATTCAACATGGATTCTCTTAAATATGCAATATTTCATCTCATCGCTGTAAAAGCAATTTGTTGCCTTTTATAAAAATATATATTTTATTTGCGCGCAATAAAAAATATAAAGGACAAAAATAAGCACCAATTTATAGTATTTGGAAGAAAAACAATAATATGTATTCTATAAGGCGGTAGCTTTATTTTTTTAATACGTACGCAACCAAGATCATTTAGATGGAAAAAATGGTCTATTATTAAGGATGACAGTGACTTTGAGAAATCCCACTGGGTTAGGTCATTTTTGTACTGTCATCCACATGAATATTATTATTTCTTCCTATCAACATTTCATTTACGAATTAAATTCCAAAGCTATTTATAAGGAAGGAAACTCTTCATAAAGAGGGTAATGAATATTATGTCCTAGTTAAGATTTGCATAACAAGTAATTTAATATTTCTTGTACCCTTGTGCAGATGGAGTGAATTCGACATGGGTTCTACAATCTCGCACGTCGGTCACCCAGACCTCTGGATGTTCACGCCGCTGGTGCATCGTTGGGAGTGGAATTAATTATGATAAACAATAATATGTGATAAGAGTCAATTACTCTACCAATCTCAGTAAAAAATGATATTATTTTATATTGTCTTTACTAGAATTTTTAATTCTCACATCAAAATTCTCAATTAATGTGATATTTTTGGTATTTAGAATTTAAAACGAACATAATTCGATTTTTAAAATGTTAAACGGTTATAATGGAATTATTTTAGTATTTCTACAAATTAATTATTTTATGTTATGTTCAGTTCAGTTCAGTTCTTATTTTTATGGCTTTTGCGATAATACCACCCCGCAATTCTGCCAGTGTCAAGTGTAACAACCGAAAAATTAAAAGGAATATTGTGGAAGCTATTAACCAAGATGACTTATGCAACACAAAGAGACAAACGCATTTTCGACATAAATAACAATATGATTGATAGAAACATAGAAGTTTAAGAATTATACGAGGATAGAATTATTATCAAAAAGAAAAGGATGCAAAATATAATTATATTATTATTATTGTTAATTTAAATTTTGATACCATTAATCTTGATACATTTATCCAAAATATTTATAAATGAAGAAGAAGTGAGGGTAATGAGCGTTTTCATGCAGGTGGGACGAGGAATTTCTGGAGGTAGAATTTCATATAAAGAAAGTCGCAAATTAGGGCAGTTAAAAAATATATGATCTAGATCCCCTTCATCAAATCCACATTCGCAGAGGGAGTGATCACGAATTCTAATTTTGGCTAAGTGAACTGGAGTGCAGGAGTGATTTAATCGCATCCGGCATATTATTGAGGAGGAGATTTTGTCCAGACGCTGAAACTTAAAAAACCAAGGCTTTGATGGGATTTCTGGTTGAATGGCGCCATAGAATTTTCCCTTTATATTTTTGGAAATTTCCCACTCCTTACTCCATGCTTCCATCATCCGATCCTTCACATTTGAACATAAATCATGAGGAATTATTTGGAAATGTTCAAGAGTGCCAATATTAATGGCTTGTTTTGCACAAGAGTCGGCTGTGTCATTGCCTAAGATACCAGAGTGACCAGGTATCCAGGCTAAAACTACATTAAGACCAATTTGGTGGCAGTTAAAAAGACACTCTTTGATTTTGAGGATTACTGGAAATCTAGATTTTGCTTTAAAAGAGTTCGAAGCAATAGACTGAAGACAGCTTTTAGAGTCTGACAAGATGATGACTTTATTTAATTTATGTGATATAACAAAATGAATGGCTTCCAAGATTGCGATAGCTTCACCCGCAAAGACAGTAGTTACGGAAGGACATTTATAGCTCAAAATAATCCTGGAGGCTGGAACCCACACTGCAACCCCGACTAAACTGCCTTTTGATAGCTTGGAGGCGTCAGTATAAATTAATAACCAATTTGGGAATTCTGAAGATATTTTTTGTTTAAGAATTTTATCAGCACCTACAGTGTCCTTATGAATTCCAAATTCTAAAAATACTCTAGGTTGGAAGGCCAGAGCATTGTAAGGTAAAGAAAAAAAAAGGCTGAAGGGAAATTGGAGAATAGGGTCTGTTAGGCGGGAGAGTTTTATGTAGCTACGAAGTAAACAGGGTAAATCAAATATTGAATTGTAGCCTTTTCTTTCTACAATATGAAGCAGAGAATTGAGTTTTGCAAGGAGAGGGTGTTGAGAATTTTGAGACAATTTAAACATGAATTTGTCTGAAATCAATTGTCTGCGCAAATAAAGAGGCGGTTCCACACATTCTACCTGCATTGCATTGATAGGAGAGGATTTCATTGCTCCCAATATTAAGCGTAGGCAACTAGATTGTATTTTTGAAAGCTTATCCAAAGCTCCCTTGTTACCAGGGTCCAAAAGAAAAGAGCCATAATCTAAATTACTACGGATGATAGCATTATACAGAATTTTTTGGGTGAAAGGATGGGAACCCCACCAAACACCAGACAAAGATCTAAGTATATTGATATTTTTACTGCATTTAGAAAATAAATATTCACAGTGTGATGCACCTGTCATTCTAGATTCCAACCAGACGCCTAGAAATTTTACTTTACATTCTTGGGGAATTAATTCTCTTTTCACAAAAATGTTAACTAAAGGAGTTATTCTACGCCTAGTAAACACTACTGTACAAGATTTTGAGGGAGAAAGTGAAAGACCATGATTACTCATCCAAGAGTCAAGGGAAGACAAAGCGCCATTAAGGAGAATAGATGCATGATTTGGATCCACTGAAGAGATGTAGAGCGCAAGATCATCTGCGTATTGAAGGATAGAGCAATACTGTTTAACGACTTGATCAAGATCTCGGGTATAAACATTATATAAAATGGGACTAAGGACAGATCCTTGAGGTAAGCCCTTCCACACAATCCTAGGATCCGATAACGAATCTTGGGTTTTTATGACGATACTACGTTCCATTAGAAGATTGCAAATGAAATATGCCAGCTTGGCAGGAATCCTCAGCTGAATAAGCTTATTCCTGAGGACTGGAAGCAAAACATTATCATAAGCAGACGCAATATCCAGGAAAACCCCAACTAGGTATTCATTTTTGAGATGAGCAGTGTAAATTTCGGTGGTAAGAATTCCAAGACTGTCCATAGTGCTCATATCCTTTCGAAAGCCGAACTGAGAATCCGATATAAAATTATGGTTTTCAAGATACCACTCCAAGCGGTGTTTAATCATGTGTTCTACAATTTTTAACAAGACGGAAGATAATGCGATTGGTCTTCGACTATTGGGATCAGATGGATTTTTCCCTGGTTTCAGAATAGGAATAATTAATTGAGTTTTCCATGATTTCGGAAGTTCCTGGGAATTATATATTAGATTTATTAGATTTAAGAAATATTGTTTGTTCTTTTCTGAAGATCTAACAAGGAAGGAATAAGGAATATTATCTAAACCAGGAGAAGAGTCAGAGAGTCCCTCCAGAGCCAAATTAAGCTCATTAAGGGTAAAAGAATTATCTAAGAAAGAGGAAGGAGAAAAAGGAATTAGCAAAGTAGGCAAGGAGTCTAAACAAGGAACTGTAGGAGGCGCTAATTTACTAGCAAATGCATTAAGCCAAGATGATGGATCATTGGATTGGATATTTTCGATGTTAAAAGAACCTCTATAACGCCTAATTTGCTGCCACACCAAAGTAGACGGCGTCCTAGGTGATAATGCTTCACAAAATCCGCGCCATCCAAGTTTCTTTTTAGACATTAATATTTTTTTTGCTTTGGCAGCTTTATGTCGATAGTAAATAAAATTACTGATGGTCATAGCTGAATTATACATATGTTCGGCCTCTTTTCTCTCTCGAATGGCCGAAGAGCATTCGGAATCCCACCAAGGAGTAGATATCTTAAAATGATGATTGCTTTTTTTAGGATTATGCTTGTTAGCGCTAGAAATAATAGCATTTAAATAATTCGAATATGATGAAAGGACATTGTCATAATTAGGCATTGGAAGATTATCTAAAGAATCATCAAGACAGGCCGAGTAGGATTCCCAATCTGCACTGGAAACCCTATATTTTAGAGTGGGACAAAAAGTAGTACAAGGGATTACTCTATTTGAGATATTAAGGACAATAGGGAAGTGATCGCTGCCATGGGTAGAGGAAAGAATAGACCAAGATACGAGTGAAGAAATGTTAGCGGAGCAGACAGTAAGATCTACAGCGCTTTTAGAATTTTGGGAGGGAAGTACTCTACGTGTAGGTGAACCATTATTTAAAATGCAAAGGTTCATTTCATCACACATGTCAAAAAGCGAACAACCAAAACCATCATTATGACTGCTACCCCAAGACATGTGATGAGCGTTAAAATCACCCATAAGGATGAACGGAGGAGGAACAGAGGAAATAATATTACGGATATCTCGAATTAATGATACGTTAGGACGAGGGATATAAATTGCGATGACGGAAATATTTTCTACTTTAGCTGCTATTATGTTCATGTTAGCGCTAAAAGGAGGAAGAGAAATTTTAGAGAAGGATACAGAGCGTTTTATAAGCATTGCACATCCTGCATAACCATCCGATCTGTCGTCACGAAGACAGGTATAACCAGAGACTCTAAATCTCGATCCTGGTACCAACCAAGTCTCTGAAATGGCCAAGACTAAAGGCCTAAATTTGGAGATAAAATGTATGATTTCATGTTTTTTGGGAAGTAGACTTTGGCTATTCCACTGAATTATTGTTGTTACTGGGTCCATAATGACTTACAAGTGAAGATAGGGAAGAAAGTGTAGTGGCAACGTTGGACGGTATAGAAGAGTTGTATTGTGTAACAAAATTTATGATTAACTGTACTACTAGATTAAGAAGACTCTCAAGTTGATTTGCCTGTGGTGAAGAGGAGGAAGAGTTTGACAAAGCACACCCATTTGATTGGGTGGAGGGCACATCAGAAATGATGGATTGATGTAAAGATTTATCATAGGATTTACTCAAAGGGGCTTTGGGACGGGGATTAGAGAATGTAGTTTTCTTGTAGGATTGGGAGGTGGATATTTGTGATGGGATCATTGGGCTTGAGTTGGGCGGTTGGGAATTAATATTTTTGGAAGAGGAAGATAATACTTCTGAGAATTGTTTTTTGGAGTTTCTAGGGTACAGTTGCTGAGCTTCCTCGTATGAGATACCTTTCTCAGCCATAGTTTTTTTTATAGATACTTGCCTGATATGTTCAGGGCAAGATCTATTGTTAGCAAAATGATGACCCAAGCAAAGCAAACATGTGGCTTCATTTTCCGGAAAATCGCATGAGTTACCATCATGGGGTTGGGAGCATTTGAAGCATCTGGGAGAGGATCTACATTGATTTTTGACATGTCCAAAGCGGCAGCAATTCATGCACTGAATTGTTGGATACTGGTAGATTTCAACAGGGAGAGAAGTATGAAATGAGAAAATTCTTTCTGGTAGGATTTGCCCCTGAAATGTAAGAACTACAGTTTGAGTAGGCGACCAAGAAATTTCACCATTATTAAAAAATTTTTTGCTGAGGCGACGAGCCTTTAGTACAATGCCACAACCATAAGGTAAATTAAGACTCTCCACAAATTCATCCATGGAGAAGTCTACAGGAATATTTCTAACAATTCCCATACGGGAAATGTTATATGATGGAATGAGAGCTGAATATTTACTCCTGGAGAGGATTTCGTTGCCTAAGAAATTATTTGCATCTGTAGCCGAGCTAAACTCTACTGATATTTTGTTTCTACCAATGCGTTTGACTCCATCAGGTTTAATATTTTCAATTTTATGCTTAAAAAGAAATTGACCGAATTTAATGGGACGGATGGATAGTCCTGACGCGAGGTCAGGTTCGGTTCTGGATACTTGGACGACGAAAGGTCCTTTGTCTGTATCAGAATATGTATTAATACCAATTACTAGCTTAGGATGGACAAATATGCGTTGTATGGAGGCAGAGGCTAAATCCATATCAGTAATTGTTTTTTTTGGATTCACGGAGTCATCTGACTCTAAACGGCGCTTAGAAGAAGCCACTACATGAGGGACAGCAGGGACATGCGTATCCGGAGGATCCGGGGGATCAGGAGGAACTACCTCCATATTGGTAGGCAAAAGAAAAAGTAATTAAAACAACCCAAATGGATAATAACAAATCTTACCCCATTCAACAGAAGAACAAACAACACAAAAATGTACAAACCGCTAACAAATCAATCAGATTTACCACGAAATACGAAAAAATATTTGAAGAACGACACTGGCAGTTACCCCCCTATCGTCCAAAAAAAAAAACTCTTATGTTATGTTTTTTTAAGGCTAAAAAACTGTTTAGTGTCTAAAAATATGTAGGATTTTCAATAAAACATATCAATAATAACCACTATGTATATTAGGTAAATCAGTAATATGCTATAATCATAATTTTATATACGTAACTAAGCTTTTGTGTTTATAAATAAATCCTTTTACCTTTACATATACTTTTTGCTGTTTCCATACATTTTCGTACACTACAGGTGTGAACACTTATATACAAAGGAGTAGCTACAATCGAATAATACTAACATGATGTGAACATTTACTGGTCTTATAATTTTAATTAAAAAAAAAAAGAATTACATTGTCTTATAAAAAAATGGATACATTTAACACAGCAATGTGAAAAATGTTAGTAAAATTATTACTTTTAATTAACTAGTAGTGATTTTAGTGTTGTAGTTACTACTAAAAGATCTACCAATCTATAAAGGAAATATTATATTCAAATAGAATCGCCTATATGTAAAGGCGGTATTTTTTCAACACAGAATGGAATGAGTATTCTTTATACATAAAATTTACAATAATATATCATATAACAATCTAAATAATTTTTATGATACTGCAGTGATTGAAATTAAAATTAAAACAGACGCCCACAGAACAACTTTCTTATCTTATTTTGATTATAATATAGCAAACTGTTCACTGTGAAATGGGGTCACCATTTCACCCATTGCTCATGTATGCTCAGAGACTATTGACACTATCATTGGTGTATTTATTTAAAATTGAAGTACATAAAAGTTGGCCTGTACATCCCTTTAACTCAGAATTGCAACTGTTAATATTAAAATTAACAGAATTGTAACATTATCTCCACATTGTGATTTCAATAGATGTGAAAAGCACTGGCTTGTGCACATATTTCACAGAATGCGTGCTTATTTTTTTAATGATATATTGAAATATGCATAATGTGGAGATTAAAGGTGAGTGTGATCTTGTATATAGATTCTTTAATTCATTTTGATGTATGTTAATGAGCATTGGTATTATAAAAGCCACTGGAAGTTTCATTAAACAACTGTTTTTGATGGTAAGTCCATGACAATACACACATATTACTACCAATTAATTGCCTTAGAATTTTCAGAACATAATAGTGATGTATATGAAAGCTGATAAATTCTTAAGCTACTGCAGTATCATCAGATCCTAGTAACAGTAACCGCAAGCTTATTCTAAGGAGTTGAGCATGAGGAGTTGCTTCAGCACTTTAGTCTGTGAAGTCTCACGAATCTCGCCGGCCAGGAACATTTCGTCTACCACTGTGTATACCTACAAAAACAAATAGAAGTATATTTTAATATACTGACTGATGGATGTTTAAATGTTGTTTTATCTGACATCATCATATTCTTCAAGTCTGTTATTTATCTAGATTATGTGCCTGGGTTGTGTCGATTATTTTTTTCTATTCTGTTTAATAATTAATTTATTTCCAAAAGAAAAATAATGAAAATTTCAAGTTATTCTTGCAATATTAAATTCTATACCCTTATTTATAACTACTCATTAAAATTATGTAACAAAACTGTGTAGTTTCTTTAATAATCATAATATAAAACTTTATATAGCACAACAAGCAACCATTGTGACTAAGTGGTTATATCCTTTTATGTGTAAAATACATATTAACCTCCAGGACTCAACTACGTTAATCATATAAAGATGTCTCACCTTATAGAAGTTAAACACTAAGTCAAGCTCGCAGACATTGTGGAAGTATTCATTGAGCACCTCAACAAAGTTGTGTATGGCTTCCAAATAACACAGGTTGTTGTCATTCACATCCACACATATACAGAAATACAGCCCTGCATACCTTCTGTACACTATTTTGAAGTTTCTGAACTGGAAAAAGAAAATAAGTACTTTAAACTTTTTACCTTCTTTATTATGGATAACCAAGGAAAACAGGAAGGAATGCCTTCAAAAAGGTTGTTTTCATTTACCACAAGATAGAGAAGTGTTTGGCATAAAATGAGATTTTGGGGCTTAAAAAAGTCATAATTAATTTAGGGATTCATGGAACATATGGAATTACATAACTTTTTGGTTCCATTAGAGATTTATTTCAATACCTCTATATTCTATCCTTTATTATTACTTCAGAGTTGCAATAGTGTAATTAAATAATAGGGCATGACTTTTTTCTTGTTGGTGTACTTACATTACAGCACATGAGAGATGCAAGATAAAAAGCAATCGGTCATGAACTCACAAGCTTGATATTTCCTAGGTTCTCATAATAACTATGTACCTCCTCCTCTATAAGTCTAATTCAAGGGTTGGTATAAGGTATATAGATTGGATGACTATACATTTTGGTAGATAAATAAACAACTGATTTGTAGGAATTTCACTAACATCCGCTCTGTTCTAGCTGCTTTAGCGCCGACACACTACGGGAAAACGGTACTTCCACACACTACCTTACGAAGATATAGATCAGATGTTGTGCTAGTTACCTCTACGAAGTTGGTGTGCTTAGCATCTCTCACGGTGACTACTGCATGGACCTCTTCTATTAGTTTTTGTTTCTCATCGTCATCAAAATTCATATACCACTTTGCTAGCCGAGTCTTCCCAGCGCGGTTTTGAATCAGAATGAAACGAATCTAGACAACAAAATTAAATTATTACTTTCCAAATCACATAACAGATTGTTGATATAATAAAAATGTTGTATTTAGACTTACCATTTCGTTTTTGTTCTTAAAAGTTGATAAAAACCGACTTCGCTAAGTTTACGCCTCCTTGTATCGCTCACTTTGACAAGTGACAGTTGACAAGTAAAACCATAGACAATTTTGTCTAGTTTTATTGTATTGATCGTAAATTGCGGACAATTTTTACATTCTAAAAATATCTAGTTAGAATTGGCTATTTGACTAATTTCTGAAAAGTGTTTTAAAGTCTAGATATAATCACTCTTTACCTCTTCAAACTATTAATTTATTTTTAAAGAGTTGTTTATAACGAATAAACATATTTTTCAGTTTTATCATTATATATGTCACCAAAACGGTAGGTCACGTGACTTTGAAAAAGTTACGTCACGCTTTATAAATGGTGAATGATCTTATACTGTTTCCATTCGTTTATTTTATTTTTGACAGTTCACGCCTATAAAGTACGACATTACAGTAGAACAATATTTTGAAATAAAAGTAGATACTTTCTTGACGGGTAACGCCCACTTAGAGTTGTGCCATTCGTAACGAATGACCACAGATAACAAAAACGATTTTGAATAGAATCAATCAATCGGAATCATTTGAAATAAAATTACATTAAAATGCTAATGAAAACAGTTAAACGTAATATAGTACCCAATATTAGGATCGAATGTATTTGCTGCAAATTAATTAATATGAATAAAGGTATACGTATTGAAGTGACTTTTAATAAGAGTTTAATTTAAAATAATTACAATGATTACAACGAAAATAAATGTTTAGTACCTACTTGTAATAAACAGTTAAACCATGTTGGAATTCATAATACTTTAAGGATTAAATAATTAAAACAACTAAAAGGTAATTTGTTAATATTTTTATTTATAAACAATCGTCTGTTTCGTCGGAATCGGCGTCGTCGTCACTCGTATCCCCAGTAACACTAATTATTAATGAGTGCATGGGTAAGTTGTCAAATGCGACATCACGATCCCAATCAGACATTATTTTTTTCTTCGTCTTATCTACGACACTCGCCCAGTTATGAGGCGTCACATTTTCACACGCATTTTTAAGCAACTCCAGCATTTTGTTTGCGGTGAAAGGAGGAGTTGTATTTATTCTCGCAGCATATCCTTTCACTTGCGCCCATATTAGCTCTATGGCATTATACTGGCAATGATATGGAGGAATTCTAAGGACGGTGTGCCCATGTTCTGCAGCCATTTCATCTATAACGTATCGTTTAGGCTGCTTCCTCATTTTTAATATTTTAAGTAACTCTACTTTTAATAGGGACTCGTCCACCTCCTCGCCATTGTTACGAAGCCAGTTTATTATTTCATTTTTTTTACTGGCTTGCGTTGGCATTTTGTTAATTTGCCGAGAGTGATAGGACGCATTATCTATAAATATTGTTGATGGCTGTTCGAGTGACAATAACATTTCCCGAAACCATTTTTCATATACTTCGGAATTCATTTCTTCGTGGTAATCCCCTGTTTTCTTTGATTTAAAAGCTAACATAGCATCTTGCACAAATCCTTTTGCGGTTCCTGCATGACAAATTATAATTCTTTCACCTTTTCCCATTGGCACTGCGGTCGAGGAGCTAGCAGTGTTGTCAGTCCAAGTTTTTGATACCGTGTGATTCGCATTGAGCCAAGTTTCATCGGTGAAAACAACATTCGACCAGTCTTCTATTTTTTTAGCTTGTCTTAAAAATTCGCATCGATACAAAGCAACATCATTGCGTTCCATCAATATTTTTCTTTTGTCACATTTTTTGTATTGGAATCCAATCCTATTCAATACCTTCGCCAAAGAAGACTTTTGACCACGGAACAAGCCACTAGTTTTCAGAGATTGTACTAGGTTATGTAAAGTAGGAATCTCTTTTCTTTGGTAATAATCGTATATATGACGACGAATAGCATCACCATCAAAACTGTCAATTGCTGTCACTTTAAAGGGCTGACGTTTTTTCTTAGGTGTAGATGGCTTGTTTTGTTCCATGCCACTACTGCCGTAGCCTTCTTTAATTATTTTTGAAACTGTTGGAGCAGTAATACCTAATGCTGCTGAAACACGGTCTCTGATTTGAGTCACTGGTATAAGAGGTCCACCATTACGGCTTTCCCTTTCAAAGTACTCATGAAGTCGCAACACAAACTCCCTTGTTTGTCCTTTAAGCACCTTTCCTTTAGGCATTTTGAAAGTGATGAAGGCAGGTACGATGTTCTCAATTCAACCAAATGTAGGAATTCACGGGTAAAACAATACGGAGGAATATAAATACTCAACTCGACGTATGAAAAATGTGAATTAAAATTCAGCGAACGGAAAACACTAGCACGGGCGCGGGCCTATATAGTGTATTATCTATGGGCGCGGGCGTCTCGTTGTGAGTGACCACAAAATGGCGGCGCGCGTCACCTGTCTGCCCAGTGTTGCCGTTTCACAATTTGTTTTTAACAACATTACTATTGCCGACGGAAGTGATAAGAATATTAACTTAACATGAGTAAATGGTTTATTTTAATATAATTATTAAATCAAGTAACTTAAATATCCCTGAAGTTTTATAAAACAATGCATGGAGCAAAAAATAAAATATGTATTAAATCGATTAAAACTTGTTCAAAAATAAAATCGTTTGTTATAAAAAATTGATTCGATAACGCATCAGGCCATCACTATTTGATTCAGTACTCGATGTGTCAAAAATAAAATAAACGAATGGAAACAGTATAGTGGCAGAGATGAATGAAAATTGTAAATCGTGACATCAAACGCTGCACAATGACAGCTTGTCGTGTTTTGTTACATTTAATCAACAGATAAAAAATGGCAAACTTATTTTAGACAATTTAAATATTTATAATTTAGATAAATGTAAATAAAAATACCTATAATTATTGTTTACCAAAAAGCTATCATATGCAACACATTTTATAATTTATTGCCACAACAGTCAAATACCCAATTACTAAAATATACAATATGTTTTACGAAATCAAAACTTTTATTATGGCAAAGCGTATTTTCTGAATAATTAAAATAAAAAGTGGCGTGTCATTACTCATTGTTTGGCTGAATTTTAAAGTTCCTTTAGTTTCCAACGTTTTTGCAATATTTGTTGCCAAATATCAAATTCTACTATTGTAGTATTTTTTATGAAATTCGTTATTCTACTCGGTTATACTAAATAAGGCTATGTAATATATACGAAATCAATAAAGCTTACTAAATATCTTTTTTCCGATATTTAATATTGAGTATTGCGTGAAGCAAGATCATAATATTTATAAATTGTAAGTTTTTGTGTTGAGACTATAGCAACACAAATATCGAGTTGTTTTTCAATTTTGCAGTGGATATTTGACGTCGCTGGTACTAGCTCGTTTATAACAAGTTTTCCTGCATGTAGTGTTTAGGTTTTTCCATAATGTCTCTAATATAAGTAGTCAAGTAGTGAAATAAACAATATTAATCTTAAATGACGCCCACGAAGACCACGAAAACTGAAGTAGAAATGGTGATACGGAATAGAAAAACAGTTATGAAAGACGGGATCATGACAATGTCTGGAATCGGCGAGCCCTCGGTCTTCCACGCGCTGGTAGTGATATTTTTGGAATTCTTCGCGTGGGGGCTGCTCACAATGCCCATTATCTCGGTGCTGAATGCGACTTTCCCGGACCACACGTTCTTAATGAACGGATTAATAATGGGCATCAAGGGCATCCTGTCGTTCCTGTCCGCGCCGCTGATCGGCGCGCTCTCAGACGTGTGGGGCCGCAAGTTCTTCCTGCTTGTGACGGTGTTCTTCACGTGTGCGCCCATCCCGCTCATGACCATCAACACTTGGTGGTTCTTCGCAATGATCAGCATCAGCGGCGTGTTCGCGGTGACCTTCTCAATAGTGTTCGCGTACGTGGCGGACGTGACCACGGAGGCTGAGCGCTCGCGTGCGTACGGTCTGGTGTCTGCAACGTTCGCGGCCAGCATGGTGATCTCGCCTGCGCTGGGCGCCTACCTCATGAACCTGTACGGCGAGGCGCTGGTGGTGGCCGCCGCGACCGCCGTGGCCGTGCTGGACGTGTTCTTCATCATGGTGGCGGTGCCCGAGAGTCTGCCCGAAAAGGTGCGGCCAAGCGGCTGGGGCCCCGCCATCAGCTGGGAGCAGGCGGACCCGTTCGCGGCCCTACGCAAGGTGGGTGCCGAGCGCACCGTGCTCATGCTGTGCGTGGCCGTGTTCCTTTCGTACCTGCCCGAGGCCGGACAATACTCGTGCATATTCGTGTACTTGAAGTTAGTGATGGGTTTCGGTGTGGTGCAAGTGGCTATATTCATCGCGATAGTGGGCGTGCTGAGCATCGGTGTGCAGGTAGTGCTGGGTTTTCTCATGAAGTCTCTCGGAGCCAAGCACACCATCATGATGGGACTGTTGTTCGAGATGCTGCAGCTGATGTGGTACGGATTCGGCAGCCGCACGTGGATGATGTGGGCGGCGGGCGTGCTGGCGGCGCTGGGCTCCGTCACGTACCCCGCCATCAGCGCCTACGTGTCGGTGAACAGCCGTGCCGACCGGCAAGGAGTGGTGCAGGGCATGGTGACGGGCGTGCGCGGCCTGTGCAACGGGCTCGGGCCCGCCATGTTCGGCGTGATCTTCTACCTGTTCCACGTGGACCTGAACGAGGGCCACGCCACGGCGGGGCGCGCCGACGAGGAGAAGTACGTGCGGATGGTGCCTGGCCCGCCGTTCGTGCTGGGCGCGCTGCTGGTGATCTGCGCGCTGCTGGTGGCGGCGTTCCTGCCGGAGGACGGCGCGCCGGTGCGGCGGGCGGCGCCCGACCTGCGGTTCGAGATGGAGCGCGGGCGGCGCGTGGCGGGCCCGCTGTCGCCGCTCATGGCGCCGGAGTCGGCGGCGCTCTAGCTGGCGGGCAAGGCCGGCCGCGCGGCCAGCGTGTGACTCTCAGTGCAGTGCGCCGCCCGGCCTGCCGATACGGAGGTACCAAAGCTAACTCGAGTGAGTGACCGTGTATTCCCTTTCGATGCTGATCCGTCGCACGGCTCCGACCACATTCCCGCGTCGGGTACCGATCCGCTTCGTCTGTAACATGTTTTTTAAGCTTTATATCTATTTTTTACCTTCGTGTGAATGAGGGTGTGTAAATAATTTATTCTGAATAAAAAAATCATTTGAAATCACCATAAAGGAGCTGTGTGTTTCATGTATTGAGCAGAACATCACACAATAATTGAACACAGTTAAAGTCTAATTTTGATAATCATACACTATGACCCTCGTTGCATCGCTATACATCATCACACATAGCTATATATTCTACTTAATCACGGGTATATATAGTGTATATGCATGGAACATTAATGCCAAGTATGTAAATTGGTGTAGAATAAGATCTTAAACTTAACAATCCTGTCCATACCTAGTATTTGACTAACGTAAGGAATATGCCTAGATATAAATAGATAATACTTGCTATGTGGTCGGCCAAATTGTAAATTTGGACAAGTTTCAAATGATCCAACGTGATGGGCTACAAATACATAATGATTACGGAAATTAGTAGAAAATGGATTTTCATATTTTGTAATGATAAGATTTTAGAATTCAGAAATATATTAGTGTAAAATGAAATTTGCAAATATAGTTATAGGATGAGTAACCCAAAATAGTGTGTCCCTTAAAGTACCTATTTCAGCTCTTATATTGATGTGATTGAAAACAATATTTTCATTAGGGATAAAAGAAAAATAATGAGCTGTGATTTTAAGGATGTTAGTTTATTATTAGTGGTTAAATTCAATACAGTTACAATACAATGATATTTAATCTATTAAATAATATGTGTACAAAGGTATTTCTGATTGCTCCATGTTTCGAAACAGTTTTACCTGACTTCCAATACACATGTCTCATTCTGCTACTTGGCATTAGCCTTATCTTCAACTGACCTCATTTGACATTATAGTAGCAATTGTTTTGACCACTTCACACCTTGTATTATAATGCTTAGCGAACACTTTGAAGCTTTCTAAAGAATAGTGTGTCTTATTACATACATTATTCCCTTTAAAAATAGTACCAAAATAATTGAATTCAGATAAAACATCTAGCACTAGTGTCTGATTTAAAAAAAGTAGCTTAGCTGGTCAAATGTTAAAAAAGATATGCAATTATGACCTCAGCGATTTATTTGGACAGAAATGTAAAAAGATAATACCATTATTTGATTTTCTTTAATAAAAATGACCGATGTGTTACGTTTTATTAGGACATATGGCATTTTTTACTCATATAAGACTTATTTTGTATCCGGTCACATTAATTTGAAGTATACAATATTATTACTCAAATGGGAACTTCTTAAGCTGGAACTAGATGGGAGTCAACTATAAACTGTGTTCTAATTACATTTTCCCAAGGTTATTATTATAGGAAGTTAATCCATTTTAAACTCTAGTGACTATCTCATCGCAATACAAAGAAATAATTAACTGTATGAATCCTCATCCGTAATTGAGGATATGTATTATTAGCTTCACACCTTAAAATTTAAATTAAAAAATATTAATTAACTAGGGTACTTTGGCATATTATAAAAATGTGCATTTACATTTTGTATATAGCATGCCTTATAAAATTTATTTCCCGTGACTTTTTATTTTATAGCATACATTAGTATTTTTTTAAATCAAATTTAATTTGCCAAAAACTACAAAAAGTATCCAAATAACGTGACAATTGAAATCATTCCGGTATACATGACGGGGTAATACTACCCTAGCAAAAACAGAAGCGCAGTACCATAAATTTTTCGTTATCTGCAAGTCTAACCCAAACACACAAGCAATAAAACCTAGCATAGAAAAATGTGTATTGTCAAAGATCGCATGTTTCATGTTCCGCGGGGCCGGCACGCTAACGTCAAGTTCACTAGCGTTGCTAAATCGATAAACCTGAGCGATCCGCGCTATTGAATCGTTATTCAATAACTTCATAATGAATGGTGGGTTAAAACACATTTAATACCAATATTTCCTTAGTATCACTAACGTAAAAAGAATAATTGAAGTCCTGTTTGATTTTGAGGAGTTATCTTTGCTGTATCACCGGAGTTAATGGTCAAATATAAATGAATTTTAAACGGAAACAGCTCCGATTTAAACTGATCCACATGCAAAAAAGAATAGTTAAAATCGACCTATAAATAAAGAAGTTGTTTGCGAACATACATAAAAACTACAGACGATTAAATAGCCTCCTTTTTCGAATAAACCTAGGACGTACTTTTCGGTTTCATATGCCTAAATGGTCAGTATCTATAACCTATAAACCAAGTTTTACTCTCATCACAGATCGGACAATTCAATTTCAGTAAATTTGATTTGAAAAATGTCATATAACTTGCTAAGATATAAAATATGCGCGCAAGGCGATAGGCTATTATATCTACGGGAAAAGTCGGCCAAATGTAAGCGGTATTAGTTACGTCTTTGCCTACTCCTGCTGTATTAGAGACGGGATGTATAAAACTATAATAGATTTTCTGTTCCATAAAATCAATAAGAGCAGATCCGATTCAAGTATTAATTTATTACTCATCCTAACAAACAATTTCGCTAACTGTAACTATTTAATACAGTTTAAAATCAAGCTTCGTCTTTTCGCCGTCATTTCCGTGCCACGCTAGAGTAGATGAATCACATTTTTTTATTTTTAAACCTCCCAAACCCACTGCAGTTTGATATAATTATAGAGACGATCTCTCGCCAATCGATATTTATATAGATACCGCTTTTGTTATTCGTTTTATTTATATTTTTTTATGTTAGAGTCTTTGTCCTAATAAAAAATCTATAAAGATCAGTTTAGTATAGCTATTTTAATGTTACTTTTAGAAGTCGCAACGCAGGAAGACTAAATAATTTTACTTTCGTTTTGTTAAATATAAAATTCGATACAAAATTTGACACTTTCTCTCGCCTGCCCCTTGTATACACTTCTTGTTCACACACGATATCTAATTTTGACTAGAACATGACCCTAAAATAGAAAGATATGTCCCTTTAAACAAGGTTGAATATCAATTTCTAAATTTTTTTTTCTTTATATTGTTTTTACTAATGTTTTCGCTTCTGTATTTTGATAATATCACACACTATCTATTCCCAAAGGTATCTGAATGCCAAAACATGTCAATCTGAAGTTCCATTCCTGCGTAAAACGAGGACAAACACAGTTTCGCACTTAGAGTTATAAGGAGGTGTATGCGATTTCCTTGTCAGTTATAGCAAACAGCTAGCCCCCTATCAATGAGGAATATAAAGGATAAATGCATCATTTATTGCTTCTCTACCTACCACGCTGGCAATAATACGTCATTTGTTTGTTTTTAGTTTTATTCCTCCTGTATCAGACGAAAGGAGTTCCTAAGTTTTCTGTTAACTCAACTTGGCTAATGCTTGGTTTTTAGGTCACACACGATCTTTGTTTTAAAAACTGGAATCCTAAAGTATTGTTATTCGGGCAAAAGCATTGAAATGTTTTATATTGAAGTAACCTCAATTATAATTCATAATGCACTAGCTGTTTCAACCTGTGACGTCAACGTCTTTGTTATTATTCGAAGTGTTTCACAATGTTCAGAATATAATAAACTTATCTAACGAGTTGTGTTCACTCGATTTCATATTAATATTTTTAGGAATTTCCCACACGTTATCTCCGCCGGTCTCGCAGTATTATCATTAACGATATTTGTATTGGCTTAATCATCAACACTCAGATTAGAGTTACCCTTCTTATTTCATGCAGTCGTAAAAAATCTACGGAAAATGTACTTTTGTTTGATAGTTATCGGTTTCGGGAAACTTATGACATGTAAGACTTCGAAGGAGAAATATCAATAGATCGAAACGTTAATACAGTGAACAATGACTCAATTTATTGCGAAGACTTAACAACTCTCTTATGTTGGATACGTAGTTGTTCAATACAATCTATAATAGCCAATTATTTCAACTTTTCCTACAGTCAAAACATAGTACACCAGGACACAATAATGTGGCAGAATTTTAATTTAATAAGCTAAAAGTGAATTAAAACTTCCAACTCAAAAACTATCACAGAACGAAGCCTACAGTACAGCCTACAGTAGGAGTCAATTCCATTAAAAAGTGGGCAATTATGTATCAAAGGCAAATATGTCCGACGTATCAATAAAATTGTCGGCGGTTATTACGCTGACTCCAGTCACTATACAATGTAATAATCCAAAGTTAAACTTATGAAGCTATAAACAAATTACGACGGAATTTTATGCGAAATTTGCATTACGAATTTGAACTTAAAATTGGTATTTCTATATTGAATACAAGTGGATAATGTTCTATTAGATACCTTTCGATTCAGGCAATAATTCAAATGATAGAACGTTTGGCATTCGCCCCCAGTCTTTCTGTGCCAACTTCACAGTTAGTTCCAGTAAAGATACTCTATTTCAAGCAACGCTATGCCTAACATAGTGGATTTGTGATTTATAAGGTCCAGAAAATTTCGGGTCCCTGAAAACCCTTGTTTCGTAAGCTCTAATAGAATTCCTGAAAGTCTAGAAAGGGTTATTTACATTCAAAAGCTTTATTGCTATTAAATGAAATAATCTATCTAAGTGCGTCTCCTTGGATGTTGGTGTGAAATATTTGGAATTGTGGAGCAATGTTTGACTTACAAATGGTCGTTTAACATAAATAAACTTTACCAATATTCTTTAGCACCTACTAAACGCTCAACAAGAACTATCATAGCTTAACGATTTCTACCGAACAACAAATAGAAGACAAATCTTCGTCTCTTCCTTAAAAAAGTTATTTAGAATCTCTTAAATTTTGGCACGTGACGGGCACCCTTGAAATTCAATCAAAGTTGCTAAGCAAAAGTTACTGATTCAGATAAACGTCCTTATATAGAACTTTGTTAAGGTAATTTATTTGCTTTGACCATTTTCCTCTTTATAGCATAGCAACAGGCGAGGTTAGGTGTCTAACCACTGATTTCTGTGCAGAATTGTGTGGTCTCTAACCCCTCTCGTCTTAGGAATTGCAATCTTTATTGCTAATCTTGAGAATTTTCACAAATTGTGTGTGTTTAAGCATTTTACCTTGAAAATCCGTAATGGCAATTCAGGTAGAAGCATGGGGTTTCAGCCTAAACCAACACGTTTCGTAACACACTCGTGATAATCGCGTCGCCGTCGCAGCGAGCGGTTGGCGAAAAGATTATATGGTTTGCATGAGTGTTTTAGGTCAGGGCTTTTTGTAGGACTAAAGATTTTAGATTTTTCAAATGCCGTTGTACGATCAGGTTAATTAAATATTAACTCTCAAACTCGATTCTCTCTTAAGAACGTTGAAATTATTTTTATCATTGCTTTGTTGCTATTCCAGCTTACCTGCAAATTCTGTTGAAGAATTTGATTGGTGTGTGAAACCTACCAAGGCACAATTGGCAAGCATGGTGGACTAAAAAGCCTGTTTTAGATAGGGTTGATCTTACGCAGACGATTGGTCGTAAAATACCAAACAAAAATATTTCGCAACATGGATAAAAATTATGTTAAACCATCCTCGTACAAGTGTCGAATAATGGAAGAAGTCCTGAGTTAGGTCAACTTTTCAGCAAGCGATTTGAACTTTTCTCATTTTCCTAATAATGCTGAAATTATTTTCATTATTACTAGCTTATTACACTCTGACCTTCCAAATTAAACCCCGAGGGCCAATTCTCCATCTGTAATGAACACTGAATTTGTGTCAAGGACTAAAAATTTATATAACAGTTGTATGCAGTTCTTTTCATTGTTGAACGTGTAACGAATATTATTGTGACTTGCTACTAATATAAAATCTTTATATAATTTTAATTGTTTAATAATTAAAATTTTGGGCACCTATTTACATGATTGGGCGAGCTTTTTCATGGTCGTATATAGATTCGTATATACGTCTGCAATTAAATTCATACTTTGCTGGACACGGAATCCACCACGATGGTTTATTGTGGGTCGGTTAGCTTCAATTATCTTACAAATTTTAATCCATACCAATTCAATAAGTAACAGTCTATACTTGTGGGACAAACAGTGCTGAACTCGTCAATACACATTGAAGTATTTCCCTCACTAAGATTCATATATGAATGACTTAAACTGATGAGTGTGTTGTTATTAAAAAACCTTTAAAGGGATTCCCACTATACGGCAACTGTCCCTATTTTCCTGCTCCGGGTGTGATATCGTCAGTTATTTTGTTATTAATCGTTCGTGGCATCAGGTGTATCAACTCTATTGGGTGGTGGATTAATAACCATGATATTGAAACCATGGACAGGTTTTACGCGTCAACAGTTCAGACACATTGTAATTAAATTATATTCAATGAAAAAGCTACTGAATATGTTTTCTTTAAGATAATTATGGGACAATATTTTAATTGGCTTATAGCGGTAATGACCTCTTATCTCCACCATTCTATAGAGATCAGATCATGTGGTCTAGAACCTTTCTAGTACCTTTTGGTCCAGATATATCGTAACTACGGTTTTAAAATTAAAAGTTCGCTGATTTATTTCCATTTGTCCCTCTAAATACTAGGGCTTGTAGTCACACAAAAAAGGTCAGATTTTTGTCCTAATTCCTTTTTGCTACGGTCATAAAGTCACGTAACAATCTGGTACCATGTAATGGCACAATCGAGGTCGCGAGAGCACGCCACTCCGATCCCAAGACGAGAAGCCTTGAAAGGGTAGTAAAAGCTTCCCTTAACTCATAAAATTCTCTGACAAGAAATATATGAAAGACTAGATGTATGGGCTGTCTTCGCTTGGGAACAATTAATTTCCTTTTCACTCTTAGAGAAAAGTTTATAAATAAATAAATACAACAGTCAATCACCAATGATATTGACAGCCTCCGTGGCGCAGTTGGTTAGACGCCGCAGCGTCTGTGAAACGAGAGGCTGCGGGTTCGATCTCCGCACCGAGACAAATGTATGTAATGTAATTTGAAGCACAAGTATTTGTTTCGGGTCTATGTGTTTGTGAGATCGAAAAGTCTCTCGTAGTTTCTGGTACCCACGACAAAAGACTCGATCTTAGTGTGGGGTCAGGACCCGTTTCATACCCAGCTTTTTAACTAAATTGCGCCATGTTATATGGATTCAGAAATCTTCAAATTTAACAAGATATTTGTATCAAATTCCATAACAATCGGATATGTATAGCTTTTTAAGTATGTCATCCGCGTTCTAACTGGCTTTGCCCGTGACTTTATTACGTGGACAGCATTTTTGGTGTAACCGGTGTATGACGTCATTGTTCTTACGTAATGTGGACTTGACCGTCCGTGGATATGTCCTTTTACCTACGAAACTATTCCTTAAGAGACCCTTGAAAATGTAGGAAATTGCTATAAATTTAATTAAATTTTATTACTACAGGACAAAAGTAATACCTATAAACACTCTATTTATATCCGAAAACAAGAGTGATTTGAAATCCCACAGCAAATTCGTAACAAATTATTACACAAAACGTCATAATAAACAAAAAATACATTTTGTTAGGTATAAAATAATCCAATTAAAACATACTATCTGTACTTCTACTTAAGTTTATGTTTTTTTTTATTTCTGGGTTAATTATGTAGGTATTTTTTTATTTTAAACTATGCAACAATAATGTGCCAGTAATAATCCGTGATTCAGTAGCCAATGATAACAGTTAATCTTGTAATCAACTGGTAATGCTCGCTCGCTTCTTTATAAACGATTAAATATTGGACCCTAATTGCATTGCATTTACACAAAAAATCTGATTATTAAGCGATTTCAATAACGCAAAATCTTTGTTACATAATAATACATAGAATACATTAACTCACTATGTCATATCGAGTTGGGCAGATACACTAACTCCCAAATAACCTTTCGGTTCTTAAATATCATCAATGTCTTCAGGCAAACTTTTCGGGTACAAATAGTCATATTATCGTCTTTTGTACATTGTTGAGTCTATATTGTGTCTATAAAACAACATAGTATATTTCATCGATCCAATTAGGTTTTTTCCCATCCCAATTTAATTTAGAATTTTCCCTCCTTTCAGTCACTATTTCGTCGTACAAATTTCTAACGACCCTAGGGTATTCATGGAATCTGTTTAAGTTTCAGACATGTTCATTCATACGAATCGGTTGTTGCCAATCTTATTTCTACGTACAATGCAGAGGTAGACAATGTTTCGATAATACCTTTCTTTTAAATGGACATAACCTTGGTGGCACTAATAAAACCTGATCGATCAGACGCCGCTGCCAAAATGTTCACTGTAGTCGCGGGTTCAAATCCCAGGCCACACCTCTGACTTTAAGGAGTAATGTGTGTATTGATAGTCAATCACCACACACACTATATATAACGATGAAAGATATCACGGTGATGAAAACTGCATACCTTAGCGATTCGTAAGAATTTCTATGGTATGTAAAGTCCGCCAACCCGCACTAGGCCAGCGTGGTGAACTATGTGACCTAACCCTCTCAATTGTACTCTCGTCCATCTTTACCTATTTCAAATTGCAAACAATAGATTCCATAACATTGATAGTACTCTTTTTTACGTAAAACTGGCTGTATCCTGCAATGTTAATAACGCAAAGGTAATAAAAACTTCTATCTTTGCCCTAGAAGGTTGAGAGCACTTGTACCTACATCACATTCGAAGTCGACAGATGAGTGTCCTTGGACTTGTTGCTCCCAAAAGATACATAAGTACCCTCAGCTGAGAACCAAGCAACAGTTATGCAATGTCTACAAATTTTTCGTACATCAAAACGTGTTTCGAGATCACTCGAATTAACCTGAAACCTGTTCTTTATAACTGGTTTGGATTGTAGCAGATAAACAAATACCTTATGGTGGATTGTCGTCATTCATGATATTTTAATTGGCGTGTCCGTCAGCGTGGCATTGGTTTTGCGGATGTGTGTGCGTTGTAAGGTTCGATTCCTAGGCTGGGGTATCCACTGACTTTTAGGTTAAAGAATCGTTATTCATCCGGGGTTTGAATTTGTTGGTTTGGCTTTATTTGTGTGCCCTGATCATATGGGTCGGTAATAGTGATCTTGACATACTGTAACTGACAATAGTAGCATATCTGCCTAACCCTTCAGTGTTATATGCGTGAGCTTATTTATATGTTGATCGTAAGATGAGCCCGTGGTTAGAAGGTCTAGTTATGCTGCGTGGGTTAGCGAATGAATAGGTTCGTTAGAGACCGATTTTTACTTTTTTAGGCATCTATACAAGGTCTGACTTGGCAATTACCGGCGTATTGCAAAATGAAGTAAATTTTGTGACGATTCCGGCGTAATTTGATGGTTTTTGTTTGGAAGTAGCATCCATATTACTGCTATAGCATTTACATTTATCTATCAAAAAGATTAGTGTCAGGCTGGAAATTGGTCGTATAAACCATATTATTCTGCAACATATTTTAATAGTCATATTACGCTAACTTCATGTATGTTAGCGATAAGGACAGGTGGAATAATATACCCACCTGATGGTGTTGACTGCTGAGATCTAGTCACTCGTTAGTTGAAATTCTATCTAGACTCAACATTATCAGTTGTCAAAAACCAGTTTAAAAATAGGTTTATTTAATAAGCCACTAACTCCTCAATTCCGTCTAATGGCTTTATTCATAGACAGGTTTAAAGCCTATTTTAGTTATCGAATATTTTGTCTTCTTCGCTCATACTGAATTCAAAAGTCGTTCGAAAGGGACAAAACATTCAATAACTAAAATAGGTTTTGAATCTGTCTGTGAATAGAAGTCCCTAACTCCTCAATTCCGTCTGAATGTCCACGGTAGTAACCACGTCAGCGCAAACACTAATATCGATTATTTGCGATAGCGTGAACAGCTTGTATGACAATCGATATGTTATCACGGCCAGTGAGTAATGCCTTATCAGCTGCCTCGTCACGGCACGCACATCTCAGACATTACATTTATTGATAATTATTATATACCCGATATGGACGTAGGTTCGTTCTTATCGTTTCTTGGGACAGAAATGTAACCGGTGAACTATGGGCAACTGGTAATGTCTCTGTCTACATCTTAGAAGATATAGACTTGTACATACTTAATACCTGTAATTCATAAGGGTCAGCAGAGACTAAATTTCCAATTTACTCGATCCTACTTCACAGTCGCTGCATCTATGTTCAAATGTATGACATTTTTATCGGTTCAGAACCCTGGCCTGTCTCTTGTTTAAGGGACCTATTTGGTTAGCATAGGTTTGGTTTTGTCAACGCCTACCGAATCTTCCATTCCTACTGGATTGTATATCTGTGGGCTTATTTTTGATAATTATGTAAAGCCTGTCTAATTCAATAATGCTGTAATGGATCCCAGTATATGGGTTTTGAAAAATAGATTAGGTCTAAAATGTATCTGCGTATTTATAGATATCTGAACACATAGATACTGTAGTACTTTCAGCTGTCCTCGTTTTGTTTGTTCAGTATATTTATTATTTACCACAAATAATATGTACATGTGTTTACTATTTAGATTCCCAGGTATAGGTTCATCTACCATAAATTTAGTTTCTCAATTACATACATACATACATACATAAACTCACGCCTTTATCCCCGAAGGGGTAGGCAGAGGCGCCACCAGGACGCCCACATTTCGCCTTGTATATTACTTCTCACGATGTGATAGGGGGCGAGCCTATCGCCATATCGGGCACAAATTCCTGACTCCGGGCTGATAATGAATACAAAAATCCAATATCACTTTGCCCGATCCGGGACTCGAACCCGAGACCTCAGCTTTGTAACCGTACCGTAATACAACTACGCCACCGAGGCAGTCACACAGATTCACAATTGGATATTTTATTAAAAGTCGTTCATAACAATTTGACTTGTTGTATTTGTTTCCAAATTTTCATACATTTAGAAATTACTATCTATCGCCAATAAAGTTATTATGGCGGCTTGCTAGGAACTACTCTTGTTTACGATGGTCTCCCAAATAAGGATATACCACCACCAAAACATACAGCGTTTTTTTAATAGTCGTATAATTATCGAGCAACTGCTAATATTGCGTAAATTATTAATTCAAACACTCGCTCACGATTCGATCCGACACTAAGCAGATGGAACTTACCTGTGTTAATTGTTGAAATTTGAAGATTTTGCTAGTCGAAATATGACAGCCTATAGAAATTGTAATTTGTGATCAATTTATGAAGGAATAAAGGTACTATGAGACCTAGTGAACCTAGCACTGGCTAACTTGGTGGACTGTGGCCTAAGCCTTCTCGATCGCAATCTCCAGTCAGCATATATAGGCAAAAATTACATTACAGATATTACATTACATAGACGTTTCAATAAAAGTAAATTCTCGATGTGAATCGTTTTATTCGTAAAATAGAGACACTCTTCAGACATTGGACTATGTTTCTCATCTATGGAACAAGTGACATTGCGTTCATATTTCTTTAATTTGACACATGTATGCGTGACATCAACTCCTTCGGGAATAGGCACTTTATAATAGCCACGGTGGCCTAATGCGAGTAATTCGACTTTACATACCTTAATTTTTGTTACAGAGAACTCAATGTTAAACTTTACCTCATAAATGTTTTCGACAGCGGTAGACCAACGTGACAGCTCCGTTCTCTCCCTATCTTTTTATAATTATTTAACTAAACAAATTGTTTTTCCAACAGCATTAATTCTAAGTACAAATTTCTAAAACCATTTAATTCGCCTAATGCTTTTTGTTTCTGAACTGTAATTATTTGAGTTAATCGAAATCCCCGAGCGAATACAAATTAACCTTGAAACGAGAGTAGTCGGAGCATTTATTCAGGTGCTTTATATTGACGATCACAGCGCTGACGTCACTCATTGTGACGTCACCACAGCCTTTGTCGCCAAGATTTCGCGGCTTAAGATTTTTGTATGGTACAGTTGATTCTTTGTCATAGCATAGTATTGTCTTTTTTCTTACTTATAAACAAAATATTGAGTTTTGTAACTTGTGAGTGAGGCATTGATGCGTGTTTTATCCCCTCCCTTCTGAATTTATGAATAACGGCGTTCGTATGGGATTAATTTTATATTTGTGGCACTCGATTTGATTCTGACACTTATTTGCATGGTTAGATTGGACCGGACGCTACTGTCGAGGCGGTGGTCGCAGGTTCGCATCCCACGGCACGCATCAGACTGGCCTAAGCTCTATCAATAGTAGAGAGGTGCCATACCTCGCAGCGGGACGTTTATCAGCTGGATGATATATGAGGATATATGATAGATACTTACAGATAAAGCTAAAAAATCTAAACATTTAAAAAAAATCTGTATTGTTTTCTTCGTACAGTTTAATTTACGACTTTAATTTCAAGTAATAATTAATCTCCGGGAGAGTTCCAGAAGATAATAATGATCAAGAGCCGGGAATGAATAGGTTTTATTAAGACCGGGCCCAGATGAGTGACGTCACATTTATCAGACAATGAATTGTGCGCCTACCGCCCACGAGACTCAGCCATCACTCAAGCTTTCGCGAAAATAAATAGAAACCATTTTGTCTTCACTTTATTTGCTTAAATGTCAGAGTACGCTAGTTGGGGCTTCAATGGCTTAGTGATTAAAATAATTAATTGTAAGGTCGCGTATTTGATTCCGAAAACAAAAATTTAGTTTATTTCAAACGCTATAGTTCTTTATCTCTTTTAATATCTTTCTGTTGAAAAAGTGAAACCAATTTTAAAGCTATTTATAATACAAATATATTTAATCATTATGTTCAAGCTTGAATAATATATTTTAAAATACATTTTCATGGGTAATTATTTTAACAATAATGACTCCAAAACAATTTTCCGTACCGTATCTGCTATCTAGATTGCCACGGACCAGTAACACCGGATGTTTAGTCGTTTTAATATATTTTGTTATCATTTTAATACACCTTTTCCTCTATAACAGCTTATTTAGATCCCGTTGCTGGGCACGGCATCCTCTACATTTCGGAGGTTTAAAGCCATAGTCCATAATGATCTAGTGTAGCTCGGTAAAAATAAAACAAAAAATTAAATATTCTTTATTTCAAATTCAATAAAGATAAGCTTAATCTGAAATTCTTCATTTACTCTGAAATATGCAAATGTTCTTACGATTGTTTCTCCACCGTTACAATGTGCGATAGTATTATTTTAAAAGTCAAAGTTGAATGTCTGGGCTTATAATTCACTCCCTCGTCTACGAAGCTACGTCACCTAAATACAAATAAACATTGTAATAGAATCTGAGGCGCACTAGGCTAGGTGAAATCCTTAATTCGTCCGCGCAAATCCCATTTGAGCTCGATGGAATAGGACCCAAAATCTTGCTCGTAATGCTAGATTCAAGATGAAGAAATATCGGAATTTTTTTACTTTGAAAAATGACACTATTGTTTAAATTTAAAACTTGGAGTGTATTATAATCATAGTAGGTTCGTTAGTTGCTAAAGATAGTTTAAATTTAATATGCAGGAAATAATTTAGAGCTCCTTTAACGCATAAAATAGGTTAAAATTAGATGCATTTCAATCTCAAGAAAACATTAAAAAAAAATCCATAGGGATAAATATATGTATTCAAAAGCATATTTTGTATTATTTCTACAGCACACTTAAGATACAGTATCATTTTATTCAGACAGAAGTAATCCTTATAGGGAACAATATTTATTAAAGAGCTTTTATCGTTACAAAAACCAATTAAGCGGAGTAAAATAATATTTTAATGAAGATATTAAAATCTAATTTCCGTAGTAGGCGTGGTGCTATCCACACTACAAGTCAAAATTTTATATCAACTCCCAATTAACTGCTGTGAGTGCTGAAAAACTCAATTATACGGCGATTCACAAGTCAACTTCGCAAATTAAACAAACTTAATGAACATTATACAATCTTAATGTAGTCTCTGTTTATGACGTTCAAGTTGTAATCTTAGTTTAAGATTTTGGGTCACCCAGCCCAAAATGAACTTTCAAATTGCTAAAATATCAAATAAAATGCTTGATCGGTCTGGTTGGATGATAAAAATCTGGATTCCAGAATCGGAGGGTACTTTGAGGTTTCGGTTCTGTATGTTGCCATGTAGCAATGACAGTTAAAAAGTTAAGTTGACAATATGACAGTTAAATGAGCTCTAGAGTAATTAAATCTATACCAGCTAAATTCATACTGATCACCACGCCATTTTTATTCCTCTTTCTTGCCCTACTCCGACATTGGCTGAAGTATCGAATGCCGATGGAGCCATACAACTTTTAAAATAAGAAGAAGAAAAATTAAATCTATCTTCACATGGCTACGTATTAGCCAACTTCATAGTCTTAAGAAGTACGGGACTGGGTGTGACGCCCGAAAAGTCCTTCGTAGTTTCTGATTTCCTCGACACAAGACTTATGTTTTATTGTGTCGCCACAATTATAATATGTCTATCTTGTATATCTGCCTAATCTAAAATAGGGTGATAAACTATTCGTTTCATATATTCCGGTTATCTTTATATTTAATAATCATATCTATATAAGCTTTGTTTTATCACAATACAAATAGTGGTTAACACGGAAGCATTTTTTCTCCGCCGCCTTGACTGTCGGGTCTAACCTTGTCGAGATTCGTACTGTATCGTCGGTTTATTTCGTAATTCGTTGCATATCCGAATAGGTCGGTTTGATCTCATTTCCATATTGCGAAATAGATTTATTTTGTAAGAAATAAGGTCACAATTTGTTGAAAAGGAGGTTTTATTTCATTCCATTGTCAGTGTTGCATATATTTAAAGGCAGACTTATTAGTGTAGGCTTTGTTACAAAATATTTGTTGAAATAATGTGCATAAAACAAACAGTAGAATAATTGCAAGAATCTTCTAATGAAAACGTCAACAAAACCAATCAACATAATTGGATACACAACAAAGATTGCTTTAATTAAATAAATGCAAATCAAATGTATTTCTGATTTAACGGGGATTTTTATCTGTGCTTTTTATGATTATAATACATAGAAGTGGATGTATTTCTATATACCTGTCAAGAAGAAACTGGCACCAAGTTAGAGTGAGACGAAATGAAAGTGCGGCCTGTAGCAGTTTCGCGACAATTGCAGGCAGACAATTCAATTCGTCTATTTTAAATTTAGAACATATATTTTTACCAGTGCTCTTCTTGAATTAATTTTGTGCCAGCAACAAAATCAATAGATTTTTAATATAACAAACTATGTCATGATAACAGGTCAATCGATTGTTGTTAAGTTGTTATTTTTTATTATCGATTTTTTGCCGGTTGCCTTGACCGCCTAAAATAATAGACAATATGTTTTTTCATTCCATACATTTACATTATTTTAGTGCAGTCAGAAGATGAAAATTGACGGAAACAATAATATCAACTGCTGTTTCTATTCACATCCTATGCCCCATTTTAGGAAATCTAGGCTACCGTTAAATAAAGCAATCAGAAAATGTCCTCTTTACCCTAGTCTGGCGCCTCGTGTATTTGTCCTGGCTTCGTGGGCGGTCCATATTTCGATCTAGTTTGGAATTGAGAAAATTTAGATTGTTTGTGTGGAATGTTAAAGTGATTTTCGAATTGATGTGATTTATTAATTTTCTCTTTAGAATGCTTATTTGTTTCTTTTATCAAATATTTTTATACTTAAATAGTGCACAGGTTTTAAGGACTTTTAGATTTTATAAAACATCTATTAAACAACGCAGTTATGTTTTTCAAATGAACTTACACCTAAATTATCGATATTAATTATTGGATTTCACAAAATGTTGGTATATTTTTTGTTTTCGTTTTATTGTATTGCCGCAAAACAAGATGTTTTATTATACACTTATTTTGTTATTAACGTTACATTTAGGCAGCGGTTGAGATGCCCAGAACCACCCAAGCATTAACAGTTAGCTGAAATGATTAAAAATACCATTTATTTATTTACCTTTGCAATTAAACATACAGTTGATGACATCCATCATGACATATTACGTCTAATGAGACGCACGATTATTCATCGCGCTCGGGTTATGACGCAGAATTCATAAAGTAACCGCCACAAAAACAATAATAATTTCACCGTAAATTCCTGAATTGACATTTAGATGTTCGTGTCGTGAGTGTCAGAAACTATGAAGAAAACTTTATCAAAGTATTTGTTTACACAAACATTTGTTTTGGTAATCGGAACTGCAGCCTCTCATTGACCCCGATACCGAGGTTCATAATAAAATGGGCACTCTCCTTTAAATTGATAAAAACATTTAAATGATTTATAAATATTGTAAAACATTTAAGGATAATAATTAATTAATCCTGAAAAACGTTTCAATTATCTCCGTTCCGTTCATCAAGATTCAAGAGCTAATTTCACTCGCGTCGGTAAACTGCTAAATTCACCTCCGTGGGCAGTACGTCTGTCCATTCAATACGAGAAACGAAAAAATCGCGCATATCTAACAATACGTGGGTCGAGGTAAAGACTAAAGAGTACAAGATTATGTTACCTATTGTATGGAATAATCACGACCCACTTGCCATTGTGATTTCTATTCTCGCGTTATGACGATATTTTGAGGTTAGCTTTATAACTTTGTCTGTGCCGGTGTTTGAGTTATTGGAGATATAATACATAAATCAATTGTGTAAAATTATATTTTTTATAGATGTTGTGTACACAGAAATATACATACATACATAAACTCACGCCTTTATCCCCGAAGGGGTAGGCAGAGGCGCCACTAGGACACCCACATTTCGCCCTGCATGTTCCGTCCCACGATGTGATAGGGGGCGAGCCTATCGCCATATCGGGCACAAATTCCTGACTCCGGGCTGATAATGAATAGAAAAATCCAATATCACTTTGCCCGACCCGGGACTTGAACCCGAGACCTCAGCTTTGTAACCGTACCGTAATACAACTATGCCACCGAGGCAGTCGTTTCGCAGGCAGAAATTTAAGGCAAAGTATACACTCTATGTTTTATTTTTTCGAAAGATAATTTTATTGCGTTTATCATACCGTTATCTATATTAACTACCATGGCCCACCAAATGTTTTATGTGCACAACAGACCGGAAAACTATTTTTATTTATGCTAATTTTGTCCTCAATCTATATAATTATATAAATAAACCCAACAGTCACATACATAGTCCTGATCTCACACTAAGATCGAGTCTTGTGTCGTGGGTATCAGGAACACGCAGACCCGCAACAAATACTTGTGGTTCTCACAAACATTTGTCTCAGTGCGGGGATCGAACCCGCGGCCTCTCGTTTCACAGGCGGCGCCTAACCAACTGCGCCACGGAGGCTGTCAAAACATTTTATTTTGACCTGTGCATTAACACTTCAGGTGTCCATGTATAGATAATAGACTTTTGACAGATGCGCACTATGGAGAACAATTGGAGAACAGTGGAAAACGTCACATAAATCTTGACAGGGAGCCCGAAACGGACTTCTTGGACACCGAAAAGGGTTAATTTTGCTTCTAAAACCCGACTCGATGATAATGTGTGCTGTCTTATGGTTGGTAGTTGGTGTTTGGTATATTTCAGGTGACTACAACACTATAAACACCGGGCCATAGTAGTAAATACCATAACTAGATAGATATATACTGATCACCACGCCATTTTTATTTCTCTGTCTTACCCTACTCCGACATTTCCAAAATCATTGAACGCCGATGGAGTCATACATCTTTTAAAAGAAGAGTCAATGATATGCCTTAGTACTCCAAGTAGTTATAAAATATTTATAACAATTGGATAAATAATAATGGCTTTTAATAATCAATAAAACAGAGATAACTGGATAATGGCAAAAGCAATAAAATAAAATAAGCAATGTATTGGAGCAGTTTAGGTGGATGACATCACTTCTTAATTAGCTGTATTAAACTATTAAAAATATGCGCATATTACATTGCTAAGGATTTATCTGGCAATTTCTAGCTTATATTGATTCTCTTGAAAGCAGAGTAAATCGAGAGGCTGCGAGTTTCTACGCACCAACACAAATGTTTGCGTGTTCCACAATTACTTGTTTCGGGTTTGGATGTGATCGAAAAGTCTTGTAATTCAAGTCTTTCATGTTAGTATAAGGTCGGGACAATGCGTGTGACTGACTAGCTTATTTATAATAACTAGCTATTTATACAAAGCTTGTACTTCACCAAAACTGTAAATAAATATTAGGTGCGTTCCATTATAAACTACATCAAAAGTATATCTGGAATTCTTTTATAAAACTAGTCCCATTCAGAAAACAATGAATAGGGGAGCAAATATTTTTCACAATGGAAAGACATGGCCGCCGACGGAACATCTAAATTCTCAATATACCTATTTTAGTGGTATTTGGCGACCGCAGTATTCAAATCTTTCTATCGCCTCTTATTAATATTTATTCGCTGTTGATCTTTGGCCATTTATTTATTAAGAGTTTTTCGAAGCATTTGTATCCAAGGCGTTAATAACTAATTCAAGTTTGTTTGGAGTTTGTATACGGTACTCGATTGTTCAAACCACATCATTTTACGATCATACGTACGTATTAGTTCCCAGCGTGGTCGAAATATACAAATGTGACTTAACTCAGTTGCCATCATGAATTTTCGACGTTAAACTAAAAACTGCGCCCCCTACATAAAATAAGTCTTAATAAAGGAGGTTCCAAATTGAAATAAATGTTGCAAAACTTTCCCAATACACTTTTACGACCCTCTTCATTCGTCATCCTTTAAGGGGTACATTGAAATGTTAGTTAAGAATTCCGTTACAATGATATAAAAACAAAATTAACCCACACCTGCCAAAAAACAGGAAGTAATAACGATTTTTATGCCCTAATTTTCATTGTATAGTTTCCCCTTTGCCCATTATTTGCTTCCAATTACATGTACCCTGCTATAATATTTGTGTCGTCATATGTTGTTAACTGAGATTTTTAAGCAATTACAACATTGTTGAAGCATTCAACAGAATAAGACCATTTCCGGCCCCCTTATTTGCCTTGCTTGGACATTGGGAAAATCTAATTAGCTTACGTTTCAATGCTGGTGTGTCACCAAATAGAGCTAATTGGTTAAAATTAACATTATTTCCAACATCTACATTTCCTCTATGTATTAAATATCCTTGTATTTATATACTGTTCATAAATTGATAAACATTATTCTGAAATCGTATGCGGGCTGAAAAGCGGATCGCTTCTTGAATTATTAGGTCGAACCATGTTTTATATATTCCATATCTAACTCTGGCAGGATCATAAACATGTATTTTACAGTGATGACAAATTATTGTATTATCAATATTATTGACCTTGACGGTATTATTTATCACGAGACGGGCAACTCGTAAGGTATTGTGAATAATTAAAATTATGTTCTTGTGTGATGTGAAAGCTCCCGACTCTTGTATTTTCTGATGGAAATTGTTGTACCAAACATCATGATTTGTAAACACATTCGAGAATTTGGTGTAAATTATAAGATGGAAAATTATTTATAATTTTCACCTCTCCTGTTTGTTTTTAATACTTTTCGATGGTTGGAGGACAGACACCTAGATTTCTGGTACCAACGAGACATTTTATCCTTGTACGATACAGGTATGGGACCGAGAGTTTTGGGGTCATTAATATTCCAAATGTGTTAAAAATCATGTCCAAATTCGATTTTTTTCCCTCGTTCAAAAACTGCGTGTCTATTGTTCCCCAATGAATTTAATTAGTTTTTTGAACTATGGCACGGATATAATTTATGTTTTACAAGTTTCAGACATAATGTTTCATAACAAATATTTTGTAACAGTTTAGCTAAATAGTCATAATTTTAAAATTTAATTTACATATTATGTCATTGGTCGTGAATTTGCATTTAATTATTTTTTCTCCTACTTTCAAGGTTAATTTATGTGTAAACAAACTTCCATTGTTTATTAGGAGTGAAGGATAACTATTCTGAGTTATGCTACTGCCAGGCTTCAAAGTTCCAACGTTTCTAATTAACTCGTCTTGTTAGCGCTAACCAGGCCATCTGGGTAATCTAAACCTAGGAATTAATGATGTACGGCCAATCCCTCAAGTGGTTCACTTGATGTGTTAAGACAAGAACTTTGAATATCATCCAAAGTTTTCATTTATTAGCTAAGAAATTGCGTTAAAATATGCGTTTGGTAGTTAAATATCTCCATGGCTATGCTATTTTCAAGAAATATTGTAATAACTAAAATGTATCATATTACAAATGCCATTGCCTGTTTAGCGCATCTGTATATCACTACATACACTAATCCTTTGTTCTGAAACTAAAAGTAGTTCCTAATATTTTTCAGTAGTTTTTGACTCGACCTTACAAAAAATCGTTTGAAATGTGCAATGTAGATAAAATTACCTTTATTCAACACCTTGCCTGACGTCAATACGATGTGTGCTTGCTAACACTATTAGAAGTATTTTTTCCTATAACTGAAGCGTAAGGTTTCAGCTTTGATTTGGTTATACACGGTCAATATTTTTCGATGCATTTAAGTATTAGTTAACACCTTTGTATGGTATTTAATTTGGGTCGATTCTGCCAACTATTATGTAACAAAAGCTGGATCAAAACTAGATTGAAGTGCTCCAAGGCTTGTTTTCCGAAATGGCGGTTAATAAGGACCTAAAGTGAAATTAGGCCCAATTGATTTATGTATGTTTGAAGTGTTTATCGGAAAGAAACATTTTGGTGTGAATTGTTTTGTTTTTGCGTTTTTATTTGATTTATTAGTTTAATAAAACATCAAAGTATTTCAAGGTTTTTCTCACCTCTTACAATAATTTTAAGGGCTAACGGGTCCTCATGCCTTGTATATAAAAAAACTGATGACATGACAATTCTTACCGAATAAACAGTTCGATGGCGGAGTGATTTAACAAAAAACATGGATTTTGTCGTATTTTAATACGCGTGAGACTAAAAATTAACTGAAAGTGAAACATGTGTTGATTATAAAGAGATCCACATAGAAAAATATAAAAATTGTAAAGAGTGTGTATTATTTTCTGTGTAAATAATGTTCTGTATATTATATTCTTGTTTGTCTAAATAGCGTGTAAGTGTTGAGAAATTTCACATTTTATTTGTGTTGATTACGAGGGAAAAGAACATTTTTCGTATGGAAAACGGTTAAGAATTCAAACGGAAATTATGTGACTGTTCAGCGTGTATCTGATAATGTAAACAGGTTTGTCCAATGGAGTCATTTGTAAAAATGTGTAAATAATGTTAAGTGGCGCCATTTAATGCTGAACAAATGACAACTGGCGTGTGCTGATTAACGTCACGTAATCTCAATGCCTTTAATTTGTAAAGTTAACAATTTCATAAGTAGTTATAAAATGCATTTAATACATTTATGTCACGTGTGAATCTGTCTCTTTCACTTGCCATAGATTTTGTGTTGTAGTGAAAGGGACAGCGATATAAATGCTTGAAATGCGAAAAATCTGTATTAGATTATATTAGGTGCCTGAGCGAAATAAGTTAAACATGCGTAGTGAGATATCATAATTATTTTTAATAAAAAACTTGAAACTCTTATTCCTTTTTGTTAAAATCGAGAACATATCTCTTAACATAACTGTGTCTTAAATGCTTTTTATTTTTGAGGTCTTTTATCGAGTCTACTTTGAAAAATGTTTAGAAAACTATCTGGGCACGGTAAAAGACCTCAGAATATTTTTTCTTTTTTAAAAAAATGCCAAACTGTAGTGATGTTAGCGTAATCGATTGAATAATAGAAAGTATTATTAAACTTAGCTATTTTCATTAAACATGGCTGACTGTTACGATGTGGTCAATTAATTCCGGTGAGGCACAAGGCGACCGCTTACTGCGAAACTTCGTTGTGGGCTATGTCTGTATTTTGTTGCAAAGAATTTCTACTTAAAATTGTAAAAATATACTACATGTTTTCGTTAGGGCTAGAACTTGTTAATTTTGCATGTTGATCTTAACTATGAAGCAGATTGAAATATTTCTATATTTTTTGTAATACAAACATTTTATCAATAGTACGATAAAAGTATACATTTAAAATAAGTATTTTGGATTTTCTAAATATTCAAATAAATGCTAACATAACATATATTTTAAAGTGAATTAAAATTAGGTTATTTAGTTGTACATTTAAGTAATTAGATTTTAATGTTTCGACAAATTAATTTTACTATTGGAAAGCCTGAGCCTTATTATAGTTGAATGCGTGCCTACCGTTACCAATATTTACGCGATAAGATAAGCATAACTTATAACAATGTCAATCAGCCATTTTCTTGTTTATTATTAGTAACTAGTTCCATACCTACTTACTTGAATGAATTTTAGTAGGTCTATCATGTGCGAGAGGCCGCCTCGATAGGTACCACCGCAATGTCTATTACTCTCGCCAAATAGCAGTGTAAATGCACTGTTGTGTTCCCGTTTGAAGGTCATTGTAGCCAGTGTAACTACTGGACATAATGAGACTTAAAATCTTATGTTTCAGGATAGCGAGCCGCGAAAGAAGTGCAATGCCAAGCATTGCTTTTTAATTTATGGTGTTATGTTTTGCTTCTGCCCATGAACGGTCATATCGCTCGAAATATATATATTGCACACGGCGAACACCCACACGTATGCATACTGTTTTGGCTGTGAAACAATGTGGGTAGTTCCTATACTACTTTTGGCGCATTGCAACGTCGCCATAAAAACTTTTTGAAGTGAAACTTCTTTATCGGGGTTGGAAAAAATTTTTCGTTACGCGTCACATTCTTCCGTTACGCGCCATCTTTTTTTATTTAGTAAATTAGTACCCACTTCAGTAAGCCACACCCCCAACCGTTTCCAAGCCCCACCCAAAATTTTAAGTCCCACCCACTTTTTTGTAATTTGATCCTTACCCCCCCTCTGGCCTTCCCCCACCCTAAATCCAAAACAGTGCCCAATAGCCTCCCCACGAAACCTCCCCCCCCGCCCGCTTACCCCCACCCTAAAAATTTTACCTCACCCCCCCCCCTACTCATATCTCCGGCATTATCCATCGTAGACCCACCGACCTTGGGTTCATTGGAACCGGCTCGGTGAGGGCTACAATCCTGCCCCAACAGAATTCCCGAATTCCCCCTCCACAACTTTCCCCACCCAAAAATATTTGAAGGTGCCCAATAGCCTCCCCACGAAACCTAACCCCCCCCCCGCCCCTACCCCCACCTAAAATTTTTACCTCACCCCCCCTAAACCTATCTCGGCCAATAAAGGTCGTGGACCCACCGAGCTTGGTATCCTCGGAACCGTCTCGGTGAGGGCTACAAATTGGCCCCGATAGAAATCCCAAATTCCCTCAAAAATTTCCCCCCTCCTAAACTTAAACTTTATTTAATTTAGCTTTATTTTACCAATTCTGTAAATTTGTAAATAGTAGATCATTTTTCGAAAAATGATGTCATAAAGAAGTTTCACTTCTTACGTGTGTACACTAATACACACACTCATTTTTTTTTTGTAAAAAAAAATCGTCTATGATCTGAACTGTTCGTTTGCCAAATTTTTCAATGGTTCGCTGAGTGATTCCATTGTTTTAACACATACAAAGCTAAATAGATATCCAATTTTGCAGTTTTAGAAACGGTCCGCGGTTGAAGGTAGAGATGTCATGATAATGGCTAAGAACTTCTTTTCTGCGATAGACAAAACCTCAAAAAGGAAAGTGATGCGTAAGTACCAACCAAAGAAGGCGTTCGCATCACTTTTACTTTTCATTGGCTCTTTGTATACCAAAATGTCGGGTATTATTGTTTGTTGATGTTTATGGCTCACGGATACTTTCTTTAGCTTTATAAGAAGCCAAACACTAATTAACTCCTATTCGCAAACAAAAAAATATAATAGCCTGCATTTTTTCAGTTAATCGGTACAAATCTTCTGACACTTCTAAAGTTCTCTTAAAGGTATGTTTAAAACATGACTTTTCTTTAATTATACCGGGTATATCAAGACCGCGACCGAAAACGAAGCCGAGTGGTAGTTTTAGTGGTTAAAGACACAATGTTAATTGTAATGTGTTTATATGCTTTATTGTTCTGTATGTTTCCCAAATATTAATAAAATAAAAAAATAAATAAAATAAATGCAACATATTTTGGGAAAATTTTAATTTCCCAAAATAAGCGGCAGATGATTTTTTGCAATTTTTAAAAAATCATCGTTTTTAGGTGGTAAATCCTTAGTTTTTATTCATTTTTCATTATAACTTATATAAAATTCTTGCAGGTTCTGAAAATATGAGTTGCGATATTATTTGTCTCTATCTATGTACTAAATATTGTCTACTCCATTTACAAATCTCTGTCGCAAACAAGTAAGCGAATCCCTAATTTCCCCGAACAGTTAGAGGGTGTTTAATTGAAATCCTTGTAAACTTCATGTCAAGACATAATTACATTCAGCTGCAGAATCTCTCGCAACTCCAATTTAAAGTTTTAAAGGTCACATTGTATCGTGTTTGCAAGACAACCCAGCAGTTGGAGCCTTACTTTGATTTCAAGGTGAAGAACGCAGTTGTTATCAACACTTGCCTGAAAAATAGCACATAACATGATCGTAAATATTGGCTAATCGGCCGGGTCGTATTTTTTATGATGTACAAGGCTTTAATGTTATGTTTACAGTATTATTGCTATTAAGTCTCCATAGATTATTTAAATATATGGCTCGATAATATTATTTTTAAGAAATCAACCGTTTGTATTTATTGTATCAGATGCAAATGTATAATCTTATCTATTTAGGCAGGTTCATTTGAAAAGTTTTCAGATATGAGTCACGATGTTTCTATTATTCGACAATAGAGAAAGTTTTCGATTAAAAATCGACGTCGTTGCAGTGAGTAGCTGCAGTGTTACCTATTAGCATAACCCACAACGTAATGTTCGCTATGGAACCGTAAGAAATCAATATTTTATATACCAGTTGTATACAGAAAGCTAAAGCATTCCCACTAGAGTGAGATATTTATTTTCCCTACCAATGTATTTATTAACAAAAGCGTATTTTAATAGAGTACAAGTGTTTTGTGTATATTCTCAGGTATAAGCGTGATACGTGTTATGTGCACAAGGAATAATTTTCTTTTATATTATTCTTGGTGTTATAAATGCGTTATTTTAAATAACCTGCTGTTGTTCTGTCAAACAGATGTCATTGACGGCGTCATTGCATTTCTGGTCTCTGACGATGTCAGAGGCTTAAAATGACGCAATTGCAACACAAAATTCAAATGTAATTATAATGTAAAATTAAAGTGAAGAGTTGTGTCGGATGAAGGACATTAATATGGAGTGTTGAACACTAGTGAAGTGGAAGGGAGTGTGCTCACTTATCATGCTGTGCTTCTACGTTGAGAAATTAAATAAATCTGATTGTAGTCAATGCAGTGTTTTATTTTCATATAATTACCTACAGAGAGGTTCCTTACTGCTGCTGAGCTAACAGGGATCAAAAGTGTAGGTAAGTTTATAGGTAGGAGGCTTGTGTAAAGGAAAAAATAGGTACCTACCAACATTATTAACAGTGTTCAACATAATGAACCGATATTACAGTTTACTATGAATAATAAATACCTACTTAACATAAAAACATGTAATATTTAACGTTTGAGCCTGCTACTCATTAATTTAATTTCAACTCCAGTCAAAAGTTTTGGCAACCGGCTAACAGGGAACAAATTTCTTTTTAGTACTTGATTCGCAACATAAATTGAGGAAAATCATGCAACGTATAGGTAATTTATATGACTGTCATTGTTAAACCTCCAATCATGCAAAGGACTAGTGAGTAATGGTTGTTGTTGGTTTATCAAATCGTTCAATTTACCCACAGAGCGTGACAAACATCGAACTAAAACACACTAGTTAACGTTCACATTCGGACGTGACCCTTCAGGATTTAAAGCAAAACAAAAAATGAAATATCAGTTTATTTACAAACATATATACAATTGTAGACAATACGTGCCTTTATAAGGAAATGTCAAGTGTAGATTTCTCTGACTACGTCATTATGACGTCATTCGAGCTTGACATGATTCAAGTATGAGTCAGAGCCACGGGTCAGAGCGCTATTGTCATAAACTTGCATATTTCCAAGCCAATTTTACCATTCCAATGGGCTTAATATGCCAAGCGGAGTAAATCAATATAAGTTAGCGTATATACTATTCTCTGGTGCATATTTTTCTTAACTTCATTTTCAAATCTTCCCGTTTTTCAGCCCTTTCCCTATCCACAATAATCCTGTTTTTCGTAACCATTGCCAGTCTTTTATTCCTGACAGATTTATCCCTCATAACTATACGTTTTGCCAGTTCACGACGTAGAGACTTCGCTCCGACTAGAGATCGTAATTTATCAGGCTCCGCTGGACCAATAGGGGCAGTTTTGTTATTTGTTGAAGCATCCTTGCTTGGTATACTAAATGGATTGACATCTAAATTTAATTTAAATTCAAACTTTGATTGATCAGATTTCGACAAACTTACAGGTGCTCTCGAAGTGTCTAGTTCCATTTTATTAACACTTCCTTTCATATCAGGTGGAGGTTCTTCTGAGTCAGCAGTAGTAGCTGGAAAAACACGCTAGTTCTACATTACGGTGATAAGAATATTTTGGTTGATAAGATACGTACAACTGATATGGTGTAATTGAAGAATAATAGTTGTTTTTATGGGTGACTCATTCTTCCTATCCTTAGTAATAAACTTTGCAACAATAAGTCGCCTATGGCAAATATTGTATACCAAATTAAAAACACCTTTATTTACATTTTCAGTTTACACAAATGCGTTTAATTGAACAATTCATAATATGCAATCGTGACTCGTAACGAAAGCAAACTTCTGATCATAATATTGTTGTGAATCACGTCTGAAAAAGATATTGTCAAAATATATTAAAATTTAAATGATTAAAATTACCTTCATTCTTCGCTTCATTCTCTGATGTTAGGATGTTGCATGGCGGTGGCTGCACCTCTGGCACCGGTGGTCTCCTTAGCATACCTTCTTCGTCTTTTTTGTATTATCATCAAACTCGTGTGACAGCTGTTTATTTATTTACACGAAGCGGTCTTGTCATAAGTCAAACTTCCAATGTTTTAGTGATACCATACGGAAAATAAAAACAACATTACTTTTAGTGTTGCTATAGGTAATCAGATAAAGCCAAGTTGCAAAAATTAAAGTGATATAATAAGCAAGCTCCAGAATATCCCAATTACCTGAAAGAAACTTTTTTTACAGGAACCATCGCTATCGTAACAAAAGACAACTTTAAATTAGGTAGTTTAAAAAGCGATATGTATTCATGACAATATGCTGATAAGCATTGTATCCATTGACAAATGATTTCATTCATTTTGATGAAGCCACATTATCATCTGTGATTAATCTAGATAGTAAATCAATTTTGATTAGAATCGTAAAGGAAAGTTGTGCTATACGTGTGTACCCTGTCACCTTTCGATACAAATATGCCTGGTTGTTTTTAAACACAAAATGACCAAGAAACTACTGAATACTAATTAGATAGGTGTACATTTTAACCATTAGTTAACAATTCTATATGTGTTTAGATGGCAGATTGAAACAAAATCACATATTTATCTGAATTTGAATCAGTATTCTCTATGTTACGCCCGCGCGTTAGTGTTAACTGACGTTTGCATTTGGAAAGAACCAACTACACATTGATTTCGCGAATAGGGAATACCCGGGCGAGATAACAAACTGTTATCGTAAGAACTAGGATCATCACCAAATCTTTAACCTCATAAAAGTGTCAAACACATTTAAAAACATAACCTTATGTAAATTATGACATTGCAAAATAATACAGACATTAATTATTGACATAAGTTATTACATAATTGATAAACGAGATGAGACTAAATATTGCTTTCAGGTAAATTATAAATAAAATGAACCTAAATATGGCATTAAATATAACAGAGATGCAAATATTGTAAATACTTGTCTTGAATTTATTATAACTTAACTAATTCAACAGTTCAAGGCTAATATTTTGCTGCTGTATAATATTGTGACTACATACTTTTGAAGTATTAATTTGTTATTTATAAAGCATAAACCAGGTTTTTTGAATACTAAACAAGAAATTTAATGAAACGACATTTTATTGCATAACTGAACATACATGATCATTTAAATATTAGATGGCACAACATGAATACAATGTAAGTGCCTTACACATAATACTGTCATTAGAATGTTAAGGTCTCTGACACGGTCATAATTATGACGTCACGTCACACCACATCACTTGACGTTATGACGCCGTCAGCGAGTTATTGTCAGAAACTTGCAATATTGGGGTAATTGTATCCCTTTATTGGGAAGCATATGCCCTATAGTATGGCGTAATAATTTAGCGTATTTTAAGAGCAAAACTTATCTATAATTGTTATACACGAGTCGAAAACGACCTTCTTGACATAATAATGTTAATATTCTTTCTCTATCTTGGGTTAGTGGAATAATTGTAATATGGCGGTTATAAAAATATTAATTGTTAAAAGCTATAGAGTTGGGTCATTCAGACCCATGTATACAACTACAAAAACTCATGTATCAGCTCAGATATTTTATAAACTAGATGTAGTCTAAACCTATTCAATGTTCCTTAATTTCATTTGCAATTCAAACCTTCTGTTGGTTCGTACGCCCTTTATTATCGTTCTGTTTTCGTTCCTCTTCAATTGTCTCTTGTCCGTGAAAGATTTCTCCCTCATCACAACTTGCTTGGCGACTTCCCGTCTCATCGATGTGGCTCCAGTGAGAGACGGCAATGTAGCTTGCCTTGGTAATTTATATGGGTTATCTTTAGGCTTGACAACAGTCTTGCTGGGTATACTAAACGGATTGACGTCCAAATTGAGTTTAAAGCCGAACCTCGTGTAAGCTGGCTTTGAAGCCTCCTGAGTGAAAGTCTTTACTGGAGTCTCAACTTTTTTAACTTCTTTCTTTGCCTGGTCCTTTTGTGTCTCTGTGGCGACTGAAACAATAATCACGATGATTAAAAACGTGACTGAAATCGTGTCGTTGATAAGGAAGATAAGGGGATTAATTATTTCCTTGATACTGCATGCATTTTTATTAAATAATCTGTATGAACTTTGTGTTTCACAAATATTTATTTATAAAACTGAAAAGCAAGTTGAGCTATTTCAATGGTGTCTTTCATTTGGGCGTTCGTTCACCTAGCTGGACATAGGTAAGAATTTATGTCCGTGCATGTCTGCTTAGAAACAGGTGGAAGGATATTATTTCATAAGTTTTCACAGCCTTATTCATAGACAGATTTAAAACCTATTTTAGTTATCGAATGTTCTATCCCTTTCGTATGACTTAAGAATTCAGTTTGAGCGAAAAAGTCAAAACATTCGATACCTAAAATTGGTTTTTAATCTGTTTGTTAAAACAAATTTACGAAGGGCTTTGCTATCACACAACACAAATCTGTTTACTGTTAGCCACATAAACATATATATTTTGATACCATATACATATAACCTTTAACTTACATTATAAAGTAAAGGAACTTTATCCTATTTTATAAATTAAACCTGTAATCCTCTAATGCAGAAAAGAGGTTAGATCTACCACAGGTACGTAAAAAAAGCTAATTTCTGTACCGTTGAACGGGAGCTAAACATTTGATTGTTATCAAGGGCTTTAACCGCAGCGAGATGTTATCTGAACGGTGGCTGATGTGAAACGCTTTGACCGATAGCGGGGATAATGTCATTTTTCATCTTATTTGTTTTTCAAGGCGTCTAGGTTATTTTATTTTCATCATCAGACAGCCTCCGTGGCGTAGTTGGTTTGACGCCGCCTGCGAAACGAGAGACTGCGGGTTCGATCCCCGCACCTACATAAATGTTTGTGTGATCCACAGGTATTTGTTTCGGGTCTGGGTGTTTGTGAGAGCGAAAAGTCTCTCGTAGTTCCTGATACCTACGACAAAAGATTCGATCATAGTGTGGGGTCAGGACTATGTATGTGACTGATGGGTGTATTTATTTATCATAATGTATATGGTGTGTAATCTTGTCGCTTCAAAGAATTTCGCTATTTTTGGTGACTACTCGTCCTAAGTACATTTCAACGATGTTGTCATTCTTCAATGGTGTAACATATGTATAAATAGAATAAATAAATCATCATTAAAATTACGATGTATTATTTAATTATTGCCATTTTAGCATATGAATTAATATTATTTATAGAGCAGTAAGGGTTTGGCTTATTATTTTATGAACTGCTGTGTCTAGTTTTGTATTGGATATTATTTGCTTATCTAAAAAAATTTATACTTTGGCCACATTTCAACAAAAAGCATCAAATCACATCATATTAATATTATAGGAATAACACGTCGATTCATAAATTCATTTTACTATTTAAATATTCTCTAAATCTTATTATAGACTCAACTAAAAAAATGGAATAATAAAGACAAGTTAAATATCTATTTGCTGTTTTGCATAAATTTTAGTTCGCATATAATTACTATTTCAAAGATTTTACTTAGTAAAAGCAAAAAGTCAATTGAAAGCGATTCTCATTCATGTATGTCTACTACATCTGAAGAATTGAATGTGCGGATCATCAAACATGGAAGATGGAAGGGGAAATAAATAGATAAAGCATTGTTTATAAAACTTTCCACTCTTAAAGAGGTAGTCAGGAATGCCACCAGTACCACCAACAATTTACCGAGCATTTCTCCATCTCAACATGGGATATACGTTTTCCGCCATCTGCATCTGTATCCCAAATACGTCTCACTGCAGGGCAAGGGCCTCCTCCACAATGGAGAGTACGAATGAGAGGGGTCAGGCCCTAAAGTCCGCCACGCTGGCTTAGTGCGGATTAGCGAACTTTACATACCGTAGAAATTCTTCATAATCTTTACGGTATGCAGGTTTCCTCACAATGTTTTCCTTCACCGTTATAGTGCGTGGTGATTTACAATCAATACACTCATAACTCCGAAAAGTCAGAGGTGTGCTCTGGGATTTGAACCCACGAATACCGTAAACATGTTGGCAGTCGCGTCTGGTCCGTTATCAACAGGCTACCACGCTATCCTACCGCTATACCAGGCACCAATTCGCAGACTAAAAACATAAAAAAGGCATGAAAGTATTTATACTACCTATTTAAATGTGTAATTAATAATAAGCAGTATTCTAAAAATTCACAAGATTTCCTTGAACGTTTAGTATTTGCAGTCGCATTATCGTCGCGAGTATTGCTGTTGTTAATTTTAGTTTATGTCACTTTTATTGCATGAAATTGTTAAATACCTGTTTTTTTTATATTACTATCTTTCTTAGCTTATAGCTTATATAAAAATAGTAACACATAGCTGTGACTCCTAAATACACTTAAATAATAGTGTGGAGTACGAAATAATATTTTTCGTCCAACAACAGCCACACCCTTAACAAATACGTACTTGAATAAATATTATTTTCGGTGCGGAAATCGAATTCACGGTCTCTATCATCACAAACTTTTTAAACCAACTTGACCACACAGGCTGAATTTTTTTCTATTTCCGTCTATTTTCTTCTCTCCAAGAAACTAAGTACAATTGTAAATATATAAAGATCCTATGAGTTGAACAGCGTGATGCAAGGGTAATAATCCTTGCGTAACGTAATTAATCGTTGCAATTACTCGACAATCGACACGTGTGACGTCATCGCGCCATTTCCGTTGTTCCCCTGTTATTTCTTCTACCAGCTATCAAATGTTTCTCGTTCCTTTTATAGTTTAACAACTATTTCTACATTTGGATGTACAATTTCTCTTTTTCGGGTTATATTTTTCTTAATCTTTAATCAGGTCGGCGCAAGACGATTTAGTCATGTTGTTGAATGCTTCAGCTTATAATTTGTTGACCAATTAGTTGTCTCAATTATTTTTTTTATTTTATCATCTGTCAAAAATTGGCCCAAAATTCGGAATGTGGAAATCGAGACGGGTGACGAATTGAGTCCTAAAATCAAACCGATAGTAACCCAATGTCTTCAGATTCAGTTAGTATCCGGCCAAAATTAATGAAAAACATATTTTTTTCTCTTCACAAAAATATTCGCAGTAATAACAGTTCAATGGCAAATGTTGACCATGTAATGTCGCGTGATAGGCTGTTTGTTTTGCATTATCTATTACAAATTAAGACACAGATAACACATGTATTTTATAGCTAGGCATGGCGAATAAATATTTTACCGTGAGATGGCAAAAAATGCTCTGCAGGTCCCTCAATTAATATGTATTACTTGAAAATTGTGTATTCTGTATCAGCCCATATACGTCCAACTGCAGGGCACGGGCCTACTCTACAATCGAGAGAATCAATTGAGAGTAGTTAGGCCATATAGTCTTGCAAATTATAACAAATTATTAATGAACTGCTTTGATTTAAACCAACTTCTAACTTTTGTAATATATTATTGTAAACTGAGAGACCTACCACTAGTAAATTTTCTAGACATCTTGGTGCTTGATAAGAATATTCCCCCTATCTTTGACTCTCAAATTACTTACCTTTAGGGCTCTTATCATGCAGGCTAGTGTTTGCCACGGGGGTGAGCAGTTGCCTGGCTCTCTTGGCCTTCCGCTCCTGGCACTCGTCCAGCGACTCCATCTTGTCGAACTGCTTCTGATGGAGCGCGGCGAAGTTGGGCAGCTTCGTGCGAGGGACCTTCGCTTTGGATGGAGTGGCTTTCTTGGAAGGCGTCGATATGTCTGTAAGCTTACCTGGAAATAATGCGAGATAAATTAATTACATACATACCTTGTATGTTCCGTCCCACGCTGTGATAGGGGGCGAGCCTATCGCCATATCAGTCACAAATTTCTGACTCGAACTGAATCGAACCGGAGACTTCACCTTTATAATCGTACCGTAATACAACTACGCCACAGAGGCATCGGTATTTTTATATTCGTATAAATGAAAGAAAATAACGTATAATTGAGGTACAATTATTAAATCGTAAACTATAGAAATCATACTTAATATGGTTCATTGAAATACTTTAAGTAATCGCGATTACCATTAATTTTCAGAAAGAAACGTGAATCTACAATTATTTTTAAAAGTAAGTATACCTATACTATAAAGCGTACGCAATGAAGGCACGAGATGACACGTCTCATTTGCATGCGAGTAAATAACCAAGTAATTAACATATTAAATTATTATTTGCAGTTTTTATCTCCATAAACAATTAATTAATACCTGAGTGTTTATTTGAAGAAGTCCCTTTAAACAGTGTAATTATAGTCTGCTGGATATACACCCAGGAATTTTCTAAATTAACACTCAAATTTACACTCATATATTTTTTTATTTTGTTCTTTGTCTAGTATAACTATTACAAACTACTTTTTGTTTATATTTTCCTTTAAAATTATTGTTTATTTTTATTATTTTCTTTAGGAGAGTCGTAAAGACAGCATTCTTTTTGACAGCAGTCGCAGCCAGAATAGACAGCCTGATATAACATGAAGTTAACAAACCCAGTAACATTAGTATCATTTTATCGCATTAACTTCATTGCGATACAGCTGAAGACGGCGCGATAATGCGTGACGTAACGACTAATGGAAATGGCTGTCAACACGTGTACGCGACAGATTGCGATCAACAACACGCAATATCTAGTCTGTTGGTAGCTTTTGTACTATTGTTGTTGTAGTATGCTGGTAGCTGCATAGCGACTAGTATAGTAGTTAAGAACCTCTCAGAGAAACCTACGTAATAATGTCAATCGGGGAGATAAGCATTAAGCATCTCAATTTGCGTGAATACTGTATCTACCATAAGGTGTATTGTAGCTACTGTTGTATCATTATTTAAAAAATAGATGCGAATTGTACTTGCGCAACTAGGGTTCCGCAAATACCTATTATTTCATACCATGAAAAAAAAAATCAGATATTACATGCATTTTCCAGATTTATTCTTAGAGTTAAGTCCTGGCTTCATGCCAATTTTCATGATAAATAAATAGCTAATCATAAATACCCTGTAGGCTTTCTTAACAGACAGACAAAGTTATCTTATAAGGAAACCATTCTACCTTTTTATAAAAAAAGCCTGAAAGTTTATGTACATACCGCTGGCACTAGAACTCCTGTGCCGGGACAGTCTGTCTGCGGATTGTCGCTGGTCGTCGGTGAGTCGCGTGCGCTTGGCGCGCGTCGCCTCCGCCTCGCTGTGCGTGTGCGAGCGCTTGCGAGGGCCCGGCTTGGGCGCTGATATACTTTCTGAAATTGAGTTATTACTTTTAATACAATACTGTCTCCCTGGGTTTATATGAACTAATGTATTAATTAATACAACCAAAAATAACCCAAATACTACCAACTACCTTGTAAAATATTTATGAACTAAATGTGTGTGAAAATACGAAGGGTATTTTGGAACTATAAATCCAGACCGAAAACAAATATTTTTTGATCACTTAAACTTGCTTGAACGCAACCATTTCATCCTCAGTGTCACAAAAAAAGTGAAATTATAATGGACACAAATTATAAAATATTATTAATGATAAATAATGTGTAGATAAATATCAATCTATGATTAGAAACACCTAATTAATTTGGGACATTTTCTATGTTTAAAAAAGGTTAATGTTTATATTATCTCAGCATTTATCTATGTGTTAACCTAAATACAAGGGAAAAACCTTCATGTCACCATTAATTTAACACTTGAAGTGAAAGATAATTAAAATTACTACTACCTACAAATTATTGCAATAATACCTAGTTTCACATTGTAATGTAGCACCTACATTAGATTTTTTGAAAATGAGTTTAGTTAATTACTTCATACATCTGTGGGTTGGTTTACACTTCACACATCCTTTTATCCTTTTTTTTAAATTTCTGTTTGCCAAGAATACCATTACAGTTGAACTAATAGAACAAACAACAGTGTTATCTTTCAAAGCAATATCTTCAACCTATTTTTACTATCTGATGTGGGATGGTACATTTTGTTTTGGGTGCAATTTATATAACAAAATTTACTCACCACTCTCCTCATAGATGAAGCTCTTATTGGACCCTTTCAAGTTGGATTTGATCACCATTCTCTTCTGTTGAGCGACTACAACTGGATTGTTCACCGGACTGCAGAACATCACCCTGGTGATTCTTGGAGCTGGCTCCACTCCGGATGACTTCCTACTCTTCTCAATAGACCGTGTGACATTCAGCAATGGCTTCTCCTTTGTTAAACTTCTGGTGGGGAATGGTGTGCTACCAGGAGAAGGCATGGACATGTTTTTCTTCGGTGTAACTATTGGAGACTCATCAGATTTGTTAGGATCATCTGGTCCATCCTTTGTGAATGTTCCCTCTCTTCGAAGAGGGGTTGGTTCGATCACCACATCAGATACGTCTTCACTTATAAGGGAATCTGCTGAGCTGTCAATGAGTACTGGTGTTTCGTTCATTATAGTAATTTCTTTTCCTGGTTTTGGCTTTGGTTCGGTGATAGATTCATCACTCGTAATGCTTATGCGGGATATGTCTTCTGAGTTTGAGTCAGAACTTATAAGTGAAGATTTTGAAAGTTTATCAAAGGTGGTGTTCAAGTTAAGGTCTTTTTCAAAAGTGGCATTTAATTGATTCCCTTTGTTTAAAGAATTACTTAATTTTTCCATACTATTCTTTTTGAACTCAAAAGCTGTGTTTAGGGAACTGGCCAGATTGTTATTTTTAGAGATTTCCATGGATTTTCTGTCTGAATTTATAACAAAACTTCCAGATCTCCGTTTCTTTGTCTTTGGTGATTCAATTTCCTTTTCAAAAGTTGTGTCAATTATTGTTGATTGTTTTATTTGGTTCGGTGAATTTAAACTGTTTTTGTCAAGCTCAAAAGTTGTGTTAACTTTTGCAGAGGTATCTGACTTGTCATATGTGCTATTTAGCAATGGTGACTGTGTGTTCATCTGTTTACTAACATCAAAAGCAGTAATTATGTCTACTGGAGAATCAACAATATCAATTGTTGATTTTCTTTTTCTGGACTTTGAAGAATTTGAGTCCAAACTTGTGTTTTTCTCAAATGTAGTGTTAATTTTTATAGGAGATACATTTTTAATTGAATGTCTCTGCGGTTTCAAAGAATTTAACTCCAGACTGGTATTCTTTTCAAAGGTAGTGTTAATTTTTACTGAAGAATCATTTTTAATTGATTGTCTCTGAGGTTTTGAAGAGTTTAATTCCAAACTGGTATTCTTATCAAAGGTAGCATTAATTTTTATAGGAGATTCTGTTTTTATTGACTTTCTTTGTGGTTCTATGTCATATGTATTATTTATTATTTGAGACATATTGGTATTGTCATCTTTGTTCATAGAAATGTTTCCATTAGACAGTTTATTTTTCATTACTACATTTGAAATATCCTCTACACTGGTATTTTTAATGCTTGATTTCCTTTTCCTTGGTTCTATCTCAAATGTACCATTTTTTATGATAGAACTACTACTTTCTTCAATAATAGAATTACTTTTTTCAATGGATTTGTTGAATGACTTTGATTTGTTTGCTTTCTTATTAGACAAAATGGGTTTATTTTCAATAAAACCTGCATCTTCTGGTGCTTGTAACTCTTTTTCAGCATTATCTTGCTTTGTAGGGCTGCCTGCAGCACTATGGAAAGAATCATTAGAAATGTTACTCTTATTAACAACATTATCAACAACCACTTCTTCTATATTTTCAGTGATAAAAGAGTTTGATCTTTTGCCCTTCCTTTTTTTATTTTTCTTCTTTGGTTTTTCAGTTTCTCCATAACCTGGTAAGGTCTTTTTCCTCTTACTTTTTTTAGTTTTTGTCACAGGAGCCTCGGTGTTTTGAACTTCCACATTTTCAGCGGTTTCTGTGACGTTTTCAGCAAATTTCCGCGTCCTGCGAGTCGATCTAACACTTTTAGGGGGTGGCTCGTCTGATATCTCTGTAACGATGATTGGATTATGTTCTTTCAAAGCGTTTTTTCGTAGCGTACGAGTGTTACCTTCATTCTCATTGTTTCCCATGTCCCCGGCTTGTTCGTCATCAGTGGGGTAACTTACGTAGTTTTCGCGCTTTTTGAATTTCTCCAAAACTGTGTTTTGATCATCGATATTTTCTTTTTGTCTGCTCCGTGTTTTTCTCTCACTTTTCGGTACTAGTTCTACATCAGGTTTAACGGCGTTCTCGTGGAGAGACCCGTGAATTCCTGTAATAGGAATAAATACTAACGCTCAGTTAACATCCAAAAGGAATGTCTCATTGGATATTGATATTTCAACAGATACTTACGTTTTCCAGATCTTGTTGACATAATGTTTTGTTAATTAATGTGTTTTCAGTTATTTTCCACATCAATCCACACTGTTTACATTTATATTTCGTCTACCGTCCGTTTAACGTTTGTAATTTTTAAAATTTGTTTTCATTTTGATTGATGTCCTTCATCATCTTATCTTTGTATTACATGGCACATCCATTTAATGAAACGTACTTTAAACATTATATTAACGAAAGAACGAAAGGCACTGACGGATATGTAATAAGAATAAGAGGGATGAAACACGAAATTATTTTAAGGTCTCCGGAACACTCTCTTTATTGACCAATAGCATTGCAGTATCAAATTATGTTGCCAGTTCAGTGGCTGAAAATTAAAATTAAAATGTATTATTGGTTGTTTTGGTTGGAACTAGGACAGTAGGCGGTTGGACGGACCAATATGTAATTCTAAATTTTATTCATGTCTATTGTTCGTATTTATCTATTATCATCCTGATTAACATGCTATTGTATAATCATATTTTTGAGGTTAGTGCCAGCTCCTGAAAAATATTATTTCATAATTTGAAGTTAACTTTTTGAAGTCTGATTTAATTACTTTTCATCATCACTGAGTTGACTTAAAACTTTATTATTGATGTTTTATTAAAATAGTTGGGTATTTAAGCAAAGCATATGCTTAACGAAAGTATGATACTTCGTACAATTTTTTTTCGGTAGTTAATTCTACAGTTCTGAACACACACATTTGGTCATGTAGAGAGAATGGATAAAAGGAGAATAACCAAGCAAATATATAAGGCGAGTGTGGATGGGAGAGTCGGTAGGGGTCGACCTCACCGTACCTACACCATCCAAAAAAGTGTCTACCCTAAAGGTTACATTTTAGTTGCGTGAATAGCGGACAAGTTATAAATAGGAAAATTGGGACACAATTCACCTTTTATTTCGGTCTAGTTTTTTTGAGTTTCTAGTCTGACTTTATTTGTAAGTATATTAAGTTTACATGATATTGAAAATTAGACACTAACTATTCTAAACTTACTCTTAACTATTCTATATATCATAAAATCGACAACCAGGTGCTTATGTAGAAGCTCCATTAAACATTGTGTCATATTTTAATAATCGGGCAACATTTGAATAAATGTCAAAATAAATAACGAACAACAGTTGCAACTTGCAAGAACTGCCTTTTCGGTAAATGCGTTTATCTTTTACAAATATAAATGAAGCAAGCCAAGAAATCGATTTAATTAACAAAAAATATTTAGTGAGTGAACCAATGAAGTATACAATAATGTGTATTCATACATAATAGTGGTAGTATATTGTGATCGTGTTTCGAGGGGCGTTAGATGTGGAACGTCAATTAGCTTTGATGACTCAATACAGCGTGAAAACACAATGGGAACGCGGCGTTACATTACTGTGCTGTGTATATTGCTGTATGTGTTGAGCTGCGCATGCTATCGCGGCGACTACGTGGGTTGCTACAGCTTGAAGATCGACGAAGTGTTGAACACCCACACGGGTCAGTCGGTGGACGTATGCCTCACGGCATGCGAACAGGTATACTATAGATACGCTATTATTGACAATGAATCTACATGCTTTTGTGGAAATGTGCCAGGCAAGTTTCAATTACCAATGGAATCTTGCAACAACCCTTGCGCTAAAAATGAATCTCAAATTTGCGGCGGTGACAACGCCACCAGCGTGTACGACACTGATGTGACCACTCCAGGTCCCCCATCCACTATAGAAATAAGGAATGTGACAGAAACTACTCTACGGCTGAGTTGGTCATCCCCAAATGCACATTCATTTATAACCGGCTATGTAATAAGAGCAACAATTTTAGAAACGTATTCTGACTTCAATCTGCCTCTGTTGGAATGGAGGATGTCCAATAAAACATTCAGCACAGAGCTCCTTAACTTACACCCTGGTTCGGTGTACAATATAAGTGTAGCTGCAGTTAATTATGAAAAAGAAGGCCCCAATATAACAAGTACAGTAGAAACAGTTATTGGAACACCTGACCCAAGCCCTCCTGATATACAAATGAGAGAAAGGAGAGGGGATAGAATGTCTATACACATTCCGGAAGCAAAGAATGTGAATGGCCCTGTGTCTATGTACAGGATTGTGGTCTCTATTGAGTTGTACCAACAGGGTTTCATAGTTGACAGCCTGGGCAACCACTCATATGCCATTGACCAAGGTCTACCATACTATATCACTGCAGAATTAGATCCTGATGATATAAAAAATGACTTTATAATAGGAGACAGACATACTTATAATGGTTTTTATAATGCACCGCTACCATTAACCAATGACATTGATATTTCCCTTGGAATACTCAGTGAAAAGAATCATGTGAGAAAAATAAGGTATGCAGATTCAACTAAAAAGATTATATTGAATATCAATGAGCCAGAAGATGTATCGCCTATGGTGGTGGCCCTAGGAGCCGCAATAGCTATTGGAGTTGTTTTATTACTGATTGGAATAGGACTACTTATTATTCTACGTAAGAGAATACATTTGGCTCGTATCCAGCGTGGATCACAGTCAATGCCGCTGAGTTTGAGTGAGCCTTGTGTGGAAATTGAGAATTCAGGTTTCATACAAGATGAGGATGAAAGAGTTGACTATTATGGTAATTTGAAACGCAAGCTTTGGAATATTCCTAGAAACCTCATTGATATTGACATTTCTTGTGTTGTGGGTGTGGGCAGTTATGGTAAATTCACCAAAGGGAAAGTGCAGCAACATGGAGCACAGACCCAAGGCTTAGTTCAGGTCATAGCTGATAGAGAACTGGAGAAGCCTGACAAAAGGCTCATGCTGCAAGAGCTAGATTTATTGATCAAATCCAGTGAACATGAGAATGTAATTTCATTGATTGGTATCTGTGAAACAAACACTACATTATTTGTTGTGTTAGAGGATCCAAAACAGACAGTTAAAGATTTACTCCTACAGAGTAGGCACAGAGACATGCAAAACAACAAGTTCTGTCTCATACCTGAAAATAGAGTGCTTCAAATATGCTTGGATGTCGCGCGGGGAATGGAGTATTTGCACGCCAAAAAGATAATCCATAAACGTTTGTGTTGCCGAAATGTTATGATAAGCGATAATGGTATCGTCAAGGTTGCGGGATTCGGTCTATCCCACATGCGACCGTTACACGAATCTCCAGACTACACCAGATGGACTTCACACGAAATGTTAAGACAAAGCAGATTCCACCAAAAGGCAGATGTGTGGTCTTTCGGTTGCTTGATGTGGGAAGCTTTGACGTTAGGAGCGACGCCATATTCACATTCGGGAAATAAAGATGTTGCAGCGAGGATATTACGAGGAATGCGGCCCTCCCAGCCGTCATACGTCGGCGACGAACTATTCCAATTGTGTTTACAGTGCTGGCAAGTAGACCCTGAGGAGAGACCCTCATTCACCTCCATGTTGCACGAACTGAGGCCGCTCACAGAGGGCCCAGGCACCAGAAATCTTAGTTTCACCCACTACAATAGCTTTAACTACGAACCTTATGTGCCGGAGTACGAAACTATTTCATAGTCTAACCAAATGTATTGATAGGTGTCATAGCAATAAGTATCCAAAGAGTGACCTACCCACGTTAAGTGTGCCGAGGTGATGAGGGATCTGTGCCTGTAAGTTTTAATTTATGATTTGTAATTTCAATTAGATTTGTAATTATTATTTACGCGTTGCCTTTGAGTTAGGCATTTTGTTCAACTTTGACCTTTGTTAACATAGATGTTGGCGCGTAAAATCAATGTCCGGACTTCCGTTACAATCAATCTATTGGAATCTGTTTGTTAAACGTGATAAATTCCACTACTTAAAGGTGTGGCATCAATTGATGAGTCATTTTGGTTGTATAGTATTTAAAATTTAGCAGTTAAATTGTAAATCGCATTCGTAATATTTAGACTTGTGCCAATATGAGCCACCATATTGAGATTGCATTGTAACATAATGACATATCATTCTATTTTCGTCTTTCATGAATATGTAAATGCTTATGGTTTGGATAATTGTTTTGTGTCAAGACGAACACATACTGAGTACACATACACGCATTTAATTGAATTGCTTACTATCACCGTGCAATAATAAGATTTTCCTCGTCGGTTATTTTATAAAACATGGAAAATACCTTCGGGAAATCCTGCGCACCTTACCTTATGTTCATCTTCGTGATTAAGATGAAAAACTACATAGACTTTTATTTTATTCCATCATGACAATTATTGAATCTTAATGTTGAGAATATTGACTGATAAACGATATTTGATGTGATATTTTTTATACATTCTTAACAAGTATTTTTATTGAATCATATTTCCTTATTGTTGCGGAATTAACAGAATCAAGTTCAATAAGACGAGAGATTGTAACTTGATGTCCTTTCGCGGAAGGTCCCGGGTTGAGTGACCGGTTCAGTGCCCAGTGCGTCCCACTTGCGTGTAGTGTTTACTATGCGTCGCCGCAGATGAGTTGCGGACACGGCACCGTGCGCACGCGAACTTGATCTCCCGCTCTACATTCTAATTGTATGTATGTTTACTGAATCCAAAGTGTACCTTATATGTGTACATATTTAATTTTATTCACACGATCTTTCAATTAACATTTGTAGCAAGCTCATGTAAACTTTCCGGTTAGTTTTAGCAATGACGTATAAACTCATATTATTAGAAAGATCTAAGGAATAGTTTCACTATTAATAAGTAGCTCGAATGGCAGCCATTATTTATGATTTTTGTACTATTATATGGACTTTTTATATACATTTATACTTGTTTATTATCGCGACTGTTTTGTAATTGACTGTTACCTTTAGAAAACATAGATTTTATTAACTTTTACAGTTTATTTTAAGAATTAACATCAGTGTATAATGACAAAGATGTAGCTAATCTTTCGAGTCATAATAAGGTATGTCATGCACAATGTATGACAAATTATAAAATAAGTAAATACTTAAAGATGCGTTTTATTAAATGTAATAATGTGAAGTTAATATGTACGACTTGTGTCTTTTCAGACCGTAAATATTTACTATCTCTATGTAAGAAAACATAACATTATTCTGGAATTGTCTCAATAATTCTATAACAAAGAAAACAGCTGTTTGTTGTTTATTGAGCTATGACTAGTCGATACATATGTACTTCACAATAAATATATACAGTTATAATTATATGTTCACATAAATACTTACCTAAGACAAAGCCCAGTCATTTTAGTATAGAGTAGGAATTTTTCACTTTCTTGTTTTGCTCGAGAACGTTTACTTACTTAAATCAGAATAAAATTACGTATATTTTTTTATAATATACATTTTACGGTGGTTATGCAAAACGATGTTTTAGATACTTTGTAGTTAAAAACGCTGACGATTTATTTATTATACGGTGATTATGTTGAAATGTCGGAATAAACAGAATCAATCGTTTTTAGACTTTGTTTTGATACGAACGAAATCATGTCTTATAAGTACTAAATTATGCCCGCAACTTCGTCTGCGCGATTTACTTCATTTGAAAGTACTTGCTTTTTACCAACAATATTCCTCCTTATACCCATTTAAAACATAAAAATACTAAATCGTAAGTTATTTTAAAAAGTCGGCACTTCCGTACTAATGTAAAATTTCAAAGCTCAACCACTTACAATATTTATTTATTTGCGCGGAACACTATTGGATTATTTTGGTTAATTAATTATATTAGGCTTGCGACTTTGCTTAAAATTAGCTATTAAATTAAATATTTAAGTTCTTGTTAGATAATCTATATCACCTCCTCCAAAATGTGTTTATCCAAAAAAAAAACTAAAAAACCGTGAGTCTCCTCGTTATTTATTTGTGAAGAGGAAATACAATTCCAATGTTGAAGTTCATTTATAAAGAACCCGATATTACCACTAGTAGTTTCTGATACGATACTAGACTCGATCTTACTGTGGCCTCAGAACTGTGTATATAACAATTGCGTGTATTTATATATTTATAATATGAGGAATAGATTGTAACTTAAAATATTGGTACCCAACTTTTTATTATACGTGGTTATATTGAATTTTACCATTGAAAAATGAGTACCTATGTTCTTCGTATTCTACCTTCGTTTTCTGCCTTCGCGCCCATTTAAGTTTTTTTTTTTTACCATAAACGCAGGACATTTCAATAGTAAACATACGTCCCTGTAAACTATAAAGTTCGGATATTCTGCGACTTTTTACCATTAAACCACATAGGGTAAAACAGTCCTTTATGGGAAATATATTTTTCATGCAAAATTAAAACTTTGTGTTAATGATTACCAAGATGAAGTTTTTAATAAAGAATAATAAAGTCAGGAGACTAGATTTATAATATAATGTTATTACAGTACCAATCAAATAAGTTACATAAATATCTTAAAAGTTAAGGTCAAAAGCTGCATTTTTTGCATATGTTAAGCCAATTGAGTTTATCAATGTTTTTAGTCGGCGGTAGTCACTCAATACTGTGCGTTTGTTAGTAGATGTAACTTATTCAATTGTACACCTATTGTTTTTAATATGAATTGCATGAGTTCATATTGCAAGTTATGATCTTAATTCTAGAATCTCCCGTTCGTGGGTTGTTGTATATTATATCTGTATATTTCGTCTACAATTTAGGAAAAATCGCTCATTAACCGTAAATTAATTAGCTTTAACGAGTACTGTGAATTGAGTAACTGTGTGTTTTTTACTTTGAAATTATTTTGAACGATCTTAAAATGTAATTCCGTCCATTTCGGTTTTTTTTGTATGAGTCGCAAATGTTTTTATTGTATTCAGTAATGTAACTGTGTGATTAAAAGAATTAACACAAAAACTGTTTTTTTTGTTTGCTTTTTTTTACATTTTTGTTCTTTAACAAATGACCTCTGTGAGTTGTGAGTCAATGTTTCATGTAAACTGTCAATGTGTGTTAAAGATGGACGAGGGATGGGGTAGTTATGCGGGGGGTGACGCGGGTGATAAATAAAGAAACAACATAATTTTTGCATTTATTTAATGTTAATATAATATAGACAATGTTCAAGGTACCTTTGAATTGGTTTCGAGCTTTTTAACACTAAGACATTGTAACCTTTCCATTTTGACCTCTTAACTTTACAACATTGCAAAATAAAACATCAATAAAATCAATCCTGCGGTACAACAGTACGCCAGTACGGCTAACTAAACAATAAACATTCACTAAAATATATCCAATTTATAATTCAAAACATATCATTTATTATAACATCATTTCCATTTGAAACTTAATTAAAAAATCATATTAACTCGTACGTTAAACATTGCAGACCCGTTTATCATAAACCAAGTTAACAAAAATCAATAATAATTAAAAAATAAAAATACCATTACTGAACTGCACAGCAACAAATATGTTTATACGAGTACGTGTCAACGAATCATATATAAATATATACATATATACGCATTATATCCATACAATACACAACGGTACGCACGCTTTACATACTTATAATACGCAACAAGTTACAATTCAATAGAATTAGTATAACATATCAATCTCAACATGTGTAAAGGTTGATGAGACAACGACTCTCGGCCGCTGCGCCTGCGCACCACTCTGGGCGGTCGCCATGGCAACCGCCGCGTCGCAGCCGGCGAGCGCACCGCGGGAATCGCACACGACCGCCCGCAGGCCCTCACAGCGACAAATAATGAACAACAAACAATCCATGCAGAATAGATCCCTGGCCCCCTGGCCCCGACCGTGGCGGGGCGCCTTCGTGACGATGTCGAGATGCGCGAGTTGATTACTCAGTCTTTAATAAATTGATGACAATGAGCAAGGAGAGATAGAACTCAAATGAAACAATGTTATGCAATTATATACAGATAGCAGCAGCGCCGGCTGCCGCTCGTCGTGTGCGATTCGCGCCCGTTCCTGACAAGCGGGTGGTGATGTCTTAATGTTGAGTTCGACTTGAACGCACAGCCATATTCCTAAACACAGTATCCAACCTTAGACTACCCTAGCGCACCCGACGGCTGCCACCTTCGCGTCTTTACCCACTATCTTCTATCTAAATTACAATAAACCACTCTATCAACAAATTCAACAACATTTAGCTACTAAAATTAAAAAGGGAGGTCGAGACGCGCCTCACGCCTCACCGTACACCTTAATGAAGAATGACAACTAGCTACCTTATCCTATATAACATTGAAATTTATTAATCGTAACAGCGGTACGGCACATCGACCGGTGCGAGTGAAATGGTATGAGACAATGTGACCGTGTGTGTGTGAGTCGTGTATGTGTGTGTATGTGCGTGTGTGAGCATGAGAGTGAGAGTGAGTGAGACCGGATGGCGGTGAGAGGAGATCGCCGGCGGTGCGTGGGGGTGCGTGTTGTGCACGACGCGGCGAGTGGGGACACTACGCATACACTAGGTGCCCGTGCCCGCATCTACAACTAGTACGAATGACTAAACAATTTGACACAACCTGCAAGAGAGTCGGGTGGTTGGGAGGGCGCCGGCGGCGGGATGTCGCTCGCCGCTCCGCCGGCGCACCGACTATACGGGCGACGTTGCACTATTTATTATCATTCCACGCAATAAAACTTTAGACGATTACCGAGCACTAAATTATTATTTTGTATTCACGTTAATATACTCTCAAATATTGTAACAACTTCAGTATAACAACATTAACATTTTTGCAGTATTTCTCATTAAAAATTATCTATATATACTCATTATATTGTTTTATCTTCTTTAAATATGATAATTTATAACTAACTAGAATTCCTTTTCGTAACTATTTTATTATTCTTGATTGTCCTTTACAGCGTCAGTTGTGGGGATTCCTTCGAAGCGTGGTGCAAATAACGCAATTGACACCAAATATCATTTGCACAGCCTGTTTTTCATGAATGCAAATAATCGTATCTTGTCCACATCTAACGATGTAAAAAGAGATGTGAAATATTTAAATCACAAACATTTATTCTATGTCTTTTCTAGTTTTCACTCCCTTTTTAGTGTAATCAATGGACAGAACAAGGCGCTTATTGCACAGGACACCACAAATGGTTTTACTGTGACTTATCAAGTATGTAAGGCAATTTTCAGAACTATTTGAGTATAACAAGAACCTAATTTTGGGTCTAAATTGAATGTCTGAATAACCCACAAGACCACGCTGCGAAGAACAATCTCGAAGGCAACAAAGGCAAGTGGAACTCAGTGAGAGAATAAGAGACGTACAGTAGTCAGGACTATATCTACCCCCGCAGCTCGCTCGGAACGCAAGATAAAGCCGTGTCGCAGTTTTCGGTTAATGTTAATTGACGTTATCACTTACAAGTTATCGACTAATCGATATATCGAGTTTCGATAAAATTGAGCTTGTAAAATCGACTTTGACAGGCTTTCGCCAACACGGCCCGCAGGCGTGCGAGCGCTCGCGACCTCCTTTAACCTCATTACTGTAATTTAGTAACTAACTATGGCTTCCCCTTCCATTACAACTCGACCGACATTTGAGGGTAGTTGTGGAAATCCTATTAAACGTAAACATACGTGAATGGCCAACACTCGCGACCGCTCCCAAGCCTGCATAATTGACACAATAAACTGCACCTACCCCCAAAAATACGTATTAATAGAATGATGATAGATCGAAAAAACACCAGAAAAATTCGAAGAGCGATACCTACACGCTTTTAAAGATTGATTTTTTATTTAAATATAATAATTATTATTTATAAACTAGCTACTTGAATGCATCTACTGCGTAATGTTACCTACATAACACACGTATATTATAATAGACCAGTAACAATACCACAACTTAGCATATATCGAGATGTCGTTGGACAGGTGAAACTTACAACAATCTATTATTCATTAAACACTATATATATATTTCTCATTCACAAGTCACGGAAGTACGAGGTTACGTCTCGAGTGTGCTCGCATGTTCAGTGTCGGAGTGGCGGGCCACGTGACCACGCGACCACGTGACCACGCGCCACACTACCACCCGCCACTCACTAGCGGACATATCCTTTCAATTCCTTACTTCTTACACACTATACCGTTATATTTAAGCCGATTTTCAAATTATATATATTTTATTATGATAATTAACCATTTCAATTTTGTACTTCATACATTTAAATAATTTCATCCGACCGCCTTTTCCGAAGTGTTTCTAGTTTTATTCGCGATGTTACCGGCGGAGCGCGACGCCGTGACCCGCGAGCCCACGCGCGGGACCGCAGCCGCCGCGGCGTCGCCCGACGACCACATGCTACCGTATAGTGCATCTACCGTATCTATCACGATGGCACTTCTGAGGTAAACGAACACAACTTAAAACTATCCACCGACGAGGTTAGCGTTGTCTATGGCCACCGGACTACAACGTACAGACCGACACGGAGTACCTTGACAATGTCGACGAAATAATCACAGCTTAATCATGTAACTCTACGGAGACTGAACAAGGTGCGGCGCACGCGGGGCCACACCGCGCTAACAAAATAAACTTTAAACCACACGTCAACTGTAAATAATATTATATATGTACTGATATATTGTCATCTTGAATAATATATAGAAATCTGCATTTAAAATATGTCATATTATCTTTTTTTCATCTACAATCGATCTGGACATGCATATTTATTAATATTAAAAATTGTACTTATATCGCAACATTAAAATTTAGACCGACGAACAAAACAACAGTAACGTAGAGAAGAGACGAGAAGAAAAAAACAAATTTAAAACATTTATCATATAAATGTATAAAAAAATAAAGATCTTTCACCGAGAGACAACAGGAATGACAAGTTTTAGCCACACATAACCAAACTGGCGCGAAATGTACGACGGGCTATAAGACAGGTTGAGTTGGGTTGCACTCCGTATACGCGGGGAGTTATCCGACCGCGTAAGACGAGTGTCTGTGTGACTGTGTGTGTGCAAGCGATACATTTGTATGGACACTTTGGTTAGGTTCAACATTTGGCTCCCGATTCAACATTGCGCGGGCAAGAAGCGACTTCGGGCCGGGTGCGTGACCACTGCCTTCTCCAAATACTTCATTGTCATAATTCATTTAATTTCATTCTGCAATTCATTGTTAATATTTCATGATTTATATCGATAAAAATTCATTGTTTATCGACAGGTAACATTTGTGTTTATGTCACAGCCGAGTCTATCCAAGATTAATGGATATTAATTTCATCGATTTTCCAACAGTCGTCACGCACCCGCCTCGAACGACTAACAATACAGATAGTCGACAATTTTTGCCGACTAAGTCACTTCAATCCTAACGATCGAATACGAACTAACAAATAACTTAACAATGGTAACATTTACAATGAAATCAACCGTGTAAATAAACGTACGTGGTGGAATAATGTACAAAAATATAATGTGTATGTCTGTGTGTCAGGAATAAGTGATAACACATATCACAACGTTAAACCTTAACAACCGACCGCTAGGCGGACGCAAACAACTTGTCATCACGTTAAAAAAAAAACGTAAAATATATCAATTATAGTGAACGCTACTTACAGTACATGCATAAAATTAATATACATAAAATTCTGTTTATCATATTGTAAATAGGTAACTATGTGTCGATACGGGCCGCGGTCGCCGTCGCCGCATTGCACGAGCCCGCACTATTGCCACTGCCCCACGTAACGATTGCGACCGGCGACCAGCAACCGGCATCCACATCGGCCTCGGCGGCCGGCGTGCCGCGACGCGTATCGAGAGCTGCGTAACTTATCCTCATATTAAAACAAAATAACATAAAACTCTCTTAACTACACTCAGGTAACTCGCGCCACTCCCGTTCCTTACGTCGCCTCCCCGGGCGCCGAGCCCCGCGTCCCTGTGATCCAACAGTGTTTGACTAGAACTAGAATCTACGCTAGAACAAAAACAAAATGTAATGTACAGAGTGTAGGAGCGGGGCGGCGGCGGGGGTGGAGGGGGCGCGTTACTGCATGAGGCCCGAGATGGCGTTGTGGCGCGTGCGCTTGAGCTCCTCCTCCTGGATCTTCTGCTCGATGAGGTACTGCGCGTTGCTGATGGCGGTCTGCGTGCCCGTGATGGTGACGATGCGGTTGCGCGTGCCCGGCGCGAACGTGCCCTTCTTCGAGATCTGGATGTTGGCGCCCGACATCTGCTGGATCTCCACCAGGCTGCGCCCGCCGGGGCCTGCAACGTCACGAGTACCGTGCTCAACTACTGATCTACACAACATACTACAATTTATAAAGAGTCAAGCGATTCTTTAGTTAGAGATTCATCGGCCAAAAAAAACGACTTTTGTAACTTCGATAAACCAGGATTGAAAGTGGTAATTAGTGGTTTCATTGTAATTGGTTCAACTGATCTAAGTGTAGTGAAGGTGTAGCACTCACCGAGGATGGCTCCGACGATGACCTCGGCGATCTCGACGTTCTTGGAGTCCTTGGCGCCGGCGTCGGCCGGCGTGGGGCTCTTGGAGAGCGGCAGCAGCGAGGCGGAGGGGAAGGCGCCCACGCCGCCGACGCCGCCGACGCCGGCCGACAGCGAGATGGGCGCGACCGCTGGGGGGCGAAGCGCCTCGAATGCAACCTCCGCGAAACGCTCTAAGGAGCCGCCGCGCGCGCCGCCTGCGGGCGTCAGCTCAGTTGCAGCGCGGGTGGAGAGGGCTCGGGGGGCGACGCCGCGGGACAGTGCGGCGCGAGCTTGTTCACACTTACATTAGAACGTTTCGCGCTGTTGCCAGAGACCACACACAGTTAGCGAGCGCGCCGTGTCGAGTGCGGGCCGGGCGCGACCACGCGAGCGAGATGGACGCGGAACAACTTGCTCACAAGCTACGAGCAGCGGATATCTTCCCATGGCACGCTACGTACATACGTCGTCCCTTTGTATGGTCGGTGGCCGATACAAACATAACGGTGATTCAAAAGCTCTACGTGAAAGAATACGTCCCGAAGTGTTTACAGAGAGTATAATGAATATCAGCCGACAATAAGTAGCCAACACAAAAAGCGAGTTATTATAATAAAGCACAATACTTTCGACATTGGTGCGGTAATAGAGAATACCTATTTGTAATGAGGTGCCAGCATACAACGAATTTTATTTCTTGTAATCATTATGCATCAAAACAAGATAATTTTATACCATGAGGAAAATATCCACTTTAACATGTATCTCTGTCCGCCAAGATAAATGAAACAAGTTGTTCCCGTTTTGATTACGCCGTGGACAATTTCAAAACATTATATTTAGGTAAGATTGTTGCCAAAACTTTCCATAAAAAACTTAATTCTTTAAAAAAAAATCGAATGTACTCTTGCATTTACAAAATTCAAAAAATACCTCAACTTCAAGCCCTTTTATTTTAAATTCAATAATTAATTATCAGATAAATAAAATATGCTATTCTGAACCGCAATGTGCAAGGATTTCGAAATAATTTAATACCCTCGCAGTCCTGAGTCCTAACTCCCTACAGTAAGATATCAATTAGTGTTTAGATATTAGGAAATACGAGAGACTTTACGGACCCAAATTGTAAATAACTCAATCGGTTTATTTCGTACAATATAAATTCAAGCATAGGATTAAATATTCGTGACGTTAAATCGCTTCAAACATATTTTGAGAGAATTTAAAAAAAAGAATATCATATTGACAAAGAATAATTCTAGTCTTTAGCGTTAAATTTCATTTGAACATAATTTGGTATAATAGTATCTGTCTGATACATTAATTACTATTTCTCATGGTTTTGAAATGATTAAACCTTTCAATACACTTCAAACACTATCTTGTTTCTTAGGATCTTGCAGTTGGGTACGTATTTTTAATTGTCCACGGCGCTTATGTGTATTGCCGACAATGTGGTATGGAAAAAGCGATGTAAAGAGAATTTAGAAGAGATTATGATATTTTTTAGATACGATAAAAGATAATAAACAAAAAATAATTACAAAGCCAATCGTGTTAATGGTATCAGCAATACAACATGTACTTCGTTTACATCATCTATTCATGCAATTATAAAATAATTTATACTATTACTCTTTTGAAATGACTGTATAACAATATCCATTTCTTTGTTTAAATATATTTATCTTATGCTAAAACTATGACACGAGTAATGTCTGTATTTGTAAACTGTTTCTCGTATTTTGATGCAAATCACATTGTTGGGAGTTTGTGAGACATAAAGACGAATTGGTTAGATCCCATGTCTGGAAAAAAACGGAAAAGTTATCAGAGTTTTGGCGCATTTCAATAATATAATTGTATCTTGCCTCACATGCGTTATCTAATTTTGACAGGCAAGATTAGGGAGAGAGTGTTAAGAATATTCACTCGCAGTAAAGGAACATATCATACAATGTTAAATATAGTATCCCATTTGTGTATAGATTTTAACATTTAATTATTTTTGCACTAAAAGATATATTGTTGATAATCTAATACTGGCCCCAATATTTTTGATAGAACACATATTTCTTGCACATATAATATCAAAGTGTCTATAGAATACCCCAAATTAATTTATCAATGGGGTACTATAGAATATTTTCGTAGCTCAGGATATATACAGTCATTTCAAATCAAATGAAAAACATCTGCGTCGTGTTATTACAACAATACCAATCAAGTACCAGGGCACAGAGATGGTGAAGCGTGACGTGAAGAATTTAGAATTTTGTCGACAAGCGGCGGTGCGGCGGAGCAGAGAGCTACCATACACCAGTGCAGTAGCTAAATATTTACCTTCATCCTTTTTAGTTTAAAATACATTAATAATAAAAACTTAAAAAAATTGGTCAAAAAGTGCCAAATAAGATACGTGCTTTTTAATGTTGAAAGTAAATATTTGTGTGGTATGTGAACCGGTAGTCTCTGCAGCCCTCATATGAACAAAACTCGAGCGCTTCTCGCTTAGACCGCTTATGGGGTAACACAATAATCACAGCCAATTCAGTCCAATTACAAACAAGTTGGAAATAAACCAATTGTTAAATAATATTGCAGACATCACGCCTGGATGTTGTTAAATAACACTGTTTTTGTAGAATTTAGAAAATAAAGAATCTCCATTTAGTATTCGACCAATTTAAATTTTGCTTTTAATTTGTTTTGTCTGATTGAAATGCAAGCTATTGTTTTGCCTACTTGCCTTATTTATTTTTGTAATAAAAGGAATAATTTATTAAGTTAAATAATTAATTAAATTACTCAACTGTATTTTTCATTATTCAAATAATAAAATTTTACAGCGCAATATTTTCTATTTGTTGTACAAGATTGGCGCGAAAACGAAACAACAGCTTACATTGAGGGATAAATAATTTTGATATAAATGGCATCATTTGCAACATAAACAAAGCATACATTTTTGAGAATGTTTTATTGTTTTAACTAATGTGTGGTTAAATATAAATCTACTAAGCTTACCAACACGATGAGGGTAGAAAGCGATTAGTGATGGTGTTTCACATCCTACGTTTCATAATTGGACCGCAGTATGACGGGAAGTGTGGTCGAGGAAAGGATTTCTTCGATCTTGCAGGTGTATTTGTTATTTCTTAAATTTCGACTAAGTATATTAATTGTGGGTTTTTAGTACCTTAAATGCCTTTTTTTGAATAATAACTGTCTTTTTAATAACGCAATGTAACGCTAGTGAAAATCAGCTGACGCTCAGCTGGCTGACTACACGTCTCGTTTTGTTTGATTTACATTGCGGGTTTAGAAGTTAAATTATTAAAATTACAAATGTAGAGATAATTCATATTGTTTGTGTTAAGATAATCATTTTTTTTTATTTCCGTTTCGGATTCCGGAGCATAGTAGCTAGTACGAACTTTATTTTAAATACTGGAATGATAAGATGTCAAGTTATTACAGAACATAGTGGTAAATGTACTGTATTGCAGTTGAATAATAAGTTTTCGTGTCTCATAGTTTTCAATAATGCCGTTACTGCTTTTTTTTTCAATTCTATTTTCCAGGCGTAGATTAAACTTGTACGTAATTAATTTTTAAGCGGAAACAGTGTAACTTCAAGTATTTGTTATGTTTACAAATGATACCATTTATCAATTTTATTAGGGCATTTTTATAGACGTCTACTCTTTCGAAAGACACTGTTTTCATCCTACAGATCACTTGCCCATCCATTTATGATTTCTATATCCATATCTAACGTCTTGTCGTCTGCTAAAATAATACCATCAGGGCACTTTGTATCAATACCATAGTTACCACAACAATATCTGATTATATGAAATCTTTTTTTAAATTTCTATTCAATATGTTCGAGCTACAAACTGCAAGGTGTAGTACTCACCAAGTCCCACTTGTCCGATGGGTCCGAAGACAGTGGGGGGGTCCTGCGTGGGCAGCGGAAAGTAGGCCGCGGAGAGGGGGGGCGCGGGCAGCGCGGCGGGGAGGGCGTGGCCCAGCACGCCGTGCTTGACCAGGAGCCCCAGGGCTGCTAGGATCTCGCTCACTCCGCCCTCGGAGTAGCCCGCTTGCCGCAGCGCCACCTGGGTTGGGGGTAGGTTTGGTAGTTTGAGTTGTGATTGTTTTGTAGCGAAAAAATAAGTTTGAAGTGAATATTAACAAAATTAGTTAGATAATTATGTTGGTAGTTAATTCAATTAATGACAAAATGACGTACATAGAGTATTCAGAATTAATTATATAGTTTGTTGGTACTAACTTCTTACGTCTCGTATGTGGGTGGTGGTTGTTAAACGGTAATGTGAAAAAAATACTGATAAGCACCAATAAGGCAAAAATGGACTCTGTTTTAACAAACATAATATAGGAGGATCCTCCGGCTTCAGTGAACCAAGATCGTGTTGACTGACGCTGGTGTATGCGAGCAGGGTGTAGTGGGTACATACCTTGATGTGGTCGAGCGTGTGCTGCGTGATGGGCGCGGGCGGCTGCGAGCCGGGCGGCGCCAGCGACAGCGACAGCGACAGCGCCGCCAGCCCGCCGCCCAGCCCCGCCGCCGCCGCCGCCGCCGCGCCGTTCACCAGCACCGAGCCCACGCCGCCGCCCAGCGCGTGGCTCTGCGCACACACACACCTCCACTATCGCGACCCGCTCTACCCAGGGGACTTTAAGCCGGGTACTTACTAACGAGCCTCGACTATAACCGTTGCCACAAATATAATCCAAAACCATAGTGCTTACGTGGTTCGCAAACCTACTGCGAGCAGGACGCGTGCTGCTCGGTTTCAGACATTTTAACGTACACACTCTGTAACCGTAAAGTTGAACACGCGTACACATCAGAACCTCGTTACTTTAACAGACAAGTTACAGTTACAGCTCGTGAGTGAGTACCCGGCTTAACGGTACAAAGTGTTGCCATCAACTCCTGTTTATGGAACTTTTTAGATTTCGAATCCTCTGAGTGCTACTCCCCCTCCAGTGACACTTTTTATATATTTAGATAGTAATTACAACCATCTCAGTACCTAAATTTATTTAGTACATACATACATAAACTCACGCCTTTATCCCCGAAAGGGTAGGCATAGCGTAGGCAAGGTGATAGGGGGCGAGCCTATCGCCATATCGGGCACAAATTCTTGACTCCGGGCCGATAATGAACAGAAAAATCCAATATTACTTTGCCCGACCCGGGACTCGAAACCGAGACCTCAGCTTTGTAACCGTACCGTAATACAACTACGCCACCGAGGCAGTCAGATTTATTTAGTATGGAATATAATTCTACAATGCTATGTTGTAAAAATCCTTGATATATTTCAGAAACGTACAAAATGTGTTTCATTCCCAGGAATGTCAGGTCCAGATCTAAATCATAATTCTTGCCCAATCATAAGCTTCCAAACTTAACTATACGAAATACGTCAGATAACGCATATATTTCTTTCAGTAGCACCAGACGCACTCCAATACAGATTCACAAATTATAATATGCAGTATAGTTATCACAAATTGCACACCAATGGGGTCTTCATTAACACGAATACCATCGCTATTTACTACACGTGACAGTAAAGAAATATGAAATATTGGAACCAATTTTCTGTACGATTTTAACCTTTTTCAATAAGTTTTATTGTTTCTGACCGATTGGTTCAAACATTAGTTATAACATCACCAAGGCATTTGTCAGACTTAACTGGTTCCAACATTGCAGTAAGTATAGATAAAGCTAGTTAGTAGCATACAGCATCATGAGAACGGGCAAGTGTACGCAACCACTTAAACACGCTCACAAGTGCCTTACACCCGTTCGCGGCTGCGCTGGTGAGATTTCACACGTGTGGGTAAACAGGGATGCCCTAAAAGTTAATCGCTATGTATCCAGGATGTTGACAGCCTCCGTGGCGCAGTTGGTTAGACGGCTGTGAAACGAGAGATCGCGGGTTCGATCGTCTCACTGAGATAAATGTTTGTGTGGCCCACAAATATTTATCTCGGGTCTGGGTGTTGGTGAGACTGTAAAGTCTCTCGTAGTTCCTGATACCCACGAGACAAGACTCGATCTTAGTGTGGGGTCAGGACTATGTATGTGACTGTTGGGTGTATTTACGTTTGTAAACGTTATTTGAAATAGCGCCATCTAGATCTTGAATTGACAAACTGATACAATAGAGGGTATGTAACTATATTTATTATAGTGTAGATCAAAAATCTTTTAACCAACGTGAATTGATCTTTGATAGAAATAGAATTGTAGTTGTTTGTATTTTAGAGGTATAAAACAAACAATCACAAGTCCATTAACGCTTTTCGAGGCCTGAAGTTAATCTAAGGTTCAGTCATCAAATAATAATATGTAATCTGGTCTTTGTGACATTTGTTTACCTAACGATAGTTGACGATACGATGAAGACTGTACAATTCACCCATGAACCACACACACCTACAATTACTTCTATTCATAGTTTACACGACTGGTACTAAGAAATCTCTCCTTAAACCTCTATCTACGTGCCAGAATCATGCATACGTGTGTGTTAATCCCACCAGCGCGTACAAGCAACACCGAACCCGCACAAGCTGAGTGTTTAGTATAGGAGCGTGTTCTCGTGGTCACCTCTTTCACCTCGGTGGTGGGCACGGCGTAGGGCGAGCCCGTGGGGTTGTAGTTGGCGACGGGGCCCGCCACGTCCGCGTACGACACGTTGGGACACGAGCCGGATTGAGGGTCGTCCACCACTTTTTGCAGGATCATCAGGCACGCTTTTTTGTTGTTTTCCTTCTCGCCTGTAAATTGAGAAGGGGATAGTTAGCTTCGTTGCTGGCTCATACTTATGCTTATGGTTTAATCAATTTGCGTTGAATCTACCCACGCATGTTGATTTTATTTTAAGATTGGCAACAATTTTCATGACATTATTATAATCTTAACTTGTTTTGTAAGTAAACGTTTATTTCTCTGTAGAAGTCAAAATTAATTAGGCAAAATTCTGACTTAAAAGAACATACATTTTATTTTTATACTAATACAGTAACAGATGTATTTTTTGTAACTGAATTATCGTATAATCTACAACGTACTACATATCCCAAATTAAAAAACTAAATATCACCGGCACAAAAATACCCGTATCGTATCCACAGCGTTTATTTCAGGTGTTAAAGCAATATCCAATACAGTTTTAGCTCGTCAGCGCCCAACTCAATTATCTTCATTGCAAACAGTTTGGTATTTTCAGTGCTAATCGAATTCGCGCATTAGTCTCGCGCTGGGCGTGTGTCACGTCACTTAGCCTTTATTGTTTTTGCGTGAAGCGACCTCTATCGGGCGTTATCAGTAGCGTATGCGGGCGACGAGCGTCGCTACTCGTTGCTTACACACGCTAAAATATTTGGGTCAATCAATTTATTGATGCTGAAGTATATCCTTTGTAGTATTACTAAGTACAGATGGACTATGAAAGCTATAATTAATACTCATAAATTACCATATTTAGGAAATATTAGGTTGCCGAATTTTAAATATGTATTATTGATTACGCTGCAATATCATCGAATACAAAGTCATAACAAGTTACTCAATAGTTAACATCATTATTCTGTGAGTCATTGGTGCCGTCACGGTTGAGCAGGCTTTGCATGCATCTATATTACAGCATGTCTTTACCATTTATAAGTATAATTGCAATAAGCACTTTCAATACGATCGAGTATTGCAACCGTGATAAATACCCGATCATAATCAAGACGCCTCTTCTGTTCAGGACTGATTCGTCTTTTCAGAATGTTTATTTTATACTAGGAATTTCGCTTACACTTTGGAGTTTGCTTATTAGCTAGATGCTGTTCTTTCAATGACGTCACTGTCTTTCTTACCGACTACAGTGATGCATCGCTCCTGCAACGACAGCTCCTTGGCCTTCTGCGAAATCTGCACGTAACTGCCGCTCTGTTCCTTGATCTGTTTGATGTAGTTTCCGCCCTTGCCGATGATCATGCCTGCTGTAGAATTGGGGACCAGGATCTTCACCTGGAAACAAAAGGGTTAAAGTTTAGTGGTGGGCAAAATTTCAAGCCGCTTCCTACGTGGTTTTAAATATAGTAGATTATTAGGATTTAGGCGTATTTAAAGTTAACTCTTCCTTCGAGACCATTCTCGATTCACCCCTGCAATTCCTGTAATTCAAGATTGAATGTGGCACACAACAATTTAACACCGAGAACCGATGATCTCGAAGACTCTCAGAGACGGTAAATTTTCATCAAACAGTAATGTGTGATTTCCTAGAATTTGCCTAGCAGCGGAAAACATGATTTAATAGATATACCGGCAAGTGCAAATTCATTTCAATACAAATATTTCCGTAAAATTAGATCGAACGCTACGGTCGATCATGCAGAAATCGAATCTCCGGCACATCGTGGCTGCGAAAGCTATTAGATTCTGCATTGGCGATATTAGGAGGCAAGAAACTTGTTACGAGTTGATCCCGTAGGGTCTGTGCGCGAATAACTCAAAACTTAACTATCTCGATATCCTCCGCGCTCGAGTGTAATTCAATTACTAACTTCTTGAGGGGATTTCATCGGCATCAACTGGTTATAAAACAATATTAGCACCGGAGTTAGTAGCTGAGTTTACACGAGCTTAGGGATGCTTAGTTTGTCACATGCACTTGTGTTTTGTTGAATTTATGCCTTTGCCTCCGTGCCTCCAGCCTCCGTGGCGCAGTTGGTTAGACGCCGGCTGTAAAACGAGAGGCCTCGGGTTCGATCCCCGCACCGAGGCAAATGTTATTGTGAACCACAGAAGTATTTGTTTCTGGTCTGGGTATTTGTGAAACCGAAAATTCTCTCGTAGTTTCTGATACCCACGATACTCGATCTTAGTTTGGGGTCAGGACTATGTATGTGTTGGGGTGTTGGGTGTATTATCGATTGGTCGATAACTCAGTGGATATATAGCACGCTGGGAAATGAAAGTGACCTGATCAATATACAGCAAGCGGTATGCAAGAACTCACAATACATCATAGCCACCAGATCAAGAAAAATTGGACAATTTGAAAGGCATCTAACCAGCAATTGGACTTACAAGCTTGGGTTGATAAATACCAGTTTAAGGCAGTTTCAAATATCCAAGATAACGTTATAAAGACCAGTGGCTATATGGAGGCAAAGGATATATTTCAAGACCGTCTGGTGAACTTGTGGAGACGGCGCGGCGCTCAGTGGAACGGCCTGAGCGCTGTAACCCTACACGCAGATGAATGCCGACACTAACACTGCGCTAGGTACACTAGCGTGACGGTTCAGTAGTCGCCTTGGTAGCAGGTTTTATTCCCAGACTGATAAGTATGGGTGAGTTACAAAACTTAGTCAGTACTACTGAGGCTGTATTCATATAATTATCCTTGAAAGATCGCACATACATAAACCCACAAAAGCATATATCCACGGCCTTCAAAGCGCGGTGTCATAATGCACCGCTTGGAGCACTTCAGGCCCCGCGCCTCGACGTGTCTTCGGGATAATTGCGTCCGCTCTGTCGCCGAGCGTTCTGCCCACTCTCATAATTGCTCGCTAAGAATAAGTTTTAGTTTAATTTAAGACATTTTACACATCAATTTAAACTTACATGGGGCTTAACCAGAGGTTTGGTATTAAATTACTTAGACGTTAACTTTATACGGTGGTTTTGTTTGTAATTTGTATAATGATATTTGCCGAAGAAAAACTCCGACGAAGTGCATTATCCAACTATAGTACACTAGAGCTCAGCCTGAAATTCATTTAACCTACTACACCAATTAAAATAGCAATAACAATGTATTATATCATGGTCGGCAAGAAAGTGATAGTTATAAGATCCCTTATGTTCTTTCAATAATGATTGTGTGCGATAATAAATAAATAAGAATACAATACAAATAAGCTACATATTCTAGCGCCACATCTTAAGTTCCGTGCGACCAACACCACGCGCCAAGGTGACCCGACTCGGCACCGACGCGCCGAGCTTCGTCACCCACCATCATTATTTACATATCCACATAATTAGGTATACATTTAACATGTTTATTAACTTAGTAAACGTATTTACTGATAGTAAAAAAAATTTGAATTTTATTGGCATCGATCTCTATTAATCTGAACTTACAATACGCCTAAGTGATAAGCCACGTCCTATTACATCTTAGGACGGAAAAGTTAGCAGAACTTTGACATTATTTACACATCTGCCTACCTTTCTGGGATATGTAGGCATATATTTGACAGCCTCCGTGGCGCAGTTGGTTAGACGCCGGCCTGTGAAACGAGAGGCCGCGGGTTCGATCCCCGCACCGAAACAAATATTTGTTTGATCCACAGGTATTTGTTTCGGGTCTGGGTGTTTGTGAGACCGAAAAGTCTCTCGTAGTGTCTGATACCCACGATACAAGACTCGATCTTAGTGTGGGGTCAGGACTATGTATGTGACTGTTGGGTGTATTTATTTATATTCATATTTAGAGAAAAAATGACGGCGGACCCGATACTTTCCGATGTGATATTCATAAATCATAATTATTTTAACTAATGAGGTAATGTGCGCAAATCTGGGAGTTCCCCAAAAAAATATTATCAGTGGTCCGTACCTTGTCTACCAATCTGCATTTATTCTGCAAAATGTGAAACAAGTTAAAACGAGTATCCCAGTCTTTTAATTAATTTAAAGTATATTTAGTCCATAAAAAACAGCAAATAAAAGAAAAGTAACGCTACACTATGACGTGAACAAAAACAAAGCACTGTACTAGCCTTATTTACATATTTAACAAATATCCTACTTGGTTACTCCATATAATACATTCCGTGCGCTATAGTGCTACTCATATTTACATCTTAATTGCAGTACTTATGCAGTAAACTTTAATCTCACATCATAATGACTGCGGCGTGCTATCAAATCATAAATCTCGTACAAATTTATTATTTTGGTACAAACTGGCATAGTAAGGTGACTGATGCACCTGAAGATAAGCGCAGAGCAGTCCAGACTGAGTACCCAACAAAATGAGATGATTATTTCTTGCCGGACAAAAGACAGCCTCCGTGGAGCAGGCTGTGAAACGAGAGGCTGCGGGTTCGATCCTTGCATTGAAACAAATATTTGTGTGCTCCAGGTATTTGTTTCGGGTCTGGGTGTTGTTGAAACGTAAAAGTCTCTGGTGGTTTCTGATACCCACGATACAAGATTCGAGCTTAGTGTGGAGTCAGGACAATGTATGTGACTGTTGGGTGTAATGTAAATATGTCACGATCTTAGTGTGGATTCAGGACTATTTATGTGACTGTTTGGCGTATTTATGATATAATTATGTCGGTCTGATTGTATTTAAAAATACACAGGATGAACCCGAAAAGCAACTTCTAACGTGGGTCACTATGACGGGTACGTTGGTCATTATTCCGGCGGATGCCAATATCCTATTTTTAGTACAAAATGCATTTTCTCGTGAGTATTGTGATGAATCATGGCTGGTGATATCACTACGATGGAATCGGAAGGGTCCGCCGGTCCGCGGTTGGTCTGACGTCATTTTTACTCATTAAACAAGTGTTTTGCGAGGGATACAATTACTTAACGATGTTTTGAAGGTCAATTTAATGTTTATAATATAATATATCTATCTTTTTTAATCCATTAAGTCTTAATGTTGATCACATACTTCCTTACTGATGGTAAGGTTAATTGTTGTGGTGACATGCTGTCTCAGAAGAGATAGGTGGACTTAAAATACATAATAAGTTTGAGATCATCTGTACGTATCTATTTTACACATAACTATGATCGATGGTCTGCAAGCACTCAGCTAAGACCTTGATGACCTAGGCTTCCTAACAAACTGGCCGGACATGCCATGCAATAAAACTCTTAGGGGGAGTGGAGGAAATCATTAGTCAGTCGTACGGAGATTGACGATGAAACAAAACGATTTAGTACTGTAGTTATTTCAGTAGTAAAAAAATATGTTTTTGTTGCGTATCAAGAAAAGTGATTGTTGTCGTCATGATTGTCCTTGTCACCAAGGGACTCATTTTATTAAATTTATTTATTTATTTAAGTACACCAGCGGCTTACGCACTAAACTTACAAAAGAATAACATAAAAAATACGATTTTACAAATATGCAAGCCTCGTGAATACAGGTAGTCGTTTCATGGTTTTTACGACTGACTTCTTGGACTACGTCAAAGCTTTCAGATAATTGATTACCCTAACAACCTTTTTAATGAGTTTTTATAATTATACCTAATATAAGATTAAATCTTTCGACACTCAGATCAAGGACCATATAAATAAAACAAACAACACAACACGTAATCTTGACTTTGATTGGAAATCAAAATCCGGAAATGAGACAATAATAAACAATACGAAGCGCATGTACACATTGTATTGTCTCTATACTGTGTAATGTAGACCTATCAACTACATACATTGAGTAATTGTAGTCTTAATAATGAGCCAGGCAGCTCGATCCTCGCGACCTTGCCGCCGCGTGGAAGTCGCCGCGTTTTTATTACGGTAGGCTGGACGCAAGCGAGCGTTTTTGCACTAATAAATAGTTTGGAGTAACGCCTAACTTCATATTATATTTGAATCCGCCCGGATTGAAGTCATCTTACACGATGGTAGAAAACGTAAGTGACATTTAGGGTTCAGGCTATGTTTTTTACGCTTTCTTAACGCCCGCGCAAAATTTATTGTATTAACTTTACACGATTATTTCTTTTTAAATACCCCAAAACAGTCACATACATAGGTCCAGACCTCACACTATGGAGCCTTGTGCCGTAGGTATCAGGAACTACGAGAGACTTTTCGGTCTCAGATAAACCCAGACCGAGACAAATACCTGTGGATCACACAAATTCGCGGCTTCGCGTTTCGCAGCCGTCTAATCAACTGTGCCACGGGGGTCAAAATTGTATTATTTACGTTATTTCAACATCCAAATATACAACTAACTCATTCTACCTTGGCGTTATACCGGCCGGTGCCAGGGTCCGTCTTCCGGCCGTCCCTTTCATTTCGCTCGGTCTTCTGAATCCTCAATAGTAACGCCATTGACCAAATAAACACTTACTATTCAAATAAAATTACCCTTACTTAAATAAAAAGAAAAGAAAAAACCCACTTTGATTAAAACCCGAAGTCGTACAGTTGTTTTGTATATTGATTTCATTCAATTACGGTTCGCCAGCCATTTGTAGCCTTCAAACTTGCGGTGAATCGTAGAAATAAAAGTTTCGCTTTGAGCCAGACATCTCGCTGGAAACTTTACGTTTAATAGCTTTCAAACTTTCCAACAAGCGTTTGTTGGGAAATAAATGTTATTCGAGCAACATTTACAGTAAAGTTATCTTTGTCAGTTAATGTAAGCAAAAGTTGTGAGGATTAGCTAAGTATTGTAATTTTATAGATAGGTACAAATGTTTGATGTAAAAGAGATTAACTTATTAACTTCGGATAACTAGTAATAAAGATGCTTCTACCGTCAAGCAGATTTTTAAAATATTATGTCACTTTCCCAAAGCCTTTTAGAAAATACTAATTTAATGTGACATACAAAATCTAAATTAATAGAACGTAACAATCAACAAAAATATATCAAACCAAAAACGCCGCGTTAAAATATCGCTTAATAAAAACGCTAGTATAATGCTAGCTTTTTATAGTATTGATTAGACTCTCAAGTACACTGGTAGCGTGTAATTAGTGACGAGTAGCGCACTCCACAATTGATCAGTGTTATTAGCTGCAAACAATGTAAATAATAGAACAAACATCTAGATAAATATTAAATTCACGCTTGAATCCTGAGGAATAAGCAGAGGTCAAACAGAAATCCGCCTATACACTTAACGCGATCCCATCAGACAAACAGCACGTAATTTTCATTTTGAGTACTCAAGCTCGGGGAGTCTTAAGCCACTAGCTGTGCTTTCACCCGCAAGGAAATTAACCAAAAACAAAACAAGCGGTTGGAAACAATTAATACCAGTCCTCATTATAATAATAATAAATTGAATTATCTGAGATTATTTACAGGCTCCTTAAATTAGGGCCTGCACCGTGAAATCATTAATCGTGGCATTAGTTCTCACAATCATTTAGTTTATTTCTGCACCAAGATAGCGGTAATGTCTATCGCCAAAATACCGGCGTAAAGTCAAGAGATCTGCCTATCTCTATGGGGCTATAGGCGTGAGTATGTAATATTAGCGCGGGGTGCGTTGTGTCGCAATGCACCAGTCGGCTTGGAATGACACTGCGGGTTTGCGACTGTGCGGCCATCTTCACGTAACAAGTGCTTTTTAACGCCAACATTATGAAAAAGAAAAAATATTTGGCTCCAAATATTGGGCAATGATAGTCTTAAAGCTGTAGTGAAATAAGAGCAGCTATCGGTTTGAACCCGGTTACAAAATTAACGAATATATCCGCATCTTAACGTTGTCGGAACGGAAACAATTCGTATATTATGAAAAATATTAATGACTAAAGACAATTATGGTTTGTCTAGTGTGTGAGGCATTGCTTAGCCAGATGGGCTGTTTTTTCTTAAATAACATACCAAGCAAGCTTATTTTACGGCACTTTTTCTCATAACACGAAGAGTAAACCATTTAAATGACGAGATTATGAACATATTTAAGTCCAGAAATCTCTGAACCGTGTATAATGAAAAGCTTCATAAGTTGTCTGAGTATACAAAAGAAAATAAGGCTTATGAATATTCCGCTCGACTTGGATAATATTTTTATATGGCTTATGACAGTAAGCAGGTTATATAATACAATTGTTTGCTGAGCAAATAATTTGTCTGAGTTTTTAATACTTCACGAATCAAAATGTTTACATAACATTTATAAAAGAGTATTTTTGCAGAAACAAATTTATTTGAAAGAGTTTCATAAAACTATATAAATCTAAGCTCATATTATATAATGATTCTCATAACATTTGGGAGGTGCTTGAGCATAAATCCACCTGCTAACCGGAATGGAAGCGTGTTGTGAATTGCGATACACCGATTACAAAAGTTTATCCAATTCCCTATCAAAATTCTACACGCCAAAATAAAACAAACAAATTGAAAACCAATACAATATATCACCATACGAGGTATTGGAAACCATCCTAATAAAAAAGTCCTCATGTCACAAGTCAATTAGCCCGCGCCGCGCCGCGCCGCCCGCACAGAGCGGTACGATATCGGAATCACAATCGAATCTGCAGCTCTGCGGTTAAACCCATTGGCGCTGCGGTGCCGGGGTTTATTGCAATTTGTAATGGCGACAGCGGGCGATATCTCAGTTGACGACTGAAAGGCTAAACCATTAAAGCCTTTTCAGTTGGTTAGTTAAGAATCGGACTGGCGAAATCCTGGGCAAATACTACGATCTTTCCGAAGCTATATGTGGTTCCTTGGCTAATTATCCCTTGCTTTGAAGGTGAAGGAAAATATCGCTAAAAAAGCTGAAGACCTGTGAGATTTGCGTGAAAATTTCGAAGATTTGTGAAGTGTAGCAACTGTATAAGTAAATAATAGTAGACTCAAAAGTCTACTCCCGAAAGAGCTGATGTCAGGCAGGCAGCCGAAGCATGGCTGAAAAAAGTCATTGTTGCACTTACACCATATTTGTAAGTATGGGATAAGAAGAATGATGACAATAAAACATATTAAAAGAATCTCGGCAAGATTGATTCAGATATAACTAGCATTATGGCTCGGCTTTGCCGCAATTAAATCAGGTTTCTACCGCAACCAATATTTGTTTCTATTTCGAACCTGATTTAATTGTATTGTGGGTACAAGACAATCTAGCGTCCCTAAGAGACTTGCCGCGTTCCAGTGCTAGGTATAGATTCTTTGTTGTTTTTTTTTGTATCACGATCGTAGTTGTAGGAACCGAAATGGTGGAAAAATAAGAAAGTGGGATTGCTTTTATCGTAACCCTGTATAAAACCTTATAACAAGACAATTTCGACCTCTTGGTTAAGAAAAAATATTACTACATTTAAATAAAACATATTGGAACAGTGGTTCTAGAGTTATAAGCGCACAAGCAACCAGGAAAACTAATCAGCGTCAATATCAAATCATTACTACTTTTAATCAATTCCTTAGTAGTGATTTCGTATTCCATCAACGTCGCCAAATATGTAGGGAATGTTTTTAACCATTATATTTATATTTGTGACGTACAATTGAAAATTGATAAGAATCACTACTCATTACTAGAAACAATAGATCTAGAGCATTACTTATCGAGTAGGTGCTAACCAGTTCTCAACAGCCACTGCTTCCATCTCGGTTTCATTAATTTAATCTCGACGGTCTTTCATTGTTCAATCAGACACGGAATATTAATCTGTCCATTTATTCATCTGTTCTTGGCACAAACCATCATGGGTGTTATAGGCATATATATTTATGCTTTAGGCTATTCCTTGATGGTCTAAAATTTTTTTTTTCTTGATAAGCTAAGGGCCTACATTGCGCCCGATGGTAGGTAAATGCAATGACCTTAAGCCTAGACCCTAATCTTCTAAGCCCGGCTATATTTGTTGCTACGTCAGTTAACTGTCAGAAGACTACATTGTAATTAAATTAAGTGCCAATTGGAATACAGGTAAGACTGTCGATTACCAAGAGACGAATTTATCTTGGCATTCAACAATAATTCCAACCTAAACTGCTTGTTAGTTTTCTACTAAAAGGAATCAAGGTTATAGGAAAGAGGGAAAACGTGGGCAGTCAAACTGCATCACGTAGACGGTGAACCAAAAACAGAAAAAAGCAACTAGATATTTCTATTTTGTCATGTTTAGTTTGTACGCATGTATATTTAAATGTAGAGTCGATTTATAAATTCGCAATACAAAATAATTTAGAATTCAAAATGATTTGTGTCATCTTCTAATGTACAAATAATCGTTATATCAATGTAAATAGAGTTTAAAATCGCAAATTTAATGTAAACTCTTGAATCGAGTACACATTCTAGCACACTATTGAAATCAATTGAAGTTTCGCGGACGTTATCAAGGAGACCCGACGACTTTTCTGATAAGAGCAATTATTGCAATATCAGTAATAACACTACAATAAAACATTATTTATCTGTTACAGAATACAGAATTGTATAATTATTATATCATTCGACAGAGACGTAGTTTGATCATTTCGCCGAAAATTGTACAAACATTTGAAGGTTTTCTTCTTGGAATATTATATTCGTAAAAAGGTAGGGACGGAATTGAACGAAATTACGTTGTTTTCTAAATGAAAATGGAAATATATTTGCTGGTACTTTTCCCGGTAAATTACTCTCATAAATAAGAAATAAAATATGTTCTGATTCGAACAATGATCAGAGAAGCCCGCATCAACGTTACTACATTGTCCTAATCTGAAATGTCCTGAGGCACGATCCATTCTACTGGTTCATATTTAAACCCAAACAAGACTTTTGTATAGTAATCTAATTGTTGCTAAACTTACTAATCCATTAGTCAGCTTTAAACACAAAATATAGTCCATATTCATTTTGGCTAGCAACCTTATCATTCGAGTCCATGCATACCCTAAAAACTAAACATATAAAGGCGTTACCTGTTTATCTCTATCTTGGGGCATCTTAGTGTCAACTCCCTCCGGGAACGGCTTGACCAGCTCGGGCTTCTCCTTGATCTTATCCATGATGAAGTCCAGCACCACCATGATGCCCTCCACCGAGCCGGTTATCAGGCATGCTCGTTCTGTCGTGCCTGTGAACAAAGAGAGAGCGTGAGTAAACTATTACTTCTATCCTAACTATATACCACGACAGCCTTCATACGAAAATAGAGACCGTAGTCGATCCTCGCATCTAGTCAAAAATTATTTAGGGTGGGTTGTCGATAAAAAAAAAAATAGTCGTAGTTGGTACAATACTCGGTATGTTACAGATCGATCAAATTTATGTTTGAAAAAAGAAATAAATTTAAACTGTCTCTTTATCAGCCTTATGTGTCTTATCTGACTCGTTTCTTTCTTGGCCTACAACCGGCACTAGGTCAGCGTGGCGGACTTAAATCTAATTCCATTGCAATTGCAGAGGCCATATGAGACCTGTGGGGGTTAATATTCTTATAATACTTATTTACAACAGTGGAATTAAATTACAATAAAGGTACAGTTATAAAATGCTTGTTAAATTTTATATTTTCATATTGCAAGTCAATCATATTGCGTCGAACATAAAGAACACATAAAGCGTCTAGAAACTGATTTCGTTTCCAATATTAAAAAATTCCCATTTAATATGCATTTAGCATTAAAATTACCGTTTCATTAAATAAAATATTTTAAAAAGCGCTCAAACGCTCGCTAATTACTCCTTCACAGCAACACGTACACTGTGGTGTTAAAAATGTTTTTGGCGGAATGCACAAAAAAATCTTTATAATATCCAAAGCTGTATTAACGCTTGCGCCTTGGCCAAAAAGAACGCGAGCAAAGAGCTCACCGTCAAAGGAGGCGGGCTGATGAGCACGTAATGAAAAACTACGCCTCTCGCCTCCCCACCACCCAGCACCATTGTTTCGCCAGCGTCAACAGCGCAAAGGGATTACTCTGCTGTTTCTTGCAGCCTCTCTATGGTGCAGCTGTATTCTTTCACAAATATCCCGATATTTGTTCTTTTAATAATGACGCTTTGGGTGTTTTACTTTACTCACTCTCATGTTATTAAAAGATTTCGTTTTTTGTTTCTATTGCTAATTTTACTAAAATTATTCTACCACCACTACAAAAACTCTAAAATGTAGACTTCCTAAAACGTATCACTTTTAAATGCTAAATTTACGCTTCTTAGTTTAATATACTTATTCCTTGATAGTTAAGCACAGGTCCCAATTCCCAATTAACATTCTCTCTTACCTAATTTATACCAGATTTAACATTAACTTTCCCTACCAATACCGCAATGTGAAATATTAAGCGTATAACTGAATTGTGATTCTCCGTATCGATCAAAACAAGTCTGCAGCATGATAAAATAATGGCAACATAAAATATTTCTTCATCTACATCGGTATTCAACTCGCAATCAATAACTTTCGTTTTCCTTATCACCATTTTGATATTCCTCGTGTGCCAGTGACCACTTTTTGGGAAAAATAATCGGGTCAATGTGTCAGTTATGTGAGTTTGTTCAGCAGATTTTGAATAAAAAATTCATTAACACAATGACGTGACCGCCATTGTATCGCAGAAAGTTTTTCATTAGCTTTAAACTTTTTGTTATGACACCGGGGAAAAGTGAGCGATTGTCGCCTGATGTAAAAATGCTGGTAAAAATTGCCTAGTCACTGGGACACAGGACAGTATCTTTTTAAATGGGAGTGTCCAGCAAAACCAGAACATGTGGAGACTCAGTCGTGTAGTCATAAAGTTCCTTCAACACGCTAATAATATCTATTGGAATCCGTACGAATACCCCCCATTAGTTGATGTCGTGGAGGGAAGTTTGTTAATCAAATCGCCAGACGCGAGTATTGGTGGTCCAGATAACTCGATATTGTTGGTACAGTTCAGTATATCTTTTATTAGATTTAGAGTTTTAGCTTCTTTGGACGTGGTTAAATTGGTGTAGCAAATTCCCAAAGGCGATAATGTATCTTCCAATCAAATCGGTAAATCGACATAAATTCGCGTTAAGGAAACTTCTGATAACTTAGTTCTAATCGAAAGAAAAACTGGGATCTTTTAATATCTGAAGATTTTTATGTCTTTCTAAATTATTTCCTCTCAGCGCTTTTAAATTAACAGCCAACAAATTCCCATCCAAACAAGACGGTATATCAAAACCCAATTACAGCAATGAGGATAATTACTCAAAGCTACTCTGTCACCGCATTTCAAGCTTAAACTACTAACCTAAAAACGAAGAATATCCCGAAAAAAAACCGTGGCAAGTCAGCCGGCTGGGGCATTGTCATCGCGCTGAATGGCTCCCTGCCACGCATTGTACTTTACCATACCATCGCGATGGTTCGTTCCATTTCAGTATTGACTGTAAGGTCAGATGGAAATTAATGGGCTCAAATCGCAACGTCGTGTGAGTTTGCGTATTTGATTTAATGTGTGCCCAATTGTTGAAAGAATTGAAATGTTTTTAATGGTGAATTAATTTACATCCGTGGTATATTGGAGACTCTGAACTGTTAATTGAGAATAGTTCAACTTCTATTATGAAAGGAATTTTAAGCTAAATTTTAACGGAGAGCGCGAAAGCTCACTATTGGGTTTACATAGTTTGTGAAGACAAGTTATGAGGTTTTAGAAGAACCAAATTGACCGTTAATAAGAATACTTTAATGAAGGTTTTAAGCCGAGTCCTAATGTTTTTTTTTCTGATAATATGGTTTGATGTAGAACAGTAGGAACAATGGAAGCCATTTTATGGCACATGTGGTTGAGTTGCGGTAGAGCGTCGTTATGACCTTGCAATATAAATTGATAATCGTACCTACAATAAAATTTAAGAAAGGTATCTCAAGGTGATCATTTAAGCGATATGCTCAGACATCCTGTCGAAATGGCAAACCAAGCTTCTTTACCACTCGTTTAGATATAAAAACTATGAAAATAACAATTACATACTAAGCTAAAATTGTAACTATAGCAAAACCAATCATTTCATCTACGATATACAATTTTTCGAAAACTATTGTTTTTTCATATTGAAAAAAAAAATAACTCGAAAGGAACGTGTAATTTTGTATGTACATTCTACATTGTTTGTACTGTATGTAATAGAGACTATGATAGTTTTTAACGTTCAGTTAGCGACACAAATAGGTCGACCTTCGCGTAAACAGATTACTGCCAAGTTCAATACATACTGAACAAGGTTCTCTGTCGGCGATACCATCTAAGTCTGCCTTTCGATACGCATATTATCCTTTGCTGATTGCGGTCTTTCACTGCTTTCTTTTATGGCTTTGAAGTGGCTATTTTACTTTTAATTATTGATACAATAGCTAAATTAATATCAGTGTAACACTAAAAAATATACGTGGGATTTTCTGTTCGTTGAGAGGACCAAAAATGGTTTCCTATATTCATACTGTATTTACGTCTTCAAGTATTACGTGCAAACGGGTCGCACTTGATGCTCAAAGTCCTCTTACAAGAGTGTGGGGTCCGAAGCATATTGTATGCTGCTATATTATCCCTATTTTAACATGAAAGGGTATTCTACAAACTAACCTAAGCTACGTGTCCTTTGATAAAAAATATTTTTTTCATCAAAACCCCTTAGGTAAACAATGTAACATCGCTCTTCATTCCTAAAATTACCGATGTAACAAAAAAATATATATTTTAAAATGCAGTTTTCCTCGTAGCTTGTATTTGGTAACATTTCAAACAGTTAAATTTCCTGCTCGATGAGTCTGTCCGACATTATTCTGTCGTTTTTTTGTGTGACATTCTTCTAATTAACAAAATAAACGTGTATACTCGTATTGTGGTATTAAGGCTACCCTTATAAAAGTTTTTGTGTAAACCTTTTTAGATTAAGCGCCATGTAGATTAACTTTGTACAATAATGAGATTTATCGTTGTAGTTAAGACTGGAAGATGTATGTTAAGAGATGTATAGGTATAGTAATATTTATTAGTCATTACATATTAGCAGTATAATATTTTTTGGTAATATACAATATCATAGTTATACTTATTCGCCATATAAGCTTTTCACGCAACTCTTGCAAATACTTGTGTGAAGTTTTACATATATCGTCCTTGTAAGTGTTGTGAGACCGACGTCGCCCTTAGATTCTAATACCCTCAGAACAAATCTGGTATCTCATTGTGGAGTCAGGCCATTGTGTATCTGATGTTTGTATATTTTATTTAAATATCATCACCCTACTTCATCTTCACATTGTGACCCTGTCATTTCCTTTATAATACAACGTTCCAAAAAAAATAGAATAATGATGCGTCAACGCACAGAAGAGAAACAAAAATAGTAAACACAAAAAAATTGCAAAAATCATAATACAAAAATAGTTTCTACATTTAACAAACAAACAACTGTCCAATTATTACGTAAAAAGAAAAAAACCAAAAGCGTATAAATTCATGCCAATTAGAAACAAAATGGCGTACAAAGAAAATACTAGAAACAGGCACGTCAAACGAGTGTTGGAGTGGAGCGGAACCGGGTGAAATGATGCAACGGACCGAGCGCCCGGCAACCCCCCTTGACCTTGCGCGGAGGAATCCGAGCCTCCACCGCATCAGCTCTCGCGCAAACCGGTCATTATCATTTGGTATTAGTCCAATGCTACGCGAAACAAGCGCACTGGGCCAACGCGCTGCACCGAGACGCAAATAGCATCGGTTACGTTCCAACGCTGCAACACAATTGGCTGAACGTTTGCGCCAACTAATACCACACTAAATGTGATAGTAGCAGCACAAACTACAGTCGCATCCAATGCATCGCTTCTCCACGCGGCCGCGTAATCTCGCTCGTCGCAAGGCCGCCGCTAACAAAAGATTATCAACCATTATCCAATTATGAGCGCCGTCGAGTTATTACAGTACTTCACGCTATCATTGCTGTTCGGTTGCGTAGTTCCAGTTTGTTGGTACACGTTGGCGACCCAATTGTCCTGTGTGGGTCAATTTAGACGCGTCCCACTTACGAGCCAGCCACCGCCGGTACAAGTGGGCCGACTGCACGGGAACTTGTTGTGCAACCGCTGTGGATAGATGGCGCCACTATGCACTTATGTCTAGCATTTTGTGTTTGCTATGTAAATAAGCTTTGCCGCGAATAGAATATGATAATACGGAGATGTATTAGGCAATATGATAAATGGGACAGTGTGTTGTTTGTTGTGAATAATGTATAACGAGGTGGACGTAATTTTTGTGAGTAGGATTTGGTAATAGGTAAATACCATTCCGTAAAAAGAAATTGAATATTAGATGATTTTAGGTATTTAAGTGCTTACGACACACATGATTTTGTTGTATTTTCGTTTCACTATCATATGCTAATGAATATCCAAGACGGGTTTTATTTCCCACACTTACTTTTAATACAGATTTATTTAGATTTTGACGCGTAAATTATGTGCATGAATCTGTCTTGTTTTTGGTTTTGAAACACCGAAAAATAACAAGGTATATACCCTTGTTGGAAAAAAAGATATTATCTACAAAAATACTAGAGCATACATACATACTTAAACTCACGCCTTTATCCCCGAAGGGGTAGGCAGAGGCGCCACCAGGACACCCACATTTCACCTTGTATGTTCCGTCCCACGATGTGATAGGGGGCGAGCCTATCGCCATATCGGGCACAAATTCCTGACTCGAACCCGACGACCCGGGACTCGAACCCGAGACCTCAGCTTTGTAACCGTACCGTAATACAACTACGCCACCGAGGCAGTCTAAAATACTAGAGATGATAATAGAAAAAAACAGAGAAAATAGAAAAATACTAGAGATTTGAAAAAAAAAACGTTGGCAACCCGAAACCAGAAACGGACCAGTGTACTGGCTAATTTCGTCGCCATTTCATAAAAGTCACCAAAATTAAGAATCAAATACACCCAAACACAAAACAGTACATACGTGAGACTCGTAAAAAACGCAATCCGAACATTTCTGCACTCGAAAAAAACTTATTAGTGACGCCATATATCATTTTGACGCGCAACATCCACGCCACGACGCGACGCGACGCCGTCCCGCCAAATTAAACTTGCGCTTGGAAAATAAAAAAATAGCCAAAGATCCCAGAGCCGCCAGATCGCTTTAGCAATTGATGAAATTTCCGTATTAGAGTGGAGTACCTTTGATCTGAGTTGAATTGAAGATTGATGCATTTGAAGTAAAGTGGTAAGAGCTTGCAGAAGATCGAGCCACGTAGAATAAAAAGGAATCTTTGTGCAGTAGTGGGACACAATTTGGGTTAGAAAAAAAATTGACTAAACATTTGCTACTAAGAGAAGCCCGCTGCAGTCGAAACGCATCCTGATATATCAGATGGTAGTGCAATGCAATCTAAATAAAGTGTTCACCATCTCTCAGCAGAAAACTATTATGATAGCCATTTCATAAAGCTGGACTTACACAGGCTAAACCCAAAACACGGCACATTTGTGTATGTTACTATGGTAGGTTTCATCGAGTACGTGGCTCATCATCCGGATGGGTACAAAGACATTTGGCAGCTCTGGACTCCTACTCTAAGTCTAACTGTAGTTTCACAGTAGCTGCGGTAAATCTTGGCTAGTTGTATAAAAAGTGTTGGTCTGTGTCACGGTGTCAAGACGAATGCTGTTATTTTGGGTCAAGGCCGAGCCGTGCGGCCAACAGGCCTGCGGTAGAATTCTTCAATCCGCACAAGTGTCGCGTTGACGTATGTAGAGGCATTCGTAATGAGTGGTTTGACACATATTCAATTCATAAACATTTTTCTTGTTGGCACCGTGTTGTGGGTTATTACGTTTAGAAACAATGAAAGTGAAATGATGGTCGTTTGTGATGTTAGTTAGTCGATTCAAAAAGAGGAGGTTTAACACATACGTTAATTCACGCCTGTATCTCTTGAGGGGTAGGCAAAGATGCCACTAACAACGCAAACCTTTATAAAAAAATTACAGATGAGTCCACCACAATACCGGACATTCTAGTTATAGTCAGATGAGATGTTTCTAAGCGAAAATGTACACACGGTTTCCTAGACCAGGAATTTGATTCCATTACCTCACGGTTAACAACTCTTACAGGCGGCCGCTAGATCAATGAAAGTGAAAACGTTTATAAACAGCAAAAGCGAAAACGGTCTATTGCGGTATTCGTAAAAGTGGGTTCAAAAGGAGCTCATTTTATGAACGGAGTGTTTATGCAAATTATAATTTCGGCTGATTTCGTCAATTGCGTAAATACAGGACGCATCCTGTTAGGCAGTTAGTGGGCAGCCAAAGACCCAGTTCGCTAAACAAAATATTTGTTGATGGTTTGAATTTAGTAAGAAGTCACGAATCTAGAGGAATTTAGGCGAATGTGTAACCCGGACTACTTGGTATAATTTCAAAAGACGTTAAATCTCAACTTGTGCTAAACATGATGAATCAATTGGGGGTAAATTATTGCTATCAACCAGGAAACCAACTACCGTACCCAAAGGTTGAAAGCCCACAGTGACCCATGCAAGCATGTATCGTACCAGGATGAGCCCGTGTGTATCCGGTTTCGAAAAACCTGCATAATCATGTGAATGCTCTCGGGCTTATTCATACAGTTTTGTTTTCTTAGTTCAAACTGAATTCAAAAGTCGTTCGAAAGGGACAAAACATTCGATAGCTAAAATAGGTTTTAAAACTGTCTATGAATAAAGCCGTCTGTCTGTACTGCTCTTATCAGGTGCATTACCATATTGATGCGTCGGAAAAACCGTCTTTTCCAAATTCTCTTATTGATGCAACATTTATAATAATCATTAATTCAATTTCAATTCCAAACGTTGCATAGAATGAATACGTGTTTAAATATAAAAATGTTGCAACTACTAGTAATGTCATAGGTTAGGAGCCGAGCGGTCCGCGCCGCAAGGTCGGAATAATCGAGTTAATTTGTAAAGCAATTCGTAGCGTACACATGTTTAATCTTTTTTACCTTCACTGTTTTAACCATAGACAAAAACGATCTATCGTATTAAGTAAATAAATGGCCATATTTAATAAACTATCATGACTCCCATAGAAATTGACCAAACAGCTCAAAGATTTATTGACACACCCACAATTGACGCGTTTGGATTGGTGTATTGTCAGGATCGAATGTTAGATGGGGATTGGGAAAGTTTATTATTTTCGGCCTTTATACAAACCAGGAATTGAACCTAGTTCTTCAACTTACAAAACCTATACTGAAGCCAGTTTAGGTTTTGTAAGTTGTAAGTATTTTAGAGGAAAGCCTCTAAATTTTTAATGCAACGTTTTATTACGATATTCACCATTATCTTATTCACAATAAACACGTTGCTGAACATAAGCCCACCAACCTTCTACAGAACAATCTGTTTAATAAGATATTAATAAATATCTAGTGATTACTAAAACCTACAACACAAGACAATGTAATTTGTGTTACATAAATGCTTTTGATCCTGTTGGATGAGACAGCTTTTCAAATATAACTGTTTGAAGTCGGACACGTTTATGAAGTTACCTATCCACTGATAAAAGCGATGTTACAACATTTTGACACTAAAGTGTAATTTCCGTAAACTATAATTTCGCGTAATTCCAACACATTAAATATTAATAGAAAACCTGTTTTTAAAGTGATAATTGATGTAACACGATGACTTAACCGCAAATTCTTGAAAACTTGAATGGTGGTTCACATTAACTTAATTAAACAGGATTGTTTAATATTACTTAACATGTTTTATGGAAAATAATAACACATAGGCACTTGAAAATATGTAAAGTTTTAGACCGGCTTATCTATAATGGGTCTGAATTAAACAATACGAATATACTATTTCATACAATAAAACATTGCTTATATTATGGCGCATCATTACCCCAAATCCGGTAACAGTAGAAGCAAAAACTATTGCAGTATTTATATCTAATCTATACATAGACAAAAAACTCAAGAGTTCTTTGTGTCATCCATTTAGGACCGTAATAAAATTGACGACCTCAGCCGGACGAGCAGCGTTGGAACAAATGTTTGTGCGGCCGGCAAATATTTGGCCCAGTTGTATAAAGTTTCTCGTAGCTTCTGATATCCTCGGCAGGGAATGCTGGTTTACGAGCGGGATTATGTGTATGAGAGATGTTATATATGAATGTAATTTTCGTAGTGGTTAAACTGCATAGGAAAATGGATGTAAAGACCGAAGTATAGTTCAATAAAATTATATGCGATGAACTTACTACTTCGCGATAAGAACACGGGTTTGTGAATGTATGGGTCTCAAGATTGCCTACAGGATATCGTCCAAAGCGCTTTCCATCTACTACTAGAGCAGTAGTTAGAATATCTTACCGATTCTGATTTAACCGAAGCTTCGATTGACAAATGGGAACTCCTAGATCCGACGGCTTACATCTCAGAGATACGAATGAATTTTATATAGCCAAGGATGTAAGAACCCGAACGGTTTCAGCAAGAATACTCGAATGAATAGATTGCGGTAAATGTTCAATAGTCGACGTCCACTCTCACTAGTTGGCCAGTAATGGTTACTTGTGTGATCACTTTTATTTTTGCTCAGGTGATGTCACATTGTCCGCCGTCGTCTGAGATTGCTACCTCACCTACTCACGAGATAATATATACGGCAATGGCTGAATTGAATAAATCACCAAACATTACTTAATACTAACTGTGAGTGGTGTTTAGATACGTACGGCCTTATTCATACAGTTTTAAAACTTATTTTAGTTTTGGAATGTTTTGCCTTCTTCGCTTAAACTGAATTCAAAAGTCGTTCGAAAGGGACAAAACATTCGATAACTAAAATAGGTTAAAACTCTATGAATAAGACCAATAAGGTTTAGTACTAACGGAGCCAGTATACGATTCTATACTGGTACGACAATGAGACTACAACATACGTGATGGTAAATGTTTTGCAATTGAACCCACAATGCCAGCCACTTGCGTTGGAAACTTTGTCGGGTTCTAATCACTTAAAGCAGAGACATTTTGGGAAAAAATAGACACCCATAAGTGTTAAAGAACAATGTTATCACAAATTTACATTATCTCTACAATATTTATGCCTTTTCAAGCACACGCGACAACTGCAAACAACTTTGTACCGTGATTGTGATAACATTTGTTTAGACTCGACAATGGCGAAGAAAGAGTTGCTAATCAACAACAGCCTTCGACTGATAATGTAATTAACAAAGTGGAACGTGACATACTTGTAATTATTGGAATGCGTGTGTATCCGCATAAGTTAATAATGCGAAGTTGTTGGAAGTAATAAAATAAAATTTTGTAATTATGTAAATGGAACAGAGGGAGTGGATGAAAAAGTCGGGACTGATCGCACTAAAAGTAATTCGCTATACCAGTCATATCGATAGCAACCCTAGCAAAGGACAGGTTAAAAGGACCTTGAACTGAAGAGAATACTTAAAGGTTGATAGAGAATAAAACGTAAGATACATAACAAGATGACACATAGCTGATGCAGAACATATATATGACAATATAAATGAAAATACTTAAATGTTATCCCTAGAAGACTAAAAAATCCTACTCAAACATCTGGAACACTTGAATTTAAATTGACCATAGACACTAACATACTATATCAGAATACAACCACAATTAATTTCTGCCTACATCCACCCTCAAAGAAACCTCCCAACCTCAACGCGTTGTAACTCTAGGGGGTTGATAAAAAGCGATCTCCACCCTCGAACAAAACATCGGTGCGCTCCAGAGGCGTCCCAATTTCTCGGCCATTGACGCCGAGGCTCCGGCGCGATTCATTCCCGAAATAATCGCGTGTACGATAGAGTGGCAAACGTTTAAAAATAACAATAAAGTCATTAACAGAGTACGCTCAAGGACCACCGGTCATCGGTTAGTAGAGACGCGGTGTAGTCGGTGGATTTCTATCGATGAATGTATGTATGTCGACTTAAGACTTGGGTAATGTATTTTTGGGATCAAAAACTAAAATCCGAAAATTGGGAGCATTGTACGAATTTAAATTGTGTGAATAACCAAGAGTACAAATAGGAATATCCTGAAATAAAGGGCAAAAAGATAACTTCATTACATATGACATCACTTACATCGCAGTTAACTAATCCTACCAGCACAAAACAGGTTTGACTATCTCGGACATAAAGACACGATCCCGACTATTGAAATAAATCAATTCGGAAAACCACATGTGAGTAAAACCACCGTTACATCACGCTACTAGTTAAAACAGGTTATAATTTGTCACGATGACTATAATCGCCACGTGGATTGATTCCACTCCATACAGCCCATAATGTACATTAGCCCATAATGTGTGAGAATAAATGTAGTAGCTTTTTTGTAAGCTACATTATCATTTACTTCCTTAACAAGTTCACCTTCAGCACTTCCAACGAGTAATTTTATTTCGACTGGTAACTGTACCTCAAGGTCTGTAGTTAGCCTAATCTGAATGTGTATTTCATGACTAAAAAATTGCTTCCGATACGCTTACTTTGTTTGATAAGAAGTTTCTTACAGCAATTTATTAACAATCAAATACCGTGAACCAGATTTCGAGTGATTGGTTTGATTTGAATAATTTCCCCGTATTAAAACATCATTGTAAGTTACATTTTAGTATTAACCAAAATAAGATACATATTTTTTGTCCACGAACAAATTAAATTAATTTTGATGAGACCTCTCATTTGTCACCCACCGCATTCTTGAACCGAATAATCAAATTACACAAGTATCAATTACATAACCAACATTAACAATAACGACCACTTTATAGCTGATTTATAAGTATTGTAATAAAAGAATAGGAGTTCGGCAGTGACAATTAGCATTCTGGTTCGGGCACGTTTTAAGCCACATGGCTGCCGACCAAGGCGACGGCTAATCGTCGCTTCGACCTTATTTCATGCTAAACTATTCCCTTTTCCTTTCCACGGTTATTTGATTCGAATCGGAATTAATTAAAACTGACAAAGGGATTTTGGAGCCACGGAATCATAAATTACATCGCTCTGTTGAATTCTGAAAACGCTATTTGTTATTAACTGAATTTGACTGGTCGTGACTTTATTAATTGTGGATGGTATTTGTTATGACAACCTGTTTGAGATCGTTATGTTGTAAAATATTTACTATTATCGCTATGAGATTTAGTTGAGGCAGTTGTTTAATTAATATGAATATGATGATCTCACACTTTATTACAATTACTGCATAATTGTATAACTGAGTTCCCGTATCATCCCTTTTTCATACATTATTCTGGGTTATAGCGATTGATGTGTGATCTTTCTTTCTTTACCTCGGGACCCACAACACAATTTACGTAGCTATCAATATCTTCGATCCTCGTAACGGACAATAGGTTGCCACGTCATTAGAAAGCACTCAATGGCGACTAGAATCTGTTCACGATGGTCACGCTCATTAATTAGGTCAACTAACGTTGCACCATTATAAATGATGCGTCGTTTAATAATTTCGAGAGACAAACTTGGCCGAATGATTAATAGCACACCTCAAAAATAGAATGCGTGGGTTTTATTCGCATAAACGCATAAATATCCAGGCTCACAAATATCTTACGAGTTTTAATGCTAGCAAGGATTTGAGCGGATCAAACGAAATTCTATTGTTGAACATTTTTCATGTGATATCTTCTTTAGTTAGGATTGTGAAGTATTACTCAATAGTAACACAAATGCATCAATATTCATCGCACGCCGCGGAAGCTCTCGAGTGAAACGATATTTTCCGCATAGTTGACAAATAGCATCATACAAACCAAGGCACAATTTAATACAGCCTATTTGTATGTGAAATAATAAGCAATTCAGGTTGTGAAAGATTTTGTGAATAACTGCAGTAGTTCCGGAGATAACCCCTACATACAAAATGAATCTATCATATTGGCGTAGAAGACTGACTGCTTGTGCCGACGGTTACAAGCCAAAAAATGTTGTGCAAAGCAGGTGTTAAAATTTACATCACACGTCAGGCGAATGATGGATGAACCGGATCGGAGCCCGCGCGTGCCTCACCCAAAACGATTTTTTTGAACTCCGTCCGTAATCCGTGATACGTATAGATTCACTAGTTTAGGTCAAGGCGAGGCGCTAGACGTTGATTTATGGCAAAGTGAAAAAACGCCCACTCGCACCGCACACGACGGATAAAATAATCCAACGCTACACGCATTGTTTAGATACACGTATAGTTGAGTGCTAGTTTAAAATTACAGAGTATCTACATATTTATCATCGGACAATAGTAAACAAACTTTTAAATATGTTACTTGTGCAGATACAATTTAAACTCCCGCAAATTGTGATCGTCGTTCCGCGAGTTCAGTGTACAAGCGGGTGTCGCAATGCGGTCGGTTGTAGCTCAACTTTTAGTCGTTAAACTAAGAATATCCTTACATCTGTAACAAATTATCTACACGTTTGGACAATTTGTGCGCATAAATTGAGTATAATTTGTATTTAAATTAAAGAGGAGTCGAGTTATACGAATATAATTAGAATGAGTAATTTGGTTGTCCTCTGTCAAATGTAAAGAGGGCATAGCATCAATACACGTTTATGTCCGTCTGCACGCGAGTGGATGGTTTTTAATGGAAATTACTGTGGATATAATATAGAATGCGCCACACAAATAATTACAAAGATCACGCGAATGACGCCAACAATCACTGACATTGTCCGGCCTGAAAAGTCTATTATGAAAAATGGGAACAAGAGGAATAATACTCTTGGGTATTTTCATTCAAATACTACGATAATATCAAGAATGTTATTAGGCTGATCTACTTCTGGATAAAATTCTGCCCTATAATTAGTCTTTTTATTAACTTCACCAGGTTAATCACGCGCGTTGACGTCACATACCTTCGAAATTCATGTAGAGAATTCTCAGGCATGCATGTTTCCTTACAATCTTTTTATTCACCGTTGAAAAGAGATTATTAACTATGAATACACGCGTAACTTCGAGGCCGGAGTCCGCTCCCAACAAATTATTAATTCATTTACATAAAACATTTTTCTTTTTTATAAGAGATTTGTAAAATATGTATTTGCGTGGGCATTTTTCCTTAATAGCAATTCATTTACGAATTCCATTTACAAGAAAGAGAATCTTTGAATAAAAGGTTACTAATATAGCATGTTATGGAACAATCCAAATTACAACATTGAAATTCTGGTTTCCATGGGTAATTAAAATTACGTAGCTGTGACGTCACGCGCCTAGCCTTAAGAACTAATTAATGCCCTTGTATAGAAATATGTAAATTATACAACTTTATAATTGGAGGCCTGGAGTTGCATGCTTATAAACATTGCTTAATTCAAAGACTTGAGGAGCATAAATATAGAACATGTTTTTTTAATCAACTAAGGCAAAGGGGGAATTACAACGAACGTACTAAGCAAGTGGTCACCATCAACCATAGTCATAGCTAATGCCAGGGACACAGCTAAGCTGCTGTCTACAAAGAATAATTTCGCACATCATTTGAAAACCATGTTAAAAATATATTCTAGCAACTTAAAACACCTTCTAAATCTCCCTATATTTAACACTACCAATTTCTCAAATGAAAAGAAAGCGAATTACCTCAGCCATACCACGTGGCACAATCAAAAGTAAATCAAGTGCATATCGATAAAATCTCAGCACGCACGGCGCCTCACTACTGGAGCGGCATTCCGCACGCGGTAATCAATGACAAATCGGTAACGTGGTGTTAAATAACATTGTTATAACTAGTAAAAGTTATGATGTAAGGTTCAATGCTAGTGAGATCACAATTTATACGAGTTTTCTTAGAATATATAAGTAAGATAGAAATGGATCGGCAGGAGAATACGACTTACAAATGAATTGAGATTGGCCAGCAGTTTATCAATTTAACAGTGGCGGGGAACCATCGTGCGAAGTAATGATAGGCGAATTTGCGAAAAGGTTCACGAGTTTGTGCACGTATCGGCAAACGCAATGATATAAGAGAAATTCGACATTTTTGAAAAAAAATTTGACCCTGCCATGAATCAACACAAGACTCGTATGATAATTTGTTGGAAGGCCTATGTGTATGATTTTTTAAATACTGTATCAGCCCATATACATACGTCCCACTGAAGGGCACGGGCCTCCAATACAATCGACAGTACGATTGAGAGAGGTTAGGCTATGTAGTCGACCACGCTGGCCTAGTGCGGGTTGGCGGACTTTACATACCATAGAAATTCTTAAATTCTTACAAATTGCTATGGTATGAAGGTTTGCTTACGATGTGTTCCTTCACCGTTATAGTGCGTGGTGATTGACTATCAATACTCACATGACTCCGAAAAGTCAGAGCTGTGCCCAAGGATTTGAACTCGCAACCACCGTGAACATATTGTTTAATATAAGTAGTCCTTATATTCCTTACCCTCATAAATATCTCACACCTGACACGCTAAGTGGTTTTCGTACAATGGTCGGTTCATATGTTATGTTTAATTAACAATGGCTTAATTTTGAAAATGTTTCGTTCATTTAAGTCACGGTCACAGCTGGGAACGGTTCCTCGAGAAACAATGGGAGTGTTGGAAGGTCTTTGCCATGAAATAAAAGAATGCTTTGGAGTTTTACATTTTTATCTATTATTATGTCTAATTGAAGGACTTATTATTATTTCTATTGTAATGGGGTAAAGAAAACATAGTAATATGAATTCATACATAGCTACCATAGATTATCACAAATGTGATGTCTGGAAGTAAGCCACTCGGTGGCCTAATTGCTAACTATAAACTTAATACGTAATTCAAAAGAAATATTTATGTAGTAATATTTCATAATCGAAAAGATCCACATCAGTACTAACCACATTTAATAGCAACAACAAATCTTCTACTTTTTTTTACTCCAAAACATTTATAAGCCGTATGATAAGTATACCAGTTGTATCAAAGTTGAATTAAGGGCTGTGGATTTTCAATAAATAAAATAAAATAAAAAAAACAAATTTCGTCATAAATCTGATATCTTCAGAATCCGTTGGACTGCCGTTGAAATAAAGCCGTAGGAACAGTCGTTTATCCACGACATAAAGTTGAAATCGCTGATAAAAGACAGCCCACTTGTTTGGTGAAATTCATCAGCTGTCTGCCGAGCCGCAATGCGCCATACTACTTGGACAAAGGCCCAAAAACTCCTTGTATAGAAGGAGGGTGGGGAGGTCAACGAACACATAACTATAGGTACTGAATGTTCATCGCTTCCGATAAGTATTACAATCTCTCTTGCGTATTTTGACTACTTCACCTACATAATTATATACATGGAAATTGTTCGTTATGATAAATTCAAGATTACACCGATGGGAAATCTTATTGTCAGGGAAGAACGTAGTTTGAGAGCCGTCTAGTGCGCCACAAGGAGGGGGCCGCCAGAGCGCTAGTTACTTTTATGCTTGGTTTTGGATAAATCGGGGACGTCATAAGTGGCGAAGCACCGCAGACCTAGTTATTTTTTGTGTCTTTTTCTGGTGGCGACGAATCAATCACTTCCGGACAGTACGAAATCGGCACTGTTCAAAGTACAGTTGGTTAAAAACCACAAACTATCGATAAATCTGCTAGCGTGTAGCGATCACAAGTACGTGTTACACACGTTACTTGCCACACCGACCTCGATGACCACTCGCACCTGCATCGACCACTAACGCAATTAACAGCTGCGTTTATCGACCATACGAATGGGGGTGTTAGGCTGCTAAATAGAAGGCGATAGGTTCGATAACTGGCTGTAAATATATGTATGATGTTTCTAACATGTAGTTGACGCCAAAACATTCAAACTCCATTTAAATATTATTTGCACTTAACTACCCAAGACTCAATTAATAAGTAAATTTAAGCGGGACTTTCGTAGTTAAGTGCGACATAATATTTAAGTGGCGTTTGAGTATTCAGGCGTTAGAGACATAATTTTCAATGTAATAGTTCCTAAATGAAGATTTCAGGGATTAGGGAAAATATCAATCACAGTATGAACTGACATTACGAAAAGCGTCATAAAGTTATACAATCGAACTAGTAACCTGCCCTTTCTCAGCTTATCTAAACCATTAAATGTTTATAGTGGGAACAATGTATATGTCGTTAGTGTGTAGTGAACAAGATTGTAGGCGATGCGGCAGACGACTCACGAACTTGTAATAAATATACTTAGTACTTGTTGACAAGGAGATAAACAGATAGCTTTGGAAACAACAATTACTCAATTTACTAATAATGATATGAGATTTTTGTGTATATTTAAAATGTATTTCTATTAACATTCACCTGTTCATAATTAATTGCTATTTGGATTAGGCAAGCAGGTGTAAGTAGGCAGTATTTTCTTTAAATGTATTTTATGTTCGTAAAAATATAAAGTGTATTAATTTTCATAATATAGATCGTACTTTATAAATACATTTAAAACATTTATCCAATTCATCATAAAAATCACTATATCTGAAACTCATCAGCTGCCAACCCTACCGAGTTCACAATGACTTCTCCAATCGAATGATCCTTCACTTCGACACGTCTTGAATATCTCACTCAAATATTACAACCAGAGGGTAGATCGGGGTTGAGAGTAAGCGAGGGTTGTGCAGTGGAGAGGGGAGGGTGTAGAGTGCTCATGTGCCCTCGGCGATGTCACGTCCGTCGCTCGCGGCGAGAACTAATGACTACAAGGGCTATTTTCGATGGAGACCACTGTGTCTATCACTAGGGTTGGCACTTGACATACTAATCATTGCTTGATACTTTTTCTTTATACATAAATGCATTAATAGCACATGTTCATTTATTTTTTCAGTGACCAAATGGATAAATGAGGAGTATGGCAAGTTGAAGGCGAATATCGTAGCCTTGTAACGGATGTTGTAAATTTAACTTTGATGATTACATCCACGGCAAAATTGTTATTATCCTTATTTAAGCAAAATATCATTTAATGGGAAATTATTCAATTTACGAAGCGATTCCAACTGATCTGGCATGTTTCTATAAAGAAATAAGCCAGTTAAAATACTTTAAGTTGGTATTTTGTATAGAAATCCGATTGCTTCGTTCAAAGTTATGTTGGAATGACTTACTAAGATAAAGTTCGCAACTCGCAACATTTAAATAAATTGAATTCCTCCTTAACGAATTTAGATTTTATTTCAAACTGACTTTTAAATAGTTGGAGTTAAGAAGCGTATTTTTGTGAGAATCAATTATTTATTCGTGTTTTAAAGTCTACACAAATTGTTGAGATAATAATGTAATCGTTGAGCTTACAAATTATGAACACGAAACGATCTTTACGTTTATACTAATACAATAAAAGTATGTTTGTTTGAACGCGCTAATTTCTGGTGCTATTAGCGGATTTAAAAATATAGTTTTGTATTTGATAGCCTAATTCTTGAGGAAGGCTTTAGGCTATTTAACCGAATTAACCGAGCAAAATAAAAAATAGACCGCTTTTATTTGAGGGTGATTGATAATAACATATACATAAACTTTTACCGCCTTTTTCATACACCGATATAAACCTATTTTAGTTATCAAATGTTTTGTCCCTTTCGAACGATTTTTTACTTCAATTTGAGAGAAGAAGACAAAACATTTGACCACTAAAATAGGTTTTAAATCTTTCATGAATAAGACCACTAAAATTCAGAGTTATATGCTTTGGCTTCTAACTCCTGTATTATTTCCGTTTTGAGGCACTCATTATAATTTGAATTACTCACCCAATATTATTTGTGTTACTTGCGTGGCATCCCTGGCTCGTGTGACGCTAACCTACATATTTTTAAAAGCGCGTCGCGTCGGTTCAATTCCGCCACAATTACCGATGTTGTAATTATTATGATGGACGGACGCGAGACGCCGTTTATTTGTGTTTTTTGCCAACTTCACCCATTAATATAACTCAACTTTTATGCTACTGCTATTGGCTCTGGACGTTAATTTTTTGAATGACGTCAGTTTCTGGGTAGGGAAGTAATACCTATTTCAAATTGTATAATTAATGTATATTTGTTACCACTTTTTATGCGATTAATGTTAATGTTTAAATACCTAGTTCACATTATAACAAAAAAAAATAAGCTTTAGTATTTCATATCCGATACTAATAATATTTACATATTAAAAGTATTTGTAAACCTTGCTTTAAACAGTGTGGACTTTTTAAATTCCATCAACCTTCTATCGTTGTTTATCGAAAATCTACATAAAATATCTTTAGCCTTATGTTAAGAAGACTATATCTACACTTACTGTGAAGGCCCAATCTGTAATGAGGTTCCTATGCTATGCTTATAAAAAAAAGTTTTTTTCTTTATTTGCAAACACAGAAAGTCGGCTATGAACACTAGTCAAAGGCGCACCGGATATTGGCTTCTCGGAAATTGGATACCTAATAATAGCGTCTCTTTAATATGATTACTCGGGATTAAATTACTTTGTTAACTCGACGAAATAAGGTATTTTTACGAAATTAAAGCGCGAACAAAAGAACATCACAGAAAGTATTGATTTTTCCTTAAGTTTTAATCCTTGGTTCTTAGGACCTGTATTGATAGATTCGATGTTCATTTTGCTGAAATTATAGTAGATTCGATATTCGGACCGATAAAATAAGAATAACCTTCAGATAGTTTTTTGGTCTTAATATTTGTATGTAGAATTCTTAATTTTGTATTTTTTTTATTGCAAATGAATGGCGAGACGAGCATGTCATTCGCCTGATGGTAAACAATACGATCGCTCATGGACAGTAGCAAAACCAAACAACATCATGAATTACAAGGCAATGCTTGCAAGTACTGCGCTCGCCATCCTGGGACATGAGATGTTAAGGGTCATTTTGTCCAGTAGTTACTATAGCTACAATATTATTAAAATTATGTTCATCATATTTTTTAAATAAAAAAGATTACCTATATCTCATATTGCAATAGAACACGCGACCTTTTCCATTCTCATCTAGCGTGTTGCGCCACGCATGTCAATAATGGATGTCAGTAATCCTAAGCTACGTGAACGCTATCAAAACAGTTTTTAGGGTTCCGTATTTGAGGAGGAAAACGGAACACTTGCATATAATATTCGTCATGGTGCATAGTGCATATCAAGAGAGTATACTTTCAACAATAAAAGTAAGTTTTTCTATCCATCAGACTAAGTCTTTCACAATTTTTCTAATTAATATTATAATAAACAATATAGCTCTATAACAAAATTAGATTCTTGTTTCCAATGGAGTTCAAGACAATAGAGAATGTGGACTAGATAGTCTCAATAGTATGATTTATAGTACGGGACCCTGAATGGGTTAGTCTGACACGCACTTGACTGCTTTTTTTCTATTTGTAATAGCTAAATGCATTGTAAATATTGCGTCACTCGCACACCAGCGAAAGTGTCAAAAGTGAGCATACAATCGAATTTGTTTACATCACACCAGCTGACGATACCGTTGTTTAAATTGGGTTGTTTTTTTTTTTTCAGAAATAGTGAGTGAATTGGAAACCATTTTGTAAAATTGTCGACGTTTGAAAAATATGAATATATAGCAATTGAAACGGATTTATGGATTAAATTTTAAAATTGCAAATATCACTATTAGAATAACTTATATATTTTTAGTTCCTTTACAAAAATTAAACCAATTTGTTTAAATTACAATATTATCAACAAATATGTTAACATGCAACAACGCTTAATAGTCCAAAAATTAAAATATCACGAATGTCAGAAATGGCAAATACAGCAAGTTGGAGCTAAAATGTAAACACCGCAATTTTACCATGACTCCTATTAACACATCAAATATTCGTGGCTGACTTGAACAAAAGGAAATTTTCCTAATTCTGACACTAGATTTTATTTACTTCCAATAAATAAATAAATACACCCAACAGTCACATACATAGTCCTTACACCACATTAAGACCAATTAGGTCTTGTGTCGTGGATATCAGGAACTACGAGAGACTTTTCGGTCTTACAAACACCCAGACCCGAGACTAATACCTGTAGATCACACAAATATTCGTTTCGGTGCGTGGATCGAACCCCCGGCCTCTCGTTTAACAGACGGTGTCTAACCAACTGCGCCATGGAGGCTGTCCAATACTATCATGATAAAGTAAAACACATGATAATCATTCTACAATAACGTCCAACAGCACCAAAACTTCAGTCTCCAATCCCAATCGCAGCAAAACAAAATTGAGTGTCAATAGCAGGCCAGCTGATCGAGAAACCATTGGCCAACTCAAAAAGTCTCCGCACAAAGCCTAAAAGAATTGGCGTGATAATTGCGAAGGTGTGTCGGCTGGAATTGTGCAAATCATTCTAGCAGTCACCTTGACACGCCTAGTGGCAAAAATTCACGGTGATGTAACCGGTGGGCCACCACGCAACGCCACATAGAACGCTGCACGCAACGCTTTTATTAACCTACTGGTATTTGAAATATTTTACTATGCACACGCGTTTACAATAAAAGGCAGAATGCTAGAGCCATGTATTGTTCGCTGGCTTTATTTCCATCCCAACGTGATCAATTTTCCACACGAATTTCGAAGGCATATAAAGTGTACTAAACCATGTTAAGGCAATGCAACGTGGTGGACTAGAAGTATACGTAGTAGACTAAGGATCAAATCCTGAAATCGTATACGAAATTTTGCAAAAAAATGGTGATAAAATGAAAGTAAATTTTTTGCACCTGACATCTTCACAGCTCTAGCACAAACCGGCGCTATCATTTAAAGCCCATTAAAAAACTACATAAATAAAGGAAATTTGGATTCGATACAAAAAATATAGACAAAGGCGGATCCTCTCAATATCGATAACAGAATAGGTTTCAATCATCGACAGGGGCCGCACGCCGCATGAGGAATTCGTTTGCGCACAAATATTTTTATTGGCCGCCGCCCCGTGCGCGTCGCCGCCGATATTGAGCCATCATATTTTAGACTCAACAATTTACATTTTGGGTGTGTTAAAAACCGAAATTATGCCAATAAGGGATAAGTCAGGAGCAACATTAACGCATATAGGAGAGTATGGAGTTTGATTAAAACGAAGCTAGGATTCAAGTAAAAGAACATGATAATCCAAAATTCCAGAGATAACTGGGGGTATTAGACATGAGGTTTATTTAGAAATTAAATTGAAGAAGACCAATAATATGTATTTTTTATTCCTCGAAATTTACTTCACCTACTGGCCAGTAGTACAAAAGCCAAGTAAGCATTTACTCTAACAAAGCGAGGGCGTATTGAGTCCGTATGCGGCGGAGTGCGGACACGCCCGGGTGCTCGATTTACGTCAATGCGTATAACCGTTCCTTCAGCTGTATGTACTAGGTAGTAACTACTAAACATTCACACTAAATCGCCGGCCATGCGTGAAAACTATGCTAAAAGTAAATTTGGAACACAAAAAGTATTATTGTATGTCAATTGCCACATTCCATACCGATTTGGGATTAGTATAATAGCCTTTTGGTCCTTTTTTATGTGATTACTAAAGGCAATGGAGAAACTATCATCCCTGCCAAATGTTTATTGTAGAAAAATTACACATAATGGATTGTAGGGCAACACGTCACACTAGATCACAACATTTCTATTACTAAACGCGCTTTTCCATGGTGACAAATCGAAGATTATATTTTTTAAAATCATTATTGAAATATAATCGAACCCAATTTGTATTTTAAAACGGACCATCGGCAAAATTCCGCCAGTTTTAAAATTTCAAATTAATGGTGAAATGGCATTGCATTAACAGCGCTGCAGCGCGGCGCTGGGACCCTGTCCACACGCTGATGAGTAAGAGTTAGCGCAAACAGCGCTGAATGTAACGCGATTACCGGCATGTGTCAACATTGCACCACTACTTAAAATATGCACGGCCGTTGTAGTTATCAATTTGTTTGATTTTTAAATTGCTTGTTGTATTAATTCATTTCTGATTACTACCTATAGATCATTTAAAATCCAGCTTAATTTCAAAAGTCGACTTGAAAGTTACAAAGGGAAATATAAATTCGGCTCGCTGCGCTGCACAATAGGTTATACCAGAGAAAAATGATCCCCATTTTTCGTGTGGTGGAAGTGAACCATTTTTTATTTGGCAACCCATGCCAAATCACAAAAATCTCTGAGCTAAGCCGTGGACCGACAGACCAACAAACATCGCAGAACTATAAAGGTTCATTGTTGACTACAAGACGCTCACAAAATAGTTATTATTCTGGAGCAGTTACTCCGTATCTTTCACCGGATATAACAAAAGATGTCAAAAAAGCGATTTTTTTTTTTAACTACGGGCTCAAAAATTTGGAAGCTCTATCTTTATTAAAATTGTCCATGAAAGCATAATAGCGCCACTGTTCTTGCACAAAACGAATCTTTTATGTGTCATCAATATGACAAATTTTTCGACTTTCAGTACAATGAGAGCTGTACAATCGAGCGTCAGATGAAAGGCCCTGGGACTTCCCGGGGGAGGGGGGAAAGGGGAAGAGGAGGGAGGGGAGACAGAACAATGCTCACTATAATAGATGCATAATGGATGAAATTCGGACTCCTCCGGGCATTTTGCTATGAGACAGTTAATCCGAGCGCGCAGTTATTTAAGTGCTGCATAATGACTGGTAATATTTTTATAGATTATTTAATATTGTGAAAGCTCACAGTTTTTGTTTTAATCTAGATGAAAGAAGCCTCATTGGAGAACGGGAAAATGGGCAGGCATCCTCGTTATCCATGGTTATACAAATGAGGCTTAAATTATTAATTGCTAATCCAAGAAATTGTAGTCCAAAAAAACTAGTGTTCAACATGGTTATTACAATAACGCATCTAAATACCTGATTACAATTATTTCCTTTATTAAATCATCAAGTAACCTTAACTGAGTAGTAAAGGACTACCCAACAGAGATCCTAACATATCCATTTCCCTATTTTCTGTTTAGGAATCTCCATTAGTCAACAGTAATCCATGCTTGTATGCCCACCCCGTCTTGTCAATACTACGCGTGGGAATTTGTTAGCGATCCCTCTTAAAGTCGTGTGTAATCGTGTAGTGGGATTGACGCTAAACAAACATTAGCGAGGGTGTCCGCCACCGACCCGTTTACGAGGGTAGTTGTTTACAGTGATGTGGCGGATAAACAGCTGGGTGGAAATTACTGTACTAAAAAGTTGATTAAATAGTTATATTATTTTACTGGACGGGTTTTATGTCAGCAAGGTCTATAAAACAGTAGTAAGGATAAACAGAATAGACGCAGGTATTTAAACGCATATTATTAGTCACGATTTCGTTAAAAAAATACAACAGTTCAACAAAGTTTTCACACAAAAAATACACATCAATTGTCTAGGGTGGCTCCACTCCTACTCCAGAGTAATAGAAACCCCAAAATCGTAACTATTAATTAGACCTCCAGTCACTTTTTGCCCCTATTGGCTTTTTAAAGCTCAAACAAATCCAAGTAAGCCTTCAAAATTACAAAGCTTCAAACACTTCTCAATCTTCATAACAGAGTTGTAATTTCAAAACTACCCGCACTTTAAAAATATTGAAAAACTCACCCGGATAGAAGTCATGCGACTTGGACATCTTGACCCTGGCGCCGGTGTCTTTCTGGAGCTGCGCGATGGTCTCGCCGCCCTTGCCGATGATGGCGCCAGCCACCATCGACGGCACCAGCACTTTGAAGTGGTACGTCGGCTCCACCGCTGCGGGGAATCGTACTGTTACACCAGTGTTGTGAAGGCTGGTGGAGTGGTGTGTTTTGGTTCGAGGGTATATAGTAATTTTGGTAGATAAATTAGGATATTTAAAAAATAAATTGTATTAATTAAATTGAAAAGCCAATTTAAAAAAAATTGGTAATTATTGCCAAAACGTTTGGAACTCATTAAATGAAAACACACAATTTTGTAATCTAATTTCAGGAAAATCCCAAAACTGCCTATACCTAAATTATTACCCCTAAAATGCCTTCCACAAATAGGGGTTGGGCTAGGATATAATTCCTGTCGAATTATACAAGGGCATTTAAGTTTCAAGCGGAGGGAGCAACCAGCAACATTAATCCGTTAATTGATACGATGGATTAATGGGGGTGCGTCTGAAAGGGGTTGGCCATGCGCGTCACTGTTATCTTAATATAAGGCGTTAGACGCGTGCTCTGAGGATTTAGGCCTATCTCTAAACACTACCATTTAATTACATCTAGCAATCTCACGACAAGGGTATATAAACTAAAAATAGACTTAGTGTTCAGCCTAAATAGGGATAATACTGATAGCTTGATAAAGTACTTGGGAGTTGTTCTAAGATTAACATTTAGGATCCAAAGAAATTTAAAATCATTAATATTTCGAACCAAAACACACACTATACATACAATAATTATTTAATGAGTGGGCTTTCATGTATGATAGGAAAATTAATAAGAAACAGCAGATATAATGAAATCCCAATGTTTTATGCTGGGCGTCCGTTACACGCGTCTAACCGCGTGGCGCAGTAGACCGCAATATTTAATGAAAAGAAAGAATAGTATAGGCACCGCCACGCGAATAGTCGCGCTTAATGGACACTCAGCATTACATTGCTGGCCATCAAAGGTCTGATTTGATGAGCAGCGCCGAAGTAGCGTAGTGTATGAGTAAGTGTTGTGATGTGCTTAATGTATGTACCACACCTTCTTTGTGCTCCATGTCAGTATGATCGCGTGACGTCAAACGCTTTGGCGTAACAAGGGGTAGAAGAAAATATATTTTCCATCGGTACGGTGTTTTCATAATATGATATATTATAGCATTCTAATTCAATCTAAATTCCAGATAACATTTTGTATATTCATATATGTTTTTTCTTGTTTTTAAAGTTCATAGTACAAGCTTTAATGTTACATTGAATCCTAGTTACGCCAACAATTAAACGCAATAAAAAAAACATTAGTACCAACTCAACGACATCAAGTTGGCAACAATATGTTAAGTGTGTGTCTGTTTATTTGTTTAGAGGCATATAAACATCGCTTTTATTTTATCTGTTTACTTTCATGCACAGTTAATGCTATATCTAAACACAGAGAAGTACGACGAAGAAGAAAATTAACTAGATGATTGATGATACAGATTCCTTGCGGATCTAGCCTAGATCTAATGTGTCTGGCTAATTGTAACATAGATTACGCAACAACACCGAATAATCCCGTACAACATGTATTGCAGAATCCTTATCGAAAAAGCACACTCGAAATAATGGAGATAAACGAAATACGGTTTTAAAGATACATCGAAGAGACCGGTGTCTTTAGTAACAAACAATAGTAATCCAAAATCATGATCACTAACGAATTGAAATTGAAGAAAAGAAATCGGCGCGTTAAGTATCAAACGATAGCAATCGACAATGATCACAATGAATTAAAATGGAATATTCTTTTGAATGATCATTGAATAATGAACAAAATCATGTTTCTAGAATACTACCAATTATACGCTCACAACGTTTATTAAAATACACATTCGTACTCCTGTTAAATAGTTTAAAACGTCAAACTCCCGCAGCTAAACGACTTCTTTTTGTACACATTTTCTAACTTCGAACCATGCGCGAACTAGGTTACTCAACTTATTCTTCTGTCACACTTTAAACAGGTCATTCAATTGTATAGTATTAGTATTGACAGCCTCCGTGGCGCAGTTGGTTTGACGCCGCCTGTGAAACGAGAGGCCGCGGGTTCGATCCCCGCACCGAAACAAATATTTGTGTGATCCACAGGTATTTGTTTCGGGTCTGGGTGTTTGTGAGAACGTAAAGTCTCTCGTAGCTTCTGATACCCACGACACAAGACTCGATCTTAGTGTGGGGTCAGGACTATGTATGTGACTGTTGGGTGTATTTATTTATTATTTATTTATTGTGATAATTGGAATCGGTTTTCTAATACCAGTAGTGCATCGCAGATATACGAATATTTGTTGCATATTAATCTTTCGACGGCAATTTGTACTAATTATAAAGGAAAACGTCATTTTAACCGTAAACGTAATCGCACTGAATCTCATAATTGCAAATAGGTACTAATATTTATTCCCTGAATCAGTTGTTTGCAAATTGAGCAACTAACTACAGTATTCCAACGTTTTCCCAAATCGGCCTACTTCACCGAAACTATTAAACCCATACAAAGACAAACACGTGTCCAGCCAAGTGCATCTCAATTGCAAGCCCGATCTATTTCAAACGCGATTGACCCGCGGCCGGATTGCTAAACCGTTTCGTCCTCGCTCTAAAGAAGCCAATCAGTCCAGAGGGAGGGGAGGAGAAGGGAGGGGTGAGGGACACCACCCACTCCCGGCTCCCGACAGGCGGGTAGTAGCGACCTCATTCGAGCCTTGTTCACCTGTCACTCCCGGCGCGATACCGCCATTGACGTCTTTACATCTGTCGCCTATTGTTGCTTTACATAATATGAACTAGTCTGCTCACTGCTCTGTACTACTCACTGTATAATTACGATTCCGGTTGGCAAGCGTTTCGTGGCTAATGTGCTTAGTTGTCTCCAATGTTAAGCCTTGATTATTATGCATTACTGTCCGTCACATTGCGTGGTTGAATGTATTTACAATAAGTTATGTAGGTGACAACTTAGTTATCATATTATCTTTTATATAAAGATATTATACTATTTGTTTTAGTCACATAAGACCAAATCTCTTATGTGACTAAAACAAACAATTGAAAATCCATTTATTTTCGCATTACCTGCACTTCACACACTATCTATTTTATCTATGACGATAACTAGTTTTATTACGAAGGTTGCTAGGCTTTGTTTCATGGCAATAACATAATGGTTTTTTCTTCACTATGTTTTGAAGCTTCATAAAATTAAGTAGATTTTAACCTCTGGTTAAACGCCATCTCTAGTAAGATTAACGCTAACATAGAAACAATAAATCACTTTTAGTGCAACTGAAGTGAACTGAACCTAATAATAGATTTCAAAACTAATCTCTATAATAACATTCTACGTTCACAATCGCTGCAGGAGGAAGCAATTCTCCAACATTTTCCAATAAAATCTTCAGTCACATCGAGAGTAAAACTAAAGTCTCCGAGAATTTCCGGTTCGATGCAGATTCCGCGTCGTTTCACCGCATTTTATTCAGTTTAACAGTAATTTTCATTCACCAAACTACAAGCGAGACGGGCCGGCAACATTCTGTCGACCCTATAATCTTACAAGACAAAGGGCCGCTGTATTCAATTAAGAAGTTCATTTCGTTGGATATTCTTTTGAACAAAGGCTTTTTAATATACTTTGGCGTAACTTTTATACGCTTTACGGATGTTACGGGCTTCACATCGAGTTTTGTGAACATTAATATTTATAACAAAATATGTTTTATTTGCACATTGAAGTACAGGAAAAATCATACGTTTTGCTTTTTGGAGATTCAAAAATATATTATTTGCGAGTGTGATTTTGTATCCGTACAAATTAGTAAAGAAAATGTTAAAAATAATTAATTTTAATCGAACTCTATGAACCTTCGCTAATTTATCTCGTACGGTTCCGCCTCTATCATCTGAAGCACCGATAACTTTTATCAACTTCAAGATGTTTATTATCATAAAATGTATCTTGCTTTCAAAACAAATGCAGTTAATACATCAAGTACTTCAAATACGGCAAAAATAGAGCACTCTCTGATAGGCAGTGGCTTCAGTGGCACTGTGTTATCTTCGGTCACCGTAATCGTTACATCAACCGTCAATTTATCTACCTTCTTTATCAATTTTCCCTTCAACGTCGAATACAAAAACTGTCGACTCGCCTACAGGTTAAAATTTTTATTCATCCACATCAAAACGATGCTACATTTATATTAAACGTACAACAATAGACGTGGGTTTATCTGGACCATCGTCTCGTCCATACCGCTGATATATTGAGCTTGTATTACAGGCTCAACCGACTCCGTTGTCACATTCATAAAAAAAGATTTGGAAATAACGTGGAGTAGAGCCAAGTGATACTACATTTTTTTCTGTATTATAATTCAACGTTTTATAATGAGAAGAGGTTTCAGCTCTCGCGTTTGAAAGGAAGTCTATTTCAGTGGTTTTCTTTAGTGATTTGTGAGGTTTATCTGATGATGAATCTAATATGAATTCATTATGAATATGAAAATCATCTTATATAATCTGTCATGTTCATTACTTACTTCAATGTGATTAATGATGTAATAAATCCATCTCTTTTGACATAGTTGACGAAGGAACCATTATTACGTTTATATTTATAACACCCTGACTTATTTCCAACAACGAATTAGTCAATGTCTACTTTAGGCAACATATAGTATTAGGAAACTCATACGCAATAACTTTTATTTCCCCATAAGTAAAATTGTAGGCAGACTAGACTTTTTATGTGAATCATTACCAATGTTCTTGAAGCTTAGTTGTTAATTTAATGTTGGTAAAATATTCACTGAATTATAAAACTTGTTTAACATCTAGGCCTCGCATTTAGGCTAATCCTACCACGTAAAAAACGAGAATTAAAATAATAAGAATTGTTAAAAGAACATTAACAATTTAAAAGAATAACTTTGTTTCTAATTACAAGCGCAAAGCGATTTCTAATTTAATAATCTCGTAGAAAAACTATAAGTAAAAACAATCTTCCTAGGAAGAGAATCAATTAGAGCTTTAATGACATGATGTAAAAACTAGCACAACATTAATTTTTACTAATCATTTAATATTAGCTTTGTTATTACGGAACACGCGAAGAACCAACAATGAACAATCACTAAGCAACTCATTATTGCTGTATTTTATATCATTAAATTCATCTTCATCATTAAGAATCTACTTCTGTAAAAATACGTCCATGTACAACAATCAGCTTCATTGTTGTGCATCTGTTCAAAGCACGTTGAAAAGCACAATCTTCGGCTTCTATTTCCATCAACCAATTATCTAAGATTTTCGATCTATCTATCCTTCCAGAAGCCTACATCACTAAATCTTACGAGAATCAATATGGATTCGCTTCCTATCAAATCTTGGAACTTTCCTAAGGTCAACGAACGATGGATGGCATCTATGCTTACGTCTCCGGGAATGTAAGCTGCAACTTATGTATTTTGGCATAAAAAGAACCCGAAAGAGGATTACAACATCACCTGAAGCAAAACTAACGCGTTCTCCTTTGTAAGTCTCGTGTCGGCGCCGCGCCATGCCAAGATTCATCTAAATCGCATTTATTCTATATATTTGGCCAGAATTTTGCGAGATTTTCGCTGCAAACCATCCCATATTGGTAGTTTGCCAGAGGCATTTTCGTGTACTGAATTAAACTCCGAATTATAAGTTGTTATAGATGTGGATAGTTAGTTTTTCGGTGGATGTAGGTTGGATGTTGATGTGTTACTATAATTTTGTAGCTAACATCGTGGTGGAAGATAAATGAAATAATTTCTAATACAACTAATAAAATCGAAAAAGAAATCACAAAAGCCTATAGAGTGGAGTTAGATATCCGAAGTCTACTAATTGTAATTTCCAAAGTAAATTACCGTTGAGGCTATCACGTACAATATGAATAATTACTTTTCCTAATGACATTGGAAATAGTCTGTGAACCGAGAAGGTCTAGATTCCATTACAATACATTCAATCCATTTCGTGTGTGATTTATTATAGATTTAAGGACTATAGTTTGTCAGGGTTGGATTAGATTCGGCTATGGCAGTACAATTATCCCCTACGGCATCGCTTCAGCGCTTAAACAAACTAATTACAATACACTCCGAACGTAGGATTTCAACATATTTACACCTAACCTTGTTGCTATACCTTTTGTTTTTCCAAGTCCTTCATACATACACGTGAACTACTTATGATAACAGCAGTTGGCAGTGTCCATTGACTAGTTATAAGTAAATGAATAATGCACTCCCACTCGGCGGCCAATAAATTGCGATGACATAGTACAATACGTGACCTTGCCCGCTCAACTGCTCTGTTCCTTCACACACTATTATTTTTAATATACTACGGAAATTTTAATCAAATGTACTTGAAACTGGATCTTTATGTAGGTAACCTTACGTCTGTGTTTAATTGGTGTAGGCAGAAACTAAATAACGACTATAGACATCAATCTCTTTAACGTAATCATCGATGCTCATGTTCTTTTAAAATCTTCTGCTTGGTTTCTATAGGCACGGTATAGCTTACACATCTTTTGACAAATTTGAAAATAAATCGTTGCAAAATCACACCGATTCCGAAGACATGTTTGTAGCAATACAAATATCGATCGTGGCAGAGAATGTTTTCGCAACATTGTACAGCAGAAAGCCTAGTGTTCTGTGCCAATTGACCGTCGCAAATTATTATACATTTTTAATAGACGCGAAGACAAATGTACATCTTATTAATTAACATGTGTTTAGAAACAAACAAGTGTCCTTATTAAATGCGTCGAGCTTCGATGCTCAATGTGAGTAATTTGCGTGCCTTTTTGAACCTGGATGACAGAAATACAGTGGTGGGTGTGTGGGCGAGATAGTCTTTTTATAGAATCGACACATACATAATAATATACTATTATGAAAATGTAGTTGGTAGAGCGTACGATGTTCTAGATAATTTTGGATATGTTCCCAATAAGAACGAAACAAATGTGCAAACAATGAGAATATTTGGCAACACCAGTATAAACAAATATCAGGTGACGGTTCATTTGAAAAGAAACATTATCATTAACACCGAAGTATAATAGTTATAAATACCGTAGAATATTTATGTCAATGTCCCATTATCGGCCAAGGGCCTCCTAGAAAATTATGTAAGGGGTTTTAACTATAGCTATTTACGCTATTTCAATGCAGGTTACCGGAATTATGGTTGGAATAAATGATAATTTGATTCTGTTGACGCAATAGCTCAATATTATTTTCTTAAACAAAATCTCATTACCTCAAAACGTTTCTCTAAGATGTTCCTTCCTTTAAAAGCCTCGTTTAAGAGCCACGTCTTAGAATTCTATTGATTACAATCGTAAAATATGGCGACGCGAAATCCTTGAAAACACATAAGAAACATTATAACTTCGAAGAACCCATAAAATAAATGACGCAAACTTTAGAACCTTAATGTGCTAGGGATTTAATTTAAAAGTCAAACGGAGTTTTAGGGACGTGGAAATCTTTATGTCTTCGTGAAATATACAAGAACTTAAAAAGTTTATAAATAAATTCGCTAGACTTTAAATAGTCACATTATAATTTTACTCCAATAACCACAAGAATATAGGTATCCTATTTCGTTGGTGTTCTGAAGTACGATGGACATTTCGGTTCCGCAATACCCTACTCAGAAATTAATATTTGTAAGCCATACAAAAGCTTGCCTTTGCAGCTGGGCTCAAATGTGACATTATCCTTTCCCGATGGTTTCAGCTCTATGACAAAATTAATATTTCCTGTTAATTTGGCATCGTGAAGCTACAAATCATTGAAAATGGCCCATATACAACGACATTAAATAATGCTACTAATTACACGCAACGACTGCAATATGTTAAATAATAAATAATAACCAGATAAGAGATTCTTCTTTGCTATTGCCATGCACTAAAATATATTTCGCATCAGAAACAAACAGATTCAAGTACATTTCGTAGGACGATGAAAATATTACCCCCGACAGATATCATATCTTGATTTAAACCAGCCGTAACTAAAGTTTAACGGTGAAGGAAAACATCGTGAGGAAACCTGCATACCGTAGCGATTTTAAAGAATTTCTACGGTATGTAAGTCCGCCAACCCGCACTAGGCCAGCGTGGTGGACTATATGGCCTAACCACTCTCAATCGATTCTCTCGATTGTACAGTAGGCCCGTGCCCTGCAGTGGGACGTATATGGGCTGATATAGATAGATATAGATAGATAGAACTAAAGTCTATCGATGTAACATCCCAGTAACGTCCACAAAGACTATTAAAGGCAAGACAAGTTTACATTGGTTAAAGACAAGTTCGACATTCCCGAAGACTTGCTGAGCTTCAATGCCCAGTGTCAATAAAATGCGTGCCACTGTTGATCCCGGCTTACAGGAGTTGCAGTGGCGGGTGTGAGGGCGGGACAGTCTCCATCCACAAAGATGAACTTTTCAGGACCTTTTTTTTTTTTTTTTTTTTTTTTTTTTTTTTTTTTTTTTTTTTTTTTTTTTTATTGCAATGAATGGCGAGACGAGCATGCCATTCGCGTGATGGTAAGCGATACGACCGCTCATGGACAGTAGCAAAACCAAACAACACCATGAATTACAAGGGAATGCTTGGAATTCCACTGCGCTCGCCATCCTGAGACATAAGATGTTAAGTCTCAATATGTCCAGTAGTTACTCTGGCTACAATGTATCCCCATATTCTAGTCCATTAGTGTGCTAAACTTAGTCCCGGGTTCTGCTTGACTAGAAATTTAAAACTACTTCTACAATTTTGCATTTTAACATAAAGCATAAAGTTCAAGCACATATAATGTCAAGTATAATGTAGAAAGAAATTAAAAGGGTCAAACTAGAGCCGCGCATTGAAGAGGCGATTCGTTAAGTAAGTTCCGTGTAGGGTTGTCAACTACTTTTTAGAAAATAATGAATGGTAAGTATAAAAATAATGACGCTGAAAAGTAACATATCAAATTCGAATTAAACCCGCCGCATTTAAGTTGAAGAAGGCTATCTGTATATGGATGAGAATTAACTTCGAATTACACCAACTACGTGGAAGACCCAGAAAAAGGTCGTGACTTGTGACTTAATTTTATCGATGAAAAATTAAATCTGCTGCCCATAAAGCCTTTGACAGAGAAAAATGAAAAGCGGAATACTTCTCGGCATTAACATAGGATTAGCAATCAATATGACAAATAAATAAATAAGAACTTTTGCAGTCGTCCTAGTGACTTTCTCGCAGATACAGAACATGGTAAAATCGTTAAAAAAATATACGATCACCAACAGACAGCCAAGATTTTTATAATTTTACAGTCCGTTCATTATGGATCGGCAACCCTACAAACGAAGCCAGTGCGTTCATTAAAAAAATCAGGCCGCCTTCATCACAGCTGTATAGAGCATAGAGTATACATGTTTCACCTGGCTCGTCCGCGACCACGTGTAGTGGCGATGGCAACCTGCCATTCCGTTGTGACGTCACCGCATTGCTGCATAGGCATCAGTGCTTTCAATGCCGTATTTAGATGATATTGCAGTCAACGAGCTGTCCTTTTTAACATTGTGATGTTATAACAGCATCTGCAGTGTAGTTTAGATGGAGCATCTAGTAGTCAGACTGCCTCGGTGGCGTAGGTGTATTACGGTACGGCTACAAAGCTGAGGTCTCGGGTTCGAGTCCCGGGTCGGGCAAAGTGGTATTGGATTTTTCTATTCATTATCTGTCCGGAGTCAGGAATTTGTGGCCGATATGGCGATAGGCTCGCCCCCTATCACATCATGGGACGGAACATACAAGGCGAAATGTGGGTGTCCTGGTGGCGCCTCTGCCTACCCCTTCGGGGATAAAGGCGTGAGTTTATGTATGTATGTATCATTCGCGTAAATCTAAGAAACCACCATCAAATAGGTTAAATAAATTGGATCTTAACTTCCTACTTCAAAGTAAGTGATCACTGCCTACAATATTTGGGATTCGCAGCTACATTACCGGCCTACAGGAGGAAAGAATTGCTATGGCTAATTAATATAGTAATTAAAGTTCTGCCTACTCTTATCTCACACCTATGAAGGTTTGAGTAATAAATTGTTCAAGTACGTGTACTGTACTAAAGATTTACATAATAATTTTACGACTTTCAGCATCATGTCATTATTGAATGTACGAGTATGTATAAAGATTATATCAGTCAGTGTTCACAGAAATTCAACGAGGCTCTGTAAACACTTACTTGTCTTGTAGCCTCTAGTTATTCACAATGAAATACGATAAAGAGAAGTTTTAACTAAAGCTTTCAATTACTTCCATTCTGAAATTTCAATTATATTTAAATAGGTTTAAAGATTTACATTTAACTTTTAATTTACAAGAAGCATTAATTGTTATCTATAAAATGTCATGGGAATTATTTTCTCACTATTTAATAATTGTATTGTCTTTAATCCTATATAAGTCTTTAATCTAATTTTTGGTATTGCATTTTATTTTACAAAGCGAATTTGTTCGTCAAATGATGCAACGTATAATTACGACGAGCGGAATACTTTCTCCGCTACGACCACAAATTGTCGACTCACGTTTGTAAAAAGGGACAGCTAGTAGTTTAATATACTTTTTTAATGATTATACTACCAGAGAGTAACGGTCATCGTAATATGCCTAAGATTCGCGGCTTAGAAATTTCTCCTAATTTTCTTTCTCTATTTTTTAAGAGTAAAAAGCCACTATAACTACCCTTTCACGATATAAAAATACGTAATGCACTTCTAGGTAACGCTTCATTGATTTATTTTGTGTTTATAATTCCAGACACAATAAAAGAGAAATTCAAGAATGAGGCAATGATTAAATCATTAAAAGATGATTCGCGTATTAATATCCATTACCAACTAAACACACAAGATCATAGTGCACATTGCGAAATGCAACTATTTTGAGAGCGCATCAAAGTAAAAGGAGGATAATCTACATCGTTTAAAGCAACCTACCAAAAATCGCCAATCGGGCCAGCACATACATGGCGCGGGTAGTGACCCTAACAGGCTTGGGCCGAATTAGATTTGCAGGTTACCTACGCCGTCCGCCGACTTGTTAACAGTAATACTATTATTGACATGAACTGAATACCGACGGGGCTTCGCTCGATTGATAAAATTAATCGAGTGTACGGGGACTCTTTTTTGTATTCCTTTGTTTACTTTTAACCGGCTTTTTTCCAAACTCAATCTGGCGCAGAAATGTTAGATTCAATGGGATTTTGCGTCTGGCTGCCTACCTGATACTAAATGATTCAGAAAAGTTACACAAATACTGTCGATATAAATTTAATGCCTCATTATCCTAAATTATAAATGATTCTTAGTTTAAATGCATTTCCAAATCCAATAGTCGAAACGGATTGAAATAAAATTAATTAGTTTTGAACAACGACGGTTTATATGTATTCTTTGCCGTACGAAATCCATTAGTACTCAAGGACCTTCGGATTTCCGCAGCGATTTAATAAGTTTTGCTAGCTAAAGTTTAACATTATGACCTCATTCTAACGGCAAATAATAAAAAAATATAAATTAAAACTGGTACAAGGCCAATATACCACAGTGATATTACCACTGCTGCATTATTTCGTAGACCTTCAATATGCACAAATCAATAACATATTAATAACACGGGGGCGATGGGGATCGATATTTCATAACGCTTTGCGAACCGTGTGAAGGAAAAAGATACTATAGTAGCATGATTGTTTTCTAACTGAATACCAATAAGTCAGCTATACATGATGACTACAAGAAAATAAATACATCCTATAATCAAGATATGAAGCCTTTTATACTTTGTATTTGGCTTGTAGTTCTACAATGCCCAATTCTACAAAATAAATATTCGTTGATCAAGCACAAGCGAAGGACATCCGTGCAGTTGAAAGCTGACGTCGTAACTTTTGTGCCAAGTAATATATTGCAAAATTGATATAACGCTGCCCCGAGTTTGAGATACACTTGGCCTAGTGCTCTGATTCTGGTATTTCAATCCTCCAATATTGCTTCAGTTGCATAAAAAGAAATATTGAGCCATGAATGCAAATGTCACCAGTCATTGATAAATGGAGCCCCACAAACCAAATGTACATTAAAATACGTACAATTGAGACAATATGTGCCCAAGAAAGATGGATTGCGCGACCCGCTGACCCCTCCCAAAATTCACCCCATTCCGGCATAATAAATCACGAAGCATCCATACCGAGGACCCCGAGGTTATCGATGTTTGTGTGAAAAAAGCGGACATCGAACGACTGACTCGCCATTGCTATTTGGTACGCTAATCACGACCCGAAATCATTTTCCTTCAATAATGTCTCATCAAGTAATTATTCAATTAGCATCGTAATTGTTGAGGGAATAATTTGCATACTAAAGGGAAAGTTTTAGGTATTTTTATAATTACGATTTATTTTACTGATGGTATTGTGCGTGGCCGTAGTCAAAGATAATTTCTTTTGGTTTATGATATGCAGAATACGAGTATTATATTGTTGGACCTTTCATTTAATAATCGCATAAGTGCTGAAATGAGAATACGAATAGAGGCAATCCTTTTAGCGACTATTATGTAAAAAACTGAACTGCTCTTTGCAATATTGAGCATGCTTTTGTTAGCAGTCACTTTTCTATGGCAGTATAAAATACAAAATACGATGTTTAAAATTTAATTACAGGAATGTAGTTTGGCTGTGGCGTAATAAAAATTTGATACAATGAAGTACACGTTGCCTTTACCGAGCAGCATGGCCAAACAATACATGATGAATGTTGTAAAACAAACAGCGGGCAGTCAGTTTGTGTGCTCAATCAAGACATAACCTCGTTAGATAATAACTTGCGTGGTTTACTCACAGCTGGATACATGGAAGCTGGATTGCTGAACGAGAAATGGTCAACTTGTAGTTAAATTACTTTTGGAAACAAACAAAAATTTCAACTGGTGAAATTACTGCCACTTCAGAGAATATTCAAATAATTGAATTGTAAAATAGTAATTGGTTTGAAGTCTTCCAAGCGCCATAGCATGTCTAGGGCTTGGTAATTTGCGATAGAAAACGAAACCACCAAACATTTTATTGTAAATATAAATTACATTTTACTATCGAATTGTTTAATTAATAATTCGAAACGCAATATTGAATTTAATTTATATCCATTGGAAGAGCAAACAACTCATTTCTAACATCAGTATAATAAATCGAATTCAGCATCCACTCTATAATAAAACGACGTAATAAATAAAATGGTTTCAAACATTTTCAAACAAACGGCTTCAGTTGTCAGATGCAAATGTTCCACATTTTCCCGTCTACCCTCTTTAAAATATATGCCATGGCTAGATCCCGGCTCAGTGTATCTAGATGCCTTTCAATTACATTTCATGTTTTTTTTCCTCTTTCGAAGCGAGGCTCTGATAGCTTTGCCGCTGGAAAAGCTACGAGAAATACTTTCTTATTGAGTTAAATCCGTTCGTCGAATATCGATAAAAGTTCTGCACGTTTTATTTAGACGAATCTGGTAGAAAGAGCGTGTGTCTGTCATCAATTGGATAGCGTTGACTGGCCTACTTAAATTTAGTCTTATTTCACAGTACGCGTGGCTCTACTTCTGTGGGTCTTAAAGATCCCACCCCATCCAATCAAAGGGTCTGGGAGTCAAGCATTCATGTCAATTTTATGTACTTAAATAATATCGGTACTTTTTTCTCATACCTTCGTAAGGATAATCGTCAATGCAACATAACCTAAAGCTGATTACTTACATCCATTTATCTAGAAAACAATTACTAAGCCAGAACCGTAGGATAGTTATAGGGACAGTTACTATCGAGGAAAAATTATATGCAACACAATTTCTCTCAAGTCAGTTATTAATAACGCTAGTTGTTTGCATACCAGAAAACGCAAAAAAATCGTCCTCGGCACCAATATGATAGTTGGCCACAAATAATATCTACAGTATGTACTGGCGGATAATGGTTTCCAGACGGAAACACGTGTCTCACCGGTTCATGCAACGTGTTAGTGCTGTTGTACGCAGGTTATTGTGGAGCTTCCTATACGGTTAGACAATAAGGCTGGGCATAGCATCAGACCGTACAATCGCATCTTGCATACATTTTCTTCTAGTGAAGTACATAATATATTGTCATACAAATTCATTGTAGCTTCAACGTTTAAATCGTTCTGATTGCTTAGGTATTATTCGAAATGGCTTTATTACTTCAAAACACCTTGTAATTAATACTTATAGCGATAAAAACAATTGAAAAAACAATTTAAAAACCAGTAATTAATCGAAAACTATAATCAATAACACACGACTCTTAGATAATTCACCAATAAATTATATAAAATATTTTATAATTACTCAAGTGTTTTTTATTCACTTCACTCAACAAGATTGTATGAGTTAATTGTAAAGACAATTTATGTGTTGTCACAGGCGTCAAGAAACCTGCTTTGACGATTTTATTTTTAATTCGGCAAATGGATAGTGTTAGTCACTGCTTTCTAGACATGTATTTTTGAATGAAGTACTTATTACCGTTGCGTATTATTTTGCAAATATTATCTTTTGATGAAACATTATCTGTATGTCTATCAGCGAGAATAGATCTTAATACATGGTGCCCTAATTCAGGTCAGTGGGCGTATGAAAATATTTCCATATTCAGGCAATTCATCTGATAAACATTATCTTTCAAGGAAACGATAATTTCGAGGTTAAAGCATGATCCCTGATAACCCTAGTGTTGTCAGAGTCCTAACTTAAAATCCCATATACAAAAGGACTAAATTACAATTCACATCCAAAAGCGCAGTGTTGGTTTGCCCTCACCGCAAACACGACCAACTCAATGAAATATAAACACAGCAAACGTAATCGCTTCACATTAAAAAACTTCGTAAAACCGCAACGCGTCGAAACTTCACTCGGAAAATTTATTCACAAACTGTTCATTTCACGGTTTTTTTATTGTTGTTTTATTGTTTGCCAGTGTAACGTTCAACAACAATGTTCAGCCATTGTTGGCACAGTCGTTGCAGCGCTGAATGGTTGAAAAATTCCGCTTCAATCCCTTCAAAGGCACTCCAGCATCATCGGCTCTCGTGCCGCTGCCAAGAGCATGATTTAGCCGACTGTTGTGTAAGTTTGCTGTTTCAGAATGGACACTTATGTATTTTTCCTCATCGAAAGATTTTGAACTATTGTTCCTTAAACGCCGTGAAGGTCTAGCAGTTTATTTTTGTTCGTGGCTGGCTGGAGAGGCTTTTTCATTATGTCACCGCTGCATTCAAGAGACGTTTCGAATGCAGATTATGTGCTTCAGTTCTGAATGAATGGACGTCTTTTGGATAATTGAACGTTTTGGCAACGAACTGAAGCCACTGTTTTAATTCATAACAATGAATACTTGCTCGTAACATTTCATTCAGAACCGTTCCAGATGTTGACATGCTTTGGACAAAGATCATTGTGTCTTTCCCACAGGCACTGTATTATTTCATTAATTTGCATTCATTAATGAAAATAAAACAATAGTACTCATAAATATCAACCCATACAAATTGACCATAAGTCTTTGTCTTTTATTTAGGTTATTTTTTTCTTCAGTAATAAGATAGCAAGCCGAATAAGCGCGAATTTCGCCGCCGCCCTTAAACCCTACACCCTTCGCGAACCCCGAAATTTTCATTTTCCCCATAATCATAATATCGCATGCCGTAGACGAGTATCAAACTACAAAGGCATAATAGCTTTTAGTAGGTACTTTTCTTTTTTTGCGCTTTTACCAAAATGTATGCCTGTAGAATTTCTGGCCTTAATTTGATGGTAATGTAGAGTTATTTATTTCTGCGAGATATTTAACTCTTTATTAGGATAGTCAAAAAAAATATTAAAATTTCGTGTTATTATAAACCGTTATTCTGAACCGATAATATCTTAGTACTACTTTTAAGTGGCGGAAGATACCGCGGCTATTTAAAATTAAATTAACTAGGTTAACTTAAGCGCAGTGTAAAGACTACCATTTTCACCCATGCTGTGTCTCCGGCAAGCCAAGATCGATAGCAAGACGCATTTTGTTAACACCGAGCACTGAAGTTAAACAAGTTTCTGTGAATATCTTACTTCTTTAACCACAACGAAGTGAATCTTAAAGTAAAATGAATAGGAGTTGGAAATAAATTATTATCTACTTCCCTGCATAGTAATGCAGGACACAGTATAATTAATTAATGAGGTAATAATTTCGGATAAAAATACTTTTACAACTAGAGGCCACTTACAAACCACAACAGATTAAATTAAATATGACGTATTATTCCTTCTGTTTTAATTAATTCCAACAATAGGCGGCAAAAACGCCGGAAACCACCGAAATTCCACGAAATCTCTACGGAATATTTGATTGCGGGCTAAAGACAACTTGGAGATTCCCAGAAACTTGTCGAGCTTTAGTGCTCAGTGTAAATAAAACGCGTACTGACGATCCTGGCTTACCGGAATAGTAGATGCGGCTGTGAGGGCGCGAAAGTCTCTACCAGGTCTAATAGGAAACAAGCTATCAGTTTAGTCTCAAAATCGTCCATACAACATTTAGATTGCGAAATTATACCGCTTGAACCCGTGACCCCGCAGTGACGACAGTTCGTTATCAACTGCCGCATGTGAGACGTAAATAAACTAATATTACAACATGCGTCGTGCGACACTGACTCTACAAACTTTCGTTTAATTTTAGATGCGCGTGTTTGTACGCAACTGTATTATAGCGAAACTACAAGCGTCTCACCTGATAGAATAACTACCCACGTCCACAACAGATGTCTTACCGACCTCCGATAATGGATGAATAAATTGTGCCAAAATAGGGAAGAACGGTCGAAAATCGACGGTAGTGTCTTGAAAGTAGTATTATCTAATATAATCTCATATTTTTCATTTAAGTTTACATTTTGTTCCCTCTTTCATGACTTACTATTCACCTCGCCTTAAGGTTTAGTGGTATTATAAAGGCATTAAACTTTAGGTCAAAGATTTACTTACAATATGAAGCAATGTAATTTAGGTAAGAATACCTGTTACAAAGAGAATATCTTAGGTAAGCCCGCCCAAATCTTTGTTCTTGAAGGAGTAAAAATTCTACTTTTACTTTCTTACATTCAATAGAGATGGATGGATGATGCAACAATATTTTTACCATTGATTATGATTTGTATATTATTCAGGATTAAATATGCATTAAATGCAGATTAGGTAAATGTTTGCTTACGTGACAAATCAATACAAATCAAACCTAAGAGTAATTATAGCTGATTAAGTATGCAGTTTTTGATAAGGCTGTCACTATCTATAATACTTTTGTATGTGTTTTTTATTATTGATCAGTTCATAAATCTAACAATTTGTTAAAGTTAAACTATTGTTTATGCAATCTCTATCCGTGTATAACACTTTCAAATAAAATAATTGAAGTTTCGACAAGATGCTACAAACAATTGTGCAATCAAGTAAATTGCGTGTGCATTTGTTAAATTGTCAAAACAAATCTTTATACTTCAATACAAATTCTCTGATATAATCTTATAAAAATAAACATTACGACCGCGTTGAAATCGTCTAATTTCACGCGCTAGTTTTAAAATATAATTATAAATTGATGCCAATAAACCAGCACGGATTGAGGTCGTCGGCGTGTTGATAACGCCATGACACGTGCACTTATCGCCTGCGTTTTATCCAGTTTTTGCTGTCGAACCGGACTGAAGAGCCAAGAGCCAATAGAATGACCGCGTGCGGCCGGCCTGTGAACGCTTCATTTGCGTATTGATCGGACTTATGGTAATTAGCTTGACGGTTTGCGGGCGATACTGGCAATTTAAGCTGGCTGCTATTTCTATCTAATCTATACGATGGCAATTTACCGAATGTAATTGTGACGTCGATGCCTATTGTATCGATCGTTCACGAATAGACAAGCAGGCGGCAAAAATATGAAAGGAAATGTAACAGGGACGAAATAATGAAAGATTGGAAGATTATAGCTATATTAATTTAGTACAATATTGTTTCCTTCTAGGGAAAACATCCTCTTTTATGGAACCTTCGATTAGAGTTCTTAGATGCATTGCTATCACAGCAAAATCAGATGTCCATAGCATAAAAGTTGCGTCATACAATTATTGTTGTGTCATGAATTACAGTAAATCAACTCAAATACGGTTAAAACGTAGATACACTGACCTGAGACTTCCAACAAAAGGCTTAAATATAGGTTTTGCAATACCTTCACTTCATACCCCCAATAGGTAGGTCAGAAGGGTGCTTATCTCTTCGTACAATAAGTAAAAAATGGAAGGTGGTTTGTAGGCGCGAGGCGTCCTCCAGCCATATTGTTTAGACATTATATTGATTTTGCGAGGAGCCGACAATTATCCGTGACGCAACTGGGCCAAAATCGTATTTATCTCAACACAAAACGTTCAACGTGTAATTTCCAACGTAACTGCCTTTTACGTTACGGGTCAAGTTTTGCAACGGTCGTACCCTTTATTGTGCCATAGAGAGCACTCCGTAGCTTCAATGTTTATTGTCAAGCAACTTGCGAGCGTGCGGGCGGCTTTAAACTGTTATTAGCTCATCATACTTTAGTAATTTAAAATTAGTTCGAAAAATGTTGTGGCTTTATTAATACTATTCAAAAGATTTATAAATAAGTGCATATGATTCTTCGAGTTCTATTAAAGCTCTCCTATTTAAAACAGACTATGAAGCTGAGTTAGCCGTCCCGTCTGGCGAATCGTTTCCAATTCAATTAAAAGGCTGTCGACGAGTGTTTTCGTTTGTCTACAATCAAATTAGATAAATTAATAGTCCGTTTCAGCGCGGAGATAAGCGCGATTGGGCTGTTGTGCCGACGTGCAGATAAAACGCTCGCCGCAATGAACGCTAATTGAAGAAGCTGAAACGACAGCATTTTGCCCAACAACTGCGTTTAAAAATTGACCATTTAAGCGGTGTTTCGTTTTGTAATGTGGGCGAATGTGTGCAGCCCCAGCGAAAAATTACATCATTTATGACTGCTGAAGTGTAGCAATATTGTTCAAATACATCGCATTTCCAAGTTTGTCATCACCGTTTCCTACAACATAATCATCAAATTGGTTATCTACTGATAGCACATTAGACTATAATTCGTGTGCGATAACATTCTACATAGATATAAAATATACGACAACATATAAAATATACAACGAAGAATGAATAAGAGTTACTTTCGCTCTCGGAGATTCCTTCAAAACGGTTGCCTCACCGCAACTAGGCAAAAAACGAAAGTGCGCGGCTCGTACGCGGGCCGCGTTGTGCATGCAAATAGCCTCAGCAAACAAACATATCTGTCATTGTACACCTTTATATTATAGGCCCTTCGAGAAACCCTCCGTGCTTTGTCTCCGTGCCTGCGTAATGAATTCCGGAGGGTATCTTGCTTCTATTGCCTCCCTTTTTCCTTGTTCATAAACATTTATTTGTAGTCTTTGTTGAGCTGCGGGAAAGGGGGCTGAGAATGATATATCTAGAAGACTGGTCGGATAAGGGGAGGTTTTAATCTGTTTTAAACAAACCAGTGAGGCCGTTTCAATCTATTAACAAGACGCTGGTTTATTAAAACATACCTATACAAGACAAAAATAGATAAGATTTTTTAATAACTGTCACGACTGCCGGATTTCAAATTGAAAAAAAGCAAGTCAGTTTTACATTATCATAGACCCATTTCTTCATTAGGAAAATAATTGTTATGCCTCCCTTCTCTACATTTTCTTTTCTCTTTCAATTTAATGACATTTTCTGAGACGTGGGTCGGAAAAAGGACGTGGCAATCCAGTGACTTGGAAATCTTATATTTTAGGCAGAAAATTCTGTTAAATTAATGAATTATTTAAAAAGATAACCGGTACAATAGACCGCCAAAATCGACGTTTTGTATACATTAGATATATTTTGCAATCATTTACAATTCATTTGACCACAGACGATTCAAAATGTCGGGGTTATAATTAGAATAACACATGACCCTAATGACACGGCCACTGGAATTAAAAAAATATGCTTATAACATTTTAGACTCTATATCATAGCTTAAAAGTTCTTATTAGAATATCAAAATCATAATGACATCTACTATATTTATTGTTGCGACAGAAAACGTGCGAACTTTGAGCTTCGAATTTCTTTATTACCTTATTAGACAACTTTCTTTTTACATTCTATGAAATTGTCTTTATGGCTTGTTTCATAATAATATTATAAAATCAGAAATTCTAAAATCAGCGATTATTTAAATTATCTTAAATTCTAAATTACGACCTTGGTATTAGGTAGCCAATGACAGATGACCCTTCGTAAGATTATTTAATATTATTTCGTATTTTATGTTCTATAATTGAACTTAACAAGATTTTACATATTAGTCTATTAGTAATTAGTATATTTTACATATTAGTCTATTAGTATATTATATCAATTATCGTTTTGTCATTTACTCGTCATTACACGACAGCACCTACCACTGCATTAGTCTTAATAGTTTTCAAAAAGAACCGATCTTAATATTAGCACCTGCTTTGACATTATAAATCTATTTCTTCTTGAATCGTTTCAATATCCAAACCGAGGAATTATTCCTATATTAATCAGATATTTTTGGCGTACATCAAATGCTCCACACAATAAACACCACAAAAGCTCAATAATTTCCATAATCTCAATAAGACCACTCAAACACTCTTAAAACTGAAAAGCACCTAAATAATTTATTCAATAGTAGTGTGAACCAGAAGAATTCAAGTAGCAATAAGATCGCTTATTTTTAGGTCATGCGGAACTCTGCGGCACGCGCTCCGCATGCGTACGACCCCGTCATTGTTCCCTGTACATTCAGCCACGTGGTTTATACAACGCCCCTCATAACTATTGGGAATAAAAGAGCAACTACGATAATGCAGATATTGTTTGAAATAAGGAATTTTTAAGCATTATAGACAGTAAAACAGGAACTTTCTGAAAAGGCTGATGAGATAGGTTCGTTCGTTTTTGTAAGGAAAATCTTTCTCTAACATAATAACAGAATGTCCCTGACCCTAAGAAATGTAGGATATGTGAAGGAACAAAAAAAAATCACAGAGTTAAAAAAATAAGAATAAGAAAAGTTTGTGACACATTAATGTTAAGGACAATCTACAAAACTGAAAGTTCTGGAGTCATCAGAAACTGACGCACGTTCGTTGATTGTAGACACTCATGCCAAGCAAAACAATTTTCAGAATGAGAAAAAGTTAAATTCAACGACAAAAACACTGGCCTTTGGACAGTATTTTTTTCCAATGTACTATTTCTTGGTAATTTGCTGAGTAACGTTAAAAAATCAGTTGATTCCGTAATGAACGCGAGTAGGTGTTCGTGGAACGATTGTAATGCATCGCGGCGACGATTGCGCGACGCCCATTGTGACAAATGCATTTCAAATGACCATCGATTATTTATTACTGATATGGAATGATCACGTTTCCACCTACCTAACGTACTAATGCCACTCACTATTCGATAATAAACTCAATTTCTAGACGTGCAAAGTTCAATTTGGATTGAGAACGTGTGGTGACGAAATCTATTACTAAAAACAATTTTATATATTTTCTGATGGCGCACGGATATCGCGAATGCTATTTCATGCAAATTGCGATATTGTTTTATGCACTTTACGAAAAAATGTTATTAACATAAAGATAAAATAAAATAAATAAAGATTACGCAACTCAGTTTTATTGTTGTCTTAGTTTTGACAACATCGGCTTTCATAAAAAAGTCTCGATTCTTCTCGAGTCCACTTCAAATAACGTTTTCTCAAATTTTAACGAGCTACGAGCACTTCAATCGAATTTTGAAACACATCAATTAATTTTAACAGCTGAAATCGATTAAAAACACATAAATGTGTGGAGTTATTACAAAACTTTATAAATAGACTGTTATCTATTGCATCGAATGTGACATTAAACCTTTTTACGACATCCTCCTTCAGCGTAGTAAAGTTTACTTTATTGTTTTTGTGTTATTGCTAAACGACAAGGCACGTTGAATACAAAGCACAGTAATATTGAAATGACAACGAGTGTTTTGTATAGAAAAGATGTTAATAAAAAATTATAAAACAGAGCTGGGTTTTGTAGCTAACATTGTACATTCATATAAAGTTTTGACCTAAATTATGAAACTGAATTACATAATAATAAAAGCATGAAATTAACAAACAAATTTATTTTATACGAAAATAAATTGTATTTGACATTCAAGATAAATTATATTATTTAATTTATCTGATGCATATCATATGCATAACTCTTTTATTGCGGCGCTTATTTTTATCATTTTTTCTTTATGTATACGTGACTTATTAACATTTTGTATTTCACAAACCACTGAATGATTAATGTTTATAACAAAACCGTAATTGTTAGTTTTAATAAGAACACTACAAATAGTTATGAAATGCAGCAGTATTTGAACCAAATTATAAGAAAACTTGTAATAAAAGTCTGGAGGTCGAAAACGCTACTGAAGGACGTAACAATAATAAATAGGTAAAATATGTAATCTTTTCGCGCCACCAAATATCCTTCCGAAAAAGAACGGATATTCATTGTTTCCATACAAAAAGCTAATGATAATCCTAAGGCCAACTCAAAAAATACATCCGCCTGCTCTCTTTAATAGATATAACCTTATCAATGTAACCTAACGCCCAGGCTTCAAACTAACAATATTCTTTTTTACCTTTAGAGTAAAAAAGAATGGTTGTGCCCCATGGCGGCACATATACATAGTAACATAGTTGTTTTGCAATATTATTCCCTTATCAATGTGATTCTAATAGAATGATAACGCTATCGTGTGGCAGTTATCAACATAAACGGCATTTATTATACAATCTTTTATTTTATCAGCATTAGGAAGTTGTAAATGAGGTTGTTATAGCATTCTGATGTTTTAATAATGAATTATCACAAGAATTATTTTATTGGAAACCAAAATTATTGGCAAATATTGGAACGAAGTTCCTTATTTATATAAATATAGGCCACATTCATTTAGATTTTTTGATGGACAGAAGATAAAGGGTGAGCTTGGTAATAAAAAAAAATGTGTGTGTGTATTAGTGTACACACGTAAGAAGTGAAACTTCTTTATGACATCATTTTTCGAAAAATGATCTACTATTTACAAATTTACAGAATTGGTAAAATAAAGCTAAATTAAATAAAGTTTAAGCAAAAGGCTTTTATTATCATAGACAAGGATACAAATAATACAATTATTTCACCTTATTGCTACTTAGATTATGATAGCTTTTCATTAATTATAATAGAATTATTACTATTATTTTGTTATCGTTATACTTTCAAATATGAAGCTATAAATAAATAAATATGGCGCGTATTGGAAAAATGTGACTTAGAAATAAAGATGGCGCGTAACACAAAAACGTTACAATTTTTTGACATTGCTATAAAATTTCTCCCATACGTCGATAAAGAAGTTTCACTTCAAAAAGATGGCGCGTAACGGAAGAATGTGACGCGTAACGAAAAAATGTTACACTAATTTTTTTTCCAACCCCGATAAAGAAGTTTCACTTCAAAAATACGTGTATAAAATAATCCATATAAAAGCATGTTTAAATAATACTTTTGATTAAACTCTATTCCACCATTTTCAACAGCCTACTTAATATTTAGCGTCCACGTCGCGATCGTATCGTATACACGCAGCTATTAAAAGGAGAACCCGGGTGTTTTGCAAATATAATGAACAATATACGGATCCCATATCGTGGATATTAGTTAGTATAAGAGAACTTTCGGGCAAATATTTGTAAACAAACATTTAAATCTGTAGCCTCTCTATTCAGACAACTTCAATGTTATCCATGACATTTAGGTAATACCCCTGTTACGTCACCATTACGAATGATCAGGAAACCATCGCGCTACCAATAGTAAATAATATTCGCGATCGTTATACTGCGTTTCAACAGTAAAATAAAAGAATATAGGCGTTTATCTGTGTCTGAGAATGTCATTTTATTGGAATATGATCTTTAAATTTTTATTCTGAATGATATTTTTTGTTATCGTGTCACGTGAAAATTAGTTGATGCTTCCAAGAATTTTAATAATAATTTTACAATAAATGCACTTTATAATATCCTATATTTTTATTAAAATATCAGACCTGAAATTTCATTTTTGGCAGAGGAAGCTAACTAAAAATAAACTTTTGATTACAAAGGTTGTGCAGTAAACATTAAAAAACAAATATTTGATCATCTCTACCTGTAATGATTCGTCTAACTTCAAACTGTAATCGCACCATCCTACTTACCTACATAGTACATTACGAGCGGAAAACTACTTTGTCGATTTCAATGTCAACAATCATTGAAGATTCTCACAAACAAAACACGCACACATGCACAGCGCACATATTACGTATTCAATATACAATTTATTTCGCACGAGCAGTTAATTTTCCACCTGCTCGACACAGTGTCTCCGATAAACGAGTTCTATTCATATTTATCATGTGTTTCGAGGACGTAACTGGCACAATGCGACACTGTTTATTCCGTGCACAAGTGTGGAGACATCGCGAGTCCTAATGTATTCCGAAGCGGTTGTAATTATCACCTGAGATCATGTTTAGTTATGTTCTATAGGCTATACTAATACAAGGGAGGAAAATGTTCTTGCGTTGTTATGAATATAAAGGGAAATTGTTGTTTTTGTTCCGGCTTAGGGATGTATTCTCATTTTAGCTTTATTGTAAATAATATCAAGTAGGCACTGCTGCTAATGAGTAAATGTAATCCATTTAAAAATGTTGAGAATGTGTTAATCTTCTCCGTTTTATTTTCACAGAAACATAACCTTTCGTATCATGCATCAGCTTATGAATCTCAGGAATGAATATTGAAGGCTGCACAGATCATATTTTTTGAAAATCCTTCGCGCAGTCTATAACATTATGATCTATCTTCAATAAGTACTGTACTATTTTGCCATTCAAAAATGTACGCCAGTCTTAAATTATTTTTCGGTTATTCTCTGATCCAGAAAATTCGACGTTAATAAAATATAACTCGTCTTTATATAATTTCTTCTACAGAATCACATATTATATGGGTGATATGTCAACGTTCAAACTTGTACAGTTATCGGCTATGCTAATAAGCTTGTGATATATGCTGTGGAAATTCTTCACCTATTTTTATACATTTCAATCGAGCTTCGGATTCTTGGTACTATTAAGATTTTTTTGTCTTTATGTGAAGTGTTTTTATGTGAATATAATATATTGGAGTTTGATGAATAAGATCAACTAAAGATGGAAAAGATTGGGCATAGAATTCAAGGGATAAAAAAATTAAAATGAAATATTCAATTTATGGGCTTTGCAATTATCTTTTTAGAGTCTAGAACGATTTTAACAAAAGAAAAACCACAAAAAGCAACAATTCCCATTTACCGGTGATTATCAAAATTATCCATTTATCATATTCCGAAGTATTTTTATGGTATCATTTAAAACTGGTTTCATAATTGATGTCAAATAATTAGCGGACATTCAGACGACACTTGAAGTTGTAGCTGCCATGGCGACAATTTGTAAACCCGCCTCAGCTACCGGTTTTTGTGCATTCCACACAATTCGGGGCTTCCTAAGAAACAACGACTTTTTGAGGAAAGAAATATTACATCACGTAATATTACGTATGTGGTAACTGGTGACGAAACTGTCCAGATATAATTAAAGGAAAAAGGACTATACCGGCCTCTGTTGGTCTACTGAACTCCTGTAATCTTGGATCGAAAGTGCCATGCATTTTTATCACACTGAGAACGCAGGCCATCCACTAAACAGTTTTTGGGAATATCTTAACTTGTCCTTAACCCTAATTCATCAACGAGTAAAATGAATAGGAGTTAGTAATACATTATTGTACACTGCTCTTCTTACTAAACTGCATTAGATAGTATAAAATTAAATGGTCTTAGTATTTACACAATTCCTACAACTTTCAAAACGGACTAGATCTTTCTCCAAGACTAATCCAGTGTAGATTCACGTATATCGCTATTCTAGCAAGCCTAAAATTACTCCTCTTAGCTTTAGTTGGATTAATCTTTAGCCACAGCCCTGCATCAGGCATGAAACAAAAAGCGCATATCAATAGACGCTACGTTGTGAAAATCACCTCATTATCGCGTCCATTACTTCGCTTTCCAGGGCAGCACATTTCCTCCGTGTAATGAGGATATAAACGCGCGGGCCCGTGCCAATCTTCCCGCAGCCGGTTTACTGTAGCGGTATTCGCAGGTTACTTTTGTTAAGATACGATCATTGTATGCACGAAGCCTGTTTAAATGTTTGGGACGGCTTCCGTGGGTTCTGATTCCCGATGTGTTTGTGCAATTCTACGGTTGGATTTCATTATCTAAGTTGGTGTGTTTAGAGTTTAGGAGTCGTCGTAGTTACTGGTACTTACAATACAAAAGACGGGGTACATCAATTGGAATAAGTTTTAAGTATTGTATGGTATTTTTATGATTAAAAAAAACAACGAAATTACTGTTTATGTATGTTTTGTGTTAAACAAACTCTTCGATGCATGTTTTCTAAACTGAAGCCCAAATATAATAATAACAGTAAAACCCACACGAGTCCGCTTACACAACAAACACTCAAAACCTCACAGCATCACGACTTGACAAAATTAATTGCTTCCAAATAGCCTTGAGAAAACCTATCCGACAACGTAATCTCAACTCTGGCTTCTTAGAGTTAGAGTTTACTATCGTTCGCAGCACAAGTGCATGATTCAGGCCGGCAATGACCTTGCTGTGTCTATCTAAGCAGACCTTCACATAGTTATTTCGTGTTAAAAAGTCAACTTGTTTATACATTCAATCGGCTAAGTTGTAGTTGAAAGTTGAAGTTGCGCGCTGCGTCAAACAGCGACCGGTAAATGGCGCATCGATTCCGCAGCGTCCTTCGCTTTCCTACACGTGCTTTATGCCTTGATGAAATTTTAAAATTAGTAAAATGCGGTAGAATTCTCTTCAATAGCGTAAAGAAGAGTTTAAAAGTAAAACAAACATTTTGGAGTATTGCTTCCTATTATAATATTTATATGTACATACTTTTCAATTTAGTTTCATATTTTTCGTTCCTACGTTTGTAAATGTGTGAAATGATGGATGGCTTTTGTCCTCAGACACATAATTAAGTGTTTGCACTTAAATCCGTTTTCGGAATCTGTTTAATTTAACTCCGCAAGTACGTCGGAAGTGAATTAATTACATCGCCCCGGGAACGAGTCCTGGGACCGCTAAATTCCGACAAATTAATTAATTTCTCGCAATAGTTTATTATTTAGGTTAACCAAACAATTGAATGACCTTAACAACCCATACACGCCTCGCCAAATAAGACGCACACGTGCTCACGCTCAATCGTTAACGAACATCGATACTAGTAAACCTGACCAACTTTCATTATTATGACAATATTGACATTTGATAATCGCCTTCGAAACGACACATTTACAACACACGAACATTACCGAATGGATAAAGGATACAAGTCTAGTTTTTGGATGTCGCAACACCTATTGACCCGGCCACACGTGGCGTCGGAAAACATGGTGTAGTGCCAAACTAATTACTCGTGGTGATGATGCAAAATAAAATGTTAATACCGATTGTTAGTCTCTCTGGAAATAAAAGTGAAGCGTAAAAGCCATAGTATTCGAAGAGACTGAGCTAAGATAGGATGGTTTGTACATGGTGGACATCGACGATGGGCCAAGCCGGTGAGTGTGCTACGGCGTACGACATCGAGGCGATGCGCGATGGACGACTGTGCGCGATGAACGATCACGATGCGACACCTGCGCCGCGCGCTACCGCCCTGCTGATGCGCCGTGCGCGCCCAACACCAGCGCGCGCTTTTGTTTCATAATTAGAGTCATCGAAATCTTTATGTACCACTTTTTTAATTCTTTTCATTTGACAAAGAAACCGATATACGTACAGCCTTGATTTTTTTACGGTGTACAATATCTTTTCTGATATGAATCTTATTAGAACAGCAAATAATATTTTATTTATTGTAAGGCATCGATAATCGATTGGAATTTTATACGAAATGAATTGGAAGTAAATAAATACTTTAAAAATTCATGTATGACGTAAACAGGTCTCGACTCCTCTACTGGTAGAGTTTTTACGAGCCGAAACGTTATCGTAAACAGTTAGCAAACGATGTGTGTTCAGTAGTAGAGTCAACTGTTTAATTAGTAATCTTATTTCTTATCCGACAACCCTAATTATTATTATCTCAAACGTTAATGAAACAAACTTTGATAATGAGCGTGGCCAATAAAAATAAGCACGCAAATTCGATTGAACGAACTGTTTGAATAAGCTGACGCTACGTCACACTGACGAGCTGGTGAAGTGCTGGTGAAGTGCGAGTGATGAGCCTCGAGACTCATCACCATCACCGCACAGCGACATCAGCAGGGGTGATGGGAGCGGCGAGTGCGCGCGGAGGCATGCGCGCTTCACAACCACAAAGCCGATGGTATCAGATGCGTTGACATTCGACTCACCGAAATGAGACGCTAGAGAGCCATGGCCGTTGGCCAGAGGCAACGCGGTCACCAAGTCTTGCACTAAAAAACAACCACGAGTTTTTAACATTGCATAAAACACAAGTGTGGCGCTACCGCCGTCGCCGCAGCGCCGTGCCGCGCCGCCGCTTATCAGCGCGATAACACTTTAATTCCACCGACTTATCTGCCCGCTTAATGCAATAAAGTTACGGAGAGGCGCTCGGTGTTGGTGGTGCGGCGTGCGGCGCCCAGGGCGGCTAGGAGCGGCTAGCAGGCGAGGCGGCCGGGCACGGCGCGCCGCGACCTTCCTATCGACCGATATAGGTCAGCAGATAGCGGGAGTGGATAACATCTCGCGGCCGGCGGTCCAGCGGCCCCCGCCGCCGCTCTGTGTCAATGTTATTGCATTGCCAAGTACGCAATCATGTGAATGCGCGCCCGCCCGCGGTAACGTATACATACAGTGCTGCAGCGCGCCACTCACCCGAGCTGAAGTGCGATCTCTTCACGTCGCCGTTCTCTGAGTCTCCGTCCAGGGGTCGTTTTCTGGAGTCCGTGATCTCCGGACTGGGGCAAGTATCCATTCCTGTGTCAGCGGCCATGTTGAATTTCAGGGCAAAACTTTAAACTTGTCTAGCATAATTCCCATTACGTAATTGCTTCAGAATGCGTTTTTTGTTGCGGCACTTTGCATTATTAAAACGATATACGACACACTAAACACTTAAACAACTAAAATGAGGGGAATTTAAGTTTTGAATGGTCTAATTACTAAAATAAGGAGAGAAGTGACACTATGGTTGTTACGTCTAAACGTTTTGTGAACGTTTGTCGATACTGCGGCTGTTTGTTGCGCATAGCCAATGTGAACATAGCCGCGAATGTCACTTTGCTGTGTTGGTGCACCTGCGTTTTGACACATACCAGCTGATTACTGTAGTGACGTGCCGTTGTGCTATTCCGATAATCGATACTGTTCGTGCTGAACCTATGTTATATTAAATAGAAAAAAAGTAATAAAAACTCAGAGGAAAACCAAAGAGTACTTGTAATTAAAAAAACGTTTTCTATAAGAATACATACATAATCATCACGCCTGTATCCCATAGGGGTAGGCAGAGACTATGGATCGCCACTTTGCTCGATCCTGACATACAACTTTCGCTTCATCCACTTTCATTATTCTCTTCATGCATTCTCGTCGGTTCAGGGTACTTTTGACCTGACCCTTCTTGAGGGTATCACCGATTTGGATGGTGTAGGTTCGATGAGGTCGACCCCTACCGACTCTTCCATCCACACTCCCCTTGTATATTTGCTTAGTTATTCTCCTTTCATCCATCCTCTCTACATGACCAAACCATTTTCTATAAGAAAATTCGCATATTCATAATTTGTATTTTGTTCGATTAAATAGTCCACGAAATTACAAAAAAAAAGATACTGTAATAGCATATAATAAATAAATTCTATACAATAGCTGATTTTATGAATAATTCAAAATTTTAAAACGCCTTGTTCGATTAATAAATCGATTTCGCGGTATGACTGTGCCACTTCACTATTGACATAATGCGCCAAGGTCGTTGCACAACCAATCAGCGTTCGTGGCTTAGTTCAGTCGTATCTGCGCGGTATTTTAGCGGGAGCTTTAAAACTGACACATAAAAATATGCACAGCGGTCACAAAGTAAATAAATATTTGGACTATAAAATGGATTAAAATTTGTTACCTACCTTTGGAATTGAAAAAAAAAAAATTCAGCTAGATATTTCCCCCAATTAAGTCGTAGTAAGCCTGAAACGAATTGTCACCATAAAGTCTTTGTTTACGATTTTGAATATGGCGCTTCTATGTTATAGGTCGTAGGAAATAGGTAGCTAGGCAAATCTAGGTCAAGGACTAACGCAACGTTTCTGTCTTGCTCGCACAATCTTATAGAGCAAATGAAAAAATAGGTCATAGTGGGAAAAGTAAAACTTTTTAGCGTAAAATGTAATACCTAGGTATTTACTAAATAACTGTTTGTATGAATTTCGATACTCATATAAGTGAGTGTATATCGACGAATGTTTATTATTTAGAACTACCTAGTATTATTGTACTGCAGTGGTTTTTGAAATCATTATACAGCGACATCTGTTACACAAAAAGAAAACTATTTATATCTATAAATACAAGATTTGTAATTATTATTTTTAGATGGATATGTACCTACAAGTAAATTATTTCAAATTACCACAATACTTACTATGTAGTTAGCAAATAGAACTTTACTTACTGAGAAACTTCTATAACAACCATAAACTTTGTCTTGTAACAACTCTATCTCAACTGCATGGGATAAAATCTTACATTCAAGAAAGTACAGATAGTTTAATGTAGGAGTTTTACTTTATCACTTTCTTATATAAATAAACTTAATATGAGCATTTCCTTTGCGAAAAATCTGTTCATACTTATCTTTTTCTTATAAACAGAAAATATACGTAGTTACTATTACTTGAACGGTATGACGATTATAAAGAAGGCACATACGATTTTTCTAACCAAATCTAGGTCTTTTCTACGCTGTATTCCTGGTTACATCACACTACCGCAACGGTATTACGAAGTTTATTCGATAAAAGAGTTAAAATTGCGGCTTTACATGGGAAACGGTTGGTCGACCTCCCAGGGCGCTAGGAATAAAGAGGTCTGCCACAAGCCTTAGGTTTTTGTCATGTTTTTAAGTGGTATGACAAAAAGGGGCATCGTGGAAAGGTCGCAGGGGCTGGTACTGTTAAAACCAGCACTAGAGTCCTCCAAATACCTCTGTTATGTATCATCAAATATTATAAAGGATTACGCCATAAAAATTAAAAATAGGTACCTATTATTCTTAAGGCGCAATATAAATAATTACGCAATTCACATTACATATTTGTACACTGAGTTACATTTGATTCGAACATGTAGTTTCTTCTTAAAGCTGACCATTTCATTCTCACTGGACTGCACCTAAATCAGGTGCAATTATTTGTCCAGTTAACATAAAATACTGGGCGGTATAGCAGACGTTCTGCGATGATCTCACCGTGTTATCTCATCATTAAAATAGACTGCATTTGTATTATTCATATGGCACTTGTTTTACAAGGATGTGTAAATGTGTTTTGTTTATATTATTTATCAGTTCGTACCGCTAGCTCTGGCTTTTAATGAACGTACTCGATGTTTATTTAATATTTTGTGCCTGCTTTTATCTCGACGAGTTTATGTAATATTTACGCCCTTGTTCATTGACGATGTTTTCATATAATGTGATATAATACTTTTGGTTAATACTTTACTTCATTATTTTAATCGTTAAACTCATAATCCTGACCTTCAAATTCAGATGTACCGTAGGCTATGAGTCCCTCCCTGGAGTTTAGAACAAAGACAATGTTCTTGCTTACAAGACCTTTCCTCCTTAGAGAAAATTTGTAAGATGTTATTTGCATGGATTACGAAAACCTGCTATTTCCTTCTTGGAATTTAAATAACGCATGCAAAACTAAGTATCATTCTCGTGTTATATTCCATTTTTGTTTATGGCTTACCTTCTCAAGCCATATAATTTTATTTTAAATAGGTACGATTAAAATATTATGTATATTATTTCACGTGACTTGTCAAGACTTGTTTTATTTTAAAGTCAAAACCTTGTTTATTTAGACGATGTAGGTACTATATTAGATAAAGCAGGATAAATAAAACACAATTGTATTACAAAACTAGCATTTATGGAGAACTGATTCAGTACAAAATTCAGCTCGACGGGACACTTGGCCGGCTCAGCTGCAATTGTTTTGTAATGTAGTAATAAAATATGCCTTACGATTTCTAAATTATATTTATTGCTAAGTGTTTTAGTATCTATCGATTTACCTGAGTCTTGAAGTGGACCTACAACTTACAACAGACAGTATGGAATAGGTTCTCTGTATTCCAAAATATTGTGTCTATATCCCAAAGGAAGTCGTTTTTTTTTGTCAACACAATTTTATCTTAGAAATTAACACAGTAAATTGGGTCATTATGCCGCCTAAATTTTGTGACAATTAATAAATAAACAGATAATAATTTTAGACAGCTTTCATCGCGCAGTTGGTTAAGAGTTTAGACTACAGCTGAGAAACAAGAGGCCGCGGGTTCGATTCCCGCACCGAGACAAATTTTTGTGTGAACCACAAGTATTTTCTCTATTTTCTGTAAGTCCTGATTTAGTTTTCCCTTTTCTATGTTATAAATTAACTGAATGTAGTTTTACCCTAAGAGTTGAGACCTTCAGAGCAAATTATAATTGTATTTTTGTTTTACATATAAAAGATTAAAAATAATTTTCCGTTGAACATTAGTTTGGCAATCGTAAGGCATACTTTATGAATATATTTAACAAATCCAATTGAAATAACGTTACAGGTTACAGGAAAATTATTTTTCAGGAATATGAAATGCTAAAAAAATTAAAATAAACATTTAAGATCTACATAAAGCTTTTAAATTAAAAGCATTTATTTGATTATTGACTAAAAGCATGGATTCCGAACAAATGAGGGCGATATCCTAACCATTTTAACAATGAACTTAAATTGCAAATTGACTTCAAATACCTTTTGTACAAAATCTAATTGTGTGAGAGTGACTTATGCATAAGCACAGGGCAGGTAAACTTACATACATAAACATCACGACCCTTTCCCGGAAGGGGTGGGCAGAGGTGTTACCAGCCACCAGGACGCTCACGTTTCGCCTTGTGTCCCTCGCACCATGTGATAAAGGGCGAGCCTATCGCGTTATCGGGCACAAATTCCTGATTCTGGGCTGATAATGAAGAGAAAAATCCAATATCACTTTCCCTGACCCGGGATTCGAACCCGAAACCTTAGCGTTGTAATCGTACTGTAAATGCACCACTGAGGCAGCAAACTTACGACGATAAAAATCTAATGCGTAATTTAGATTAAAATCACAATCATTTTCCCGGCATTTTTTAAAATAGTATAAGCAAATTGCTCACCTGGATACATGTACTAATCACGGACCATTATCCAATGTTAAAACAGATTGTATCGAGAATTTTTTAATTTTTTAACCTGCACTAGTACTTGAACAGAGTTGACATCAAATGCGCTTCTTCAAGTGGGTAGTTACGAAATTTCTTTCTATAATATGTCAACTTTAATATACCCTAATTAATCAACATTAATTAATTTTACTGTAGTAGAAATTTTCATGCGCATTTTACAAAATCGACATCACAACTTTTGTGTATTCCAAATACTTATTAAAACTGATAAGCATTAGCTAATCCTAAATTGTAATTTGTGAATATATCTTCGTTTTGGACATTTGAACTCATCTTTATATTTTGCACACATCAGACTAAAAATAAACTAATTATTGCCAAAATTTAATTTAGGGGTATATAGATAGCCATTGTCAGGAGAAACAATGTCTCTATACCCATAGCACACTGATTTCACGCAATCATGCTACTAAAGCAGAAAACTTAAATGTAAGTAAATAAAAATCACAATGTAAAAGCATAGCTCTTCCATATGTTAATGTATATTTATATATTTACATTAAAACATAATATATTTTATAAGTAAACACTGCAGGTTCGCATCCGTGACTATCACTTACAATTTTAAATCAACATTTCTGTTTGATTTGAATGCATGTTCTAGGATTCATGTTAAGTTTACAAAAAAGTTTAATAGCAATAATAAAAGGTTACATGAGTTCAGTGATATAGATATAAATATATAGACATATATCTCCCATTCAACATATTAAAATGTCCCTTTAAACATTTATATATTTATATCAATTTATTTCACAATTGGATATAAAATCCCGATGGAGTTCACAATTTAGTTTTCACTTTTCGAGGGTAACATCAGATGAGTGCACTAGTGTGACGCGAGGCTATCGCGCGGGCGGTGCGGCGGCGGCGGCGGGCACGAGGTGGTAGGTGAGCCACCACGACAGCAGCGGCTGCGTGAGCGCCACGAACAGCAGGAAGTACACGCGGCGCTTGGTGCCGGCGGCCGGGGCCCACGACTCCGCGTAGGGGCCGGCGGGGTAGCCGTACGAGGGCTGCTCGCCCGCCTGCGAGCCGGACAGCAGCTGCAGCCGCAGGGTCTTCACCTGGAACAAGCGTTTTTATTTTTCAATTGACTTCATATTTACACTTTCAAATAAAACATTTTTTTTTAAGGATTTGGTTTCATTCTACACTTTTCTTTTTAACATTTCAAATTTTCCAGCTTTCATGGTCTGTAAAAAAATGTTTTTATTTTAAATGAAAATGATGAGATAACCAGCGCGTGATGGTAAGCACACCTGTCACGAACGAGACTAACTTAAAAAGAGTATATGATTATTGGGTGTTTTTTTTATAGTATGTTATTAAAATGTACTAAAGTAGAATATGCTAAAATGGCTCATAAATTACATTCAAAATAATAATAATTAAACCTTACCAAGAAATAAGACAGCGCAAAGCTGCTATACACCAGACTGCAATAATACCCCGTCTTTCCAAACAGGAGGCCAGCGAGCAGCCCTCCGATCATAATGGTGTACTTGTACCCCGAGAAGGACAGCAAGTCCAAGGTCTTCAGGTTGGTGCTGGTGTTGGTGATGTACAGCGTCATGAGATAGAGGATCATCTCGAATATTATGTAGGCCAGCGCTGAGGACGCCTGGATGCCTATCTGTTCTGGGGAGAAACGGTGTTGGAGACCTGAGGATGCGAAAATTTCGGTTACATTATGACATATAATGATCTATAGGTTAGTAGAGAGGCAATGATTCTTATAGATAGAAATGATAAATTGCCTAGTGTGATAAGGCTGCCTTTTGTACTATTATTATGCCATTTATTTACTGTAAACGTTTCTTTTTGTGCAATAAAGGATTAATAAACAAATAAATGATTCTAATTGAATTCAGAAACTATAGACCACATATTATCAAAGAAATGTGGAAATGTGTATGGTTCCATGTTTAAATGAGTTGAAAGACGTAATGGCTAACATTGTCTCAGCAGTTAATAACACTGTAAGGGCTTTAAAAATATATATTATGTATAGATAATTTTAAAACTCATATTACAGCCCCCATTTAAATAAATCCAAATCAAAATTAAGACTATTCAATATATTATTTTGGCATATTATGTTAAAACCGGTCTAAAGTACAGTGTAAACCATATCAGTATATTCGGTTGCGTCACAACGAACTCGGGTCAGGACACTTCCTATGCTGATAACATGACAAGTCATAAAACAAAATTAATTATTATTGATAAGTAAGGTGTTAAGTGGTTTCGAATGTACGGGGATAACTTATGAATATGAACCTACCTAGATTAACAACTATTTACTTATTTTTATTTATGCAGTTATTCGAAAGAAATAATAGATGACTAGTACAAAATAATAATATGACCTTACACAACCAAGCTAGATGGAATTCGACAGTAGTCTTTAAGTCACCATTTAAAAACATAATTAGCTACATTATTATCGCTATCATTTGACAGCCTCCGAGGCGCAGTTGGGTAGACGCCGGCTGTGAAACGAGCGGCCGCGGTTTCGATCCCCGCACCGAAATAAATATTTGTGTGATCCACAGGTATTTGTTTCGGGTCTGGGTGTTTGTGAGACCAAGTAGTCTCTCGTAGCTTCTGATACCCACGACACAAGACTCGATCTTAGTGTGGAGTCAGGACTATGTATGTGACTGTTGGGTGTATTTATTTTTCCCTCTATTTACTTACTAAAGTACATACAGGTATCTAACATGGCTCCTCACACAGCAAAACGTCCGTAAAGTAGCTCAAAAAATTGTAAAATTGCTGCTAGACATTTGTGATACTAATGGGAGAGTGAAATTAATTATATTTTTAGCCTCCATAAAATAAACAGAGTAAATATCATTTACGCAAAATATAAATAAGGGAATTTAACTGACCGAGCATGAACCCAGCTAACAGTACATAGGTGACGTATCCCATGGAGGGGATATAAAGGTCTGGCGCGTTGATGTCGTATCTGGGCTGTACCGGCGTGTCCTGGTCGTACTTCACCATCCACTCCTGAAATACACAATTTGTTATATTATTAATGAGTTTTGTGTAGCTGTCATCCCTAACACAACATATATAAAATGGATTGCTGTCATGTGACACAATAAATGGCTATATAAAGGTTCGCAACACATTTTTTTTTCTTTGTTCTCGCTTTTTAACTGTATTAGAAAATACAAATAACACCTTTGTTGTCACCATTAGCATGCTTCTTGCATTCTCACTTGAACATTGATCATACTTTAGTAATACACATAAGATTTTACAGATGATTTAAATAAATACACCCAACAGTCACATACATAGTCCTGACCCCACTCAGATCGAGTCTTGTGTCGTAAGTATCAGAATCTACGAGAGAATTTTGGGTCTCATAAACACCCAGAACCGAAACAAATACCTGTAGTTCATACAAACATTTGTTTCGGTGCGGGGATCGAACCCGCGGCCTCTCGTTTCACAACCAGCATCTAAGCAACTGCGCCACGAAGGCTGTCAGAGTTAATGGTTATTAAGGATTATCATCATCATACATTCAGATGAAGTGGTAAATTTTAGGTCTTCTTCGTCCTTCACATGCTTGATAGACTAGGTATAGTTGGTCGTACCTTATGTGTGTAAGGGAAGAATATGAGCAGCAGTTTCCTGAGCACGTATCGCGTGTCGACGGCGAAGTAGTAGCGCAGGCGCCACGCCGACACGTAGCGCTGCACCTCGCGCCGCACCGCCGCGCCGCCCTGCGCCGCCACCGAGCGCCCGTACTGCACCGCCATGTCCTGCCACACGCACACCATGACACCATGACACCATGACACCGGTACACTGCAGTGCGGCTCAATATTGTGAACATAAGGTCTTATTCATAGACAGTTTTAAATCGAATGTTTTGTCTTCTTACCTGAAACTTCATTCAAAAGTTGTTCGAAAGGGACAAAACACTGGATGACTATTTTTAAAACTGTCTACGAAGACAGCCGAAAGGGTTTAAAATTGTATAGTACCTTACAATGACATAACAAATACACACAATGTTGCTGTGTGTATGTTTGAATGAAGCATTTCAGACATATATTGGTAACCAAGTCTTTGATTATTCTCAATATTTACCTGAACTGCAGGCTGTTGAAGCATAGATCCTAGCTGAGTTGGTGATGCCATAGGTGTTTGTATAAAACTACCCATCATTCCATAATCTGAAATTGATGCATAATTCAATTACAATCTATATTATCCAATCCAGTTTTTAAAAACATTAATTTATATGAATTGGTTACATAGGTGAGCACAAACATATTACACTAGGAAACTCAAATAATTCATACCAAAGTTTGTGATTTTTAAAATAATAATTATATAGCAATGTCCATTTTAGGTTCTAAGATAATATCAACGAGAAACTGTACATGCAACTCAAAAGTTACTCATTTATCAAATTAAAAATTATTACAGTCACTTACTAGCTGCAGGATTGGGTGCTCCGTAATCATTAGGAGTTTCTAACTGGATCCCCTCCTGGTATGGAGGCGGAGGCCCTGCAGGAGGGTATCCTGGACTGTAGGTAGGTGCAGGACTGAATGCTGCACTTGGTGCTGGGGCTCCCATGGCTGAGACATCGCTAACTCGTTTTGCTTTACGTATACCACCTGAGTGGCCAACTGAAATAGAGAGATTACTTTTATCTTTAACTGATTTCCTTAATTTCATTTATAGTTATACAGTTATTTAGTTTGATTTACAATATTAAAACTGATTAATTGTATTTCAAATTAATAACTTATTTATCACCAAAAAAAATACTTTTCACCCCCCATCAGCAGAATCCAAATAATACCTAAAGGGCAAGACATTTATAAAATTTGTTAAGAAGTAGAAACTATTACAAACATTATGAAAACAATGAATGTTAATGACTGTAAACAAAAACCTCTTCAATTTTGTCAAATTAGCAATTGTAATATCACATCCTTCATTGTTACCAAAGTTTTTGATGTAGACAGCATAAAAAAGTATGAAGAAACAACATTTTTTTTCTTGCTAATTTCAGCAGGTCTCTCTTGCAAGTGTTGCTTTATGAATGGCAAACACATTTTTTTGTTTTGTAAACATATGGGACATCATGTCAACTTCATCACCTATTTGCAAGTTACTTCCATGTAACAAATTAAGTTAAATCTATTTTTCCACAATGTATTAGTCATGTATTGATTACGGTGATGCTTTTAGTTTTACGGTCGTTATAATAGTTCAATAGTTTTCATAATTTAACAGCATACTAAAGTTTGTTTTGGAATGAAACCCGAGGTAACCTGTACGTAACGTATAGACATCGAACATCATGATTTTATTTGTGATTCATAACGAAAGATATAAAGATGGTCTAACAGTGCATTCAGTATGTGAATGCTATAAACAGATACCCCAATGAGATTCTAAATAGAGCATTAGAGCATAGAGTAAGAATACACTAAGTTGTTGTTTTATCAAGATGTACTTTTTATTAACAATTAGCCCCTATTATAAGCTACTCACCGTTTCTAGACGCGTTGAAATTCATGATTTCATATATTTTTTGGTTTTCAGGAACAAATTGACATAATAAATCTTTAAATATCAGAATGTTTAACAATTATTCCTCTTGATACACATCACCACCGACTTGTCGGCTCTGACGTATGGTGATTGGTGACAAGTAGCGATGCGCGATGACGAGAGGTTTAATTCGATTGTTTCGATTGTTCGAACATCTCGATGGTTCTCGATTGTTTCAACTTGGACTCGAGTCCGAATTGGTCTGTTATTGCGACTGGCGCGCGGCGCGTTCATTCGAGACTCGAGAGTAATCGAGTGTTGTTACTCGATGGTTTAGACGCGAGTTCTTAACGCGTTGTGATTGCGAATTTAAACTAATAATTCTTTCAACAAGAGCAATCAACAATAATCAATACCGCGACGTGAATAAAATATAAGTAGTTAACTTACGTACGAATAATCAGATAGAAGGAATCGTGAAATGAAATAAAACATATCGAATTTGTTTTATTTATTAATTAGATATAATCCATTGATTCGAAACAATCGAAAAACATCTCGATTGTTTTGTAGAATGGCGAGTCGATGGTTGACTCGATTGTTTATTTTAACGACTCCGATTCTTTCGATTGATATAACATCTCGGAATCGCCCATCACTAGTGACAAGCCGTGATTGACTCTTGGAATAACGTTTCAGGTTTAACTGTTTGTATGCCTTTTATCTTAATTATTTCTTTATTATTGAAGAATCAGTGATAGAATAAAACCGCAATTGCTTTGTTATATAGTACCTTGTACACATAGTAAATTACTGGTAAATCTTGTAAAATTATATTTAAAAGCAGTTTAAGAAACTCAAAGAATTGCGTGCAACGGAAATTAAATACGTTTAATGCGGGCTTTTCGTGAAGTAGTGATTCCCTTTTTAATGTTAATTTTTATTAATAAATATAAATCTATTTACCTTTCAATGTACATATCAAAATTAAAATGAACTTTTAAACATGTAAACTTTCATTAATATTACTTACGATTTTAAAGTTTTCACATAATTTGCGTTTGACACTTGCTGTTAATGTCAATTCACAATAGGCTAAACGGAACGCAGTTTGTTTGTCATTGGTCTGGAACAATTTATCAATCACAAATATTTTTCTATTTTCCTCTACAAATACGCCGCATCGATACTTTGTGAATTTTCCTTTAACGCCTTTCACATAAACGTTTAAAGTTTTATAATTATGGCGTTAACTAACGTGCTGTTATTGAGTCAAATAGCTGGCTATTTAGTGGGTTTGATACTTTCATTATGTATTGTAGTGCCTATGAGTATGCACCAACACGAATTCAGGTAGGTGGATATTACATGGTTTTATTATGGCTATTTTATTTTAGTATCGAGCGCTACTAGCTGTAGCTGCTTGCAATATGTGATCATTCATCATCATCAATAATGTATGGTATCCATGTTTTTATAAAGGTCTTTCAGTAAAGAATACTTAAATGAAAATTAGGTATTTTTTACATTTCATATCTGCTACGTAACAAAGAGCATATTTAGAGTTTTTGTCTCATAATTAATAAACACTTATAGATAGTTTGCTACCAAAGGAATTTGTTTTTGTTATGTTAACTACATTCTTTTGTTTATTGCTCACTCACCTTACTCTGAAATTAAAGGGCATATTATGCTAGACAAAATTATTTCTATACATGCTAAACATATATAAGTCAAGATATGCTTGTAATGTTATTGGTCATAAAATTATCTACAGGCATATAAATAGATTGGTAGGAGTTACACAAATATTTGTGTACATGATTTCATAATTTAGGAGTAAATATAATTATAATTCGAACATCTGTTTATACCATGTTTTATGCAATTTTTTAATAAATAATAATAATAATAAGTAAATGTTGACTGCCATTCATGAGGAAACTTGTATAATATATTTTAATGACATACTTGTGTTGATGGAAAAACAATATGACTACAATTTTTTTTTATATCTTAACAATTATGTCAACTGATAAAATAAAGTATGTATATTCATTGTATTTTCCTTTTTGTGGAGTAACAGTTCATTGCACTGTAACATTGATTTTTTTAAATAGTTTGTTTATGTTGTGGATGCCCCTGCTCCAGATAAACTCTTTACACAAAAATTTGATTGCATTGTGTAATGGTTGCCTAATGCTTTGTATTTTGTCAAATTTATGTTTCTAAAATTGAGTGGCAAAAATCAATATGTAAAAACACATAAGTAGATCTTCAAACAGTGGATAATTCAATAGTCCTCAGCCCTTTTGTGGTGCTACTTTATAAGAAGCATTATAATTAAACAAATATTAACATAAGATAATTATGTGATATCTCACTTACTCCAACAAATATTCTATAATCAAAAGGTATATATAAGTAGGTGTTGGATACCTACTTTTACTATTATGAGGACAATCTTATTGTTCACCAATAAAGCAAGTAACTAACAATCAATACATAATATACTTAAACTTTAAAAAAATGTGGTGGTTATTGAGGTAGTTTAACAAAGAAGTACTTTTTATTATTTTTTTTGTTTGCAGTGGGCACTGCTTGTTGTTCTCCACTGGTAAATGGCAGGAAGAAGATGGTCAGTTGGCTGTCTCCTGGGCATCTACTGCCTACTGCAACTATGTCATCCTGGTCGGAGTCATCATGTTTAATGTGTGCGCTGTGCAGATATACAGGTTTGATTTATTGTTATATTTAATTTAATATGGTCACATTATATGTACCCTATATTTGTATAACCAGAAAAAATACTCTCATATGAAATAAAACAACAGTACACAAACAAACTTTAGTAATTCATAAATATCTATAAAAATATATTGTTTGTTGTTACTATAAACTTGCAATATGTAATGTGATGTTATGATTATATTCATGGAATATATGGATGAAGATTTTTTTTTGTCTCCTAGATTGTCGGTGTTGATGTACAAGGGGCAGGACAGTTCTTTCCTGTCAGCGTTCATTGAAGCAGTGGGTTGCATGATCCTGTGTGGGCTTGCAGTGGTGGCAGCCCTGATGGTCACCCTTGGTTTCATGGCTTGGTGCCAGAACATTGTGGAGAGATTCCCTAGGTTAGTAAAAAAAAAACTAATGGTATATTTACAACTAGTAAAAATAAAGGTATTTAATTTTTTTATAAATGAAAAATAATGTAAATAAAATTGTTCTTTACCAATGATTTTTTGTTCTCTTTCTCTCTTTGATGATATTAAATGGGATTTAATTATAATTTTATACCGTTTAGTTGCGAAGATGCGACGGACCAGGCCATAGACAAAGCAGATAATATATCTACCAAGGGTTTCTATGTGGACATTGGGACTGCGCAGGTATGTCAATGTTAAAACATGGATATAGGTGAAATCTTTAAATAATTATGAGCAAATAATAAATTAATGTTTGATGAAATTTTAATGACAATGTAATTTATCTTTTATCCTGTTACAAGGTCATTTGTGGGTTTATTTCTAATATTGTTAAACATTATTTTAAATTTTAATTTCTGTTCTATTTTCCTTATTAGATAATGGATATGTCATATAGTAATTTCTTAAAACATAGTTTACCATAAAATCATTTGCTTGCCACATACACAAAGAATTATCCAAACAGTAAATTATATAACAAATACCAAAATAAACATTGAAAATATCTGTTTCAGTTCGGAGCATGGGCTGCGTTCGCGACATGGGTAGGTCTGGCAGTGTTTTCCACGTTGAAGGTGTGTCGCTACCACCAGCTGCAGAACATCCAGGTGTCGATGTTCCGCGAGCGGCAGCGCCTTGTCAATGAGAGCGGCTCGCCCGCCGCCACTGAACCCGACGGCCGGTCCACGCCGCCGCTGCGTTGAGAACCCTCAGTATATAGTATACTACCCTCACGCAAACAACTACGATCCAAACAAGTTTGGAAACTATGTTTATTTATTATGATAAATTGATGTAAAAATATGTCTTCATATTAAAGTGAGATAAGCGAATTGTCACAACGTTAAATATTCGACATTCACAATTTAGAAAACTACTATGACTACAATCAAATACCTCGTTTATAAGTTATTTTGATCAATTCCTTGTAAATTATGAGAATACACTTGATACAAATGACACTTCAAATGCGTTATCTTATTATTATTACTTGATTCCGAACTAATATCTGGCAAACATGAAGTCGGAGAACTATCCATTTACTTTTATTAAGACTTTTCTACATATTTATAAACACTTCCCTACAAGTAATCATTCCAAAAAATAAATTATTCATTCAGTGCTTTCTGGGCATAATTCCAAAATTACATGATCATAGTAGTTTCTTAGATTTACGCGAATTTTACTCATTGAAATAAAACTAAATTTTACGGATTTTATTGCGATTTGGTTTAATTTTTACATTTTTTAACTTCCCGATGTTTCGATTGCTCTCCAGCTTTCGTGGTCACGATGCGGACTGAGGTATTAGTCATCCGCTCAGTGACTTACAATTCAACTACCCTTAATTTTCAATGAAACCAAATCGCGATAAAATCCGTAAAAAATAGTTTTATTTCAATTACATGATCATTTCAATAAAGAATGAAGCACATTATTATGATAATTAAATAATACTAATATGTCTAGGCTGAAAAGTTACTATGTTATGCGTAATTTATAATATTTTTTAACTAATAAATTATAATTAATAGATATATAACATTAGGATCTGCAACATGCTTGTGTATGTGATAAATAGTTTAAAATATTCAGAGTTTTATTATTGTTTATTTTTATTAGATATCGCGGCATTTTTATATGCTTATGTTGATAAAAATCTTATTTGCGTAAATAAAAATACTTATTCCTGTTATAATAATTCATGGCGTGTACACAAATAAGAATTTTGTCACAATACATAGTTAATCTAAATGATTAATTTTGTTTATGTACAAATTTTATATTTATTGTTACTTGTAAGTATGTAGGTAGATACATTCACCATTCATTGATTTGATAAACGAACTCATGGAAAAAAACCATTTAAAATGTATAATTCATCATGATATTATTTTATTAATCGTCAGAGAAACACATTGAACAGGTACAAAATATTGTGATTGCATTTCTATTACTTTATATTTTTTACCCAACTGTCGAAGTAGGGTAATGTTTTTTGAAATATTTTGTACTGTGGAAGTTGGAACGTACTAGATAGCAAATAGCCAAGTCGCATTTTACTTTAAAATATGTACTGGTATTGAATAGTCAAAAATAAAATAGCATTATCTACGATTCAAGGTGTTACTCTGCCAAATTACCATTATGATGTAGATGAGAAATTAAGTAGGTATTTACAAATGAATATTTAACAGAAATTGAGTTGGTCGCGATTTACGTTGAAATATTTCTACAGCCCTTTTCAAATGAATACTGGTGATTCTAACATACAAGATAAAAAATGCGAGGCCTTTTAAAATAATATGTATATTTTGAATATCTACCGCCTATAATAGTTCGTTTTAATACGTGCTTTTAATTCCGCAATGCGACTTTATAAAACAGCTGACGCGCGAGGTCGTGGACACGCGCGTCCTTGTGAATGTTTGTACGCTTTACATTGCTGGTTTACATAATATCAAATGATTCGGTAATTTTTTTGAATCAAAATCTAGTCTATACATTTTACGCATATAGTCCAGTTTGTGTAAGTAATTTATGCCAAGCACTGCATTATGCCTCAAATTAATTGAGGGAATTTGAATTATTTTCTATTCGGAGGCGTTTTATACAGTGCGTTAGTGATTCAAGTACACTAATCTTTGCGCCAAATACGTATGAAGTAGGTAGTTGCTGTGTATGAGTTTGATCCAGTTTCTGTAAATAAATATTATTTAAATAACCTGTAAAGTTAAGTCGAATAAAACTATCGTCGTACCAAAATGGTTTTATTGTCCCGAAGAACAAACTACGAATTACATTTTGCCAACTTGCTCGTTTTACAAATAAAGTTGGCAGTGATTAAATGCTTCAGATTACTGAGTATAAGATAGAATAATTTAGACTTAAATACTAAACTAAATAACAAAACGAATTTTTGAAAATAATTTTTAACTACATGATTACTATATTATCTTTAGTTTTCTAAACACGGATACAATATAAAGAGTACGAGTGATAAGTGATTTAAGGTTACATAATACATACAAAAAGCTACGTGCATAAGTCGCTTAAAGTTGCTTCACTACAAAACTACTAATACTACTATTTCCATAATAATGTTTGAGAGCGATGTTTACTTGCGCTTGTTCTTGTTCTGTTTGCGTGTGGTGGGTGCGGTGGGGGTGGTGTCGGCGTGCTTGTGGCGCATGTGCACGCTGAGGTAGCGCTGCTGCGCGAAGGTGCGCGGGCAGTGCGCGCAGGCGAGCGCGGCGGCGGCGTGCGTGCGCGCGTGGCGCAGCAGGTCGCAGCGCACGGTGAAGGCGCGGCCGCACGTGGCGCAGGCGTGGCGCTTGTCGGCCGCGTGGCGCTGCTCGTGCTTGGTGAGGTGCGAGCGCCAGCGGAAGGCGCGGCCGCACTGCTCGCACTCGTGGCGCTTGGTGCCCTTGTGGATCTGCTCGTGGATGTAGAGGCTCGCGCGCGCCTTGAACCGCTTGGGGCACTGCTCGCACGGGAAGCGGGACTCAGCCGAGTGGATGAGGGCGTGCTGCGTGAGGTTCGACTTGGTGATGAACTTCTTGCCGCAGACGTCGCACTCGTGGTCTTGGCTCTTGTTGTGCACGTGCTTCATGTGGTAGAAGAAGCTGGACGACGCCTTGTACGTCTTGGAGCAGATGGGGCATGTGCGGTTTTTCTTGTTTTGCTTTGTCTGCGCCACTTTCTCGGCAGTATTACGCCGAGTCCGTGGTTTCTCGGCCGGAGACGGCAGGTTGTCAGCGGAAGCTGGTTCGTTTTCGGCCGGAGCTGGTTGATTGTCACGGGAATGGCCGGCAGCGTTACTATCGCGGGAGTCTTCAATGGCTTCAAACACCGAATCTGGTAACGGTTCGAACTGAAAGCCGGCATCGCTGTGGTCTGAGAACTCGCCGGGACTATTGCCGCCGCAGTTGGCGGGCCTCGCGGCGGCGATGGGAGCGGCTGCGGGGGCGACAGTGGGGGCGGCGGTGGGAGCGGTGGTGGGGGCAGCAGGGGGAGCTGGCGGTGGAGGTGCCGGCAACCTCGGCTCGGCTTCATTTCCGTTCTCGTCCTTTTTGATCTGTATTATTGGTGGCTTCCTGTCGGGTTCTCTGGGGAGCTCTCTCCTGACGTGCGTGTTGTTGGCGTACTGCACGGCATGCAGCGACATGTGCAGGATGAAGTCCTTGCGGTCCACGTAGGAGTCGCACTCCTCGCACAGGAACAGCAGCGAGGAGTGGAGGTCCACCAGGTGGTTCCTATAGTCGTACAGGGAGACGTTGGCGCCGCAGAAGGTGCATATTTTCCTCGTGTCGGCTCCGGCGCCGCCTAGATAGCGCGGCGGCGTCGACACCGGCGCCAACTCGCCCACATTCGCCAACCTGCAACAGATCGGCTTTAATTTATTTCAACACTTTTGTGGACTAATAGCAAAGTTTTCCTCAAATATGAGCGAGGTACGTATGCACATTTTCTTCTAGTCAAAGGCGGTTTAAAGAGGTTACTCAATTCGCGTGTGATTTTTTTATGTTTGTTCCCGCTGAGCTTCTTTATGGATAGTTTTTGCGTGTGTCAGTTTATAATTGTGTGGTATCATTAGTGGAGTAGGGCTCCTGGCGGTGCGTCTTGGCGTGCGCGTTGAGTTGCGTGTTGAGGCGGAAGGCCTTGCCGCAGGCGCAGCGGTGCGGGCGCTCGGCCGAGTGCACGGAGCGGTGCGCGGCCAGCTCGCCGCGGCGCTTGAAGGCGGCGCCGCACGTGGCGCAGCGCAGGCGGCGCGCGGCGTGCGAGGCGCGGTGCATGCGCAGCGCCGCGGCAGACTTGCAGGCGGCGCCGCACGCCTCGCACACGAAGTCGCGGCGCTCCGAGTGCGAGCGCGCGTGCTCCTGCAGGTGGCTGCGGCGCGAGAAGGCCTTGTGGCACAGCGGGCACGCGTGCGGGCGCAGGCGGGCGTGCAGCGCGCGCGCGTGCCGCGCCAGGTTGCCGCTGTCGTTGAACCGCAGCCCGCACACGGCGCAGCTGTATCGCTTCTCGCCCTCGTGCCGCCGGACGTGGCGCTTCCACGAGCTCAACATCACGTTTTTGTCGCAGTACTTGCACGCGGCGTACTTCCTGCCGTCCTCGCCGACGGTCACCGCCGACGGCTTGTCGTCTACTGTCTTTGAATCCACTTTCGTGACTCGGCGAGCTTCTTCTTCGTTCGATTGCTTTGTCGTTATGTCAGTTTGTCTGGAAGGATTGAGGAGACGGTTTAGGGTGGCAACTGTGGGAGGCAATAAAATACTTTGTGCAACAGTAAAATATAATTAACAATTGAGTCATAATCGCTCGACGTATCTAGTAGTGCGGGACTTGATTGTAGACGAGCTGGTGCACGTGCGCGAGGTCGGCGTCGTGCGCGCGCCGGGCGTGGTAGCGGAGCGCGCGGCGCTGCTTGAAGGCGGCGCCGCAGAGGGCGCAGGCGTGGGGCTTGGCGTCGGAGTGCGCCAGCAGGTGGTTGGTGAGCTCGTGGCGCTGGCGGAAGGCCTTGGCGCAGAGCGAGCAGGCGTGCGGGCGCTCGCCCGTGTGCTTGAGGCGGTGGCGCGCGAGGCCGCCGCGCAGCCGGAACTTGGCGCCGCACTCGGCGCAGCGGTGCGGGAACTGCGAGCTGTGCGTCTTGAGGTGCACGTGCAGCGAGCCGCTCTGCGTGAAGCGCTTGCCGCAGTGCGCGCACGCGTAGGGTCTCTCGCCCGTGTGGATGCGCATGTGCTGCTTGAGGTTCTGCGAGTTGGCGAACTTCTTGGGGCAGAGCGGGCAGGAGTGCTTGCGCAGACGCTCGTGCGTCTCCCGCACGTGGCGCTGCAGGCCGGTAGGCGCGCGGAACTGCTTGCCGCACACGTGGCACACGCACGGCCGCTCGCCCGTGTGGATGCGCTGGTGGAACAGGTACGTGTGCGTCGAGCTCAGGCTCTTGTCGCATATCTTGCACGTGAAGTACACCTTGCCGTTCACTTTCCTTTGCACTTGGATGAGTTCTAACCTAGTTTCCTCATCCATGCGATCTTTCCTCATATTCGATTGTGTTAAGTCGTCGTAATTTTCAACACTGTCACCATTCCTATCGGTATCCTCTTCGTTATCTTCCAAAACCTCAGAGTCGCTGGATTCGGTAAATTCCGGGTATGGTTCGAAATTTTTGTGTTTACTGGCGAAATGGTTTTTGAAATTCACTAAAGCTTTGTAAAAATTGTTGTACAAGTCAGCTTTCCTATGAACGAGATTTGAGAGCGGTTCGTCATCGTCGTCGGCGGAATGTCCGTCATCACTATCATCTGAAGCGTTTTCGTTGTCTATTTCAGTTTTTATCGCGCTGGTCTGGCACCCATTCCATCTGCAACAAACAACCTCCGTTACTTTTCTTAGTGTGCGTTTTCAAGTGATAGTTTAAATGGGTCCGCTTTCTGAATTTCTTGTTGCAGATGTTACATTCGTATTTTCTTATATCAAAATGAGTTTCGATGTGGCGGTCCAACGTGTTTTTGGCTCTGTACGCCTTCCCACAATAGTCGCATTTGTAGGGTTTAACGCCGGAGTGTATTCTGGCGTGGACGTCGCGGCCAGATCGAGTGGGAAAAGCTTCTCCACATTCGGAACACACGTAGTTAAGGATGCCTTGGTGAGCGAGTCGTTGGTGGCTCGTAAGATTGCCCCGATTTGTGTAAGTTTTGTCACATTTATCGCACTTGTACACTTCACTCTGTTTGTGGCTCTTCAGATGCACGAACATGTTGTATTTATTGGAGAATGTTTTGTTGCACTCCGGACACACTGCCGGAATGTACTTCTGAATCTTAGTGCTTTGTGGCTTCTTTTCCTTTTCAACTTCCTTCGGCAAGTGAGCGTCGTTGATGTGTGTTTGTAAATCATTGACGTCATCAGTGCTGTAGCCGCAGGTTTTGCAAACGTGGCTGGATATGACACGATCCACGTGGCTCGTCTGCAAATGTTCCACGAAGGCGTTCTTATTCATGTAAATGACGTCGCAGCAGATGACTCCGTGCTCTATCGTCACTTCCATGTGTTTGTTGATATGATACAACAGGCGAGTGGTCGACGAGTAAATATTTTCGCAGAATGGGCAGCAGTAATTCGGAAGCTTTTTATCTGGCTTTTCCTCCACATCTGACTGTACCTCGCGATCTGAAGCCTCGGATAGCAAGGTTTCCTCAAAGGTTATGTACGTTTTTATATATATCGCTAGTTTTTTCTGAGAAGATACTTCATTTGAATGCTCTGTATATAGATGATCAGCCAGTGCAGCCAGGCTCGTCAATGAAGACTTTTCACTGCATTTCTGGCAGACATAATTCATATCTGAATCGTTCTCGTCGACGTTTAACGTGTGATAGTAATCGGTCAGTATGTTTCGTACCATATTGTAAAATCCTATGGGGGTGCTACACCTGAAAGTGGGAACAATATTTTGGGAATTACGAAATAATTAAAGCTTACTAAATTATGAATTGCACTAACCTTTGAGGTAATAAGTTGGCCAAGATGTTCAAGGTGTTTATAGTCTGGCTACCCGAAGATACCGATGGTTTTTGATCCTGTGAACAATGAATTATAACTTGATATACAAATAAATGTAGTGGTGTATTTTTAATAACCTCGTAATTCAAGGGGTATAAAGCCAAAGTAATATACTAAGCGGAATAATGTACAAAACTACTACAAGAGAAATAATACACGACCACGACATTTCATGAATATAAGGGGTTTCTTGTAGCTAGATATAGGACAATGTATGATTAATATTTTTTTTTATTTTACTATCTTAATAATGTCGCTACGGGTTAAAGTCAAGTAATACATTCCCGGAGACTCACTTAGCTTCAAGCTCTTGTGATTAAAATGCGAGATGCTGTTGCCCCTGGCCTACTGCAGTTATGGCCTATGGGTGTAAGGGCGGGCCAGTCTCCTACACCTAGGTGAATGAGGAGATATAAGGATGGTACCCACCTGAACAACAGCTCCGGGTATCATGGGCAGGCGCGAGCGCAGTGCGGAGTCGGCCTGCTCGCAGCACGCCACCATCTCGTGCCACGCCAGGAGCGTGCTGGCGCACTGGTAGCAAACCACGCGGGGAAGAACATCCTGCTGTGTCACCTGACCACGCACAACAACAAATATCACTGCTTTGTGTAGTTGTCTCTGAACTAGGCACTAGCAGGCCACTTCCAACAGATTGATGTGGAGATCTTTGGGAGACCAGTGACTTCCAGAAGCTCAATAGAGAAATTCTAATTAATAAAGCCAACGGTCGCATAGTCCTGACCCCAAACTAAGATGAGAGTCTTGTTCCATTGGCATCGTAAATTACGAAATTTTTCGGTTTCCCAAACACCCAAACGAAACAAATACATGTGGACACACAAATATTTGTCTCGGTGCAGGGATCGAAACCGCAGCTTCACGTTATTAAGCCATCGTCAAACTAACTGCATTATGAAAGCTGTGAATATAGGCTAAAGACATCCAATAATGAACATGGGTCTTCCCTAGAGTTTCACGGAGTGACTCGGAAGCAATCTGGTTCAGCATGCTAAAACTATGTTATTCATCTATCTTTTCGATAATTAATAATTGTGGAATCAACAGCAGCAAATAATCAACTATTCAGTAAAACAACAATATAAAGTGCAAATAAAATTTAGGGTAGATTAATAAGTTTGTTCAATCTGAAATTGAATGAAATATAATTACGATACCCTTATAGGCAAATGCTTTCTAATTTTGTCAGCAAGATTGTTCTGCAATCCCTCCCCTTCGAATATGGGTATGACAAACTCTGTGACGGTGGCACAGGTTCGACACACATTGGAGAAGTCATGCACATCTGAAACAATGTGATCCTTTAAGTTTCTTTGCTTGTACTTGGCACTATACCAGACAATAGCGAATGTGCCTAGTATGCGAATAGTCAACTGCAATAACAATGAATTTCCTCTAATTCTAGTTTTGAGATAATTGGCTTTAAAGTTTATTAATGGTGAAAAAAAAACTTGGAATGTAAAGGTAAGAAAATATGTGACCCTGAGCATTATAGCCAAATATTAAAAATATTTCTATTTCAGAATTAAAAGTTATATTGCTGAGTTTGTAAAGGGGATTACAAACTACAAAAATTAAGTGACCAATGATGTTGCTAACTTAGATTAAAGTATTTTTTTAGTCATTATAAATTATTGCAGTTGACCCTTCATATGCTTATTTTATTTTATTTTTATTTATTTATTATTATCTGCTAAACACTAATTTGCCTAGTTCAATTTATAAATTGCTGCAAAATCTTCATACTTCTTACCCTTTTAAATAAAAGCAAAAAGAAAAATATTCATGTTAACATCATTCACAAGCAATTCGTTTGCAATAACAAATATTTCCATTTTAGAGCTGGCATTCCTAGGTTAATCATCAACATCGGCTTATGTATGTCCCTGCATTTGTAAGTATTTTTTTCATACAGATAGATCAGATATCAAATGTAATTAGCATTATAACCCACAATGCAATAAGAAATAAGTTAAAACTAGCATGTGTAGATCCTTTTATGGAACTGTAGCTCTTATACATCAAATTTTCATTTAGTTTTGACTGGAAGCTGTTTATAACAAAAAATACATTGGCATGAAACAAGAGTCAATAAGTGAAAGAAGTTGTGAATTTCTATAGTTATGAGAGTATCTTGCACCATTTTCCTTCACAATTTCCAAAGTAGAACTATTAGTTGACAAATTAAAAGATCTTGTGAAAATTTCAATACAACATATTCTGTGCTACATTAAACTGTAGGCTCTGAATTGTGTATATAATTTGTTGTCTCTCTATTGGCAAGGTAACAATCCTGGATGCAGATCAGAACTCAAAATATCGCAGTTCATACACAAACAGAGTTAAAAATCTACGGCATTTACATCTCTCTACGCAATTACTTGTAGGTAATTTAAATTAAAGGCTTTTTGTTCATACGTGGGTATTTGACATGTACATTAATATTAAAAAATTCGCTTAACTTTGCCAATACTAGCAGCACAGCTTGTTCAAAGATAATGAAATCGATAAAACGTTTGTTAGTCTGATGTTGTTTGTATTCTAATTCCATTTGAAAAAACAAACAAAAGAATGTGAAATTTAACTCACTTTCAAGATTAACTTGCGGCGATACTGGTATTTCCAGGTGTCTCTGAGTTGTTGATGTCGGCTGGTTGTCGTTTGAGTTGACAAATACTTGTTGAGTCCCGTTGTTCATCTTTTAATTTATTTACGATCAAAATTTATTCCAGTAAACGTATGGGAAAAACAATTCTCGAATCTCGTTAAAATCGATACTATTGATCCGTTCCGAAACCGAATAAAGCTTAAAATGTCTTAAATGTTTACTGCGATACAAAATAAATGGACTTTATATTACCCCATACCTATAAACACGATGTTTTTCAATAATTAAATCCTCGTTAACAAAACAAAAGCTATATAGTAAATTGAATTTTTAGACTGGACATACGGGACCTAGAGTACAGTAAATCAAATATGGAAGCCGATAGGTTTGATGAATTTCGATCGATACTTTGAACTCTAAACGTTTTGTTATTGCAAGACGCACTCTCAATGTAAAATTACAAGTACATAATGCGGAAATATTCATTGACGAGCTTCGATCAATAATATTATTGATCCAAGTTGACTAGATAATAATAATGTTAATAAAAATATTACCATCAATAATTCCGTTTCACTTAACACTTTACAGATAGTATGTAAAAAGGGGGGTTAAAACTTTTTACTTTGTCGGATTGGTTAGCTTATGAGGTTTTGGGTTCAGCTTTTATTTACGGTACTGTATTGAATATTGATCATATACGTCACACTGCTACGCACGAGTCTCCTCTACAATCGAGAGAACGATTGGAAAGGGATAGGCCTACGGCTATATAGACCACCACGCTGGCCTAGTGCGGGTTGGCGGACTTTATTAGCCCAAATAAGTTCCACTGCAGGGCATGGGCCTCTCTACAATCGAAAGTCCGATTGAGAGCGGTTAGGCCATATAGTCCGCTCTGGCTTAGTGCGGGTTGGCGGACTTTGCATACCTATGAATTCATACAAATCAGTATGCAGGTTTCACGATGTTTTCCTTCACCGTTATAATGCGCGGTGTTTGACTATCATTACACACATAACTCCGAAAAGCCAGAGGTGTGCCATGGGATTGGAATCCGCGACCACCGTAAACAGGCCACCACGCACTTACTAACTTTCGCTAATGCATTTTAATCAATTTAAAATAAATAAACGTAACGAAAAAACGTAAAAAAATGTAATGAAACATTTATTAACTACATAATTTATTAAATATTTGGTTTGTCATTGGGGCGAAGTCGTTGCAGTGCAGCCCGGCCGGCTGTGGCCACTACCAGCGGCGCCACCATCATTGTCTTATTCTTGTACGTCTGGATCACTTGCTGCGGACATAAATGATAGGTAATTGATCTATTAAAGTTGTTAGTTTCATATTCTTACTATTAAAATAATTAATTTTAAAGACATAAACCTTAGATTATATACACGTCACATAAACTAAAACAGAAAAATAGTTATATGACTTTTTTATACGGGTACCTATGCAAATTGAATTTGCACACATATTTTGTGAGTCATGAATAGTAATTAGTAACAATTCTATTGACTGGTATCTGAGAGAACACAAAGCATAAACTCCATTAGCTTGTCCATGCAAGAATGGCAGAAGATCGAAGCGTAAAGAGAGTCAGGCATAGTTAGTGCCCATCGCTAGGTTGGTAGACCTAGGTATCGCTGGAACAATGCATTTTAGCCCATGACTAGCAAGAGTATATAGACCTCAGTGAGGAGTGGCGAAATCTCGTTTCCGAGGCCAAGACTCATTTTATGCAACTGACCACTAAGCCAACGGAGCAAAACTTATTTTACCAAATATAAGGAACATAAACTCACCAAAACGAGTTTGATTAAAAATACAGCAAAGGTGAGGAACGATATAGTCATGAGTGCGCTTTCTGATGAAGGGAACTCGACGTGTCCTCGTGCAGTTTCCCGTGTGAAACGTGCGCCTTGTCTAACGCCATCTTGCGTGTCGGTGTCGTCAGGCCATATCGAGTCGATGCGATTTTCTGTATTGAAAAACCTCGCTGTTAAACCTTATTCTGTCGAAGCTTTTACTTTATACATATAATTTTCATTAGCTTAGATTTTGTTTTTAGTTTTAAAATAGTCCGCTTGGTGGTAATAACAATCAATAACATGGTATCTCTAGCTAATGCACATCTTAAAGGCCGTTGATTTCAATAGCTTTGTTATATGCTTTTCGTGTTCGTTATTTGCACAATAACATCAAGAAATCTATTTACCTAATAGTCTCACAAAGTAATAGGCTTACCTATATTGTCCAATATTGTGTTCTTTAGCTGATGCAGATATTTCATCTTACTGTTGAGACTTCTGTGTGAGTTTTTGGATATAGTGTCAGCAACCGTTCTCATTATTTTGAGAAGAACTTCCATTGTGTTTGCTTTAGTTTTAGATGTCAGAGTTTCTTCAGTAGACCCACTTGTATATTTTATTCTTGCTTCTTCAAATTGATCAGGGCCATCCTTCTGATTGCTTTTCACAGTTGGATTTGCTTTTCTATATTGAATATTGTTTCTTTCATTAAGTTTAGTATTAACATTCTTATTAAATGTTTTTTCTGATGTGATGTAATCAGGTATTTCAAAATTAAAATTCTTTATTGATTTATCACCTGTATTAGACGAATCCAACATTATTTTAGTGTTAGGTTTTCTTACTGGTTCTATGTGAGCGATTTTGTCTATTTTAATTTTAGATAAATCTGCAGTATCTTTGTGTTTCGTATTAAAGTTATCATTTATATCTTTTATTTTCCCACTTGTAAAATAATTATGTTCATCGCTTTTAATAAGACTGTAATTTTTGAATGAAACTTGCGAAATACCAATACGAAATGGATCTTCCGTTGAAGAAATGTATTGCGTTTTAAAATTATTGATTGAATCTTCACGATATTCTTCAGGCTCTGTGGAAACTTCATGATTTGTGAACACATTTTTTAAATTGGCGTAATTTACGTTATAGCCGACGGCAGGTGATTTAACAGGTGAGGTGGAGAGCTGTATCCGTTTTATTTTCCCGACATTGGTTACTTTTTCAACTGTCCCAGCAAAATCTTTATTCACTTCATACCTTTTAGTCATAGCTTCGTGCTTAAATGCATTATTCCCAATTTCGGCTTTCTGTGCATCTTCATTGCTAGAAATTTCCATGCGTCTATTTCCAGTGTTGGGTTTACTAGATTTGTGATGATCAGTCCAGATAGCTGGGGATATAGTTGTATTAGCGTAAACTTCTGAACTTTCAGTTGTTTGGAAAGTAATTCTTACTGGTTTTCTGTAGTATTGCTGAGATATTTCGACCCACTCGCCGGCAACGTGGGTGATCAGTAGCACAGCGATCCACATTGTGTATCTGCTGTGGTGTTTATGTCGTTTGTGTACTGTGCTGTGACGTCACGCTCTGTGTCGTGTGAGAACCGTTAAGTCAGAGGTATACCACTTTTGGAGGCTAGAGCTTTTTAAGGAAGTTAAACATATGTGCACAAGGACTGATTTCTCTTTAAAAAAAATGATAAAAGCTATTAGGTACATGCATTTCTAAGCTTTAGCCGCGACTGTATCCCTGAAAGAGTTAATTCATTGGTAACTGGGTATATTACCAAAGGAATAAATGAAATAATCTATGTCTTTATACAATTTATTACATCTAGCCTCCTTTGCAGAAAAAAATATTGTTAAGTGGATGGGTAAGAATTATGGGGTTTGTTCTGTAATTTAATGTGGATGTGTTAAATATTGGTAGGTGAAATGAATGCAGTAGATATTGAGAAACGTAGAAATGTTTGGTGTGATGTGTGGTAGCAGATATTAAATACGATGGTTTCCAGTCGAGATATCTCAATTTTCCGGTGGGCGCGTGTGTCAACGAGCTTGTTCAATGGCTGCCGAACCGTTAAAATCTCTCTTAGGAACACTTAACTTCATATATTATTTAACAGTACTTACTACTTAGGTTTGTTTGTTTTTTTTTATTCTTTTAATAATAGGTATATTACTTAGCTACCTAGGTACAATTTATGATGTGTGGTAAAACTTAGTTTATTTTTAGTATCTAGCTATCTATTTTAGATTAACACCCCTACGGTAAGGTTAAATAAGTACGCAAATATTTATATTATTAATTAACATTAAAAATAGAAAAATCCAACATCAGTCCGGAGTCAGGAATTTGTGCCCGACATGGCGATTGCCCCCTATCATATCGTGGGACGGAACAGACAAGGCGAAATGTGGGTGTCCTAGAAGCACCTCTGCCTACCCCTTCTGGGAAAAAAGCGTGAGTTTATGTATGTATGTAACATTAAAAAAATAATTAACACGTGTCTAAATAGTAAATAGGAATTAATCTGCTGAGTAATTATAATGTTTATGGTACACCCTTCGGGAATTGAAGTGCGCACAAAACCTCGATTACAACAACGAACTAAACCTTACGAATGGCAATAGAGTACATCTAGGTATCTTACCAGAGCACCGCTCTCAAAACTAAATTTTCAGTTAAGCGATGATAATGGTTCATTGGAACACTAAAGCAACTTCCAACACAATGCCCATGAAACGATGTAACCCACGTGGAGAAAAATAAAACTACCCCCCAAACTCCAATTTATGTTACAAGTAAACCTATAAGTTAATTTGCAACATTAATGATGAATTCCCATATCAGGTAACAATAAGGACAGAAAAAAGGGGTGAAAAGAAACACATAATAATCAAAACGGTATTTATTATTGAAATAATTAATCGCAACACGTACATTCACATGATCTGTTAACTCTTTACACAACAACACGACGTCACGTGGGCTCCTATTTGTCGAAACATACCTATGCTGACGATTTGATGCCATACCCTCCTGCGAAAGGAGGAGTGGGTAGAAATCCCATCAACACTGTAACTTTGGTAACCAAGGATCAACGGGGAGCAAATAATTCACCCTGAATGCGTGGGAGCTAATAGTTCAGCGTCATAAAGATACGATATTAGGCTTGGTTTTAAACTGCAACTATTTTAGCTAGAGTGCCGAGAAGTATGCGCAATTGCACGCGTCACTTAACAATTGCTCAGCTCGAGTACAACGCTCAAATTATTCATATCTATAAGTGTAAGTTCAAATCTCAGTTGATAGGAAATATGTATTAATACATTTTACAAAGAATCTTCTGACCTGTGGACTTGAGACGGGGTAGCGATGTTCGTACTGACTGTTTTATCTTCACTCTATGTATTCACGCTAGGATTTATGGAAGACTTGGAACTTATCCTGAAGGATGTATAAAAGTAATTGGAAATTATCCTAATACGTAAATGAGCAGTAATATTAAGTATCCTTTATGTACCAACATGTTGTTGAAGGGAATACGCTGTGTTCCAAAAATATCTAAGGATTAAAGAAGAAAAACAACCTAACTTCAGAAACAGGCCTGTAACATAGCTAAAATGATTTTGTAATGCCTTATTAACTTGATATTTTAATTGAAAATATTCGTAAAGAATATGAGCATACAATATTATTAATCCATCCAGCAGAGTAGGAGCGCACGCGACAGACATTAAAACTACAATCACCATATCCATTTACATTATTATGCATTAATTTGTCTATATAAATAGTATTTATTATTACCATTCATTACAACTAACACTTACATTAATACATACGGATTTATATATATTTTGACACATTATGCACTGCATGTTATCCCTCGTTTACTGCGGTTGAGATGATAAAAACAACAGATATAAAATCATCACTAATCAAAAACTACATCAAAATCGCTCCAGCCATTTGGACACTATCATGTTTCACACAGACACACCAAACGTATAATACCTCTTTCTTGCGTTCGAAGTTTAAATCACCTTATTATGTCACTTTGACCAAATGCAATAAGCTTAGAAAAATAAATCATACTAATTATAGAAAATTATATTAAATGAATTTACAAACTACACAACAATGAACGAGGGATGATTGATAATTTCTTGTTAACATGTAAACAACTTTTAACATTTAAAATATTATTGTATAGGTACATTTGATCGGGTTTGGTCCAATATTTGTGTTGCTGTAGTCGAAAATCCACTATTTGGCACAAACTCTAGAGTCATATTACTATAGGCGCAGAATTTGTGCAATAGTGGAGGTTCGGCTGTTACGGAAACTTTACATAAAATATAATACTTGTGATGGAGTGTGATGGTGGATGAAGTTACGACAATGTAGCTCTATTTAATTCAATTCTGAATACGTAAAATAATAAAATATTGTAAAGAATATTTGTTTAACATTTTTATGTCAGAATTGGATTAAATTTAAAACAATGCAAGAACCCTTTTACAGAACAACATATTTCTAAATGCTCAGACTACCCCTTTAGGGGCATCTTCATGGATAAGTACAAATACGTAAACCAGTATAAAAAAAATAATAAAAATCAAGTAAAAACTATAAAAAATGTCAACAAAACTCTTAAAAATACGTTCCGTCAAAAGTATCTGTAAAGCGGCACTAGATTTTTGTAAAAAGATCACAGAAAATGGAAGTTTGCATTGCAAAACATTGTAAACGTTAAAAAATAGATAAATACAAAAATAATCACAGTTTACTAAAACATGGAATGGCGGACAGAAATTAGGTCCGTTTTACTTATGGGGTATCTTTGCCCCAGTGTGTAAGCACGGTATAGAATTATAAAAATTACTTCAAAAGCAGAAACGATTTCAAATATTTATAGAGTATTACACAGTACAACAATTATATCATTTTACGATGATTTACATTAAACTATATTTTTCCAACAACATCATATAATTAATTATTTATGGAGTATTTCCACAATATACCGCATATTCCCTAAAACTAGTCATATCAAATGAAGTTGAGTTCGTGACATCCTAATTTTAATTATCGTTTACTTCACTGAATAACAATAAACACGTTCTGTAGCGTAAAAAATAAAAACCTGAATTTGAATGTTTTCTCTTACCCAGAAACTTTTTTTGTTATATCTTTTTTTAGAGAATGTGCGATATCTAATAAATACGCATTAAAATTATTTCTAGCTGCATTATTAGCTTGTTAAAACCTTTCTACAACATCGTTATGTCCATACGCCGTATACGATAGCGTCGCGTCCCTCGCTGAAACCTAGTCGTATGTATAAAATATTAAAACTTAAGTACCATTGTACGCGATGTAAACTAGTCAAAAACATTGGCACTGCTTTGTGACACGTCATGTATTATGTAGTTTAATACCATTTAAATAAAACACATTTGTGTCCAATCATTTTATACGCTTTTTATTAGCTTCAGACGTATGTAACGGAATCTTTGAACATGATTTTGACCCCCTTCATTTTATACGCCGGAAAATATCTGCTATTGGCTATTTCTTACGCATAGCTTTATTGTCTGTTTTTGTTGTATATCAAGAAAACCGCTAAAAATCATAATCCACTATCGAAATAGCTTGGATTTTAAATCTAAACACGAGGCAATAAGATTCAAATTTTATTAGCATTACAATGATTTTCATTGGTAGAGTAGGGGAGACCGGGGACGAAAGTAATGTGAAAATAAAAGTATCAAAAGAATTTATAAAAAATATGGGATCTACAATAATAAATATCGAACCATTTTTAAGGATCTGGTCAAGTATTTGTCAAAATGTGGAAAATTAAAATGTAGGGACGAAAGTAACATGTTCGTGAAACCTCAAAGATTTTTTTGTTGTATCATAATATACCAGTGTAATAGCCAAAATCAAGGAAGAATAATCGAAAGGTAAGATGTAATAGTAAACGAACAAAGATTGATACTCCGTACAAGCTTGAGACCCAAAAAAAAATGGGTCCAAACATTTCCAGAAATGATAAATTTTTTGCTTATTGAAAAATTTGTTGATTTTGTTTATGATAATTTAGGTACAGGAAGACCTAAAAGACTAATTGAAAATAAATAGATTGAAAAGCGAAATCAATTTTCGTTTTTATTTGCAATGTTACGACCCTCCCTGTACACTGTTATAACAAACCCTGTGGATGTTTGTAACCAATTCAAATATTTTTAATTGGAAAATTAAGAACAAAATGGTGTTAAGAGACAGCCGATAGATAAAAATATCATTTTTAGTAGTTTGTGATAAAATAAGGTTTGTGAGATAATACAAGAATCGTTACGTTCATTCCTGGTCTCCCCTATTTGTTTCAGCGCGCGCAAAAAATATAAATGTAAATTATTTAAATGGTATATCTTTATATGTTCTGATAGTGCTTCCAATACATTTGCATTAATAAAATTGTAAATATGTATTTATGAAAAATGTATCTATTCACAAAATATAATCTCTTTTAAGGCGAATTTGTGCGTGAGATGTCGTCTATAATTTAATATTTGGATAATTTTATTCTATTGATCGACTCACTACTTTTTAATTAACAGTGTTGCTTTTATGATGGTGTAATAACGTAGTAATCTATTCAAACAAGATTGGCTAATTACGGAATATTTCGATATATTTAAATTACCATTTCTATAATTATTCGTAATGATTCTTGCAACCATAACTTTCTCGATTTATTTTAAATTTTTCTTCCTCTGCCAATATACGCTCTTTGTCATTATCAATATTTAATTTGAATAGTGTTACCACTAAGAAATATAAATACATCTTAGTTATTACATCACATCTTCCAAAGATATGACAAAAGCCTGCGTGACGTCACATGGAGTATTTATGTGCAAAATATCCTTAAAAATTGCCATTTCTTGCAATAGTTATTAGGAGCATAATTTAGTACACGTTTTAAATACAATATTTAATAAAATTATCTATATTTTTATTTAGAAAATGAAGATATAGAAATCATCAAATATAAAACATAATATTTGTGTTTCTGAATCTCGATTATATTTTTACTGCAAATTCATGAATATTCGCTGGGAAATATTAAAAAAAACGAAATGGAATAAAAGGTTATTCCATCATAAAGTAATAATAAAAATACACCCAACAGCCACATACATAGTCCTGACCCAACACTAAGATCTAGTCTTGTGTCGTGGGTATCAGAAACTACGAGAGATTTTAGGTCTCTCAAACACCCAGATCTGAATCAAATACCGATAATCGCACAAACATTAGTTTTGGTGCGCGGATCGATCCCGCGGCCTCTCGTTTCACAGCCGGCGTCTAACCAACTGCGCCACGGAGGCTGATGAAGGCTTGGCATACAGCATAGTGACGTCACGCAAGGCCAACAACTTATTGAAGTTAGGGCTGTACCTAATGTTACCATATAAAATCTAGTTAGGCCGTGACTGAGGCAACACTCGCCCGACTTATATTTACAGCCATTAAATTATTTTTAGCCCGAGATAAACTCTACATTTTGCAACAATAATATCTAATTTAAAATTTAAATTCAGCTATATCCATCAATTCAATAATTTTCTACAAATAATTGAATCTTTTTGTGGATGTATAAAGAATATTATTTATTTGAGAAAAGATTTTTAGAATGGAATATTGCTATATGCTATATACTATGCTTGTTGCTTTGATTAGGCCACTTATTTGATATCATATAGAAGAAATTAGATATTTTAAGATATCAGAACGCTTTTAATATCGTATGTTTGCGGTCCCTCTTACTATTGTCATTGTTAGAGATGATTTTTCAAGATTAATCAATAAAGATTTATAATAAATTGATTAAAATAAGTGTAGACTGCTTCAATTTTAGGCCGAATCCATAGACATTTCTCCCAATTGACTAAATTTGTTATTAAAAGGCTAAATAGCAAATTAAAATAATAGCCATACATGCGAAACTTGTAATAGACAATTTCGTATTAAAAATATATCTTAAGACTAGGCACAGACCTTATTACGAAGCGATTAGAGTTTAAAATCGTATGCACTAAAACATTCTCTCGAAGTTAACATTAAATACAACATTTAGTTTAAACTACAAAGAGTATTTATCACCCTCTTGGTGTTGCCAGACCGAAAAATACAAACACCTACCACGATATGTAACTTTTGACATAATTATCATTTAAATATTTGTCATTATATTTTTTGGTCAGCAACATAGAGAAAAATATAAAGTATTAAGAAATATCAATTGTATATACTCTACTTTAGCTGCTATTTTCTCTCTTGCTAACACATTCAATAATGTCCTAATATAAAACGAGTGTCAATAGCTGACAATAAACCATTTAGTATAAAATATCTCAGAACAAAAACTGCAATAATATTCGACCATGTACAATGTAATCTCATGGTTTTACACAAAGTCACTTGTTCTATAGTTACCATCAGCTGCCCTATAACAACTGCTAGCCTAGTTTTGACAATATGTTTAATTTGAAGTATAGTATCGTAAAGACATTTTGGAGTTAAAGAACACATAGCGCACAATTTTATTCTATTTAATGTACCTCAATCAAACTGAATGTCAAAAATAGGTCAGCTAACTATATTAAAACAATAAACGAGCGAATAAATTAAAACACGTATTGTTATGAATGTAAAATGCTGTGTTCCCACTCAGGGAATGCTGATGCGTCACATCCGGCGGATGTCAGTTGTCAGTTGATGGCTCTATCATTGACTGTCTTGCCAAAATTTACAACTTTGGCCATAGAGCCCGAAACTATTGGGACAATTTTTAATAAATTCGGCCAAAGTTGGCATGAGTTCAATTGTAAAATACACAATATTAAATTATTGTTTTAGTAACGGTCGAGGAATAAAATGACAGTCTTTTTTGACATTGCATCAAATAAACGTCGTTGACGATAGCAGATTAAAAAAAAATAGTATCATCTATTTTCAGTGGTTTTGTTCTTTTACTTATTAACTACAATTGCCTTTCTGCCGTCTAACGTCTAGTTAATATTGTCACATATGAATCTGCTGAATTTTCAGTGTAGCTGTATAAAATCATAACTCATAACCATTTGTTCGGCTTACCTTACCATTGTTATTTTCAAAGGTTAACTTAAATACCGTACGTCCTGTAATTTTTTTCGAACAATTGCCATTAACAAAAATTGTTTAAATATTTTTTAAATGAAATTAGTATAGGGTGCCTGTAGTATCTCGTAGTAGGAGCCGTGTGTCAGGGCGCGTGGTGCGAGCGCGCGTGCAGCACGCGGCGCGCCACCCAGCGCCAGCCGCGCGCCGCCGACGCCCAGCGCGACGCGCGGCGCGGGCCCTCACGCGACCTAGCCACATACACAACGTTATTCTATTCTTGTCCATGCAAGGGTTAGTTACATATGTGCGCCAAATATTACAGAATGTAATGCATACAGAAAGATTACTGAGCATTGTGAGACATTGAGTATAGTGGAAATTTGAGAACAGTAATTCCACGTGCTCTAGTGAGCATAGTTATCGGAGGTGCCCGTAATTCCAGGTGCTCTAGTGAGCATGGTAGTTCCAGTTGTCCTAATGAGCATGGTAATCTCATTTGCTTTATTGAGCATGGTAATGTGTGTGAGTGTTGGTGTGGTGGTGGTACCGTCAGCGCCAGCGCGTGTCGTCGCTGGGGTGCGTGAGGTATCTGGCGCAGGCGAGGGAGGAGTGTGTGTGTGAGTGTTGGTGTGGTGGTGGTACCGTCAGCGCCAGCGCGTGTCGTCGCTGGGGTGCGTGAGGTATCTGGCGCAGGCGAGGGAGGAGTGTGTGTGTGAGTGTTGGTGTGGTGGTGGTACCGTCAGCGCCAGCGCGTGTCGTCGCTGGGGTGCGTGAGGTATCTGGCGCAGGCGAGGGAGGAGTGTGTGTGTGAGTGTTGGTGTGGTGGTGGTACCGTCAGCGCCAGCGCGTGTCGTCGCTGGGGTGCGTGAGGTATCTGGCGCAGGCGAGGGAGGAGTGTGTGTGTGAGTGTTGGTGTGGTGGTGGTACCGTCAGCGCCAGCGCGTGTCGTCGCTGGGGTGCGTGAGGTATCTGGCGCAGGCGAGGGAGGAGTGTGTGTGTGAGTGTTGGTGTGGTGGTGGTACCGTCAGCGCCAGCGCGTGTCGTCGCTGGGGTGCGTGAGGTATCTGGCGCAGGCGAGGGAGGAGTGTGTGTGTGAGTGTTGGTGTGGTGGTGGTACCGTCAGCGCCAGCGCGTGTCGTCGCTGGGGTGCGTGAGGTATCTGGCGCAGGCGAGGGAGGAGTGTGTGTGTGAGTGTTGGTGTGGTGGTGGTACCGTCAGCGCCAGCGCGTGTCGTCGCTGGGGTGCGTGAGGTATCTGGCGCAGGCGAGGGAGGAGTGTGTGTGTGAGTGTTGGTGTGGTGGTGGTACCGTCAGCGCCAGCGCGTGTCGTCGCTGGGGTGCGTGAGGTATCTGGCGCAGGCGAGGGAGGAGTGTGTGTGTGAGTGTTGGTGTGGTGGTGGTACCGTCAGCGCCAGCGCGTGTCGTCGCTGGGGTGCGTGAGGTATCTGGCGCAGGCGAGGGAGGAGTGTGTGTGTGAGTGTTGGTGTGGTGGTGGTACCGTCAGCGCCAGCGCGTGTCGTCGCTGGGGTGCGTGAGGTATCTGGCGCAGGCGAGGGAGGAGTGTGTGTGTGAGTGTTGGTGTGGTGGTGGTACCGTCAGCGCCAGCGCGTGTCGTCGCTGGGGTGCGTGAGGTATCTGGCGCAGGCGAGGGAGGAGTGTGTGTGTGAGTGTTGGTGTGGTGGTGGTACCGTCAGCGCCAGCGCGTGTCGTCGCTGGGGTGCGTGAGGTATCTGGCGCAGGCGAGGGAGGAGTGTGTGTGTGAGTGTTGGTGTGGTGGTGGTACCGTCAGCGCCAGCGCGTGTCGTCGCTGGGGTGCGTGAGGTATCTGGCGCAGGCGAGGGAGGAGTGTGTGTGTGAGTGTTGGTGTGGTGGTGGTACCGTCAGCGCCAGCGCGTGTCGTCGCTGGGGTGCGTGAGGTATCTGGCGCAGGCGAGGGAGGAGTGTGTGTGTGAGTGTTGGTGTGGTGGTGGTACCGTCAGCGCCAGCGCGTGTCGTCGCTGGGGTGCGTGAGGTATCTGGCGCAGGCGAGGGAGGAGTGTGTGTGTGAGTGTTGGTGTGGTGGTGGTACCGTCAGCGCCAGCGCGTGTCGTCGCTGGGGTGCGTGAGGTATCTGGCGCAGGCGAGGGAGGAGTGTGTGTGTGAGTGTTGGTGTGGTGGTGGTACCGTCAGCGCCAGCGCGTGTCGTCGCTGGGGTGCGTGAGGTATCTGGCGCAGGCGAGGGAGGAGTGTGTGTGTGAGTGTTGGTGTGGTGGTGGTACCGTCAGCGCCAGCGCGTGTCGTCGCTGGGGTGCGTGAGGTATCTGGCGCAGGCGAGGGAGGAGTGTGTGTGTGAGTGTTGGTGTGGTGGTGGTACCGTCAGCGCCAGCGCGTGTCGTCGCTGGGGTGCGTGAGGTATCTGGCGCAGGCGAGGGAGGAGTGTGTGTGTGAGTGTTGGTGTGGTGGTGGTACCGTCAGCGCCAGCGCGTGTCGTCGCTGGGGTGCGTGAGGTATCTGGCGCAGGCGAGGGAGGAGTGTGTGTGTGAGTGTTGGTGTGGTGGTGGTACCGTCAGCGCCAGCGCGTGTCGTCGCTGGGGTGCGTGAGGTATCTGGCGCAGGCGAGGGAGGAGTGTGTGTGTGAGTGTTGGTGTGGTGGTGGTACCGTCAGCGCCAGCGCGTGTCGTCGCTGGGGTGCGTGAGGTATCTGGCGCAGGCGAGGGAGGAGTGTGTGTGTGAGTGTTGGTGTGGTGGTGGTACCGTCAGCGCCAGCGCGTGTCGTCGCTGGGGTGCGTGAGGTATCTGGCGCCGACGCGGTGCTCGAGCGCGCGCAGGTCGTGGAAGGCTTGGCGCGTCTGCAGCCACGCGTGCGACACCGACTTGTCCACCGACAGCCGCTTGCGCTGCTTCACTTGCAGCAGGTTGTTGATCAGGTCGATCGCTGCGGACAAACAAGAACTTCTTTATATTCTGGCAAAGTAACTACATTGCACCTGATGGTAAGTGCAGAGCTGCCTAGACAGAGTATCCCTCGACACGAGATGGCTATCTCTCGCCGGTCGATACATTGTACAGTCGAGTGCCTGAAAACTGTCTATGAATAAAGCCGTTAGTATGTGCTCAATATATGTAGGTGGAATGTATACCTTCAGCGGAGATCTCCCTCCAGGGCGTGGGCGGGTACATGAAGGCGGCGTTCTGGATCTGCTCGTTGATGTCTTCGTCCTCGTTGAAGGGGAAGGTGCCGGACAGCGACACGTAGATGATGACGCCCACCGACCACATGTCCAGCGATCTGTTGTAGCCCTTGTTGCGCAGCACTTCGGGCGCTGGGTGGGGAATAAATAATAAATATTGAATAATAATGTCAATATCAGTTTTGATGTTACAAAAAAAGGAAACATAAAGGCTTTGAATTTTCAGGTGTTGACGCAAATGCAGAAACACTGTTAGATAAAACATTTTTATACCGTTCTAAAACTAGAAAACACTGTTACTGGAAATAGATAAATCTAGATGCATTTGAGCCGCTGATATAAAGCTGTGGATGGAGTATAATATCAAAGCAAACATAGTTATCCAAAGTAAGCTGATTTTCAGTAGTGAATAGCCTAAGAGAGAGAGAGAATAATCCATAATTTTAAGTTGTACTAAAATAAAAAGTAGTTGTACTAACCGAGGTAAGCCGGCGTCCCCACGACGGACCTGCGGAAGGACTTCTCCCCGATGATGCGCGCGAAGCCGAAGTCGCAGAGCTTGACCTGCGGGAACTGCTCGTCCGTGGACAGCAGCACGTTCTCGGGCTTGAGGTCGCAGTGCACGATGTTCTTCTCGTGCAGGTGCTTCAGTGCCACTAGGATCTGGGGGAATTGGACAGTATATAAACTTCTCAGAGTCCTAGATCGTTTCCTTAACCAAATGGTTAGTAGGTAATGTATACATGTATTAGGCTCAAAGATTTATGGTAAAATAAAAATATAACACGGTTTTAATGTAAAGTGGTTATTGAGCCGGTAGTGAAAGCTTCTGGCCTTTGCATATAATAACACGTTAAAACTATATTGGATTAGAAGATTGGTTCACAACTAGTTGTCTGACTTTCTTCACACCCACATCCATCATATTTTTTAAATACGCTATTTCTTAAGTTTTATGCTTGGTATAGACTATAAATATTCACCATCAAGTGAATAACTTGTCCTTTTCCTTTACATTCCTTAAATCTCATCTAACCCATCCCATTCTTTTACTACCACACCATCACATCCTACCTGTGCCACCAGAAACTTGGTGATCCTCTCAGTGAGCCGTCCCTTCTCGTGCGACAGGATCATCTCGAGCATGTCGCCCTTCAGCTTCTCCATCACTACGAAGATCCTCTCAGGGGTCTCGAACATACGCTCCAGGTTCACCACCCCTGGATGTGATAGGTTCTGAAGTATGGCTACTTCGTTCTTCAGTTGAGCTTCTTGCTTGGTTGGGAAGCGGAGCTTGTCTATCACCTTTGGGTTCAGAATATTTGTTATATTGTGTGTTTGCAGTATTTAGGGGTTAGTTCATATTTTATTTAATGTCTTCCTTTTTATATCAAATTGGGCAAGTAGATGGTTTACTTCTTGTAATGTTACGACAATGATCAGTAGGGTGACTTTATGTTAATTTACTTCGATTAATTAAAAGTTCAATAAAGTAAATTCAATGAGGCAACTTTTTTTAAATCAAAAGGTGGCCAAAGTTTCACACGAAAACATGTTTTCTATCCATTTATAAATGGAAAGCCGGCAGGAATCGGGTTATAAAGATACCTCTGTACTGGTGTATTGTTACCTTAATAGCAACAGGTCTCTGCGTGCGTCGGTGCAGGCCGCCGTACACGATGCCGAACTGCCCCGAGCCCAGCACCTCGTCGGGGTGGATCTGGTACAGCTGCGCCATCTCCGTGCCGCGCGCCGCGCCCCCCGCGCCCGCCGCATCTCCGCCTTCTGCGCAGCCCACGCCCTCCGCTGAGGGGAGTGGGGGTCACATCAATAGAGCAGTCAGCTAGGAATATGAGGGCGTGGCTGTTGATTTTTATAGTTACAAATAAATAAAATATGTCAAAAATATACTGTGCTATGTGCTGTGTATAGTGCAGCACTGGGATGATTCTTCCTGACCAAAGTCATTTCAGTTCTAAAGTCAATAGATTTGCACACTTGCCAATAACCTAAAATAAAATAAAACCTCTCATGTTCCTTGCTCTTTACCCTCCACCCAGTACTTACCTGCATGATGCGTGACAGGCAGCAGCGCGTGCCGCACCGCCGTCTCCCAGGAGCGCGCCACGTAGGCGCCCACGCCCGAGTCGAGCGGCAGGCCGGCGCCCCCCGCGCCCCCCGCGCTGCCGCCCGCGCCCCCCGCGCCCGCCCACGCGTCGTCCACGCCCACCATGTAGTCCACGTTGGCCGTGCGCAGCTCGAAGCAGTGCATCACGTCTGGGGAGAGAGGGGATTAATGCATTTTCAATATAAAAAAATAATAATTAGCTCGTACATCCTTCCTGGGATCCTGGGAATATGAGAGCTATACCAATCCTGACTTGATGAAAGCAATGCTTAATGTGTTGCCTCCTATTTACATACAGGGTATATCAAGACCGCGACCGAAAACGAAGCCATGAACTCATTAATACTACCAGTATTAATGAGTTCAGACACAATGTAAGTAAAAATTAGTAACATAAAAGTAAGTAATTTTTTACTTATCTCTTACACCTCTTTATTTTTAAACACGCAATGGTACGTAAGGTTTTAAATTAGTATTTTCGCAAAAACTAGGTATTTATTACCCAAACACGATGATTTTTAAAACAACCTAAAAAAATATATCACTGCTTTGGCGATTTTTTTATTTGCATCGTGTTTGTAACCACCTGGCTTCGTTTTCGGTCGCAGTCTTGATATACCCGGTATATGCAGACGTGTTGATATCCAGCGATCACGCGCCCTTCTCCTGTCACGGGTGTGTTATCACCCTGGTAGAAGTTGGTACCTGAGTGCGGCTGCCTGGCGGTGTCGATGGCGAGGATCTCGTTGAGCGGGATCTCCTTGTAGTACTTGGTGCCCTGCTCCGACGTGAACAGCGTGATGGACTTGCTGTCCAGCCGCCAGTAGTGCCGTTTTATCTGGAAGAACATACCTGGTGATTAAGGGTCTACCTTCTATTTACTCTTTCTATGTATCTTTATAGAAATTACATGGTTCATCATCATCAGCCCTTCTGCGTCCACTGCTGGACATAGGCCTCTCCCATAGCACGCCACTGGGCTCGATCTTCAGCCCATCGTCGCCAACCGCTACCAGCCACCCCACGAATATCGTCGCTCCACCTGGCTGGAGGGCGTCCTACACTACGTTTGCCGAGGCGCGGTCTCCACTCGAGAACACGTCTACCCCAACGGTTGTCGGTTCTCCGACAAATGTGACCGGCCCACTGCCACTTCAACTTGCTAATCCGTTGGGCTATGTCGATAACCATTACATGGTTAATGGAATTTAATTAATTTATTTTAAATAAATATTTTTGTGTGTTAAAATATTCTTCTTTTATGATTAATCATACAATTATTCGTTTACACCCAACATTCTTATAATTGCAGATTTATGTCCTTTATGTCCAATAAATAAAAACACACAATAATTACTTACACTACAGTCTCACAAGCACCCAAACTCGAAACAAATATTTATTTGGCAAATAAACGGTGAAGGAAAACATCGTGAGGAAACCTGCATACCGTAGCTATTTTAAAGAATTTCTACGGTATGTAAGTCCGCCTACCCACACTAGGCCAGCGTGGTGGACTATATGGCCTTACCACTCGTGCTCAGCAGTGGGACGTATATGGGCTGATACAAAAACATTCCGTGCAGGGATCGAACCCGCAGCCTCCAGTTTCACAGAAGGCGTTTTACCTTTATTTAATTATGATAACTCACCGTCTTATCCTTGTTAGTGAAGTGTACCAGCCAGCCCTCCTTGAGCCACTGCCCCTCGCGTTTCTTGGTGTGCTTCACGGACTGCACGATGCGCATGAGAGGGATGTTGGCGCTGGGGGATGACGACGAGCTGCAACGTGACGCGGGTCAGATCCACCTGGGCGGGGGGTGAGGAGGGGGCGAGGGGTGGGGCGTGTATGTCGCGGTGGTTGAAGGCGGTAAAATTTGTAGTGGGAGTTTAGTTGTGTACTTTTTTGTAATTTGATTTGTCGTCTACTGTAAACTTGGATTGGAATTTATGGAATTGATTCAATGCTTGGTGCAGGGTGGATAATCACTTAAAAATCACTATTCATGGTCAAAAATTTTGAGTCACCTTTACAGGTGAGTAAAGATATAGTACTAGAATACTAGAAATATAAGAGGATTTCCATATTAATTTTAAAATGAGAAGTATTATTCGATGTCATGTCATATAATTTTAGATTTTCAGACGTAGTTGCAATATTACAAAAAGCCATTAATGGAAATCATAGGACAACATTCTCGAAAGCATATAAAAATTTACAACATGATGGTAAAGAAGCTTTGAAGCTAACTGACTAACGTGAAAGATTGACATCAAGCGAAAATCACAAAACTAAAAACATATTAAAGTATAATATTTAGGTAAATAATAATCAGAACAATCACATACATACAACATTCAATACGGAGAATTTTAGACATCACTGGAAGAATAAAACAAGTCAATTCATGTTGACATAGTCAATCCCAAAATAGTATTAAAAATAAGTCATCAGGATCACACAAAACACAAGATTCCAATAAACTGAATAATAGTGAAGCTAACAAAAACAAGGACATTCCAAGCGCCCAGCACCACCACGCGACACACACGCCCCTAAATAGCCGAGCTTGCGACACGCTCACCTGCTGGGCCGGCTCGCCGACCGCTCCGGCAGTGTGTCCCGTTGAGGCTCGTCGGAGTCTTCTTCTCGGGGTCTGCGTAGTTGTACCTGGAACGAGATAGATAGATTTTATGTAAGTTCTTTTAAGGTCTGACGAACTTTGCATAGTAAGGTTATATATTGGATTTTTTTAATTCTGGTATGGTCGTATCTATTGTGATAGTGACCACTTTCAGCATCATCTTATAATGGACTACTGCTGAGCGTGAAACACCTCTACCATCAAGAATTAGATTATTAGTTCTGGTTAGCATTAGAAGCAATACCTCATCTTCTCCTGGAGTGGAGTCCCCTGCGTCGGGCGTGGCTTCGTCGTCAGACTCGTCTGGTAGTCGCGCCGTCTCTGACAGCTCGCTGCCTGTGCTGCTGTCGGCTTCTCCTGGAGGTTGTTATTCCATAACATTTATTGGAAATTGTTGTGCAATAAAGTCAGATTGTTTAGAAAATATAGTAAATATAGGCTGGGTTGATATGGTGTTACAAGTTTCCTTCATAAAACCAATGTGAAATATCATCTTTGCGAGGGTTCAAGATCCACCAATTCTTGTGTTCAGGGTGTATTTCTTAAGGTTTCATGGGTGTTTACTACGGCAGCAAGCAGTTACCGTCAGCGAAGCCAATTAATCTTTAAACAGCTTTGTACAGTACAATATTTATTTTTAATTTACTCCTGTAAAGTCTTTGGACTGTAATGCTTTGGGAGATTAGCTTGAAATATTAAGACAAAAACCACAATGGAGTTCAAAATATTGTTGTAATTTAAAAAAATCGGTGATTAAGTTATATAAATATTGGCAAAATGACTTACCATGTGCATCCCTGATCTCCCCTCCACAGTCCTTCGGCACGAAGGGCAGGCACTTCCTATGAGCATTGTAGTGACAGTCGCGGCACTGCAGGCCCTGCTTGAACAAGCCTCGCAGCAGCTTCTTGCAGTGGCGGCACACGGTGGGCCGCGTGTACGAGTGCACCTCGAACGTGTGTGGGATGCCCAGGGATGAGTGGGACAGCGCCGGGAGGGACGGCAGCGTCCAGGCCGTGGCGCCTGATACCGAGCCCGACATGGAACCTGCCCGGGATGGAGACCGGCTGCGCTTGCCACCCATCTGGACAAGCAGATAATAGACTGGAGCGGAAATCGCGAATTCTGTGCCTACGAGGACTAAATACTGTTACTGCGTGGGAGTAACAGAGATAGAAATATAAATAGCGGTATGTACCTACAGTTCTGTGTAGACATTTGGTCACGTTGTTCTTTTTAACAATGTACTAGTAATTGCCCAAGAGCCCATGACCAGGCTTACGTCATATTATAAAAATTGTTTTTTTCTAGGTATGCATATCGCAGTAAAGTCTAGGTATTTATGTTAATGCTTTAATAAGTTAACTAGGTCATATCTTTACGAAGTTGGAGACTGTCCCACCCTCACACCCGCCACTGCAACTCTTGTAAGCCAGGATCAACAGTGGCACGCATTTTAATGACACTGAGCATTGAAGCTCAGCGCGTCTCCGGGAATGTCTAACTTGTATTTAACCCGCAACGAAATCAATCAAAAAGTTAAATTAATAGGAGGAGTTGGAAATTCGAAAAAATCTTTACGAAGTTGGTATATATTTCAAAGGCATGTGAAATCTCTTAACATCATTGGACTTGGGTGGTGCCCTATAACTAAAAGCGTTGATGCGTGATATCTATGCTTGTAGGACATTGATATCCGCCCGCGTTACGAGTACCGTACATGCTAGAAAATCCGTTACAGTGACCCACGAAAGTGTGTCCTTTAGGGTCAGGTACTCTGGTTCGGAACAAAGGTACTTGTGGCGACCGAAGAAAGACAACCACCATTACTCCCCCTACTGCATCTACACTGCGCTGAACTGTCCATCAGGTGCGTTGTAATTAGTTACTCGTGCCAGTATAAAAACCGACAGACCATTACACGTTTATTACGCAATCTGAGTCATTTTAATAACAACAATTTTTAACAAACATCGTGTACAGAATCTAGAAGTCAATAGAAAATAAAAATGTTTTTTATTATTTGATATATTTTAGTTAATTACTGCCCGCTATAAAGGGAGGGAAAACCCGATCAACAATTCTTCGAAAATACTTAACACACGCGAAGTTTATTATCCGCATCAGACCGATGTAGAGTGAAGCCTAAAAAGCCTAGAAATAAAACTAATTTTTACGGATTTTATCGCGATTTGGTTTAATTTTTAATTTTTTAACATCCCGACGTTTCGATTACTTTCAAGCTTTCGTGGTCACGGCCGCCCCGTGGCCACTGGCTGGAAAAATAGTTTTATTTCAATGTGTAACATTCGCGTAAATCTAAGAAACCACTACCTAAAAGCCTATTTTTGACAAAGTAGATATTAGGCGGCCGCACGCAAAGTTATAAGCGAATTAATCCTACAGGCTACCGCATGGATAACAGTCATGTTGCGCAGATTTAATGTAAGCGCAAGTTAACCACAAAACAATTACAAACCACACGGTGATTACAAATTATACAGGGTATCTCAAGACCGAACAAACCGACCGACCGAAAACGAAGCCAGGTGGTAGTTTTAGTGGTTACATAAACGATGCAAATGTTGTGCATAAAGTGCGTGGTGGCCTGTTGGTAACGGACCAGACACGGCTGCCTACATGTTCACGGTGGTCGCGGGTTCAAATCCCAGGGCACACCTCTGACTTTTCGGAGTTATGTGTGTGTTGATAGTCAATCACCACGCACTTTAACGGTGAAGGAAAACATCGTGAGGAAACCTGCATACCGTAGCGATTTTAAAGAATTTCTACGGTATGTAAGTCCGCCAACCCGCACTAGGCCAGCGCGGTGGACTATATGGCCTAACCACTCTCAATCGATTCTCTCGATTGTAGAGTAGGCCCGTGCCCTGCAGTGGGACGTATAAGAGCTGATATAGAAACGATGCAAATAAAAATTTCACCAAAACAGTGACAGATATTTTTTTAGAAATTTTTAAAAATCATCTTGTTTGGGTGGTAAAAACCTAGTTTTTGAGAAAATAATAATTTAAACCCTTACGTACCATTGAGTGTTGATCAATAAAGAGGCCTGCATCATTATTTTAGGAAATTATGTATTTATCATCCAAATACGAAGATAAGTAAAAAATTACAAAAAAAAGTTGTCTTTTTTTTTTTGCGAAATTTTTACTTGCATTGTGTCTGAAGTCACTAATACTACCACCTGGCTTCGTTTTCGGTCGCAGTCTTGATATACCCTGTATGTATAGATTTAAATATCCAAAATAACAGAGGCTCTAATCAACAAATATGGTTGCCTCATAAACAACGAGTTTTCTGTATAACTGGTGGAGGAGGCCTGATGGACGCGTGCTGCAAACTTGATTGCAAATCATAATGACTTGTTTGGCGCAAAAACTCTCCACGTGTAGTGTCAATGATCCTTGTGATTATCTTAATCGTGGTTGATCTAAATGGGAATAATTAATCTATTGAGGTTGAGGTCGCGGTGGCAGGTAGGTCGTTTGATTGGCTTCGTGGTAGCGTGAGCGGGCATTGAACCGTGCTATTTTGGGTTCGATTTCCAGGTAAAGAAATTTGGACGTAATTTTACATGTGTGTTTTTGGTTTTAAATGAAATGTATAGGCCAGATTTAGAAAATATGCCTCGTATGACTATGAACTCATCCTCTATCTCCTCTTGGGATGGATATGGTCCACGATCTGTGACATTAGTAGTACTTCTATTTACCTTTCCTGGATAGGAGCGTAATCTTATAAAAGTATGTCAATCTAAGGGAGATAGAGTTTGCCTGCCTATACTTATATATTGTAATTAAAAAATACTGCAAGGTTTTTTTTCATTTGAAAAGTAAACTAAACGTCAACTGAAGATTTCATAAATACTCTCGGTGCGGGAATCGAACCCGCGTCTCCATGTCAGCTGGCTTTTTAGCGTACTGCGCCCTAGCTTATAATGATGTACCACAAATTACTTTTCACATTGGATATATCATGGATTAAGTCATATACTTACAGTATATTATACAAAGCGAATATTTACTAGTGTCTATTTTAGTTTTTTATAACCTGTTAAACACATTGGATGATGGGTAGCAATCGTAAATAAAACTCTTAATATGTTAACAAATAAATTTATTCAATGATTTCCTCAATACCAATATAACATTAAAAGTTACCCACCACCCAAAGTGTCGAACTAATAACTATGGAATGTAAAAATACAAATGATCAGAATTAACAAAAATTAACATACAATACTGAATATATGTGTTATGTAAATTAACAAAAAAATATGAGATTCTAGTTACCACTAACGTCATTTAACGAAACAAAAAAAAAACTTTTAGTAAAGTTGTTACACACAAAAACTATTTTTTCGTGAAATGACGTGTTATATACTTATGTATTAGTTAGTACAGATCTTGTAGTGTAAATTTAATATCAATATCTTGTATAACAAATTGTTGTAAATATATTTCATTATCAAAAAGCCTTCATAAGGCCAAAAACATAATACTATTGTAATACAAAATAAGTATCAAAATATGAGTAAATGCGTCTTTTGTTAATAAATCTGTTGTAAAATTGTTAGTACACTAAACTACACGTAAAACTATTTGATAAAAATATTGGAATGTTAATCAATATTAAGTTAATGTAGTCTATTCGCGATGAATCGTATCGAGATTATTTATTTTATGACAAATGTAGTCAAATAAACACCAAAGGTGGGTGCTCCTACTAGCCCACCGCAATCATGCCTGAATTGCGAAATTATTATATACTTTTTTGTTATTTATAAGCAAACACTTAAATTACTTCCCGAAACATTAAGCTGTACATATAGCTCTTCTTATTCATGTATCGAGTACAAAGCTCTTAATAAAAACGATATCTTGCCCTACGAATTGAACCAAGTATTTTCACATGTTGGTAAAATGTAATTTCAAAAATAATTAATCTTAAAGACAGCACATTACACGTGTTTTGTAATCTGACATTAAAAAATGATTATTCTGTACTTGTTGGTGATGTTTACTGAGATAATATACTAGAGCTGCCATTACGAATAAAATCAGTGCGCGAGTACCAGGCTCGGGGAGAATCATGAAGCGAGAGAGAAGATAACGTAGCTGCATAGGAATAACAAGGACGGAAATAGAAATGGCAGACAGTTAAATAACAAATATTTTTTCGCAATGACTGTTCTAGTATATCTCAAAAACTATACAGAGTGTTTCCGAAGTGGTTGATATAACGTAACAGTGTTAATACGTAGTAGTAGGCAGCTGTCGTTTTTTGTGTGGGATAAGTATTTGAATGATACTGAAAAGGCAACATATTTATCCAATCATAATGTCTGAAAAAAAAAAGTCTACGTTTTCAGTAGTATTGTGTCTGCGCCACTACCATTCGGGCTACCACATCTAAGACACCTGTATGCGAGGGTAGATGGTTCAGTCCTTCCCGGTGACGAGGTCAGCGAGGCGCCTTACCAGCGAGTCGTCATGCGAGGCGTGCGACGTGGTGGAGGCGCGCGAGGGGCTGCGCGTGTGGCTGGCGCGGCGCGGGACTCCGGCCGCCGTGGACGCGCAGTTGGACGGCACCTTCACTGCGCACCGCTTGTGGTAGTTTAGGCCGCATCCTGGGGAGGACAACAATGGTAAAACATTAACCAACTGGATATAACTTTGTCAGTTGACTGCTATGGGCTGACGAATAAAATGACATCCAAAAGCAATAATACAGGATTATAATGAATTGACTATCAATACACACATGACTCCGAGATAAATAAATAAATAAAATACACCCCAGAGGAGAGCCCGGTATATGAATTGGCGACCGCCGTGACATAATTGCATCTCGCATCATTAATTTTATTAAAGCACCCCATACACACACATGACCCATATTAATACACGAGTCTCGTGTCGTATATACTTTCAACTTTGCTGTCGGGTATGGCTAGAACCGATCCCGCCTGGACAACCACTACTTCAACTCCTGTAAGCCAGGAATCGACACTGGTGCACAATTTATTTGCACCGAGCACTGAAGTTCTTGTCTTAAACCGCAATTCAATTAATCAATTAGTCATCTTGATAGGAGAAGTTGAAACAAACAAGAGACTTTGGTTTTAACAAACAGTTTCTTCTTTAAATATATAATAAACTGTAAGAAGCAAAAAAAAACACGAACTACTAAAATAAGATGTAATATCATGCAGCTGCTATAATTTTCGCTGACATCATTAGTGATAGGTAAGCTGCCAACCGGATATGCACGTGGCTGCCCGAAATTCCCGTGCACCGTATCTACTCGAGATGAGAGGGCACAATAACACACGATATGGAAGGTGGCCATTAGGGTCATGTCAACAGCATCCTCCTCACACGTGCAGATACGCACACCGCCGAGGTGGTGAGATGTTTTTTCCTTGTATTTCATTTTTCATAACATAGGACAAATCAGCAAATAGGTATCTTGTTGGTATATGATCGTTGGCGTCCATGTATGCTTATAATATTGAGGTCCAGGGTGAAATACCGGCTTCTCAAAATGAAGGACAAGTTGATAATAAATACACTCAACTGTCGAATACATAGTCTTTTCCCCACACTAAATACAAGTTCGGGTCGTGGGTATAAGTAATTGTGAAAGACTTTCTCACGAAAACATAGACCATATAAATATTTGTGGATCACATAAACATTTGTCTCGGTGCAGGAATGGAACCCGCGGCCTCTTGTTTCGCAGCCGGCGTCTAAACAACTGAGCCACGGAGGCTGTCGAAATAATGCCAGCTTATTCTTAACATTTATACTATTTTAAATTACGAGTGCTTTGTTTCATGCGCAATTTATTTAAAGAAAGACATTTAAGTTTAATTTATTTTCGAATGTAAAATTAATCAACTTTATAAGAATTGCTTCTTTAAATCAAGTTATTTAAAGTACCAAAAAAAGTGTTTTATCAAATTATTGACGGATTCACAATAATAACTGAAAAAAAGAAAAGAGAGACTTGTTAACGGTTGAAACGGCACAGACAACAAAAGAGACATAAAGAAAACACCAAGAGTTGTAGATGATATCGAAGTTCAGTGACTAGCCGTGTTACATACCAGGCTAGGTTATTTACTCAATAAGTTGAAGGCAATGGCGAGTCCAGCCAGTCCAGTTTCAAATCAGGGGGAGGTCATTTAGTTCTAGTCAGAACACTGGACGTACTCGAATTCGATAACAATTATACATGTAAAAGTGATTATTCAAAAGTTTGTTACAACTGTGATTAGTGACATGTTTACCATTTTTTTTAATGGAAATCAACGATATGTTTAAAAAAATTGTCAATCTGGTGTCAGACTCAATAATGTTCGGATAGCAACCTAATGTCACGATTGAGGTTATATGGCGATTCCGTTGCATTAAAATTTGATTATGTTGTATATGTTTTAAAGCGATATTTCTTTCAAAATTCAATTAATAAACCTAACAGCCACATGTAGTTATGACTCCTCGCTTAAAAACTAGACGTGTCGTTGGTATCAGAAACTACGAGAAACTTTTCACATCACCTAGACAAAATTGCGGGTTGCACAAACATTTTTATCGGGGTTGGTACAAAGTCGGCTTTTACCAATTATAAGGGTCATTTTGTAAGATAATTTAATTTGTAAGATATATAAGCAGTAAATACCTTCACACTTGAGTCCCTGGCGCACCAGTCCGAAGAGCATCTCCCCGCAGAAGTCGCAGAAGGTGGGCGCCTTGTACGAGTGCACGGCCAGCGCGTGCGGCCGGAGGATCGGCAGGCTCTCCGTGCCGCCGTCGCATATAAGTGCTGTGGAATAACACGACATATTATAGAATAGTGAATAAACACTAATACAAGGGACAGTACGCTGATCTGATTACGCACATTCACTAGATGGAGAGGCAGTATAAGAAGAATTCAATAGTGATCATTACGAGCATGCTACATAGACCTTAGATAATTATTATTATTTTGTACTGATATAAGAAAGTGATTACAATGGACCTAAAAGTAAGTGCAGTGCAATCAAATAAGAAATAACAGCTGCTGGTGGCAAGATAATCATGTCTTTCAATGGGTGAAAACGAGGGAGTAACATTCTGTATTCAGAATGTGTATTTCCAGTTTTAATTTCAATTGGCGATCGATATCTCTTTTCGCCAGCTACTCAATCTAGACTACACCGCAGTTTCGATCAATCATTTGGCCATACCAGTTGCAAAAATAACTCTGCCTCAATGTGGATGGGTAAACTATTTGTGGGACATTGATGAAGTTGAGAAGGTGTTACTAACGGTTGGCGGTGAGCACGATCTCGACGAGAGTCTCGTCGGTGACGTCGGAGGCGGAGTTGATGAGCTGCAGCACGTTGGGCGAGCAGTAGTCGTGGCGGAAGAGCAGGATGCGGTCCGACAGCCGGTTCAAGCCGTTGTCTGGGATCTAATGCAACACAATTACACATTACTCTAAAGATTATTAAATATTACTTCCGTGCACACGTCGAAGTGAACATATGTACGTCATAAAGCTGGATAGCGATAGTATTGTAGTCCCATAAAATAGTAATCTTGGACTACTGTAGAAATGGGCTGCTTTAATTGCGGTGTTTCACGAAAAAAATTTACGTGATTCGTTCAGTTAGTAGTAACACCACAAGTCCAGTTTGAGACCAGCAATGAAGTTCTACGATGCAAAAGCTGTAAATGATCATGGACGGTGTTATTCACTTCGTGCCACGTGAACGGTTTGCTCGATTGCTCGATCTACGCAAAAAATCAGCGGCTTTTGAAATGTCCATCTAGTTTAAGGCTTCCACCCACGGTTTCTCCAGATCTCCAGCTATTTCTTGACACAAATCAGCAGTATTGCCTACCTTCTCGTGCACGAACTTGACTGCGAGGTCCTTGAGGTAGGCGAGCGTGAGCAGGTGCTGCGGCGCGGCGGCGGCGTCGCGCAACACGCCCAGCTGGAACATGAACGTCACCTCGTCTTCCATGGCGCAGCGCGCACCACCACCCAAGCGCCGCCCTGCAACACACAAATTTGATTTTTTTTATCGGCACCACGATGCATAATGGTAAGTGCATTGCACACTCCGTGGATCGGGTCCCAAAGACCAAATAACTTTTTAAATTATTTTTAAAATTTATTAATTGAAAATTAAGGGTCGTTATATTGCAACAGTCACTGAGAGGATAACTAATGACCTCAGTCCTGATGATCTCAGTCCGCCCCATGACCACGAAAGCTGTAAAGCAATTGAAACGTCGGGAAGTTAAAAAATGTAAAGTTAAACCAAATCGCGATAAAATCCATAAATACAATCTATGATATAATGTTATAATCTACAGTATTGTCCTTCAATGCCGTTTTTTGTGACTTCGTGATTATCTTCTTATGTACTTGCGTGATACGTAGAGGTGGGTATTTCAAAGAGTACATTTCAATTCAATATTTTGGATAAAATTAAAGTATCGAAATTATGCACTTATTGTGAGCTCGGTTAACAATTTAACTTGATGATTAGAAGAAATCAGTGCATAGTCTATTGATAAAATGTAAACACGTAACTGCGACGCAGACGCGCTATTTCTCGCATTATCAGTAATGTGAAAGGACGAAAATGATAATTGCCAAAACATGTTTTTTGGACTTGACCGCTGGTAGGTGAAAGTATATAATCAGTAGTTCAATAGCGCAGAAGTTAAGGTTACTTCAACAAACAATCGATACCAATTAACGATTCTAGGAAAAGTTATAAATATGTGTTATCTTGGGGGAAAAACTTTAGCTACCTGTGTATATTAATTTTATCTCGAAGGTCGGATAAATAATCAAACAGCTCTTATGTCGCTTATAATAACAATAATAATAACTACCCTTTATTGTGCTTTAACGGTTTACATTAGACATAAATAATAGAAAAAGAAAAAATATTATAAAACTATTATACAGTCGTAGCTCCGTCTTGGGTACAGCCCCAGCCTATTCAAATGTCTCTTTTGTTGCCTCTTTGTTGCTAACTCCATCCAGTCTATGCCCGCTGTCTTTTCTAAGCCGTAAGTTATGTCGCATCTAGTTAAATTTTATTGTTAGTGGTAAAATGCGATTATCTTGCCAACTGGCATATTGGTGCCCTCGCGGTAATTTAAACCATACTATACGCATTATTATGGATGGCCGAAGCATGTGTATGACATAACACGTGAAAAATACAACAAAACAGGTTATGGCATCAGGGATATATCACCAATGTCTCACTTGCAATGCATTAACAGTTATAAATTCTCAAGATTCCATTTTTTTATAGCTATGAATGGCGAAACGAGCTTGCCATTCGCCTGATGGTAAGCGATACGACCGCTCATGTACAGCAGCAAAACCAAACAACGCCATGAATCAAAGGCATGAGGCATTCCACTGCGCTCGCCATCCTGAGACTCTCACCATAAGATGTTAAGTCTCAATATGTCCAGTAGTAGCTCTGGCTACAATGTCCTTCAAACCGGAACACAACAGGGCATTTACACTGCTGTTTGTTGGAGAAATAGACATCGTGGTGGTACCTACCGAGGCAGCCTGTCACATATGAGAGTCCTACCACCAGTGTAAAATCCTGGGATTTACCCTACTTAAGGGTTTTACAGTAACATCCATGCACTGATTTAAATTGTGATATTATTACATATTATGCACATGTGCCAGCTTTATGCAACGAATACCAATTTGTACTAGTACGAGAAAAAAATAAAATGTACAACTGCAGTTGGCGATTACCAAACATATCTGTAATTAGAAATTTCGTGAGATATGTGAATGCATTATTTAGTTAGGTTGAAATATACGTACATTTATATGTCGGCCCTGTCCCACAAACTTTCAAGTGGCCCTTGGTCCACCACGCTAGCCCAAAGTTGATAGTAAAATTGATAACCGATCTGGACGTATTGTATATAAAATACAATGTAATTATACAAATATGCCTATGACTGCCTCGGTGGCGTAGTTGTATTACGGTACGATTATAAAGGTGAGGTCTCCGGTTCGATTCAGTTCGAGTCAGAAATTTGTGACTGATATGGCGATAGGCTCGCCTCCTATGACATCGTGGGACTAAACGTACAAGGCGAAATGTGGGTGTCCTTGTAGCGCTTCTGCCCATCCCTTCTGTCTTCTAATGTATGTGTGTAATATACAGGGTATATCAAGACTTTGACCGAAAACGAAGCCAGGTGGTAGTATTAGTGACTACAGATACAAGGCAAGTAAAAAACTTGCAAAAAAAATCGACAACTTTTTTTTTGTAATTTTTTACTTATCGTCGTATTTGGGTGATAACACAGATCACTCCCAATAGATACCGCATTACGATAGTTTTGTTTTGAACTGAAAACGCCAACGAAGGGAACGTTGCGGGGCAGTGGGCGGGTTGCAGCGCTGTCACGTGGACTTCGCTCGAGAGATGCGGCTTGTCGATAAATAAAATAAAAAGTATCGATAGTTCGATTTGCCAGTAAGTTTAACGTGTTATGACCGCTTTTATAACTTGATTACCAACTTGTTAAATGTTTTATAATATGTTTTCACTGGCCTGATCTAATAAATTATACCAATCGCTAACACGAATAAAGTAGGATTAAGATTTTTACTTTAGTATGTAACGGTTTTATTTCCATTATTCGCCGTTAATTTTTGTATACCATAATCCCGTAACACCCGAATTAAGTGTTGGGTTAAAAGATCAGATAAAAATATAAAATATTAAATGATTAAACCTCACGCCGTAAAGGGCTACAATAACTTATTCTGTTTCTTGAATTCCGACGGCGGCTGTAATAGATGGTAGGTATATTGGCAAGTGACAATGAAACCCACTTGACGAATTATGAATGTTTTTGGGATGATAATACAACGTATGTTGAAATTAGTGCAACGGCTTGTACTACTCATTCTCAATAAATTTAGTATACTAATAGTTATGTTAAATACCTTCCCATGATATTTGACAAAAGGCAGTTCTAACGCCACGCATCAAGCACGAATTTCTAACATTACGTTCTTAGTAATTAAGCAGAAAACCCCAATATCACTTATATCAGTCAAAATAAAAATGAATGTATTAAAACACATAGTCAGTAGATACTTGATTCGAGAAATAAGACCCGAAATACCATCAGACGAATACGCTTAAACGAGCTTCATCTCAAGGCTATAAATGTTACTCTTGGATGCTGGACAAAATCAATATAAAATTATAATATTATTTGATAATCATATTATTCTATCCACACAGAACTACGAAATTATACATTTTTAAATAAATAAAAATGTACCAGAATTGGTAAATATTCTGTCGGTACAGAAGTATCCATTAAACGACGACGATTTTTCATTGGGAAAAACATTCTTGGGTAAAATGTCGTGAACAAATTACGCTATTTTTTGTAGGCCACCAATCGTCACCTCGACATGTTGCATCTACCCATATTTTTAACTTTCGGGACATGTGGGGAATCTAAAATAAAAATGGTATTATTCAAACATAATGTTATATACTAACCCACAGTTTTTACCCGACGATAGCAAAGCAAGAAGAAACAGAAAAGTACAATTATTGAAAAAGTACCTAGTTAAAAACTTGACTTTTTCAAATTACCTACATTAAATGACGTCGTCATGGTGATTTGCAATTTTTATTTAAATCAATATACATTTCGTGACATTGTCATTTAATCAAATTATTTTACATTAATGTTTTAAAAAATCGATATTGCTTGGAATTATATTATAAACATGCGTCAAGCACTAGAAGAATGCGTGATTTCACCAGAAAAAGATGGCTTATTATGGTTATTGCTATGCGAAAAAGAGACGGCTGATTTTCGATTCAAACTCGACTGTTTGACATCGATACAATAACCAGTATAAATTGAGCTCGCTCGTGAACAAATTAATTTAAAGAATATTAGTTACCGATGAAAAGTTATTCCGTTTTTTTGGATACTTGAAGTTTTTGAGTTTTTTCCACACCATTTTATTGAGCAAGTCATTTTTAACTGTAATATGATATTTCTAAAACTTAATTTTCGCCAACGCTCAACGATATGTGCGGGTCCACTACTTGGATGACACTGATGACGCGACATTTGGAATCGGTTTATATCAGTCCGATAGCTCATACGTGTGGCGCGCAACCGCTGCCTTGCATTAGGTATCTAGTGGGAGTGATCTGTGGGTGATAAATACATAGTTTTCCTAAAATAATGATGCAGACCTCTTTATTTTTCAACACACAATGGTATGTAAGGGTTTAAATTATTATTTTCGCAAAAACTAGGTTTTTTCCACCCAAACAAGATGATTTTTAAAAACTTCTAAAAAAATATCTGTCGCTGTTTTGGTTAAATTTTTATTTGCATCGTGTCTGTAACCACTAAACCTACCACCTGGCTTCGTTTTCGGTCGCGGTCTTGAGATACCCTGTATAAATAATAGGTACGCATCACAATGATTAATAATTCAATTTGATCGTTACAAGGTTACAATGGACATAAAATCTTCTATTTATTTAAAAAATATATTTACAATTGTTTTCGAAAGTAGTAGGGAGCAAATTTTCATCCAATATATTTCTGTCATTCAGGCATTCTATTCCACTATTTTTATGGCGGTTTATACCCGAATCCGTTTTTTTAGACGCCTGACTAATAGTAATTTTTAATTGATTACTAGTTATTTTTATATATTTCTAAATGTATTTAAGGGTAACTTTTTAGCGCCTTTGTTTTTTAAGGCCAATTTTATTCCCTTTTTAGTAACTTTCCCGTTTTTAGTGCCCGTAGTTTTTTGGTAAAAGATCTTTAATTACAGTTGGTACTAAGCTTATCAGCTTTCGCCTCGTAATAGCGTCCATCGTAAGTATGTTGCACAAAAACAAAAGAAGTTGAAAATGAAACCTTTCTTTGTTTCAGAATGGATTTGCAGAAACTCCGGCGTCGCGTCGTTGCGGTGGGGAAATCTGCTTAGCGGTCGCGATTACTCGTTGTTCTCGTGTTGCCGGCCTTTGTGGGTCTTCCTTTTGTGTAATTTAAGTAAGAGCATTAGTATATGAATTGTTAGAAAGTGTGAAACAATATGGAATGGTTTTTCTATGGGTTTTCCATTAATGTTTTGGCAGCACGTGTGGGTTGTGAACTGTTGGCTACTAATTTCCATTCCTAGATTGAGTAGCCCCATTTGTGTTTCTTTTGCGGTTTAAAAATCACATATTAGTTTCGCGAGGCGGGATTTAGCATTCGCATATAACCACATATTACTTATCGCGACGGAAATAATATCGATGAACTTTTTACTGCATCACTTTCACCTGGCATCGAAGTTTTAAAAAAAATTGCATCTCAAGACAAGGGTAAGGTCAGACGTACCCTGAACCTTGAATTGATGTAAGTGGACGTAACAAAAGTGATATGATATACCGATGTGTAGTCTCTGCCTACCCCTACGAATGCAGCCGTGACGGCTATGTGTAATGTAAATAAGTGTGTGGCGTCGACACGCGCCGGTCCGCACGTGGTGCCGCGTCCTTGATCTCGCGAGATTACGTGTTACCACGCGAGATGCCCGCGAGAGGCTGCACGCGGAGATTACCACGCGCCAGCGGCCGGCGGAACATTGCATGCGGAAGTGTCTATTGCTTTATCGATAATAATAGGTTACGTATAAACATGCTTTTGTTTTCGTATTTAATTGGATGTTAATTAATTTTAATAAAACATGTGTATAAATTTATTAAACAAACTTTTAACCAGATGAAATCAGAAATCTACTATTGTACAGAGGAATCTTTACTCGGATACAGCGACCTGCTTGAAGTAGCCAAGTGCTGTATACAACAAAAAAAAATGTGTGTGTGTATTAGTGTACACACGTAAGAAGTGAAACTTCTTTATGACATCATTTTTAGAAAAATGATCTACTATTTACAAAGGAGAAGGGGCAAACATGTATGAACTCCAGCCTACTGGCCAATAACGACGAGCGATATGTCATTGGAAAGGTCTTTTCAGATGCTACAACTTCTTCTATGACAACTAAACCCAAATCGCTGTATTTAAAAAAATATAGCTACTCAAAGACAGCCCGAAAATCACACGAAAGCGCCTCGGCATAGTGAGCAATAATAACAAGCGATACGTCGTTGGAAAGGTCTTTTAAAATGCTACAACTTCTTCTACGACGACAATTATCAAATCGGTGTGTGAAAAAAAATATCGCTGCGTAAAGGTAGCGCGAGGATGAAAACATGTATATGGACTCATAGCCTATTGTCCAATAACGACGAGCGATATGTCATTCGAAAGCTCTCTTTGTTTTCTACAACTTCTTCTTTGGCAAGAAAACCCGATTAGCTGTATTAAACAAGATATTCCGACATAAAGATATCGCAAGGGCCATATGTATGGACTCCAGCCTACTGGCCAATAACGACGAGCGATATGTCATTGGAAAGGTCTTTTCAGATGCTACAACTTCTTCTACGACAACAAAACCCAAATCGCTGTATTTAAAAAAATATAGCTACTTAAAGACAGCCCGAAAATCACACGAAAGCGCCTCGGCATAGTGAGCAATAACAACAAGCGATACGTCGTTGGAAAGGTCTTTTAAAATGCTACAACTTCTTCTACAGCGACACTTCTCAAATCGGTGTATGAAAAAAAAAATCGCTGCGTAAAAGTAGCGCGAGGATAAAAACATGTATATGGACTCATAGCCTATTGTCCAATAACGACGAGCGATATGTCATTCGAAAGCTCTCTTTGTTTTCTACAACTTCTTCTTTGGCAAGAAAACCCGATTAGCTGTATTAACAAGATATTCCGACATAAAGATATCGCGAGGGCCATATGTATGGACTCCAGCCTACTGGCCAATAACGACGAGCGATATGTCATTGGAAAGGTCTTTTAAAATGCTACAACTTCTTGTACGGCGGCACTTCTCAAATCGGTGTGTGAAAAAAAATATCGCTGCGTAAAGGTAGCGCAAAGATGAAAACATGTATATGGACTCATAGCCTATTGTCCAATAACGACGAGCGATATGTCATTCGAAAACTCTCTTGGTTTTCTACAACATCTTCTTCTTTGGCAAGAAATCCCGATAAGCTGTATTCGCGAGGGCCATATGTATGTCTCATAGCCTATTGTCTAATAACGACGAGCGATCCAATAAATCTCTCACTGTGTTTATCGTTCGATATCTTGCAAGATTCAGCAAATTGCGCTGTATCACAATCCAAAAATATGCATTTCCTGCATCTGTAATAACGTCCACCGTTTTAAAATGTAATTGTCAATCATTTACGCAAGACAAGAATTTTCAAAATACTGCTATTGTATGTGAAATGAGTCCTGTTTTAGTTTTGTGATATGATAAAATACCATAAAAATTCAATCCAGCTATTGGTCAGAAGTTGTCTAAGGAGTGATGCGCGACATTATAGAGTTTATTTTAAAATAATAAGTAAACTTTTTTTTACCGGTATTTCTACATTTGCCAGTGGCGTTGATTATTGGCAATGCGTTTAATAATCCAATCTGGAGGAATGTTATAAAAAACAAACACAATTTAAAATAGAGAAAAAAATAATATAAGGATATTATGTAGGTATGAACTGCCTCGGTAGCGCAATTGTATGACGGTATGGTTGCAAAGTGGAGGTCTCGAGTTCAAATCCCGGGTCAGCAAATTGATAATGGATTTTTCTATTCATTATCAGTATGGAGTCAGGAATTTGTGCCCGGTATGGTGTTAGCCTCGCCCCCTATCACATCGGAACAGAATAAAAGGCGAAACGTCGGTGTCCTGGTAGCACCTCTGCTTATCCCTCCTGGGAAAAAGGCGTGAGTTTATGTATGTATGTTTTAGGCTTGACTTATTTTTGCGACAAGCTTCGTTTAGTGCCGAGATAGTCGTATAAACTAATAATGTAAATAATATTTTTATTCCTGGTTTGTATAAGTACCATGTTTATGTACTTTTGATAAATAAATAAACTATTATTTAAATATGTAAAGATATGAAGTAGTTATTTATCTATGTATATTTTGTAATACAGCGATTTGGGTTTTGTTGTCGTAGAAGAAGTTGTAGCATCTGAAAAGACCTTTCCAATGACATATCGCTCATCGTTATTGGCCAGTAGGCTGGAGTCCATACATATGGCCCTTGCGATATCTTTATGTCGGAATATCTTGTTTAATACAGCTAATCGGGTTTTCTTGCCAAAGAAGAAGTTGTAGAAAACAAAGAGAGCTTTCGAATGACATATCGCTCGTCGTTATTGGACAATAGGCTATGAGTCCATATACATGTTTTCATCCTCGCGCTACCTTTACGCAGCGATATTTTTTTTCACACACCGATTTGATAAGTGTCGTCGTAGAAGAAGTTGTAGCATTTTAAAAGACCTTTCCAACGACGTATCGCTTGTTATTATTGCTCACTATGCCGAGGCGCTTTCGTGTGATTTTCGGGCTGTCTTTGAGTAGCTATATTTTTTTAAATACAGCGATTTGGGTTTAGTTGTCATAGAAGAAGTTGTAGCATCTGAAAAGACCTTTCCAATGACATATCGCTCGTCGTTATTGGCCAGTAGGCTGGGATGCGCCTTCTCCTTTACAGAATTGGTAAAATAAAGCTAAATTAAATAAAGTTTAAGTTTAGGAGGGGGGAAATTTTTGAGGGAATTTGGGATTTCTATCAGGGCCAATTTGTAGCCCTCACCGAGACGGTTCCGAGGATACCAAGCTCGGTGGGTCCACGACCTTTATTGGCCGAGATAGGTTTAGGGGGGGTGAGGTAAAAATTTTAGGTGGGGGTAGGGGCGGGGGGGGTTAGGTTTCGTGGGGGAGCTATTGGGCACCTTAAAATATTTTTGGGTGGGGAAAGTTGTGGAGGGGGAATTCGGGAATTCTGTTGGGGCAGGATTGTAGGCCTCACCGAGCCGGTTCTAATGAACCCAGGGTCGATGGGTCTACGATGGATATTGGCGGAGATAGGAATAGGGGGGGGGGTGAGGTAAAAATTTTAGGTGGGGGTAGGGGCGGGGGGGGGGGGGGGTTAGGTTTCGTGGGGAGGCTATTGGGCACCTTAAAATATTTTTGGGTGGGGAAAGTTGTGGAGGGGGAATTCGGGAATTCTGTTATCGCACGGAGAAAATTATGGTCCTCGTGTGCTGATCCCAGTTACTCTGTCATAATAATGATGTTTTATTGGCGCGGGCAGTGGGTCAGGAGGCGGGAACGTCCGATTGACTCAACGATGTGTTGTTTCATTCTGTCAGGACTTAATCAAATCACCAGTATCGATGTCAAACAGAAAGTTACATACATACATAAACGCCTTTATCCCCGAAGGGGTAGGCAACGCGCCACCAGGACACTCACATTTCGCCTTGTATGTTCCGTCCCACGATGTGATAGGGGGAGAGCCTATCGCCAAATTGGGCACAAATTCCTGACTCCGGGCTGATAATTATTAATAGAAAAATCCATTATCACTTTGCCGGACCCGGGACTCGAACCCGAGACCTCAGTCATGAGCGGCGGTAATCACTCTCCATTATGTGATTCATTTGCTCGTTCTCCAGACCCATGTGATAAAAAATCAGCTGATAGCAGATCGAGTGATATCGTCTACCACACAAAATTAATAAGCAATCCCAATCCCTATCTAAGGATCGATCCGGAAAATAGACCAATCAGAACACATCAAATGTGAGCGTGTCGGCAATACCTTGAGCCCATTGGTTTATTTTCACGAGCGATCTTTAGATAGAAACGAAGATCGTTTATTAATCTCGGCCATACATCAACTCTTCGCCACCACAATGTCAATAAGGAGGGTGCTGACACAAATAACGTTTGAGAAACAATACGGCGTGTCCTCGACGCTTACGCATCATCGTACTGTGTCGACTTGTGAGGTGCGGCCATATACTACGTTTGAAATATTATAGTCCCCTTTTAAAAGTTATTTTTCATCTATTGCGGATTTATTTAATTGGCGGGTACCTTTCACCTTCGCATACATACATAAACTCACGCCTTTTTCCCAATAGCGGTAGGCAGAGGTGCTACCATGGTATACACATTTCGCCTTGTGTATTCCGTCGCATGATGTGACAGGGGGCGAGCCTATAACCTAAGCTATTTCGAGAATTGATTTCCGAAAATAGATATTACCGGGGCAGTAGTGTCTAGTTACGTAAATCAATTACACTAAAAGTGAGCGAATTAATCTATACGCCGCACCCATAAAAAAATTTACTTCGTGTGCTAATTCAAATATTTTTTTCGAAATTGTTGGTTGTTTATGTGTTAGCCCTCTTATTTACCGGCGGTAGTGGGTCACCAGTATGTTTTGACCCCAACTCGAGGGCCGCAAATTATTAGTTACCAATATATGAACAAAAAAAATTAATAACATAATAAGATCTAATTTTGTATAATACTGAAGTAGCTATAAACATAAACAATATAATTAATTTTATAATGTACATACAAGTGAAAATATTCACGCTGATATTAAAATAAATAAATACACCCAACAGCCACATACATAGTCCTGACCGCACACTAAGATGGAGTCTTGTGTCGTGGGTATCAGGAACTACGAGAGACTTTTCGGTCTCACAAACACCCAGACCCGAAACAAATACTTGTAGTTCACACAAACATTTGTCTCGATGCGGGATCGAATCCGCGGCCTCTCGTTTCACAGCCGTCGTCCAACCAACTGCGCCACGGAGGATGGTTATGTATACTATACTATTTTTTTTAGTAAAATCTCTAGGAGAGGCCTTTGCTCTAATGTCAAGGCGTAGTATGTGAGCTGGTAACGTGTCTGAAAAGGGATGTTTACTTGGTAAGTGTACTAGTAGTCTGTTCTGAGTATTCTTAAAATATTTTCACTTCCAAGATATAGCAGGATATAAGCTTAATAACCACGGTGGACAACAAAAGTAAGTTAAGCGACTGGAGAATCGTAACCAAGACCTGGCGTGTTAAAACTTAATAAATCGATAATTAATATTAATTTTTACAGCCTTGTAATGTTGCGCCTCGCGCTATTTGTAACGCGTGGAGTTCGCCGGCGCACTTAGTAACAGCTGCAATACAATGACATAATTAATATCTCATTGCTCACACATTCCTCGCTACAATTATGTTTAATATCTGCCTCGGTGGCGTAGTTGTACTACAGTATGATTACGAAGCGGAGGTTTCGGGTTCGAATCCCGGGTCGGGCAAAGTGATATTAGATTTTTCTATTTATTATTAGCCCGGCGTCAGGGATTTGTACACACACCTATCACGTAGTGGGACGGACCATACAAGGCCAAATGTGGGTATCCTGGTAGCACCTCTGCCTACCCCCTATGGGAAAAAGGCGTGAGTTTATGTACGTCATTATAACCTCTTTTTCGTACATGTTCACCAGAGATAAAACAATAAAATGAATACTCCCAACAGTTAAATGCTTTCAGTCTGGCTTTGGAAAGTGAAAGAGAAACAGCAAGGTTTCTGGGTCTTGGCAATCTCGCCAACCGAGATTAAGGGCCTCCTTCACCATCTTCAAGTAAGCTGTTGATTAGGCTAGTCATTAGTTAAAGTCACTCAATTTCTTATGTCATTCACTCAACCAGCACATTGTTACTCAATACTTTATTTTCACTTGTGAAATCGATGGAAGATACTCGGCACTTTTACTTGGCAGTTAACGTTAATCAAAAAGTAACTAATCAACGGTTTACTTGAAGATGATGAACGAGACCCTAAGTGACAGCAAAGCAGTTGCTTGAGGTCGGTTTTCCCATAAATTTATATTTTCTAGATTAAATCGTCCATTGATACTGCAGTAATTAGCATCATCGAGGGCCTTATTTTATTAATACATTATTTCAATTTATGTAGAACAGATATTGGTGAAATCGTAATTGATATCTAATTCAATTAAGTTAGTTGTTTAAGTCAATAAATTTCATGCGTGCTTGAGGCAAATAAATATAGTACTTTAGTATTACCAGCACCAATAAATAGAGCAATTTAACCTTTAAAGAGAAATCTAAATAGATTACGCCACCACATTACGCGTAATGTGTATAATTTGAGAATTGTTTCGATACTTTACGATGGGGGCTTGTCTGGTGTAATTAAAATCTAGGATATAATCATTAGTTAGGTAATATAATGATACCTTTCTCCTTCGAATCGAAAGGTTCATGACAGTAATAGTGGGCCAACAGTCCAAAGTCAAAGTATGCGGTTCAATCAACTTTTGCCTATACAAATGGTCTAAAAGTTATGAAAGGGAAATATTTTTTTCATTTAGAAATTGAAAGTAAGCTCGGATACTGTATTTTTTTGAATCCCGAGGATATTGTAGAAGCAAAAAATACTGGAAGTGGTGAACAAAATAAAACGAAACTCGAGTATTAGTTGGCCAAGGATCCGAACATTCTTATTATTCCGTTTAGTCTTTCTTAGTTTATGACCCAAGACTTGTATAATGTGTAGAGTCAGGACTATATATGTGATTGTTGGATGTATTTATTTATTAATGTTTTATTGAACATCATTGACCAGTTTAGACCATTCCCAAAACTTCCAACATATTCGAGATAGCGAGTAGCCAGTTTTAACCGGGACAAATCACTGAAGTGAAAACGAAATGCAAACATGATCTACATTAATGTGTAATGTTGAGAGACCGCTGTTTGTGTTAGGTACATGTTATCTATTAAATCAGCGCCTATTCAAAATATGCCTGAGGCATTTTTAACACTTTAGTATTTGCTCACCGTGGAATTCTTTGTGGTAGGCCTTACCGGTCCGTACTATCAGGCTTTGGACTGATGATTATGAAGTGGTTTTTTTTTATTACAATGTACGGCAATAAAACCATGCCATTCGCCTGACGGTAAGCGATACGACCGCTCATTGACAGTAGCAAAGCCAAACAACACCATGAATTACAAGGCAATGCTTGGCATTCCACTGCGCTCGCCATCCCAAGACATTAGATGTTAAGTCTCAATATTTCCAGTAGTTACTCTGGCTACAATTTATAGAATATACACGCAACTACACGGTGGACGACCTAATGAAAGTTTCAGAAAGTCGCTATGAGCGAGCCGCTCCTTAATAACTCAATTTCAATTATAATATACTTTATTACGAGTACAAATCCAATGCAGAATGTAGCCTTTAATCTTTATAGTCTCTTCATAGAAGGCAACGAGATTAACTCTGTCTAGTCTTATAAAAACATATATAAATAATCATCAGTATTCTAAACTGTATTAGGAATATATTCGATGTATTTTTCAATTTCAAACCAAATTCAATGTTAAATATCACCGAGTATAAGCTAGACACTCTTATTAAATTATATTAAAATGGCTTCGACCTCAATTGAACATTATGTAACATATTATATACACGACAATAATATATACATAGGCTTATGCTTTCATTTCTGAAGGGCAAGGTAGACGCGGAACTTATGTCATTTACATTCGCTGAGCTTTTTTTGTCCCAAGATATGACAGCGAGCCTATCCCTATGCCGGGCATAAATTCCAGACACAGGGAGGTATCAGGATATCATAATTTAAAAATAGGATTAAAATTTTAATTGTAGTGACCGACCTGGGATTGAGATCCAGCAGTTCGACGATTGACAGTCCATTCACTCAATCTAAGAAAATATAATAAAATCGTATGGGACTGTAATCCTCAATTTCTACTGGTGGTAGGTCTCTCATATGTGAGATGCCGCCTGGGTAGGTCCCACCGCAATGTCTATTTCTCCCGCCAAATAGCAGTGTAAATACTGGACATATTGAGATTTAACATCTCATGTCTCAGGATGGCGAGAGCAATTGTCAAGCATTGCTTTATAATTCATTGTGTCGTTTGGTTTTGCTACTGTCTATGAGCATCATATCGCTTACCATCAGGCGAATGGCGTGCTCGTCTCGTCATTGATTGCAATAAAAAAAATCGTAAGTTCCGATGTAAAACAAATGAAATTCAAGTGTCAACTGGTAACAATAGGTCATATTCCTTCTTCAAATGCGAAATTAAAGAGACATTGTTAAATTCGTGTTTAAACGGGTAGCATTGTGAGGCTAAGTGTGGCCGGCCGGGTGACCCGCTGGCCGAATTCTGCATGATTGTGATTTATGCGCCGGCGCCGTCCTTGGCTTACACGCGCGCCGCCCGGCCCGGCAGACTTTATTTATTATCATTGCAACGCATTGTGCTTTTCGGCGGGACTGTATGCGATTCAGGGTCGTCTGAACGCTTCATTCCCCTGATTGGACTTGTGAATTTTATGGCAGCGGTGTTGAGATGCAATTGGTGCTCAATGTTGTATTTAAAATTATTAAAAATGCATAAATTGTACAGCAAAAGTTCGTTAATCCATTCAAGAATGTGCATTACGTATCGTACATAACACGAGGCTTAAAGAGAGTACTATCCTTAAGGTAGGCAGCGACTTTGTTGTGCTGGACCCCTGGCATTGCAAAGGTCTATGGGCAGCGGTAGCCGCTTACCATCAGGCGGGCCGCTAGCTCGTCTGCCTATACGGCAAATAAAAAAAAAAAAAAACATTTTCATTAAAAAGTTTTAGCACTGTTTTATTTCGTAAGAAGCTGCCGATTACCAAATTACCGAAATCTATTAAAATGTACGCTGCATTCTAAAAGATATTTCTACTAAATATTATCGTTGAAGTGGAATTGTAATTCAAGTATTATAATATATTTAATTACCACTTTTTATCACCGCAATAGATTTTTATTGTAATTTTTGAACGATTATTAAAATATAATCGTACATAACTAGAAAATTAAGCAAGCACAACACTAATCAATTGTCTTTCTATTCTCACGGCAATCTTGGTTTTAGGTATAAATATATTATTTTTACTGAATTATACATACATACATAAACTCACGCCTTTATCCTCGAAGGGGTAGGCAGATGCGCCACCAGGACACCCACATTTCGCCTTGTATGTTCCGTCCCATGATGTGATAGGGGGCGAGCCTATCGCCATATCGGGCACAAATTCCTGACTCCGGGCTGATAATGAATAGAAAAATCCAATATCACTTTGCCCGATCCGGGACTCGAACCCGAGACCTCAGCTTTGCAACTGTACAACTACGCCACCGCGCCGAGGCAGTTTACTGAATTATACATAAGATCATATTATTATATCATAACATAATTTCAAAGAAATACAATCGTAGTTAATAGATAATGTGTACTAAGATATTTACCAAGTTTATAGCGTTGTGAAATTAAAAATATGTGCTTATTAAGTAAATTTTGAAATCTTTTTACGTGGAATGAAAGGTGTCGAAAACGTTAGAACTCTTCACATAGCACTTGGAATATAATTTAAAGCATCGCGGCTTCTCTGGAATCACGTAAGTTTGTAAAAATTTATTCACTAGTAATAAAAAAACCATAGCAACCAGTTTAAAGCGCTTTATATCCAGCGTATTCCTAATAAGATGATATAATAATTTAATTAAATATTATTATATTATTATCTCTAGTGGAATAATTAATTAAAGTCGCAATAATCTAAAGCAGTCTGAACTGTGTGATAAGAATGAAGATTGGATGTGGGATCAGAAAATTACATATCTCAATTAGCTTCTTAATTAGGTCTTAATTATTTTCACCTTACCCACCTTTACCCTGTTATTGCATCTAATCTATTTCTCTTCATACAATTTATCCACGTTTCCCCTTACATTATTTGCCAAAAGAAATTCATTTAGCAAAAATGTCTTATGTATGTGTTCGTAATAAAAACTGGGACTGGAACTATAAAATGTATTTTCGTATAAAACCAGTTCATCGAAGTTCCTTTCACTATCTATTCTATTTATACGAGCACATCAAGATCCAAATTAGATTGTGCTCGGAGGCTCGACACGTGGCGCCCTTGACGCCGAGTCACACGTGCGAGACGCCATAACAAGGGGCGGAAGTAGGGTGGGTGCCTCTCCGCCCCCTCTTCCGCATCTCTAGACCCGCGACGACCTGGAACCTCGGCGAGGGCCGCTTTATATGGGTCAGTATTTCGGCACGTGTAAGCAATAAGCATACTGATGCGGACCGCAGAAAATCAAGTTGAGCTCACTTTTTTTTGTAAAAAAGTTTACGAATGGAAACATTATGTTAGTGCGAATTTGTTTTATTGTCATTGTGTGTGATATTTATTTTTGCTATAGTTCAGAGTATGTCGGACACGTTTGTGGAGATACCAATGTCTTACCGAAATCCCCGAAGGGCAATCAGCCGGAATGTTGGGACGGAGCATTACAAAACAGTGCCGTATTACAATCCGCCGCGCCGTTATGTAATACGGCGGATTGTACAATGCGCCTTCGACAAATACATACATCAAAACGTTGGATTACTGACAGTAACCGTCATCCCGGCACGTGGCACGGTATAAGGGCTGCCCTTGTAAACAAAAACACATTATCTAGTATCTACCATCACTTATTACGAAATTGTGACGTCAATGCACAATGGAGTTTGACGCGTGGAAATCACTCAGAGACATGCTGGAATTACTGCATCAAATCTTTTCACGCTTAAGTTATTTTCAATTTAATATGAGAGCCAGTAGCTTCACAGTTGAAGATACTAAAGACCAGTTGAAATGGCTGACTAGAAAAGCGGTCCTTGGCAACAGGCCTAGTCTCCTTTCTCATCCCATCCTCATTCCTTCCCGCTCCCCTCCCAATTTGATGGTAACATATCCAGGATCCAAGCGTTGTGGATATTCATGGGCGATAGTGATCAGTTACCATCAGGTGACGTGTTTGCCAGACCTATTGAATATTAAAAAAAACATAACACTAAGGTGTGTTTCTTTCGCGACAGTCAAACGATTTTTATAGAAAGGTACAATAAAGTATGATGCATTTGGTAAGTGAATTGCGAAGCAAATAAATTGTGATTAATCCGTTGGGTGTGTTATGCAAGCGGATTTTAAACTAAAATTAACAATATATATAGTTTTTCTAGTTTTTCCAACAGGTCACTGTGGAAATCATTGGGAGAGGCCTATGTTCAGCAGTGGACGTCCTTTGGCTGATGGATGGATGGATGGATAGTTTTTCTATTTTATACCTATTCTATTCACCTCATCTAGAACCTGTTAAACCGACTTTCAGAAGCATCACTCTCAGAATTAATTGTACTAACATATTACAAAACCTTTTTTGATAAATCTGAGGTTCATCCAAATAAAAAACAACAAACATTGTTTTGAAAACATCGAGCTTATCTTAGAGTTACCACCATAGTCGCCACGTGGTGCACTTGACACACATCACGCCTGATAGCGTATCGCTGCAAGATCATTGCCACACGGTGCGACCGCGCACGACTTTGGGGAGATACGGGGAGGGGGGGGGGGGGGGGGGGCAGAAGGATCGCGTTTCTCCATTAATCATTGAACCGCCGGTTAAGGACGCGAGAGCACGTGGCGGTGGCCCACTTACATGAATTTTCCATTATCAATATTAGTGTAATAGCTAGATAAATCAGTTCATAACAATAACCCATATTGGAACGGCACTGTGATGCAGAAATATTAAAAAATACATAAATGCTACCTATACTTTTATTTCAGTGCCACCTATATTAAAATAATTATTATTTTTCAGTAAATAAGACAATTAATAAAATTAATTACGTTCCCACAGTATAAGAAAATATTTTATATACACCGTTAAAACCTCTAATAACAATAATTTAAGTACATTAGAAATATAACTATACTAATACAGGGAAATATTGCTTTATGAGATTTATTATCAGCAACTGTGTTTGTGGTAAAAGATTTATACAATTTATGCCCAAACAGTGGACACTGTTCAAATGTTTCAAGCGAGGGTCGCGTTTTAGGTTCAACTTGTTTTTTATTTATTGCATAGGTCACTTGATGGTAAGTGAACACAAGCATCCGCAACGCTTAGATCATGGATGCTGACCCACAATTTCGTGAGGAGAGCGGGAAGGAAAAAGATGGTAAGAGGAATGCTGTATTTCGCATCCATATAAGGCATCCATTGTGTATACCCGGGTGCGAGAAGGCCTACATAATTTTGTATCGACATGAGACATCTCTTTCCACTGAACTGCCCTGCACCAACCTCTGGTGCACTGAAGTCGCTTCGTCATGACAGCATATTAAAAAAGCTAAGTTATGTCGATATTCTGTTTGGAAGAAGCGTAAACATTATTACAAAATAACAAACTTCTATTTTGCTTGATAATTTTCATACAAATACTTTACTTGCATTGTGTTTTTGCTTTGCGTTCTCACGTTTAATGTTTTTGATTATAATAATAATACATTAACACACTAGAGTTATTTATATGTATATTTTGTTTAATGCGCATGCGGTTTTACCGTGTTAATTTTTAAACCAATCCACGTGTAATTTAAACACATGATGCAAACAAACCAATGCAAACATTTCTTTGAAAATGTTGTCAACAAACAGTATTCGTATCGGTATCCATGATAGAAATAAGTATTAATATGTATCAACTTTATAATTCTTTCTCAACAGATTTCAAGGTAATGAATTCTGGTAAATTAATACTAAAGTATGCTTATATTACGAGTACAAGGTTAAATAATGACCCAAATGCATATCAGTCGAGATGTTATTATAATTACAAAATAAAAAATAAATGCACTCAACTGACACTTTCATAAGTAGTCCTGACCGCATATTGAGATCAATGGAGTCTTGAATTGTATCCGAGTCATTGGACTCGGGTACAACTATTATTGACTTATACTTACTTACTAAGTATTGGCTTATGAATAATACAAACATTGGTCTTGGACGGGGACCGAACCAGCACCAGTTTTACTGGGGGCGTTCAACCAACTGCGCCTAAATTGTACCTACTAGGTATTTGTAATACCTTTGGAGCGAAAGAGAAGATAGGTGCATGACCGTTAGAGTGACAGAGACAAAGAAAAAAAAATGTGTGTGTGTATTAGTGTACACACGTAAGAAGTGAAACTTCTTTATGACATCATTTTTCGAAAAATGATCTACTATTTACAAATTTACAGAATTGGTAAAATAAAGCTAAGTTAAATAAAGTTTAAGTTTAGGAGGGGGGAAATTTTTGAGGGAATTTGGGAATTCTATCGGGGCCAATTTGTAGCCCTCACCGAGACGGTTCCGAGGATACCAAGCTCGGTGGGTCCACGACCTTTATTGGCTGAGATAGGTTTAGGGGGGGTGAGGTAAAAATTTTAGGTGGGGGTAGGGGCGGGGGGGGGGGGTAGGTTTCGTGGGGGGGCTATTGGGCACCTTAAAATATTTTTGGGTGGGGAAAGTTGTGGAGGGGGAATTCGGGAATTCTGTTAGGGCAGGATTGTAGGCCTCACCGAGCCGGTTCTAATGAACCCAGGGTCGATGGGTCTACGATGGATATTGGCGGAGATAGGAATAGGGGGGGTGAGGTAAAAATTTTAGGTGGGCGTAGGGGCGGGGGGGGGGGATAGGTTTCGTGGGGAGGCTATTGGGCACCTTAAAATATTTTTGGGTGGGGAAAGTTGTGGAGGGGGAATTCGGGAATTCTGTTGGGGCAGGATTGTAGCCCTCACCGAGCCGGTTCCAATGAACCTAAGGTCGGTGGGTCTACGATGGATAATGCCGGAGATATGAGTAGGGGGGTGAGGTAAAATTTTTAGGGTGGGGGTAAGCGGGGGGGGGGAGGTTTCGTGGGGAGGCTATTGGGCACTGTTTTGGATTTAGGGTGGGGGAAGGCCAGAGGGGGGGTAAGGATCAAATTACAAAAAAGTGGGTGGGACTTAAAATTTTGGGTGGGGCTTGGAAACGGTTGGGGGTGTGGCTTACTGAAGTAGGTACTAATTTACTAAATAAAAAAAGATGGCGCGTAACGAAAGAATGTGACGCGTAACGAAAAATTTTTTCCAACCCCGATAAAGAAGTTTCACTTCAAAAATTGTGATAGAAGTACTTTTCTTTTTTGTAACACACTCTTTATTCGCAGTGTCTCCTATAATACCTTCAACATGGTCCAGGGACAATAATCACCCATATTACTAAGAACAGTATTTTCACCAACTCTATCTCCATCTTCAGGAAGTCCACTGCTGAACAAAGCCCCCCCCCAAGGATCTCGACTTATTGGAAGCGGCCATCCAACTCACTTTCTCCAACTACCCACAACACATGACAGCATCTCGACTGCGTGGATAACAAAGGTGTATTGCCGTAGGTTTGGGTCGGCCTCGCTGGCGGTGTTACGCGACATATCATTAGCATTCGACATTGACATCTGTCGCATTCACTTCACCGGCGGGTCGTTGATCATTTCTCTACTCTGCACCTGATACTGAGTGCAACGCTGTCAGTATTGATTGACAACAGCCAATTACCTCCTATGTTTCGACACAACTATGCCGTTCCATATACGCTGCAAGTTAATAAAAATGTGATGGAAATAAATGCCACTTCGCAACTGATCTCATAACATTTGATAGGGTTATCGCTTGCAAGAGGGCAGACAGAAATGCACCTCTTCCCCGGTGTTGACTAATTAAGATAACGGTTAATGAGCACCAAACGACCAAACGAGCCATTTGACGGATTACGGAACCTTGGACCGTGAGTGCCAGTTACGTGATCGACCAATCTGTTTATAATTTCGATCATCGGACATATTGTGTAATGGCAGTAGGTATATAAGGGTTGTAAACCTTCGGGCTTTGGATTCGATTTCATGGTGGATAATTCGCTTTTTGTGAGGGGTTAGTTTTGAAAAATATTTAATTAGCGGACTGGAATTTAGCTATATATTGGGACTAAAATAAGCTCGTAGAATTGTGAATGGTATAAGGGACACTTATGTACCCTACCGTGGATAAAGGCGTGAGCTTATATATAAAAAGTAAATATATTATACACGAAAAATATTATTTACCATGAGAAATAAGCACATAATAAATTATTTTTGTATTGTTTTATTAGCAAAAAAATCAATAATGATGATAATGATGTTTGTTATATTTATAGAGATTACATATGGAGTGAACTGAATCGTGCGATAGCCTAGTTGGTCGCGGAACGGATCGCGAGCCGGGGGTCACGACTTCGAGTCCAAGGCGCACCTCCTCTGACTTCCAGTGACGTGTGTAGACTTAATTAATTAATTATCATTCACGTTAACTTAAAGTACAACATCGCGAGGAAATTAGTCCTTTCAAAGGGAAAAAGGGTGGCTTGATATCTAAATGTTTTTCTCTAAAAAAATTATTACGCAAAATTCAATTCGGTCGGATTGATTTGGTCACCAAACTATATACCAAATTAATCAGTGATGTGTGCATTGGGATCGAACCTGCGACCTTAGTCTCGTGAGTCCGCTTCCTACAAGTCTATGGATGAAAATCCCGAGGAAATCCCTTACAAAGTGTACGTGGCAGAGGCCTGACCCACTTATCTCCTCTTAAATGCGCCACTTCGCCTCAATGACGTATTTGTTTTGACAACAGCATCTCTTGAGTGCACTCGATCTTACTTTACCACGCTAAAATGAACTCTAACGTAATGGGTATAAGATGCTTTTTGTTTTTAAAGTGCAGTGCATATGTTTGTTTTTATTCAAATCGCCCTCACCGAAGGATCATCTGTTGCAGCGATATGCCAGGTAATGTCAGTCGTGTTTTTAAATATACAAAACATTTTTGGAAGCTGATAACGAGTTATGAAATTGATCAAAGGTGGTCAGTCACAACGATTATTTTATCCTCATAGGTATTGTTTCTATCCGCCATATTTGTTTTGCGATGCGATGCGTGCGATGCAAGTATCGACATTATTTTCAGTTCCAGGAAGTGCATAATTGAATAATGGTTGTGACATCGATTATGAAATGACATATCAATGGAGCAACATGTTTTATTTTTAAAACCTGTTTCAGCCTATAATCGCCCAGTGCCCACTGCTGAGCAATCCCTCTACAAACGGCAGTTCTATTGTGAGGGTGGGTGAAATACCTGGTGGTAAGAGGACGCAGCTGCCGAGATGGTTACCGCGGATTCGAATCCCTGCACACATTTATGACTTTCCGGAGTCATGTGGATAGTGATAGTCCATTAATAAGGTGGTTTAATGGATTATTTTCTCATTTAATTTGTTTGAATATCACGTTTGAATTTTGACGTCATACCTTATTGATGTCAAGTGTTTCGATTGTCTCCTAGCTGTGTCTCCTAGCAATACATACTGTATTTATGAATGTCGTCATGTCACCACTCTGTTCATGTGTGTTATATTATATTAGTAAAGTAAACACATTGTAATTAAATTAGGACAACAGCTGTGATGTAACTAGTTTGACCTATTGTCTGTCCATGTATATTATCTGTTTACGTCTTTGCTTATTAAACAAATTAACTGAAGGCTATGGTGGTTTAGTTTAGTTGGGAAACAATCTTAACCAACAATTGAATGAACAACAATTTCAAATGAACAAACTTAATTTTATTTTGTTGCTTCATTCTTCACTTTTTACGACCTAGTTAAGGTTGCTCGAAGTCTCTGGCAGCCGGCTGCTTGTTGTTTCAACTGTGTGCTGTAACTCTTTATAGCACACAGTTGAAACAATACCTAACCTATGTTCTACCTATGAAACCTATGTTCACCATTGGGTTTCCTGTACCAATATAGAATATGTATCATAACACTAATTAAAATTGTCACGACAAAACTAAATAATACAAAAAAATATTATCGTAGTTTAAATTCAAATAAATGTAATGTCATTTGTCTATATAACTTTATAAAGAATGGAGACACAAGTATGGCATTCTATTCGAAATAAACTATACACATACTGCATCATGACTGTTTTACCATCATGTGCGGCAGATATCTAGGTGAATACGAAAATCGAACACCACCAACAACCGTAATTTTTCATATCGAGAAAATCTAGTTACCGAAAGAAATGCAACAACTCTGTTACTGTGTAAGAAAATAATTGTCTGATGAATGTCCCTTATCAACAGATGGTGAGTGACAGTGGAGTGAGCTTCGTCAGCGAGCGTGACGGCCGACGCTGCCGTCATATCTCACTTACACGTGTGGAACTTGTTATTGATCAGCTCAGTTTTGTTATGATCGCTGTGTGACTGTGTGTCACTGTGTCTGTGTGTGTCCGCGCGTGTTCTCAGTGAACTTTCGTTTGATAAATACAAGACCTATATATAGAAATATGTATCATTGATTGAAATTTCTAATTGCCCTCATCTAGTTACGTGCGGTCAGTTAAATATTATTTTCATGTTTGGTTTCGATAATGGTTTACCACATGTGACGTCACACTTTTTATTTGGCACGAAAATGTCAATGCACCATGCAGTAAGCGTAATCAAAAACATTGACCACAAGCGGGAAACGTCTCTCGCTGGTTGACACAATTAGGCTAGCCAAAACCTAATGTAAAGAGGCTGAAACACGAAGTTTATACGCTTATTATCGTATTCAGTAATAACTAGCCCATACAGTGTATTATATTGGGCAGTAACTATGCGGGGGAATAAGAATATAATTCAATCAAACGTGGTTAAAACACACAATCTGTCTCCACTTCGACGAAAAGATAAGTTTTACCTGATTCTGCAAAAAAACCAAGTGTTTGGTCACGTGGTGTTCGGGTTCGCTGTTGGAACGTGTCTCGGCGGTGGAACGTGGCGATTCTCCTCACTCGCCGCGCGGAAACGCATTCCTTCGCGCCAATTCCAACGGTTATCGATCACAATATCAACCTATTCAAATCGGGTTTTATTTGATTGTCAAGTTCATTATCGCGACATTTCAATAACAGTGCACCACTGTAGTAGATTTTGTATACGAACAAAATTATATAAAATCGAGGTTGCATGGACCGACAGATGCATGGGCCTCCAAGACCTTCATGATTCATCAATTGTCAGAGAAATATTTTATTTTTACAAATATTGAATTCCGTATTTTGAGCTTCTCTTTTATGCATTCACATAAAATGTACGATTTTTTATCTATCAGATTAAGATGAAAACGACTTTTATCCGGAAATAATACTCGTACTTATGTTTCCATTCACAATGTTAGTGAGCAAATGTCACTTTGTGATTCAGGATTCCAAAGAGAACTAATTACTGTCTGCTTTGTCGAATCCTCTGCTCATATACGACTAAAACACGCATTAGGTACACTCTTCGTCTCAAAAAAGAGTTGTTTGTAGAAGATTTTCACAAACACACGAGAAAAATAACTAAGTCACTGCCTCGGTGGCGTAGTTGTACTACGGTACGAATGCAAAGCTGTCTTGGGTTAGAATCCCGGGTCGGGTAAAGTGATATTAGGTTTTTCTATTCATTATCAGCCCGGAGTCAGGAATTTGTGCCCGATATGGCGATGGGCTCACCCCCTATCACGTCATGGGACGGAAAATACAAGGCGAAATGTGGGTGTCTTGGTGGCGCCTCTGCCTACCCCTTCTGGGATAAAGGCGTAAGTTTATGTATGTATGTAGTTTTTGTATTAGTGGCTTATTTTTCCGGCGCGGGCGTGTGTATATTATTGAGTAAGCTAATTTGAAATTCTGTGACAAAAAACCCATTTTGAATTATCTAAATGTGAAAGGAGCGAATATTGTACGGAAAATCCGAATAAAATAATTATCCATGTCTCCAGGAAAATACAAAACTGGTGTTGAGTTTATTTTTTGTAATTGTTTTTTAATTATAATAAATAATTTATACTCTCTCTTATGTCAAAAATGCTTCATGAGACCGACCCCAATTCACTATGATCCATTTTGGAATGGAAATAATAATAACATGCCCTTGTAATATGTTGAAAATAGATTACACTAACTTTTAGTTCATATTTACGTCCTTTACGCAACGATTAAAATATTTATTTTTAGTTCGATTGTAAATTAGTTAAGCTCGTTTTTTTATAATATAATTTCGAAATACTCGTATTCAGATGTTAAATGTCAAGTGAGGTTAATGTTATAAGATTACCCGCAGTGCTGTGTATATGTTAACGGAAAAGTGTGTAATCCGTCATTGTATACAATTCCTAGGAAATATGTAAAATTCCTAAAAACAGATAGGAAATACATGATTATATTTACAACATCTACTTTTTTTTAGGAAATCTATACATTTAATAAATAACGATCGGAAATGTATTGCATTGGGGATGTGAATATAGCGGGTATCTGGAGTATTCCTTCCACTTTTAATTACGCTAACGCAAACAGAGGCCTAGATAAAGGGATGGTTAGGTTACGATTGAAATAATTTTCGCCGCGTAGGGACCCGACCCAGCGAACGCCTGGTACATCCGTCTGCTGGGCCAGTAGGTGTGGGTGAGCCCGACCCAGCCTCGCCCCTAGGGGGTGGGATGGTCCGTAAGTGGATTTGACACGCGGGTAAAAAAATATTTTTATCAAAAATGGGAAATAAGTTTCTGTATTTCCGCGCATCATCTCGGAATAGCATACAGTTCCTAGGAAATATATACGTTTCCCGAGGAAATTTTTGTATTACAGAATCTGTTAATCATTATTTTACACATTTTCTAAATATGATCGGAATTGTATACATTTAATTATTTTACACTAAGTAATTGAGTACAATTCCTAGTTTAATAAATTTCCGGTAACATATTGATGTACATTTATAAAGATAAAAACGATAATTTACCGAGATTTTCCACATATGATTCTAAATTACCATATGTATAAAAGTTCCTGATACTCATTAATCGGAGGGAAACTTGGTCGAATTAAATTAATAAATAAATACTTACACCTACATATAGTCACATACATAGTCCTGACTCACACTAAGATCGAGTCTTGTTTCGTGGGTATCAGAAACTACGAGGGACTTTTCGGTGTCACAAATACTCAAACCCGAAACAAATACTTGTGGTTCTCACAACCATTTATATCGGTACAGGAATCGAACTAGCGTCCTCGTATTCCCAAATCGGTGTCTTAATAAATAAAATAATCAGTTGATGACAGAGAAACGACCCCATCAGCATTATTATGTCGGCCTGCACAATTTGTTATTGACTAGATATGTGTATATGCAGTTGGGCGTCATACATACATACATAAAATCATGCCTTTTTCTCAGAAGGGGAAGGCAGAGGTGCTAACAGGACACCCACGTTTCCCCTTGTGTTACGGTCCACGATTTGATAGGGGGCGAGGCTATCGCCATATCGAGCACAAATTGCTCTCTCGGGGCTGATAATTAATAGAAAAATCCAATATCACGTTGCCCGACTCGGGATTCGAACCCGAGACCTTAGTGTTGTAACCGTACCATAGTACAACTGCGCCACCGAGCGGTTCAGGAAGGTAGGTGTACTACTTTGCATAATTCAAAAGTGCACACACAAATACATGTGCTTTTACGCACACACATTTATAACGTAACTTCTGAAGTTAGAAGTAACGGTCGGTGAGCTCGAATTTATTAACATGATTTTAACCCGTCATCAGTAAAAAACTGCCTCGGTGGCGTAGTTGTATTACGGTACGGTTACAAAGCTGAGGTCTCGGGTTCGAGTCCCGGGTCGGGCAAAGTGATATTGGATTTTTCTATTCATTATCAGCCCGGAGTCAGGAATTTGTGCCCGATATGGCGATAGGCTCGCCCCCTATCACATCATGGGAAGGAACATACAAGGCGAAATGTGGGTGTCCTGGTGGCGCCTCTGCCTACCCCTTCGGGGATAAAGGCGTGAGTTTATGTATGTATGTATGTATGTATGTATGTATGTATGTATCAGTAAAAAAAAGGAAAACGTAACATTGAAAGTCCCAAAAAAGCATGCACTGGCCTTATTCACATTTCTGTAGAAGAAAGGGCAAACAAAAACATAATAATAAATTAAAATTAAAGAAACAAAACAATTTACACATGATGGCAATATTGCATTGTGTCATAATATAATGTTGGTTCACACTCTGTGTTCACACTGCACAATGCCAATATAATTTCAATAATGTCAATAGTAAAATAATACTATTGAATAATTTTCTTCTAAGAATTTTCTCAAAAATGCGGTTTTGTGATAAAAAAAAAAACACGTTTTACGGATCTTGTCTCAATCGGTCTACATGTTATTGAGTATTTCAATTAGCATATTTGTGTTATTACTACATAAACTAAAACTTTTTTGACAAAACTATTTTATAATGTTGTTTTATTTTGAATAATAAATGAACATGTGTCTCCTCTATGATTGACAGTTGACAACCTCCGTGGCGCACTTGGTTAGACGCCGGCTGTGAAACGTGAGGCCGCGGGTTCGATCCCCGCTCCGGGACAAATATTCAAATATTTGTGTGATCCACAGGTATTTGTTTCGCGTCTGGGTGTTTGTGAGACCGAAAAGTCTCTCGTAGTTTCTGATACTCACGACACACTCTGATACTTACTGGTGGTAGGTCTCTCGTATGTGAGAGGCCGCCTGGGTGGGTACCACCGCAATGTCTATTTCTCCCGCCAAACAGCAGTGTTAATGCGCTGTTGTGTTCCGGTTTGAAGGACATTGTAGCCAGAGTAACTACTGTACATATTGAGACTTAACATCTTATGTCTCAGGATGGCGAGCGCAGTGGAATTCCAAGGATTGCCTTGTAATTCATGGTGTTGTTTGGTTTTGCTACTGTCCATGAGCGGTCGTATCGCTTACCATCAGGCGAATGGCATGCTCGTCTCGCCATTCATTGCAATAAAAAAAAAAAAAAAAAAAAAACACAAAGCTCGATCTTAGTGTGGGGTCAGGACTATGTATGTGACTGTTGGGTGTATTTATTTTATTTATTACATTTGGGTCTAGTCCACGCTCCACACATACTGGCCTAGTACATGTGGGTAGACTTCAACTTCCTTCGATTTTTCTGCGGAATCTCTCAAGCATGTAAGTTTCCTTATATATTTTCTATCATAAAGTGGCCAATAATTATCCGCACACACGCGAACATGAAAACGTCAAAAGTTGTAATGGGCTCGACAGCTGTTATCTGCTCGTTTGCTTGCAGCACGTCTTCACACCGTTCCCGCCATAAACATTTCTCCCTGTTCTTATTCACCCCTGGTTAGCGTTGTGTATAGTTCGAAACGACAGATGCAAAGAGTATGAATATGTCAATATACTACACTGACCTCTAATTTGTGAGTCCGGTCCGGCGCCAACTAGATTATCGCTCTTTTTATCTATATTTATTAGCGCGGTTCACTAAGAACAAGTCACCTTCATTAGAACATTATACATTCAATTATCTGCAAAATACAATTCATCTTCATTTTTATTATTAAATTACTTATTTATTATGGTACTGCGGAACGGGAAATGAGAAATGTATCTTAATAATTGCGTTGTGGTTGGTAACGAGCCAGACGAGATCCGCCTAGATGGTATGGGTTCGAATACCAGAACGGGCCTCAGGATTTTTTGTGTACCTATTTGTTAATAACGACTTCACTTACGTCTATTAGCGCCATACACATTTTCATATGCAGACACGATCGACTAATTTACCAGGTTTCCACCAACCCAATTTCGTAGTCCCGCCCTTAGATGAGTGATAACCGGAGCGTGTAGTGTAGCTGGTCTCGGCCGGGTGTTTATATAGGAGGGCGCGCGCGCGGCCGGCCAGTGTGGCGCCGCCCGCCGACCGACATGGACTCGTGTTGCCTCGTCCTGCTGACAGCGCTGTGCGGTGAGTGCCGCCAAGTGTCGCGACCAGTGTTCCTCCCCTAGTGGTATTCTTGCATGATTAGTGTTCCGAGGGTAGTGAGCGACGTGACGTGACTTCCAGTGGTTTAGGGTTAGATACAAAATTATCCAAAAATAACGTAACTATATGAAAGTGATATTTGGACAATTTTAGTAATAATTGTAAATGTCTGTTCGATTTAATACAAAGTTCGAAATCGGCCCTTTTTCGATTACGTAGGGGTGGGTAGGATTTCAAGTATCAACGTGATTGGTAGTGCACTAACAAACTTATTATAATACGATTATGAAAGTAACAAAAAATTGCAATCTCTTTAGTAAACATATCAAATATCAATTGTCATTGAGTTCACACCGGTTTCCTCACCTTATTTTTTGTTGTTATGCATTGATTTGGTTAACACTTATAAAGAATGATTTGTGTTTTTTCTTTCTTAAAGTACGTTTTTATCTAAAACACGGTGATGTAGGTATTTCGGATGTCCTTCCAATATCCTTAACGATTATCAAAATCAGATAAGATTCGATCGCAATTACATTGGATGATGCAGTCAATAAACTCATAAGTACCTGCAACTTTTATAATGTTAATTCATGGATTTAAGACTAAAGTTTCCACTAAGATTGATCATACGTATGTTTTTTAATTATCTGATGTTGGCATTCAAATAATACTATTGAAGCAAAGAATTGTGTGACGCGGAGAAAGAAACATTCGTCTCATTAGTTTAGCGGTCGCGTGTATAGGCTGTGAACGTGAACCCGTTTTGGGTTCAATTACTAGGTCAGGCGCGGCTTCATAAATAGTATTTTTTACAAGACGCTTGAGGGTATGCAAGCCGCTGGTTGTTGTATTTTAGGGTCGGGTAATTTCGCAGCAACTATAAAAACCATGCAGTACTAATACCACGTAGTTTTGACAAAAAAACAGGTCTTTTCGTACATTTGTTAAAATTTGCGTAATTTCCAGATACAACATTTCATAATTACTGATTTATATATTATGATTCTACCGACACTTCGAAAATAAACATTATCTTGTCGTTAATCGTTATGCCTTGAATAAAAACGTTAAAACTTTTATCAAAATGTTGTTGTCGTTTGTATTCACTCATGACGTATTAACATAAATAAAACAACATTGGTATTAATAAATAAAATAAATAAATAAATACACCCAACAGTCACATACATAGTCCTGACCCCACACTAAGATCGAGTCTTGTGTTGTGGGTATCAGGAACTACGAGAGACTTTTCGGTCTCACAAACACCCAGACCCGAAACAAATACTTGTGGTTCACACAAACATTTGTCTCGGTGCGGGGATCGAACCCGCGGCCTCTCGTTTCACAGCCGGCGTCTAACCAACTGCGCCACGGAGGCTGTCACCTCGTTGCTTATAAAAAAATTATTAACATAGTATATTTTCTGCGTCTGGGATTAAAGTATACTTACTTTAAGTAAGCTCATGCAATTTACTATTTGCAATATAAAGTGCACTGAAATGAAATTAATTATTTTTCAAAAAATTGCAGGGTTGCAGAATGCCTTCTGTATTATAAATGCGATTACTAACATAAATACACATGAGAAGATGCCCAAAAAAATATCTTTAGGTCAAACAAATTTCATTCGTGCGGGATTCGAACTTGACCACCAGCGCATAAATCGTTCGTGAAATTGAAAGTAATATCCTAAATGCTAGTACTCCAAAAAGGTTTGGTGCGGTCCACTGGCTTTTTTAATTACTAATTTAATTTGATAAATTATATTTACATTTACTTGTAGTGACGTAAAGTAATTTAAGTAGTCGTAAGTAATTTCTCCACCACGTAAATATGTGATTTCTCTTGTATAGTGAGTGCATTAATAAATATAAAATGAGCACAAACACGGAGTGATATCTGTAGGTCACATATTTATAGAATCGGCTACTTCCGATGAATTTACAATATTTTATTCACTAACTATGAGCATACCTTGTTATGTCGTTTGGTAGATGCGACGTCATTCTTACATTTTTGCAGAATGGTTTTTATTCTGTACTCTTGACTGCCTCGGTGGCGTAGTATATTACGGTACGGTTACAAAGCTTAGGTCTCGGGTTCGATTCCCGGGCCGGGCAAAGTGATATTGGATTTTTCTATTCATTATCAGTCCGGAGTCAGGAATTTGTGCCCGATAGGCTCGCCCCCTATCACATCGTAGGACGGAACATACCAGGCGAAATGTGGGTGCCCTGGTGGCGCCTCTGCCTACCCCTTCGGAGATAAAGGTGTGAGTTTATGTATATATTATGTATGTTTTTACACATAATTTATGATTGGCCACCTGGCTATATCTTGTCAACATAATATAATAAGTTTGCCGGTACTTTTATAAGAATTAACTTCACGAGAATATAATTTATAGTCAAACTACGCACTTTAACGGCGAAGAAAAGCATCCTGAAGAAACCTATAACGATTGGCAAGAATTTCTATGGTATAATGGTTTCTTAGATTTACGCGAATGTTACACTGTATGAATCTCTATGGTATGTAATGTCCACCCACCCGCACTAGACCAGCGTGGTGGACTACATCGCCTGACCCTTTCAATCGATTGTAGAGAAGGTCCGTGCCCTGCGGTGGGATGTATAGGGGCTAATACAATACAAAATAAGAATAAAAAATAACAATAATTTATACAAATAATTGTATTAGAAGATAATAACAAAACAGCAAGAGGCAAAAAAAATTGCTGAAACGAAAAAACTAAATTGTATGACTCGATTTAGGATTCGCACTCAAACTTCAGTGTTGAGTATCATCACGCCCTAACCGCTATGTGTGCAGCTGTGACGTAGCGCCGGTTAGATAACGAGATGGATATAAACAGACATCGGGTTACACGTGTAATATATTTATGTCATATGTTGTTTTATAAACACCGTTTTTTGTGCTTGCACTCGGCGCATCGATCGCTAATAGATAAGACACGTGACTTATTTCACATTCCATATTATTTGGCATTACCACAAGCTTTTTTAAACTGCTTTTTATCAATACATTTAGAAAGGTTTAAATACACTGGACAATTTTATTTTGTATTGTATTGGCGTTAAATAGATTACAATGAAGCTGAAGGTAAAGAGGTGAAATTTTAATAGAATATTCAACGGTGAGACGTGGATATTACAAGCATGGTTTTAGTCACTATGACATGGACAGCCTTCTTGGGGCAGTTGGTTAGATGCCGGTTGTGAACCTAGAGGCCGCAGGTTCAATCCCCTGAGACAAATGTTTGTGTGATCCACAAGTATTTGTTCCGGATATTTTAATGAGACCGAAAAGTCTAGATTTATATGGGTTGCACGTCATGACGGTAGATGCTTTCTGACTTTAACTCGGCAACCGCTTATACTGAATTAAAGTTTATATGTATAATTAAAGACGAATACGCAATAAAATTATGCAGTGACCTTCAACGAAATCAAATAATCGTACATATGGTATTATATTAATTTATTAATTATTTTCCGCGTACTTATCTGTAACATCTGCAATACTTTATCCAATTTAACATAGCATTTTTTGTGTAATGCAATTACTGATAAATGATACAAAAATACTTTTAACTTTTCGTCTACATGCGAAATAAATCCAATGTTTACATTAACAGATATGATAAACTACTTTAATTAAAATTAATCTATTAAGAAAAAAATATATAGGTATGCGTACATATATTAAAGTTTTTTGCGTATTTAATTTGGATATTTGTACAATTCATATTTTGATTTACAAGCATTCACAAGTCACATTTTGCGCCGTAATTTTGTAAGTAAATAAAAAGTGATTGATGTAGGCCAATTCATGGGAATAATTAATTTAAAATCTTACCCAACAGCAAACGGGAAATGTTACCTAAAAAAAAGAAAAATGTAAATTAGCACAATTTAACAGAATCATTCAAATTAGAAATACAAACGGGATACGCGTAGCAGTCGCGTGTGTGTCGTAGCGTTACTGCTACGAGAAGGGCTACGACATCCATGCATTCTACGTAGACTTGGAATAGTTATTGCACAACGTTTTGTAAATATTTTAATATTGAATTTTAATCAAATATGAAGCGTTTTTCTCACAGATCAGTTTAGGAACAATGAATTTTTATCTCGTTATTGTTTTATATCACCTTGTGAATTATTAATGCGGATTTCATAATTAAATCGTGGAAAACATTCGCACATTATTTTCCGAAGTGCGCACTAAAACTGGTTATGCTAAATATGATCAAAATATTATGAATGGGTGCGAGTTATGGAGTTTATTCGAGATATGTGTTAGCGTCTCGACCTTCGGGTACAGCCTTCAAACCTGTTGCTATTAGAGCTGTCATTACATGTGGACGTGGGTTTTTTGCTCTCTTTCAACTGCTTACTAGTTCTTACTCGGAGCGAACCAAGAGGCTCGTCAGGTTTTTTGCCGCACTATAAATCTACATACATACATACATATATAAACTCACGCCTTTATCCCCGAAGGGGTAGGCAGAGGCGCCACTAGGACACCCACATTTCGCCTTGCATGTTCCGTCCCATCATGTGATAGGGGGTGAGCCTATCGCCATATCGGGCACAAATTCCTGACTCCGGGCTGATAATGAATAGAAAAATCCAATATCACTTTGCCCGACCCGGGATTCGAACCCGAGACCTCAGCTTTGTAACCGTACCGTAATACAACTACGCCACCGAGGCAGTCTACAGAACTATACATTTGTATTGAATAGCTTCACTTTGTTAATATATTTATTGTGGAGGAAATATTTGTGTATGTATCGAATATCTGTCTCAAATTTGATATTTAAGCTAAATTAAATACAGTTTGGCGTAATTTTACTATGCAGTATAAAAAACAAAAAAAAGAAAACAGAAAAATTGATCGTCTCGCAATTTACCTACGGTACGGCTACGGTGAAATTATTTGGTGTAAAATAATTACTATTTTCTATATAATTATTTTTCTATAAGTATTATGATTTTCGATTCTATATACAAACAATTCTCTATATTATTATTTTCGAGCGTATAAAGAGACCTCATAAAATCCACCTTGGGCTAGGTCCGGGTAGCCTCGCTCGTCGCAACCAATAATGCATAATGCAGGTTAATATTTCGTGTATTGCATAACCAGTCGTGCCAGTTGACACTGGACGATGAGGTCGCTCTTACCGAAACACTATCGGAAACTTGCACAACTTACAAACATATTGGGTTGACAGTCAGCTGTATCATTTATTAGCATATTTATAATGCAGCAAATAATAATAGTAAACAGTGTATTAACATCGATAGTAACATTAAAAATAATTGTTCTGCGGCGTAAGCCCCGAATTAACATTGAGTCGCGGAACATAAATCCCCAATCATAAATGTGAGGAAGGGCCAAGTTCGTTGTGAAAGTATTGAAAAATTTACAGTTTAACCATTAAAAGTTGAGATGTGAAAGGGCACGATGTTTCTATGCAATTTCTTTAGCTATACGAAGTTACAAACTTTCGGAGAAAAATAGCTATTTTTCATTGGTGAATTAATTTAGCAACTTGTAATGCGTCATTCGACCGTTATAGTAATAATCGGTACAAATATTATTCTACTCGGTGCCAGGTAAGAATTACCCTTAATCGACAAGAATGTATAAGATCATTCATGGCATGGGTGAAGCCAATGTGGCTGTGAAGCCAAAATATCCTGTTTGAACAACGTCGTTCTACCACCATAAGCTACAAGTGTTACACACATTGCATATTCTATAGCTGCACAATGGGGCATCAGATGTACCTGGGCCAAAGCATAACGGAGAGTTACTATAATGTTGAGTTTTGTACTTATTAAAAATAAGAGTAACAGGAAGTTGCGTAATAATGTGAAATCCCCTGTTAAACTTGTTATACGGCACAGAACATTATCAAAAAAAAATTTAAACTAGTTTCGCCTTGGAAATATGTGAATAGCTTCCCGTGTCTTAAATATGTGTTTATACTTATTTTATATACCAATTTGTATGTAGACGACCTTGAATAATTGATACGCAAAAGACTGGTCAGCTACATGTAGCGCCAGGGAGTCCCGCACATTGTACTTTAGACAACATTCCGTATTGAGTAGGTTAAGCAAATCTGAACTAAAATTGTATTGATATTTCATAATGTAGTAAATACTACATATTAAGTTTTCTTTTACTGCATACGTTCAATCAAGCTAACAGCTTATCTGATACTATACGGAGGGCCATTAACCTCAGTTTACATTATAATAATCATTTCTAAATTCCAGTGAGCTGCGTCGCGGCGCGTTCACAAGGGGGTTATGAGGGGAACTATGAGGAGGTAACCCTGAGGATCGAGGGAGGGCTTATTAGAGGGCTAAAGCGCCGAGCTGAGAACACGTGGTACTCCAGCTTCCGAGGAGTGCCCTATGCGAAGCAACCGCTGGGAGAACTGAGGTTTAAGGTGAGGACTATACTTCTGCTTTGTTGCAACAGAGGCTTTTATTGTATATTTCCAAGAACGTGCCCTTATTGTATATTTCAAGCATGTATAAGAAAACTACTTCTTTACCTAAACAAACATTTTGAAAACAGACGTATTCATGATGGTTTGTAATTTTATTAAATGGTTTGGTGGCAATTTGTCACAAATTATTGTAAATTGCTAAAACGCTTATTAACAATAGAAAAGCATAAGTCGTCATTACTAAGCAGACAGTTTTATTATTCCTCGAAGGTTTAGATCGTCAATAAAACGAATGTACTTTATCCCTAAATTCCAGGAGTTGCAGCCAGTAGAGCCGTGGCCGGACAAGGTTTACGATGCTCGACATGAGGGCCCCATATGCCACCAGACCGACGTGCTGTACGGGCGCATCATGAAGCCGCGGGGCATGAACGAGGCTTGCATCCACGCCAACATCCACGTGCCCTGGGACTATTTGCCGAGGCACCCTGCCCAACACACGAACCCAGGGCTTCCCATCCTGGTGTTCATCCATGGAGGCGGCTTCGCCTTCGGATCAGGTGACACTGATCTTCATGGACCTGAATACTTGATCAGCAAAGGCGTCATTGTGATTACGTTTAATTACAGGTAAAGAAACTTTCGTTAGTTCTTAAATCTTATTTTTTCTGTTTATTTACGATGCGTGTTAAAGGGTAGTGTCCCGAAGAGACCCGCTGAGCTTCGGTGCTCGGTGTTCATTCTTTGCGTGGCACTGTTCATCCTGGCTAACACGAGTTGCAGTAGAAAAGAGTTGAATATTTCCAGACACGGAGTCCTAAGTATAGGTTGAAGAAACATCAAGCAACCAATATTAAGGCTTCGGATTATGACAAATAAAATGACATCGCAATAAAAGCTGTAGATCGATGAGTGTTTTCTAAAATTTTCGCCAAACAAATGGTCGTTCACCATCTTAAATTCAGGATTAAGTTATGCACTACACTGGTAGTGCTTGCGAATTAGGAAAAAAATAAAATGGGCATATTTTTATTTAAGAAATTACGTAATTATTTTCTTCTTCAATTAATAGAGATTTATCGTTCAATTTCAGATTAAACGTGTACGGCTTCTTGTCTCTGAACTCCACGAGCGTGCCCGGCAACGCTGGCCTGCGCGACATGGTGACACTGCTGCGGTGGGTGCAGCGCAACGCAGGCTTCTTCGGCGGCAACCCCAATGACGTCACCATTATGGGCCAGAGCGCCGGAGCGGCAGCCGCACATCTATTGACACTCTCGAAGGCTACTAAAGGACTGTTTCAGAGGTACTTATTAAGTTGCAGTGAAATGTTAAGCAAGGATTTATTGAGCTGTATAAAAAAAAACTCTGTCTCGTGTACATTGAAACAGAATGGAATTCATTAAAATAATTGGTTCACTGCACATATCGGAAGCAAAATTCATTCATATTTTAATTTGTTTGATCGGTTAATATCATTTGAAATTTGTTGTTCACTAATAATGTAAAATTTTCTCTTTCAGGGCAATACTAATGAGTGGCACTGGTGCATCACCGTTCTTCACCACTTCACCAGTGTTTGCGCAGTTTCTCAGTCAGTCATTCATAAAGATCTTGGGCATCAATGCCACAGATCCCGAAGAAATCCATAAGCAACTCATTGAGATGCCAGCTGAGAAGATCAATGAAGCCAATAGTTTCTTGTTGGACCAGAATGGACTTACCACATTCTTTCCGGTAGTGGAAACACCAGTTCCTGGAGTGACCACTATTCTAGACGAAGATCCTGAAGTACTTGTAGGTGAAGGTCGAGGAAAAGACATATCACTTATAATAGGTTTCACTGACGCCGAATGTGAAACATTTAGGAGACGATTCGATCAGATCGACATAATAACCAGAATTAAGCATAATCCAGCATTAGTGGTACCTATTACTTTGCTATACACGACTCCTCTCGATGAGATAGCTAAGATGACAAAGGAAATTCATCAGAGGTATTTCAAGAAAACTGTTGACATGGAGGGATTTATTAATCTTTGTACCGAGAGCTTTTACATTTACCCAGCCATGCGCCTGGCGGGAAAGAGAGCTAAATCTGGTGGAGCACCAGTCTACCTCTATCAGTTTGCCTTTAACGGTGACTACAGCGTGTTCAGAGTTGTCAATGGTTTAAAGTTTGTGGGCGCGGGACATGCAGAAGACTTGACTTACGTGTTCAGAACGAACTCTATGTTGGGAAATCATCAATCATTTCCACCGAACGACAGAGATGACCAGATGAAGGATTGGATGACGTCATTTGTTACGAATTTTACGAAATACAAGTAAGTTTCGACTTTGAATGTACGGGTTATTACGTAAGTTAGAAATTTCGTTTTATACGTTAAACTTAAACGCAGAATGATAAATATTTGACTGTATGGATAATTGTTTTTAAGAAGCATCTTTATCATTATTATTTTTTAAATTTAAAGCATCTCGAAGTTGAATGATTTCCGGTGTCTTTGTATCTTCTATCAAATATTTCTGACTGAATATTTTCAATTTCAGTAGCCCAGTAGGGGTTAACAATAAGGACTGGCGACCAGTGACATCTGACCAGCTGCTGTACCTAGACATCGACGACATGTATCAACTCTCCAGGCCCAACTTCGAGCAAATGGAGATGATGGACTTCTTCGACCACATCCACAACTGGAACAACAGCACTCATAGCGTTAAATAGAACGTGATGCTAGTCTTATACTGCGGCTTATAGAGGCACTAAGTTGACGTGTGCCTGCTTACGACATGATATTAATTGATTGGGTTTGTTTAGAATGTTTTAAGACGATTATTTGTGTGAAAAATGAAAACGAAGGTAAGGGAAGGATATCTGGTCATCTTGTTGATCAAATACCGTCCCCTGAAGTAAGAACTTAAAACACTCAATTACTTCTATACGCGCGACCATCTACAAGTTGAACTATTTAACTTACCTTTTAGTTTGTAATTAGGTTAAAATATTTTTCGGACTGATTAGTTAACAGCTTATGCTGAATGTATTATAATTTTGTATATACATTTAGTGTGTAAGTTTTTATTGAATGTTTGCTTGCGATATGAGTGAAATCTGAGAGAGTAATGGAGCGCAAAATATTTATTACATATCTATTACTGTCATATCAAAGGTAACTTTCTGTTGTAATATGCTTTAAGATAAAAATGCACTTTTCTATGACATAATTTTATTGTATATTATTAAGCATAAAGAAGTAGAAGATAATATAATGCTTTCTTATTTTAATTTCAGAAGATGATATGTTCACACCTTTCTTGTGTACTGTGGTTCCGGTAATATAATGACACAGCAATTGTTTTTAAATATTCAACGATGCTTAAACTATACTATTGACACTTATTATTAAAGATATCGACAGAAATTAAATATTATCAGTTCTTACAATTGTTTTAAGTAAATGGTTTTTATAACAAATATAATAATCTTGACCATTAAGAAGCATTTTATGTATAGCCAATTAATATAAACATTGAAAAATAATTGAAATATCATCTTGTGAGTACCGCACAATGTATCAAAATTTAAATATAAAGATAGTGTGTTAAAGATAGCAATACATTTGACTATTGTTTATCTACAGTGTATTGTAAATTATCCAATACTGCAAGAATAAATCATTTTGTGTTGTTTCCAGTTGTGTAAAATATAAAGTCAAAAAGTTTTTTTAATAAACAATATTTTTGAATGTGTATATGTATTACAGTACTTACAAAAAGTGTGGCTTTAGCAAATGACGAGAATTAAATAATTTTAATGTATCTAAATAAATTTTGAAAATATATTTGTTTCGTTTTATTACCATAATTTGAAATGTAAAAAAGTATCCTTTATTGTTTGTGACTAGTGTAGTTTACACTATGAATGGAAATAGTAGTGGTACGTTGGCCATAGCATGTAGTTCAAAAGTAAAAGTGTAGTGAGAGTAATAAAACACCCTTTCAATGAATGGGTGTAGATTATCTGATTGTACGCACAGTGAGTCGATACAGATGTGCCACGATAATGTGAACGAACCGTTTCAATTGTAAACTGTAGGAACTTATGGATATGATCGAATGCCCGCTGTACTAAAGCTATACTTATGTTACCGAAATTTTCATAATTAGACATGTTTTTACTCCCTTTACTTTGTACGTAAGATTTTGATTATTAAGGGGTTAAAAGTGTTCCATTCCGGAGTATTACATTTTATAATTTGGAACCGCATTAATACCTCCATGAAAATCTTAATTATAATTAAAATCTATATCTTACAAAGTAGGTATGAATAAAGACTACCTGACTTTGTAACGATAAAGTTAATAGGAGATTTTAAACAATTGTCAGCCCCAGTTATACCTTCGGGTGTCAAGAATCCATAATAATAGTACCAGTTCCATACTTTTCCAACAGCCGTAGATAGAAAACGCATCATGATGGCAAATAGACATGCGTGCCGTTGCACTTGTAATGGGAAACCCCATGGCGTCGGTGTATACCAAGTGTGTTTCATACAAATGCAGTTGAATTCATTACCTATTTATTATTAGGTAATGATAAGTCAATAAATAATATTTAAAATAAATTTAAATTGGGAGACGCCTCCTGTGACTGAAGAAGAAGAAGAAGATGAAGGCAACAATAAAAGTAGAGTAATTGATACAAGAAAAGGAGAAGCAAGACATTGTTAATTAAGGTGTCTTACTGAAACTCATTGTTAATCCGGAGCATCGTTTATGATTCACTGTACGGACTAAAGTGTAAAGGTTTCTACGAACGTTTCTACGAACTACTGATTTTAAATAATTTTTCAGAATCTCTAGAATGTTAGTAAATCTGGCTGTATTACTAACCCTGATATCAGTGGTGAGAGCTAATGTGATGACAACAGTTCAGGGAATGTTGCGTGGTGAAGATCACGACGGCTTTATTTCTTATATTGGTATCCCGTATGCTGCCGTTTCACGAAATGCTGGCAGATATAAGGTATTTAATTACTTACTAATTACTCTTTAATATACAAAATTTAATTGTTTTAGTTTACTAAGACAGTAAAGTCATATATTTCGAAGATTTCCACCACTTCCTCCAATTTGAGTCTTTAATCATTAGGCATCAAGATTTTTTTATCATTCTACTCATTGATTTACTTAGTGATCAACAAATAATTTCATAATTCGTGATATATCCCGCTTTTAAATTCATGATACACAGCCTAAGTCAATTTACGTATAATTGATCTAATCCAATTCCTAGAGAGCAGGTTTAGCTCCGTCGTGGCACGGTATCAGGGAGCCCCGCGACCCTCATTGCTCGCTCACGTCTTCGGTGGAGGACTGCCTGAAGTTGGACGTGCACGTGCCCACAGTAGGGTCCAGCCCCTGGCCAGTCCTAGCCTGGGTGACCGGCGGCACCGGCAGGTACAACCCTGGACTACTCGTGCGCAAGGAAGTCGTTGTTGTTGTAATTCATCATAGGTACATATTATATTATTTTATTTGTTACTTCTTAATTTAGCCCAAACGAAGAACTATCTTTAAATAGCCAAAATCTACGACCAAAGCATCTCATTGTTTTGTCATTACTCATTATGTTTAAATCTTTATTTTATTTTATTTTATTTATTTTATTTATTTAGGACAGCCAGTGGTTGTTACAATAGAACTTAGACTAATAAAATACACAATAAATAAATTAAGAGTAACACCCTTTGAAGGCGGTCACAACTTGCACTGTTTGTGATAAAACAATATGTATGATTCATAATTAGTAATTATAAATACGAGTACCTATATAGTAATTATTAATTACTATGTACTCGTATTTACGTGCACAAAATGCAACAAAAAAATATATATATAGTAATATGTACTTTTAAACAATCAGTCACTTTTATTTCAGACATGGACCTTTGGGATTTCTTTGCTTAAATGAAGACAAAGTACCAGGCAACGCTGGAGTCAAGGACGTAGTGCTAGCTTTACGTTGGGTCAGAGATAATATCGTCGCTTTCAAAGGAAATCCTGCAAATGTGGTTGTCGTAGGCCAAGGTTTCGGAGCAGCCATGATAGAAGCACTAACCCTATCTCCTATGGCTCATGGGTTATACCAAGGAGTGATACTACAAAGTGGCAGTGTTTTAGCACCGTGGGCTTTTAACTATGATGCCAAAGAAAGAGCTGAAACTATAGCCGAAATGATAAAGGATGACGATGACGCTTCCACAGTGCTTCTGGACGCAAATATTGCAGACTTGGCTGACAAATCTAATAAGCTAGATGTGTCGTATTATCCATTTGCAATGTGTGAAGAGAAATCATTGAGGAATGAAGAAAGGTTATTATTTGATGCGCCAATCGATCTTCTTAATAGTAAAAACGTGTATAAAGTTCCTATGATGATTGGATACAATACTGACGAAGCGTATGTCTTTGCATCAACTTTAAAAGATTCAAAAGTCATGGAGAGAACATACCAGGACGTGAGTTTTCTATTGCCCGACGAATTGAAGTTCTTGAATGACAGGGAGATGATGCAAGTGTATGGACAAATAGAAGACATGTACTTTAAAATGAATCTTACTATGACTAACTTGCTGTCGTACCATAGGTAGTACGTTTCGTTTATTTGAATGTTCTAGTTTGGGAACTGAACGATAAAATAATATCCAGTTTTAGTAGAGGAGATAAAATTATACTTGGTATCATTAAATAGCCTTAAGCACTTAGCCGTGGAATTCAGAGAGCATTAAGAAATGTTAAAATTCCTTGATCTATTTAAACCGAGAACTACTTTAGCACACATTTCATCATTTCCAGTGACGCGTACTTCATCAGTCATACGTACCGCAGCGCTCGTCTTCACGCATCATCCAATCTTCCTGTCTACTTGTACCAGTTCTCGTACTACGGAGACATGGGGGTGGTTCCCGAACGCGGTGTTGAAAAGAGGGGAGCGGCACATTCTGATGAACTAGCTTATTTGTTCGAAAACAGAGAGCTAGACGGGAATGACGGAGTTGTACAAGAGCATCTTCTTCGTCTTTGGACTAACTTTGTAAAATATTTGTAAGTTATTTTTTGTGGCTGAGTAAATATTAATAATATTATAACAGTTTTTTCGAAGATATGGGATATGTACCGTAACACCTATCTACCATACGGATAGGCAGTCACCGTCGCGTCGGTACTAGATGTAAAATATTTTCACCAGAATAGACGGAGAGGTGCAAGCATTTTAAGTGTGTACGAGTTTTAACAACTTAGTAAAAGTTTAACGTAGTTTACCGAACCATAATATTAAATCATGGTAATTTGAAGCTCGCTTTATCACCACGATTAATTTTATTTATCAATTTGGCAGTCCATGTCCTGTTTCAATTTCTTCTTAAACGATTGATAACTAATTATCTATATCTCAGAGCTTTATATTCTTTGTAGGAACCCAACTCACCAGGAGTCGACACAATGGGATTCTTTAGACCCTACCAATCCTCGTGTCTTCGATATCGGCCCTGAAATCAAGATGACGGACTTTACCCACTCGAAGCAAGCTCGCATGTGGGACGATATATACGAGAAATATTATTATTCTAGAAATAGAAAATAAAACACGAAGAGCTTCATCCTGAATATGGATCCATAATTATGTCTGATGATGAAATATTTATGAAATTACGTGTTCAACACATTACCTTGTTTAATTTACTCTTAGCTTTGTATTTAACTATTTTTGCATCTAATTCTATAGAAAGTCTCTTCTACTTTCGCGAATACTTCAATATTGTTCATTACGTTCTCTCTCATCATTTTTATGTTTTATGTCCGTATGTTTTAAATAATTTTAAATAAAGCCAACACTGATTACAGCGTTATTATACATATTTAGCTATTAGTCTTATCCCCAAACCATACGTGCATACATATTTTTCGATATAATGCTTTTCTATAACATTAAGATAAACCTTGCGCTTAGCATAAAACTATCTCTATTAACCACAAGTAATAGAACAAGAGCCCGTGGCCGCCAGACTTTCGTCGTTTAACAAAAGCTGAAAGTTTGTCTGCGCACACCTCTAACATAGGCATCACACGATCAACTATAATTGAGTTTCGATCGTGATGTGTGTATTGATAGTCAATCACCACGCACTATAACGGTGACGGAAAACATCGTGAGGAAACCTGCATGGCATAGAGATTTTTTTAAATTTTCTATGGTTGTAAAGTCCACCAACCCGCACTAGGCCAGCGTGGTGGACTATTTGGCCAAACCACTCTCAATCGTACCCTCGATTGTAGAGTGGGCCCGCGCCCTGCAGTATATGGGGCTGATACAACAAGAGATATTGCAAGATAAGATCTCATACTTGATACAATTGCATAAGCAAATTATTAAAATATCGCGTGACTAATAACACCATAATCGAAGAACAGCTCAATTTATTTTAAATATCGGATCAATTTGCATATCCCTACTAATATTATAAACGCAAAAGTGTGTTTGTTTGTTCCGGTTTGACGCTAAAACCGCCGAACCAATTTTGATGAAATTTAGCATAGATATATATTGGACCGCGGACTTAGGCTACTTTTTATGGCACGGGACTGAAGAGGACAGGATTGCATGCTTTTTGTCATGGGACAGAATGAGATGGGTTAGAACGAGATATAACAGGACGGGATGGGATAAGCAATATAGTCGACGGCGGTCACATTGAGTTATACAAAACATTACGCGAAATAATATCTAGTTGATGTGGACTGGACTCGAAAACTATCTGCACCCGGGCGAAGCCGGGCCCGACTGCTAGTGAATATATAATTAATGAAGTTATTCACAACAATTTAGCATACGAAATTGTGTAGGGCTGTGTGAATGGTAAACATGTTTCAATATTGGATAGCAAAGCATGAATTTTTTGAATGATTATTATGAACAGATGCAGTGGGACAATATAGGTTAAATAAAAATAAAAAAAACCGATGAACTATAATTGTAATCAGGAGAAAAGCGTGGCAGTTGATACAAGTTTTAAAGGGAAACCAAAATCTTCTAAAGTTTTTTTAACTATATTAAATAAATAACTATACCCAACAGTCACATAGACCTGATCACATTTCAAGATCAATTAGGTCTGGTGTCGTGGGTATCAGATATTAAGAGAGACTTTCGGTCTCACAAAAACCTTGACTCGATGTCTCGAGTCGAGTTTTCTTTCTAAAAAAATAAAATAAAATTTATTTAGGAACCAAAGAAATAATGTAACAATAACAATTTTGCCATAATAACTGCATTAGTTATTACTGTGTCGCAGTTATTAGGCCCTCCTTAACAGTTGCTTTCATTAGGTTTCTTATAATAATCTATATCTATATCAGCCCATATACGTCCCACTGCAGGGCACGGGCCTACTCTACAATCGAGAGAATCGATTGAGAGTGGTTAGGCCATATAGTCCACCACGCTGGCCTAGTGCGGGTTGGCGGACTTACATACCGTAGAAATTCTTTAAAATCGCTACGGTATGCAGGTTTCCTCACGATGTTTTCCTTCACCGTTAAAGTGCGTGGTGATTGACTATCAATACACACATAACTCCGAAAAGCCAGAGGTTTGCCCTGTCCCCTGGGATTTGAACCCGCGACCACCGTGAACATGTAGACAGCCGCGTCTGGTCCGTTACCAACAGGCCACCACGCACTTTTAATAATAGGACGTTTAAATTATAGTGATGACTAGTGGGCGATACAAACGATTGTCTCGGTGCGGTGATCGAAACCGTGGCTTCTGGTTTCACATACGGTGTCTAACCAACTGCGCCACGGAGGCTGTCAAATTATTAATATTGTATTGGTTTTACAATAACAAAACTACACAGTCGCAAAATTGCATATTCTAAGCACGGATATAATCATTAAATAATGCTATTAAGAAATCAGTGTGCGGTATCGTATAGGTAATTGTATCCGTAAATGATTTGCACGTAATCGCATGCAGACAGGCAGTTGCATCTTCGACTGGTTTACGATGCGTGTCGAAAACCTATTGTTAATTGCAGTATTCGCGCCTATCGGTAAGTTAACGCAATAAACCTACTTTCAAATTGATTCCAAATGTTAATAAATATCATTACAATGATTGGGTATTAGAATATTTTTTGCAGTAATAAATTATTATTATTATTGTAGTGATTTAATTATTATAGTCATTTTATTGGAGTAAGAATGGCAATTCGATGTTTAATGTGATTTTGGCACCCTGCACAGTAATCGAGGAGATTTAGTTTATAAATGATATGATCCATGTTGATCAGATAAAACCAATTGTTTACGATTTACGGGCAAGAGTATTTTTCACTATCTTTCGTCGCAGATATCTGTCAGATCTCCATTTCATCTTATTGTTATAATTACAATTATTATTAAAGTGGTGTCAACCGACCCCGGGGCCGGGCTTGCGTGCGAAGTGCGCATGAAGGTGGAGGGCGGCTGGGTGTGCGGCGTGACGCGCCACTCCACAAACGGAGTGCTGTATGATAGCTTCAGAGGAGTGCCGTATGCACAGCAGCCCGTCGGAGAACTTAGATTTAAGGTAAATTAAGTTAGAATTTAGATATTTTCCTAACACCTCATTATTGTGAATGACGCCTGGCCCCTGTATTGAGATACTGATGTATTTCTCTAAACGAAGTAATCGAATATTTTTATAGAAGAGGTGATGTTAGCAGTCAGGCAGGCGGATAGATATAATATCTAATTATTGAAGTCAATAGTCATTTTGCAACATGAATCAAATCATGTTTGTAAAGTGTAATAAGGCCAAGCAGTTAAAATGAACTAGGAATAGAGAAAAAGCTGGTTATAATAAGCCTATCAAATTGTGCATGTTAGATGTTTTCTTAATACTCGGTTTGTTTGCAGGAGTTGCTGCCAGTAAAATCATGGCCTCATCACCTCGACGCGACAGTAGAAGGCCCAATATGTCCTCAAACTGACGAAGTCTATGGCACAGTTTTCCAACCCCATCAAGGCATGAGCGAAGCATGCATTTACGCTAACATTCACATCCCTCGGTCCTCTGAAAACAGTCACTTTTTAATAGAGCCTCTTCATCACGATAAGAATGAAAGTGGTCTGCCAATCCTTGTTTTCATCCATGGAGGTGGATTTCAGTCTGGATCCTCAAACACTGATCTTCATGGTCCTGATTATCTCATCGAACGAGGGATCATCGTCATCACTTTCAATTACAGGTCCTATAAAAATTCCTAAATTTTTGTAATAATTTGAGTCTTAGTCTCCTTAGTCTTAAAACATAGACTAGCTAATTATAGCTGAATGACTAGTCAGTCATTTTAATAATATCAAAGTACTTAACATAACAGGCTAGTCCGATGATAAAATAGTATTTTTTAAATTCCTTGGATTATTTTGATTAAGACGGATATGCAAAGAAATTTACTAACAATGAAGTTTTCTTCTCATTCCTTTCTATACTTTGTTACTGTATTATATTATTTTTTTAATTTTCCAGGGTAAACGTGTTCGGTTTTCTGTCCCTGAACACATCAGAAATACCTGGCAACAACGGTTTACGTGACCAAGTGACATTCCTACGATGGGTGCAGAGGAATGCAAAATCTTTCGGTGGTGACCCTCAGCAAGTCACCTTGATGGGACACAGCGGTGGATCTGCGTGTGCCCATATACTATCTTTATCTGAAGCCACTAAAGGACTGTTTAAAAGGTAATATAATGGAATTTATGCAAAACAGAAAAGGGACGAGACGCGTGGACACGTGTTAATTTATCCGCTGATCGCGGGATGCTGATACTGACATATTATACCAAATCAACATATCAAATTGACATTTGACAGTTCTGATGTTATACCTTGTGCAGAGGTGAATTTTAGCGCGAATATATCCCTCCGTTTCCATTTCTATTGCACCCATTGCGTGTTGGCGATTCTACGCGTGACTGATCTAAATCGCCAGTATCTTGTCAAATTGTGGTTGTACGAAATGTTGTTTATGTATGAAAAAACTAGAATTTCTTATTGAATTTGTGATGCCGAATAATTTAATCAGTTTTTAATACGCCCACCGTCAGTAACTTTCTTGCATATATTGGATGAAGCAATTACGACTCTAGTATGTTATAGGGCGGAACGTGTAATTTAACGCAAGTGTAAAACGCGTCCCCTAGGCACGCTTGTTTGGAGAGATGCAATAATTGCGTCGAACATTGCCAAACGCATCGTGGCCGCCATCGGCGAGATTGAGGCCGCGCTCTAAGATGTAAATACCCTTCTTTCAATCCGTATTTATAAAATAAAATAATGATAAAATGCTTTGTTTGAATTTCCAGGGTAATATTGTTAAGTGGTTCAGCTATTGCGGGCTTCTATACCGCATCGCCTATATATGCTCGGGTTGTGGCTACAATGTTTCTGACTACGCTGGGAATCAACAGCACAGACCCTGTCTCAATCCACAGACAGTTAGTTGAAATGCCCCTCGAGAAGATCGTGGAAGCCAACCGGATAGTACAATACGAGACAGGTCTAATCTCCTTCAGTCCAGTTGTAGAAGGCAAGTTCCCCGGGGTTACAAGAGTGCTTAACGATTATCCTGTTGATCTCATAAAGAAAGGAAGAGGAAAGGAATATCCACTCATTATAGGGTATACCAACGATGAATGCGAAACATTCAAGTGGCGACTTGAATATGTGAAGATATTGGAACGGATTAAGAAGAATCCTCTGTTAGTGCTGGCACCGAGATTGGTATATTCGTCACCTCCAAATGTCGCTTTAGAACTCGCGAAGAAAGTGATGACAAGATACTTCCATGGCAAACCAACTATAGAAAAATACATTGATCTCTGCACTGACACGTTCTTTAAGTATCCAACTTACAAACTGGCGCAACTGAGGTATTTAGGGGCGCCCATGTATTTATATCAGTATTCCTATGAAAGCGAATTCAATGTGTTTGGAAAAGCTTTGTCAATGGACCCGTATAAAGGTGCTGTGCATGTAGAAGACTTGACTTTCCTGTTCCGAGCAACTGCTTTGTTAGGAGAGAAGGGCCCATTGCCACCAACAGACACTATCATGAAGGACAAAATGACGACGTTTGTTTCTAATTTCATGAGATGCAAGTAAGTGTTAATTTGTGAACCTTGACGTCTTCTTGTATCTTCTACTATAACACTTATTGTATTGATTCTCTCGATTGTAGAGTAGGCCCGTGCCCTGCAGTGGGACGTATATGGGCTGATGTAGATAGATGTTCTTGAACAATGTATGAATTGGTTTCAGTAATCCAACGTGCAATAAAGACATAGGATCGTCTCCATGGCCTCCGGTGTTTGATGATCACATAGTGAATTACCTAGACATACACATCCCCACGGAGTATCGCAACAGTGGACTTACGGACGAGCAGCGGGATATGGTCAAGTTCTTCGACAGTGTGGAAAGAGCTGCGTGAGTTTGTTTTACTACTTATGGTTTAGTGCCGTGAACAATATCCTTTAATATTTATAGTATGTTATCCTTTAAAAAGAAAAAAGAAAATATTGAGTATTATTACTTTCTTGGAACGTGCTCCAAGAAAGTTTCAGCAGTTCAGCAGAAAAAATCTTATACTAAGTATTTAATAAAGCATAACAGAGGCTCCACTCCAGACTCTTAAAGCAACAATGTTTTAAGAATTAGATAGAGGGTAGTACTAAAAATTTATTCGTAACCACGAAATTATAAAACACAATTAATGTTCCAGAAATTCCTCACTGGCGACATCTCCAAACGAGCATGCGACGTCACGAAAGCCAAAAAAGACTCCAAAACCCACAGATAATGAAAATTGAAAAATTGATATTGATTAACAAGATAGTAAATTATACAGACAACCATTATGAGAATTAAATATCTTGAGAAATGTAATGACACTGATTTTGATGAAATATTTCAAGCTTTCATAAGGCCTAGCTCATACCTAAACGGTCTTGAAAGAAATGTGGCTGAGACATTACTTAATAAAAGCATCTACTTTAAAAACGATTACTAATTAAGTAGATACCTACGGGTTATTTTAAGTGAGCGATTATGATTATTCCTAGCTCGCTAAGTAGGTGTAATAATTAAGTATGAATAGAAACGTAACTTCGAAAAATTGGAGCAGCCTTGGAGTCAAAACTCTAAACCCTAATTTGTTGATTAGATTTGGTGGCAATAGACTTTAATATACGGTTAAGGATTTATTCAATGGTTTCCCGACAAATTGCGATTGTTTCCTGAAATTATCATGAATTGATATTCGTTTACATAATTGATCCAATTAATGTGGGCAAGCAAAGTGGTTTAATTTATGAATGTTGGTTGCTTATTAACGTCAATGTTTTAATCATTGGTGCCGGGGCGGCATGTACAAACTAAGTTAATAGTGTGAACCGGGACCTTCTTTGTTTGATTCTTAGGTCGAGAAATCCAAGTTGTGTTACTTTTCGTTTACATTATGAAAATATCTGAGTTGTTCGTGACTGGAATTTGTGCAAGAATGTTAGACACGTGCTATATTGACTACCCAACTGATTTCAAGTTTCAGAACCTACCAGGCATAATATATTGATTGACTGTCAAGCGCACTACACAGCGGGTGTGCCGACACACCCGCTTATGTCGGCAACATTTCGCGGACTAGTTGGCGGTCATTGCAAGTTGAAAAACTTTCGAGTGTCTGCCATGTTGGCCACATGGCAGACTCGACATTGACTTGACATGAGGAACATTTTTTTGACGTTATTGACGTTATGTCGAGCAGAGCCATGCAATACGTGCGGGCGCTTGTTGCCTACATGACTATTTTCTTATAGGCCGCCGGGTGTGAAGTGTGCTTAATATTATATTACATGCTGAGTCATGACTGACAACAGCGTGGCTCAACCAATGTTGATAGGCGCAAACAAAGTGACGGCCATACTCAGTGTGCTCATAAAAGGCAGTTGTTTAAACATTTATCACATGGAACAGATGTCACTGAATTAATATAAAGTAAACAACTGTGGGACAAGGAATTCTGACCTTTATATGTAAGACTAATTTATTTGACTTTTTAGGTTTTTGAACAGGCGTAACAACAAAACCCGATATAGGTATCCATATAAGGGTGTCGCGTTTCGCTTGTGTATCAGGTTTGGCCAGGCCGGCATAATTGTGTCGACTGGCGAGGTCAACACTTATGAATACATTATTTGTTTAGATTGCATTGCATTTAATACAACATAGCATTGTAGTCTCTTTATCAAAAATCGTTTTGTCTTATGAAATAAACTTGGTATAATATCTAACATATATATGTACAATTTTGTGTTCTACTATAAAGAGCTACATTACATTACTGTTTAAAAATTCAAAGATAATTTAGTGACCTTACAAGGCATTGGTAGGCATACATTCAATTAATTAGAAAACACACCGTTAATAGTATTAAAACATACCATTATTACACATAATTAAATACTTAACCCTGCTTAACTCTGGCGCCACCACGTAATATTCCGTTTGGTTCATACAAATAAACAATTATTAACACTTCTTTTCATAACTTCTTCTTTTTCATATTTTTATTTGGTGCCTATATTGTGTCCCACTGCTGGGCAAAGGCCTCTCCTTTTTTCTCAGGTCAAATTATAAGGTTTTTCATATGGAACTATGTTTTTTATGTATGAAGAAATCTTCACTGAACCAATGACTTCGTTAGGTAGACGGTGTATGCCTACCCATGAGACGTTAAAAAGAATTGTCGACTATCGATAATTTCTATTAACATAACAGGCGTAAGAACGTAAGCATGGTTTTCCCCCGCTACTGTTAAATGCGCCTGAGTGCGTCTGCGTGCTACCTCCCACACCCAGCCACGTGTCAGGCGAGACCGCGTACCATAGTACCATACTAACAGGGTAAGTAATGCTCTGTGGATGTATATCCGGTGTGTTTTCCCCTACATGGTGAACTGGTGCGAGTCTGTGCCGCTGGCTCAGGATACTGGGACGCGTCCGTTTCCTTTTAGAGTGGAAATGTGTGTTCCAGGTTTATTATGTGCTTCTTCGCCATGGTGCCACTTCGGATACACCTCTACGGATGTGCACTAACAGATGGAGTCCAGGAAGAGCTACGGACGTAAGGTTCACCGCTTGGGAAGGTTATCTTGGCCTCAGGACAGGTTCAGCCGCGTGTCCAGATCACTTGGGCAAGAACTGTCCCAACCTACCTGCGTTCCGGGCCAGATTTCGTGCGCACCCTGTGAATCTCTCGGGAGCTACCTGAACCTTGGCATACTTCGTGCCACGTAGAGACCAGGATTACGCCTCAAGTTCCTGCTGTTCAGACGTTTATTATACCGGGAAGTCGTGCGGAAAGGGTGAGAATTAAAGGCCCGTTCCTACGGGATATCATAAATGGAATTTAACCCAAAGTATTGGGAATGTCTAGGTTAGGTTTATCTTTTATTGTATTTAATTCCCGAAATCATAGATAATTATGTTTGACAACACTGCGCGAAACTATACCTAAATACGCTGTCGCCATAGGCCTAATACGCGAACAAATCCGTCACGATTATAGGGTTAATTTTGTAATAAAACCCCACAAATTGTGGACTATTGAGAAGTAGCAACAGTGTCTTTTACCATGAACGTCATCTGTATTCTCGCTGTTCTCAATGTTTATTTACTTCAAGGTAAGTTTGAAACTTAATTTAAATGTACAAATAAAAAAAATATAATTTGAATTCAATTAGATTAAATTGATGTTACAATTTCAAAACGCGGTCAATATGAATTTTCTTTACTATGTCAATGAAATTATTGAGTAAATTATTTTTATTATTATCGCTTTTTCAATCAACACGCACTAGGCCAGCGTGGTGGACTATATGGTATAACCACTCTCAATCGTACCCTCGATTATAGAGTAGGCCCTTGCCCTGCAGTGGGACATATATGAGCTGATACAATACAATACAATTATCATTTTTATACACATTGAAATAAAACTAATTTTTACGGATTTTTTTTTTTTTTTTTTTATCGCGATTTGGTCTAATTTTTACATTTTTTGCCAGACCGCAAGAGACAGTGAGCGTAGATCGGATCGCAAAACCAACTAACTATTTAATTTAATAATTGTAAATTAAGATTTTCAATATGCCTACCGACGATGCAACAGACGACAACCCAATGATTTAATTTTTAAAACAAAAAGTTAATTACCGGTCTTTATTTTAAAACTAGCGGCTAAGACGTAGGATAAAATAAAAGTTGAAAACATACACTAGCTTCAAACGTGATTTTTTTATAAGCTCATTCTATTTTGGACCAGCCTATATAACATATAGATACATTCAGGTATTTCGATGTATGTAATATAACTTTTTTATTATTTTGCAGTTGGTGTATCTAGAAAACGAGACCGAAATTGCAAAATATTTTAGTTGTTCCTCGATTTAAACACTAATTGTATTCTAAATTTAAAGCTTCTATGTCTGGTGCAAGTGCCTTAGAGTTTTGATGGTCGGTCAGTCAGTCAGTGAGTGACAAATTTATGAATCATTGAATACTCGTAGTTATAATTCTTAAACTACTGGTTCAAATTGAATGAAATTGGAAATAAACCGTGTTTAAACAATGCCTGCTTGGTTATTGAATTCAGGCTTCTAGTTTTATCCCCAACGAAGTTATGGGGCATCGAAAATGGCCTGAATTGCTTCGAGAAAAGGATGGTACGGTCGTGCCGTGTTTTGCTCGTCTTATCGGGGCACTACCGTGCGCCCAGATTGGAACATCTCTACTATATGAATAATACGCTGTCACTATTTGCAAAATTTTTGTGTTTCAATATCAGCTCTATATTTTGAGCTATGTAATTTTGATATATTTAGTGTCGAACGCAAGTTTTGAAAATTACGGCACGACATGTCCGGAGCGCGTGTGCGAGGTGCAGGTGAGCACGGCGTCGGGCCCGGTGTGCGGCCGCGTGCTGCAGGCCGAGACCTGCACCCGGTACTACAGCTTCCGAGGAATACCCTACGCCAAGCCGCCCGTCGGACGCCGGCGCTTCAAGGTAAATAAACCTTTCACATTACATAACGGAAAAGAAGACGTTCGTGATCAATGTGTATTTCACGTGATGTTTGCATCAGTGCCATAAGCATCAATCCATCACTTGACCCTGACTGCTCATAATCCATCAATAACGATATTCCCAGGCGCCAGAACCTCCTGAGCCTTGGACGAAGCCGCTGTACGCAACCGTAGAAGGGCCAGCGTGTCCTCACCATGATCTGCTGTATGGCTACATGCCGATCCAGATCAGAGGACAGAGTGAAGACTGTTTATATCTTAACGTGCATGTGCCTGCGTCTGCGAAGCTGCAAAGTGACTGTAAGTATAGAAGACCAGAGAAAGGCCTACCAGTGCTGGTGTTCATACCGGGCGGCGGGTTCTACTCGGGGACTGGTAACAGCGACCTCCATGGACCAGAGTACCTCATGTGCAAGAATGTAATCGTAGTTGTTATTAACTATAGGTGAGTAACTTTTGTCAGGAAACAAATTAAAAAGGGCTAAAAACGCTTTCTGCCTTTCATCAAAAACGATTGGGGGAAACTGATCATCTCCAAAACCAAAGTACTGCCCCGTCCCCGTTGCTCTGTACACAGCGCATTTGTTCTTGAGGTGTTGGCGAGCCTTAAATGTACGATCACTTTTGTTGCATCTAACAATATCGGAAAATAGCATGATGAAGTTTAGGAGTGTTTATTATTTGGGTGATCAATCTAACGATAGAGTTTAAAAGAAACAAAAGGAACTTTTTAAACATCAGTGACTTTCTTTAATATATCATCGTTGACAACGACTGTTATCGCCTGTGTTGGAACTGGTTCTAGGTTATCTACTATAACAGTTGTTTTTTTGGTTTCCATAAATAAGTAATCAAGTAGTTAAATTAGCTGGATTAGGTCACTACATCAAAACATAGTAAACATATTAACTATGAACACAATTCTGTATCAAATCTAGTAGCTTAATTCTTCAGCAAATGTGTATTTATAAAATTAGGTATAAATTTATGACTTATAATTAAAATGATGTCATCAGGTTGAATGCATTCGGTTTCCTGTCTCTAAACACGGCCAAAGTTCCTGGTAACGCTGGTTTGCGTGACCAGATAGCTGCGCTGCGCTGGGTCAAGAAGAACATCCGAGCGTTCGGCGGCGACCCTGATGACGTCACTCTCATGGGCCAAAGCAGTGGCGCGACCAGCGTGCACTTGTTGTCCCTCTCCAACGCCGTAAAAGGATTGTTTAACAAGTCAGTATTTATTACATTAAAATAATAGAAATTTCATATACATAGTACTTCATGTTATTGGTCTAAGAAAATCGAAGTTTGGGGTCCTAGAATATGTAATTTGTTTTGCTTGGCTAGTAACCTACAAACTCATCCTATCGCCGACCACTGCTGGACGTAGGCCTACCAAAATAAGCACCAAACATCCCGGTTTTGAGGAGCCCTTATCCGTCCACTATCCTCCGACCGTTTCAAGTCGCCAGTCACCTTAGTGTGCATTTAATTCATAGCCTACCAAAATTTATATCTTTAATTGCTACTTTTTAATTCAAGTAAGCTTCCATACTTCTGAGTTTAGAACCATTAAAATCCAATTTACCTTTCAGGATAATAATGTTGAGCGGTACAGGCACACCTAGCTACTTCAGCGCATCACGAAATTATTCAGACTTCGTCAACAATTTATTTTTCGAGAAGGCCGGTATCAACAGCACCGACCCTGACGAGATATTCGAGCAGCTGGTCGCCATGCCACTCAATAAGATCATGTACGCCACCGTGCAGTTGCAGTTCATCACTGGAGTTACCGTCTTCGTGCCCGTCGTCGAGGATAAGTTTCCCGGAGTCACTAGGATCATCGACGCTGAACCCATCGACCTCGTCGGCAGGGGCCGCGGGACAGAATACCCAACCCTGATCAGTTACACCTCTGATGAGGCGGAATTTTTCCGTTTCCAGGTGTTAATATTCAACCAACTGGAACGATTGAATGGTAAGCCTGAGATTGTGTTAAATCCAAGGCTTGTATACAGCTTGCCGTCCGATGTCATCGCTGGTCTCTCGGAGAGAGTGATGCAAAGGTACTTCAACGGCACGCCCACGATAGAGGCCTTCTTTGCGATAAACGCCGACACTTTTTTTATTTACCCTACATACAAGTTGGCAGAATGGAGGGCTGCATTAGGTGGCGCACCACTATACATGCACCAGTTTAGTTATGAGAGCTCCTTCAGTCCAGTGAAGTATGCACTGTGGATAGACTTCAAGGGCGCCGCGCATGTAGAAGATATGTTTTATGTATTCCGCCCCAGCGCTCCGCTTGGAGACTACGTGTCGTTTCCACCGAAGACCAGAGATGACAGAATGAAGGACTGGATGACAAATATTACTACAAACTTCATGCGGTGCAGGTAAGTTTTGAAAAAGCATTTTTATGCTAAAGAATTGATGTTGTTGAGAATAACGTTTATTTTATCAATCTCAGCAACCCAACTTGCATGAATGAAGACGAGACCCCGTGGCCTGCCGTGACCACAGGCAGCATCGTGTACCAGAACACCAACACAACCAGTTATAACGTCATGGCACTCACTCCTGAGCAGAGGGACATGGTGGAGTTCCATGATAGTATTGATCCGCAAAGCAGGTCAGTCTGAATATAATTAAAAGATTGGAATGATTGGAAATAAATTATTCTAATTAATAACGAATTAGTTTCAGACGGATTGATGATATCTATGAGCTAAACAGCATTATGTGTCCAATTATTATTTTCTATTACTTGTGGTACCTATGTTGTTGAATATATTTCTTGGATCACATTAAATGTCTTTTGAACTACATTATACTTTGTTATAGTCATAAATGTAATAGTGTAATAAGCACGAATTATATTTTTCAGAGCTCTATCGGAACAACTGAGAAACCAATAGAAGCTACGAGACGTCGACTCGAAGATTTACATGACTTTGTTTGTAAAGCAAATGAGTAATTGATACGTTATTATTAAGTTAAGTTTTTAACAATACTGTTAGAATAGTTGAAAACAATCAAGAATGTGATTTCACTATTCATTTCATTATTTTTGCTCATTTGCGACCAGAACAGCGAAAAGGTAGCCCTCTATCACATCTCGTAATGGAAGTATGGTCGGTGACCTGTAGTTGATTTTGGGGGCACCTCTATCTGCCTTTCGAAGATTATACAGGGTATATCAAGACCGCGACCGAAAACGAAGCCTGGTGGTAGTATTATTAGACTTCAGACACACTGCAAATTAAAATTTTACTTATTGTCGTATTTGGTTGATAAATACATAGATTTCCTAAAATAACGATGTACACCTTTACATTTTTTAAAACGCAATGGTAAGTAAGGGTTTAAATTACTATTTACTCAAAAACTAGGTATGTACCACCCAAAAACAACGGTTTAAAAAAAATATGCAGTTTTTTTTTCAACGTTTTTAATTGTATTGTGTCTGTAACTACTAAAACTAACACATGGCTTCGATTTCGGTCGCAGTCTTGATAAACTCTATACGAGTATGTGTTGCTACGATTTGTTTATATTATAATGTACAGTACAAGTTCTCATGCGGTGTAATATCCAAATAAATATGTTTAACTAATGCTGTTGTCAACTTATTTTCAATACCCTGATGAAAATTGAAGTGTATTAAATAGATAATTATAAATAAATAAACCCAACAGTAACATAATATAGTCCTGACTCCACATTGAGATAAATTAAGTCTTGTGTCGCAATCATACCGTAGTACAGCTACGCCGCTGAGGTTTCGGGTTCGAATCTCGGGCAAAGTGATAGTAGATTTTTCTATTCATTATGAACCCAGAGTCAGGAATTTGTGCCTTATGTGAAACGTGAGTAATGTGGGTATCCTGGTAGCATTTTTACCTACCCCTTCTTAATAGAATTTTCCATACGATTTAAATTTATATTTAGGAGTTTACTCCATTAAGGCATGCAAATAAAAATGCCAGAATTATATTTATATTAACTGATGCTCATAACATTTTCTTTCTTTTTACTACTGTGCTAAAAATGCGTAGTGGCCTTGTGGTGAACGGACTAGTCGCGGCTACCTACATGTTCACAGTGGTCGCGGGTTCAAATCCCAGGGCACACCTCTGACTTTTGGAGTCATGTGTGTATTGATGGGTAGGTAATCACTATGCACTATAACGGTGAAGGAAAATATCGTGAACGTGTAGCGCTTATGAAAATCAAAGAACTTCTATCAAAAGAAGTTAACAAAAGAAATTTAGGAACATTCTAACAACCCTTATGGTATGATAATTGCTTAAATAGTCAACAAAAATCATAATTGATTGAAAACAGTCGTGTAGTATGTGTCATGTACTCTTTCCACGTCAATAAGATAGATTATTTTTAATGTGCATTTATTTTATGTACTTAAAGTAACGGTACGATGCAGCGGGTAATTAAGTTTAATGTTCTTGAAATTTGTTTGCAATTCATTACTTACAAAAAGCCACATCATTTAAAGATAGGTTAAACAAAAACAAATGTATGGTTAAGAAAACAAATGCATGCTATGTCTGTATATAAGTAAAACAAGCAATAAAATATTACATCCAAGTACAATAGACTCATGACAGTGTACATACAAAGCTAGCTCCTTCTCTCTTTCGGCAAAACCACAAAAGCTCTGACCCTGTGACCTATTCTTGTATTTTATTTAATTGCATTATATATTATGGCGACTGAGCAAAACAGTAGTTTTTTGATCCACTATAGCCTCACAGCATTCTGAGATAAAATAATAAATAAATAAATAAATACACCCAACAGTCACATACATAGTCCTGACCCCACACTAAGATCGAGTCTCGTGTCGTGGGTATCAATAACTACGAGAGACTTTTCGGTCTCACAGACACCCAGACCCGAAACAAATACCTGTGGATCACACAAATACTTGTTTCGGTGCGGGGATCGAACCCGCGGCCTCTCGTTTCACAGGCGGCGTCTAACCGACTGCGCCACGGAGGTTGTCGGAGGAAATAGTTCAGTTGATGGAAGGTGATCCCATCCATGTGTGAATTCACACTCACCGCATCTGGGAACTAGCAGGTAGCCCTAGAGAATAGGAAAAAAACATTATATAATTCACATTCGTTTTAAAAAAGCTGGCAATGACAAGTTTCTTGATCTTACACGCGGTGGTTTGTGTTTACCGATTTGAATTACTAGTTTTTCATTAATTACATTCATATACTAGCTTCTGCCTGAAAACTTCATCTGCTTGTTTAACTTTGTTTCGAATTTACCATCTCGTCTCGCCCGTCCCGTCTCATTCTCACTCAAGTTTATTTGAGTATAAAAAAGTAATAAATATATCGGAATTCCTTCCTCATCCCACGGGAATACTAGATTTTTCGGTATAAAAGAAGCCTGTGTTAATCCAGGGTGTCAGTTACGTCCATAAATTTCGTCGAAATCCGTTAAGCCATTTCTGAGTACATCGCGCACAACCGTACAGACAAACAAATAGAAAATCATCGTTTCATCACAAAAGGCAAAAGTGGCTGCTCGAAATGTGCTGATGCCGAAACTTATGTACGGAAATGTATGCGCCAGGTATAGCAAGAGAAGTAGGAATGTCGGATAAATTTAGGAAAATTTGATCCCCACGGAGCCTATACTGAGTTACGCTTGCCGCCCGAAGGATCATAACATGAAGGGTAATGTGGTAGCTAAGCTGAAAAGTTGAAAATTTGATATATCCTTAACCGGCGGACATTCATGAGATAATATGATTGTGTATGGTGTTTATCAGTGTCCTAGCTTGTGGTGTTCGATATTCTTAATACCATTATCGCTTGCATTCAACTATGAAGTATGCAGTCCTATTAATAAGTTTTATAGTTTTTTTATTACTTTCAACTGAAAAGATAATTGTAAAACTACATTAGCTGCATTAAGCACTGAATAAAAATTGTGGATACTTGAGTAAATAGAAATTTTGTCGTGTCTAATTTAGGTATGTATATAAATTTTTCGCTGCCTCTTATTAAATTCAAATGCCTGAATGATTTATTTATTGTTAATCATATTATTTGTTGTAATTTCCGGACCTTTTTTATTCGTTCTTACGTTAAATATGTTACGAAAAAATATGTTTGTAATATGTTACAATATTTTGTGCGTTTTACTTTTAGGCCGATTCTTAACAAATTTGACAAAATCTTAAATTATTCACTCCTTAGCTAAGATTGATTTAGGTGTTCAATTTCCAATTATCACATTTTCCTCACTCTTTTAGTCAAACGTAGTTTAAAACTTGAATGCCCGATAGTTTATGTATTTTCAGATGAGCGAATGCAATGTAACACACCCAGATTTCAGCCAGGTTCACCGATTTAAATAGTTCTTTCACCTAAGATAAAGTTTATTTCCAGGCTGGGCGTATTCGGCTTTCTGTCTCTCTACACGGCCAATATCCCTGGTAACGCTGGCCTTAAAGACCAGGTGCTGGCGCTGCGCTGGGTCAAGCAGAACATACGAGCCTTCGGCGGAGACCCTGATGACATCACCCTCATGGGCCAAGGCGGTGGTGCCAGCTGCTTGCATCTGCTGTCACTCTCCAAGGCCACCAAAGGATTGTTCAATAGGTAGGACAGTACTCATTTTCAGTACGCAACAAAAGATGAAAACTATTAAGTGCGCTGTATGTACGTGACTAAACTTAATCCATCATTTTAGTTTGCGATCGAGAATATGCATATTGTGTATTTAATTTGTCTGATTTTTCAGGACTATCATCATGAGTGCTACGGGTATAACTAGTTTCTACAGCACCTCACGAAACTACACAAACTACCTCAACAATATTTTTTTCAATGCGGCCGGCATCAACAGCACGGACCCTGATGAGATATTCGAGCAGCTGGTCACCATGCCGCTCACCCGCATCATGTGGGCACAATCGCAACTTCAATACATCACCGGGATCACCACCTTCGTCCCGGTCGCAGAGGATAAGCACCCTGGAGTCACCAGGATCATAGACGCCGAGCCACTGGAACTCGTCCGCAAGGGCCGCGGGAAAGAATACCCTACTCTACTCAGTTACACCTACGAAGAATTGGAATTTGTACGTTTTCTGATGCTTATGCTCAACATAGTTGAACGATTGAAAACCAATCCTTTGTTAGTGTTGAATCCGAGGTTGATCTACAGCTTGTCGCCTGAAGTGGCTACCGAGTATGCGCAGAGAGTATCTCAGAGGTACTTCGACGGACCACCCACGATGGAAGGACTTATTACGATTCTGACAGACACGTTCATTAAGTACCCGATGTTCAAGTTGGCGGAGTGGAGAGCGGCACAAGGCGGGGCACCGTTATACTTGCACCAGTTTGCTTATAGGAGCGACTTTAGTGTAATAAAGTATGGGCTGTGGATTGATTACGAGGGCGCTCCTCACGTAGAAGATCAGACTTTTATATTTCGCGCTACCTCTGCGCTCGGAAACTACGTGTCCTTTCCACCGAAAACCAGAGACGACAGGATGAAGCAATGGATGACAAACATGATTGTAAACTTCATGCGCTGCAGGTAGATTCTTTGGATTTTTTATGTGACCATAGTCACTAGGAGTATGTAGTAAATACAGATTAAAAATGATCGCATATATAAATGAATTATCTTTATTACATGTATTCTGTTTCATGTTTTAAGCACAACGTTTACATATTTGTGTCACTTTTGTGTTCCTTATGCTTAAGAGACCAGTGACGTACCTTAGAGTAAAGGCACGACTATGTAATTGTTGTGAATACAAAAAATCACGTTATATTTTAGAACACTATTTCAATCGATTTCAGCAACCCTACATGTATGGACGAAGACAAGACCCCGTGGCCTGCAGTGACCACAGACAACATCGTGTACCAGAACACCAACAAAAGCAGTTATGACGTCATGCCACTCACTCCTGTCTCCTGAGCAGAGGGACATGGTGGAGTTCCACGACAGTATTGACGTGCTTAGCAGGTTTGTTCAACAATACCTTCAAAAGATTGAGGAAGAAATCCAATTTAAGTAAATAATAGTGATCAACAATTATTAGAAAGATAATATGAATCCAGGATTAGTGAAGGCTGTCTCATTCGAAAACTACCATCTTGAGAGAAGGTCACCTGATCGTTAGTGATCACTGCCGCCCATGAACACCTACAACGCTTGGATCATAGATGTGTTGTCGGGTCATGAAATCAGGTGGGGAGCGGAAAGAAAAAGGGTAGGTAGAGGAAAAGATAATTGGGCATCCGGTAATCTCACTCATCGAACGAAACACGACAGCAGAGCTGTCGCTTTACGTCGATATCCTATGAGACAGCGGTACCGCCCCGGACAGGCCTGCACATTCATGCTGAGTCACTACAGCTTATCGAAATAACGTCAGGGGACGGTCTACGAAAAAATATTTTTATGTTGAATATTAATACTAAAGATAACAATATCATTATTTAAAAATAACAACTTCTGTACATATTACATGTTCTGTGTAACCAAGTGGTTTGTGTAAAGCTATGATGACTTCTTATTTTACGCCATGCATTGTTGCAAGATTGAAATAAAAATTTTATTTGATTATCTCGTCGCTGTGTTCACGAATGTATAAAATACTGAGTAAGAATTTTATTTTTCAGACGTATATCGGAAGTGCTGAGAAACCAATAGACCCTCCGACCCGCCCACGAGAAGAATTCAATTAAATTTCATAAAGGACTAAGCACTTGTGCTACATCGATGCCAGTGTAAGCTCTAATGAAGGTTTACATAAGGGCTGATTTTCCAATCGTCATAACAAATGTTATACATCAAATAAATTATATTATTATAGACAGTTGTGTTAATTAAATCCTCAGTTAAATTGGTCAAGTTGTATTGATTTATGCTACGGATATTTTAAAATCGCTAAGCCATTAAATCAAAATTTATTTCAATTAATAGTTTTATTTTCTTTAAAATGCATTTATTGATCGTATCTTGCGATATCTTCAAACTTTAATAAAATGTAATTTTACCAGTGCTATATTGTAAAAGCTTAATTTTACAAGTTTCTCAGAGAACTATCAAAAAGGATTTTTTATTTAGCAGTCAGACACTTATGATTGTTCTTACAGCTTGTCCGATACATTAAAGATTGCTGATGGCGTGATACTTATGTTAGAGGCATTAAAATACAAACTTTCAGCATTATTAAAATGACAAAGGCCTGAAGCTCACGGACTCTTGGTCCATAATAAAAATATTACGTAAATAACTGATATACGCTTCAGAGACGTTACGGTTAGTAATGTTTTTTATTTTGATTTGTATTTCGTTAAAGGCTTAAAACCACTTCAAAAAATGTATGATAAATACTAATTTATGGACAAAACAACATACACAATATGTCTGTTTAATTCAACAAGTATGTTAAATGGGACTGTTGCGTATATTCATTTAAGTAAAATAAACAGGACAAAAGAAAACATTGAAGAACAAGAAATACAACCGCTAAATTTCGGCTACGCACTATGCGCTAGACGGAGTATTGCCATTCTTTGCACCTGGATGGATAGCAGCTACAGACTGCACAAGCTTACAAGCGTCTCATTACTCATATCGCAATGTCTATAAACCTACCAGGCTTAGTCTAAAGTTTTCTTCCCCGTATTACATTCTTGTGGTATCAACTCTCTTCTGCGGTTTTCCAGACCAATGGGACCTTATGTGGTTAGGTCTTATGGATGCCCATTACCTTTCCACTCCCCTTCCGATTTGATGGACCGCCAACACAATTATGTTCCAACATACTGAAGTAGTTTTTCAAAATCACTTATCGTGCATATTATAAGCGATTTGAAAAATATAATGCCAGATGACGCCGGTATCAATTATAGTCTAATATAAGTTGAGTCAAACACTTTTGCAATTAGCAATAATGAATTTCTCAAAAACGTTTAGAGAGAAGGACGCGCGTGTGGCGGGAAATTGTGCATTGCTTCATGCAATTTTAGTCTTCATTATTAATTTAATTAAAGCTTGGGGCAAGAAGCTCGAGCTAACGGGATCGTCGACAAATAAGGCGGCCACGTTCAAGAAGAAGCCATAAAACACTCGGGAGGTTAACATTTCCATGAAGGATGATTCTGAATCATCTACGCTTTAGCGTTTGGCAGTTCTTGCATTATCAAGAATTAGTCTGTGGCAATATTTACATCTCTATCATTATGTGTCAGCGAGTCCTAGAACGTGTGCGTATTGGATTGGAGAAGTGCCTGTAACGAGGAGGTATACATTTCTACGATATAAACGATTTTAATGTACGTTGTAACGATGATTTTTCCGGAGGCGGGTGCTGATAAAGTTAAACTTTTAACTACTGCGCAGTTGGCATCGTATAATTGTAATGCTTTTTATTATAATGTTTTTGTCCAAATAATGATTACTATTATTATCCTTTTTTAATACATTTTAATAAACGTTTATTACCATAAATAAATAATCAACAAAATAACATATACAGCAAAAAATTACGGCCTGCCTCGGTGGCGTAGTACTGCCTCGGTGGCGTAGTTGTATTACGGTACGGTTACAAAGCTGAGGTCTCGGGTTCGAGTCCCGGGTCGGGCAAAGTGGTATTGGATTTTTCTATTCATTATCAGCCCGGAGTCAGGAATTTGTGCCCGATATGGCGATAGGCTCGCCCCCTATCACATCATGGGACGGAACATACAAGGCGAAATGTGGGTGTCCTGGTGGCGCCTCTGCCTACCCCTTCGAGGATAAAGGCGTGAGTTTTTAAGAAGCAAAAAATTATGGCCCACCCTATACATACCGTCTGTTACAAACAAGTTACTTCGTGTAAAAAACATCGTAAATATTTTTGCTAATGCAATTTATTCATGCAATTAGAAGTAGCTGCAGCGGGACTTGTCATGGACGTCTTTCATTTTATAGCAGTTTGGGGCGCTTTTTTACTTCAAGGTACATTGAAATTATGTTTGTTAAAAATCACAACTATTTAAGGCACTATCTTTTGCTCTTGGAATAGTATTGAGTATATAATTATTATTAGACTACATTTGAGATTAAACTTATTTTCTACATCTACTAATTTGTACCATCAATTTCTTGGTATATGATAGAATTTTAATCTGTATAGTGACGTATGGATTCGGTAACTACGGCACGACGTGTCCGGAGCGCGTGTGCGAGGTGCAGGTGAGCACGGCGTCGGGCCCGGTGTGCGGCCGCGTGCTGCAGGCCGAGACCTGCACCCGGTACTACAGCTTCCGAGGAATACCCTACGCCAAGCCGCCCGTCGGACGCCGGCGCTTCCAGGTACCACTTTTCATGTCAAGGCTCACTTGATATCGACTAACAATATTTGGCATATAATTATACTAATAATGATTATCAATAACGATGTTCCCAGGCGCCAGAACCTCCCGAGCCTTGGAAGAAGCCGCTATATGCCACCGTGGAGGGTCCAGCGTGTCCACAGAGAGATATTTTGTACGGCCATTTGCCGATCCAGATCAGAGGACAGAGCGAAGACTGTTTGTATCTGAACGTGCATGTGCCTGCGTCTGCGAAGCTGCAAGGTGACTGCAAGTATAGAAGAACAGAGAAAGGTCTACCAGTGCTGGTGTTCATACCGGGCGGAGGGTTCTACTCGGGGACTGGTAACAGCGACCTCCATGGACCAGAGTACCTCATGTGCAAGAATGTTATCGTAGTTGTTTTTAACTACAGGTGAGTTGTTTTGTGTTTGTGTTATTGAGTGCGTGATGGCCTGTCGATAAACGGACCAGACGCGATTGCCAACATGTACAAGGTGGTCGCGGGTTCAAAACCCAGGGCACACCTCTGACTTTTCGGAGTCATGTGTTTATTGGTGTTCAATCACCACGCACTATAACGGTGAAGGAATACATCGTGAGGAAACCTGCATACCATAGCGATTTGTACAAAAATCTATGGTATGTAAAGTCCACCAGCCTTCACTAGGTCAGCGTGGTGGACTATATGACCTTATCCCGTAATCGTACTCTCGATTGTAGAGGAGGCTCGTGCCCTGCAGTGGGACCTATATGGGCTTGTATCAGCCCAGTACAGTACAGAGTATTTTTATGAGGAAAAAAATTGAAAAGGGCTAAGAAAAACTCTTTCTGCTTTTACTTCAAAAAACGAACGCTTGGGAGAAAGTAATAATCACCGCTTATGTACACCAGACAGAAACTAAAGTAGGTACTGCCACTTCCTCTTTGCTGTTAAGGTTTCCTTCGTTTTTGAGGTGTTGGTAAACCTCAAATGTACGATCCCTTGTGTTCCATCTCTCAATATCGTACAATAGCATGATGAAGTTTTTAATTGCAGTGTTCATTATTCGGGTGATCAATCTAACGATAGAGATTGAAAGAAACAAAAGTAACTTTTCAAACAAAAGTGACTTTCTTTTATATATCATCGTTAACAACGACTGTTATCGCCTGTGTTGGAACTGGTTCTAGGTTATCTACTATACCACGTACATCGCAATTAGCTACAACATTTTATTAGTTTCCATTAAAAATGTAATTAAGTAGTAAAATTTGCTGGCTTAGGTCACTACACCAAAATGTAGTTAGTAAGCACATTAACTTTGAACACAATTTCGTTTCAAATCTAGTAGCTTATTTCTTCAGCAACTGTATCATAGTATAATTAAGTTTAAACTTATGACTTATAATTAAAATAATGTCATCAGGTTGAATGCATTCGGTTTCCTGTCTCTAAAAACGGCCAAAGTTCCTGGTAACGCTGGTTTGCGCGACCAGATAGCTGCGCTGCGCTGGGTCAAGAAGAACATCCGAGCGTTCGGCGGCGACCCTGATAACGTTACTCTCATGGGCCAAAGCAGTGGCGCCACCGGCGTGCACTTGCTGTCCCTCTCCAACGCCGCGGAAGGATTATTTAAAAAGTCAGGAAGTATTTCTCTCTCTCTCTCTGTCGCTTCAGCCATAGGAAGTCCATTGCAAAACAAAGGCCTTCCCCATGGATCTCCACGTAGATCTCTTGGAAGCGGCCTGCATCCAGCGACTTCCTGCGACCTCCATCAGGTCTTCCAACCACCTCGTGGGTGGGCGTCCGAAATAAGAAGGACGTATTTATTACAATAAAATAATAGTAATTTCACATACATAGTAGTCAAATCCAAATTTGGGGTCCTAGAACATTTAATTGGTTTTGCTTGGCCAGTAACCTTACAAACTCAGCCTATCGCCGAACACTGCTGGTCGTAGGCTTTGGTAGACCAGGGTCTAGAGCAGCCCTCATCCATCCGCTATCCTCTGTCCTTTATAATTTGCCAGTCACCTGAGCCAGCCAAAATATTGATATCTTTAATTGCTACGTTTCAATTCAATTAAGCTTCTAAAGTTTTAAGTTTAGAAGATACCATTAAAACCTAATTTATCTTTCAGGATAATAATGTTGAGCGCTACAGGCATACCTAGCTACTACAGCGCATCGCGAAATTACTCAGACTTCGTCAACAATTTATTTTTCGAGAAGGCCGGTATCAGCAGCACCGACCCTGACGAGATATTCGAGCAGCTGGTCGCCATGCCACTCAATAAGATCATGTACGCCACCGTACAGGTGCAGTTCATCACCGGTGTCACTATCTTTGTACCCGTCGTCGAGGATAAGTTTCCCGGAGTCACCAGGATCATCGACGCTGAACCCATCGACCTCATCGGCAGGGGCCGCGGGACAGAATACCCAACCCTGATCAGTTACACCACAGATGAGTTGGAATTTTTCCGTTTCGTGTTGTTAATACTCAACCTACTAGAACGGTTGAATGATAATCCTGAGTTTGTGTTAAGTCCAAGGGTTGCGTTCAGCTTGCCGTCCGATGTCCGCGCTGGTGTCGTGGAGAGAGTGATGCAAAGGTACTTCAACGGCACGCTCACGAATGAGGACCTCTTTGCGCTTTACGCCGACACTTTTTTTGTTTACCCTACATACAAGTTGGCAGAATGGAGGGCTGCATTAGGTGGCGCGCCGCTATACATGCACCAGTTTAGTTATGAGAGCTCCTTCAGTCCAGTGAAGTATGCGCTGTGGATAGACTTCAAGGGCGCCACGCATGTAGAAGATTTGTTATTTATATTCCGCCCCAGCGGTGTGCTCGGAGACTACGTGTCGTTTCCACCGAAGACCAGAGACGACAGGATGAAGGACTGGATGACAAATATTACTACCAACTTCATGCGGTGCAGGTATGTCTAAGAAAATAATCTTTATCCCACAGAAGTAATGATGTTGATATTTACGTTAACTTTATCAATCTCAGCAACCCAACATGCATGAATGAAGACGAGACCCCGTGGCCTGCCGTGACCACAGACAGCATCATATACCAGAACACCAACACAACCAGTTATAACGTCATGCCACTCACTCCCGAGCAGAGGGACATGGTGGAGTTCCATGATAGTATTGATCCGCAGAGCAGGTTAGTTTAGATAAAAATGATTTAAAAATATGAAGATCATTATGAAATTATTTTAAGTAAATAACAAAAGTTATCACGATTATCTCTTCAGCCACTGGAAGCCCACAGCTGAACATAAGCCTCTCCCATTTAGCGTAGGACAATATATTATTAAACTGATAGGCCGCATGAGTGCAATTGTATAAACGCAGCACGAGAAACCACAGTAGGACACGTAGCTAAATGAAGTTCAAATATGTTTCATATGAACGGCGGATTATGATATTCGCTTCTTGGGAACTGATTATATTTTGTATCATAGTCACTAATGTATAAAATAATGATTACGAGTTTCATTTTTCAGAGCTCTTTCGGAACAATTGAGAAAGCAATAGATGCACCGAACCGTCGAATGAAGATAAATGTAACGTATTTAAATAAAATTGGCATTAAACCTTTGAGAAGTATCAAGGATATTATTCATTCCCCAATAATACATTAATAAATAAATACACCAACAGTACATATTAATGACCTACAAGAGACCTTTCGGTCTCACAAAGACCTAAACCCACAACAAATACTTGTGGAGCATTTAAACATTGTATCGATAAATTTGCCAAGAGATATCTAAATGACAAATAATACGCACAAAATAACAATTTAATGGAAATCGTTATTTATTTTATGTCTAGATATACTTTTTGAAGTAATGTAATAGATACAAGTAAAGATAATTAATTAATTATTAAATGAAATGAAATCAAAATATTTATTATTTAGGTGTTTGTGAGACCGAAAAGTCTCTCGTAGTTCTGATACCTGCGAGACAAGACTTAATTGATCTTAATGTGGAGTCAGGACTATGTATGGGACTGTTGGGTATATTTATTATTTAGATTTAGTCCCTTTTTCTCCCACTACCACCCGGTTCATGTTCAATGGGCAAGAAACTCTAGCTTTGGTCTTTTCAAAATAAGTTTACAATACAGCGATTATACAGGAGTCGCAGCGCAGTTGAATTCAAAGCAGTTCATAAATAATATCTAATAATTATAATTGGTAACAATTGATTTTGTGCGGTTGGGTTATGTGAAGTCGCCCAGAACGCGGAATCGGTATACGCTGTTCCGCCAAAGCAATGAATAGTAGTATAAGTTTCAGGGTAATTAAAAGTTATCATTATAAGCAAATCGAGCAGACCACTCCACACAAGCAGCACCCGTTCACGATTATGACGCATGTGCCAGCCGTCGGCCTCCTCAACCTTGTTACAGGGAAGTGACCGACCCGGCCACACGACGCCGCCGCAAGCACAGACGTTTTAGCGAGCATGACTTCTATAAATTGCTAAACACATCCGGTTAGGGGACTTATATTATGGTATATGCCCAAGCCTTATGATCCTCTAGGCATTCTGTAATTTTATAGTAAGCTTAATAGTGGATTTGAATTTGTTTATACTTACGAGTAGGCTTTTATGTGAGTGGGAACTTTATCAGACAGTAACCCTGAAAAGATTTGTAGATTTTGTGGAGCCTAGTCTTATGACTGACTAGATTATTTCTATTTCTAGTATTTTTGTCATGAATATCGCTTAACTTTTGAAAATTCTCTATATTCTTATGGACATACAGTAGATTAGCGAATATGAATTCTGATGTTACTGTCATTATGTTTATTTCTTTGAATTTTTCTCTCAGGGATTGTCTGGAGCCTAGCGAATAAATAAATCACACGGTTCGCTTTTGGAGAACAAAGATTGTGTTAATGTTAGCAGCACCATCCCACAGCTAAGTTCTATAACTCATAATGCTATGAAAGTAAGCAAAAGTGACCAATCGAGCCGCGTCAATGTCAGTCAATTGGCGAATGTGGCCCACCGCAAAGACTGCGGCACTCAGCTCTTTAGCTATGGCAGTTATGTGGGGCCCCATTGAAGTTTAGGATCCAATGATCCCAAGGACAAAGTAGTCAAATTTAAGGCTCAACACGTGCCCATTCATAAATATGTTGGCATTAACTTTCTTTACATTACGTGTCACAAACCGTATACATTTAGTTTTCTGATTATTTAACAGTAGATTATTCACGCCAAACCAATTGACTATAGTGTGGTTTATATCGTCAAGGAACGGTTTATGTCATTAACTTTAAATATTAATGAAGTATCATCAGCAAAAAACACTACCTCACATTTGTCCCTTATAAAATAAGGTAAGTCATTAATATAAATAAAAATAGAAAGGGTCCAAGAAACGAGCTCTTCAGAGCTCCCATAGAAATGACAGATCCAGGAGATCTTTTTCCGTTGACATCAACGCTCTGATCCCTATTACTTTAATATAATTTACCCAATTCAAGACCAGGATCATTTCATAGTGGCTTAATTTTCTGATAAGAATATCAAAACGAAAGTATATTCAAACTATTTAATGACTCTAAAGTAACGGTACGATTGCAAAGAGTAATAAAGTTTAATGTTATTTTGAATTGTTGCAATTCAATCGTTAAAACCAGCCACGTCCGTTTTTAAAATAAAGACACATTTATGGCCAAGAAATATTGTTGAACATACTTGTTTAGCGATAGCTAATATAATAGATATCATATATGATCTTAATGTGGGGTCAGATCTACAATGTGACTGTTGGATGTATTCATTTATTTTTTTATAATTTCAACAAAAAACTTTCTATTCGCATTCAATTATTCCGGGGATTCTCCGTTGCCCTAAAATATAATGGGGGTAATTGGGCCTATAAATTGGAGATTCCCTCGTCTAATACATTGTGTGCGAAAACACTTTGTCACACGTCACAAGTAATAGTTCCAATACTAATGCTACCTGTTGGCAAATAATAGCAATGTTTTGTAACCGACAATTGACAGGTGTAACAACGTAGGCGTAATTTTCCCGCAAGTCACAAGTGACTAGTTGTATAAGGAGCCCTTAGAAAAGTCCGTCTCTGCCGTCTGCGTGTTGCCTTGTACAGCAAGCCACGTACTGGCATCTCCTATTGTATACATACTTATGTGTGTAATGTGTTATCGCAGCATAGTACACCGGAGCTAGCGCGACTCAATGTCGTGATATGATACGGGAAAGCGTCCGTTTCCTATTAATGTGGGGTTTCGTGTTCTAGGCTATTCTGTACCATGTGCTTCTTGCTTCTTTACGGTGACACTCATTACACTATCACCAGCCCACGCGTCGGCTTCAGGAAGGCTTACTGTGCTTCTTCACTTGTGATGGTCTCACCTTGAGCTCGAGGCACGTTCGTCTCGAGCTCAAGGTGACTGTGAGAGGAGTTACCGTGTGCCCAGGTCACTCCGGTTCACATGGACACCGTATTTTGTTCTATTTCGTCACCCGTCAATGAAAAACACTGGAAAGACAGATCATTTTACGTGCTTGCAAGCTTGAAATTCTATAAAATAAAAAATAATTTGCAGTAAAAAAAAATTGCGACTTTAAATTGAGATATTAACTGTCCAATCATTTAAGTTGGATCAAACTGCACACATTACGCAAAATTTAATTTAAATCGGTTCGGTAGTTTAGGAGTTCATCTAGCTCAAACAACGTGACACGTAATTTTTATATATTAAGATATTAAGATTAAGATATCTGCAAACGTCGCAACATCGTGTTTTAATTCACTGATGATCCTTTAAAAATATCCTTTGTCAAAACTTTGTAGTGATGGGCGATGATGGCGGATAGGTGCATAAAAGACAGAATATATGTTTGCAAGAATATTCTAATAGAAGTGACACCAAGCCTAAATGCTAGTTTAAAATGTATCGTAAACATGTCGGACACATTCGAAATATCTATGCAATTAGAATTAGTTGCAGCACTGCAATGGACGTATTTTATTTTGCTGTACTTTGTGGTGTACTTTTTACTCAAGGTAGGTACATTTACTTTACCATTCTATTGGAAATGTTTGCATCTAAACCTATTTTTTATATTTATTAATTCATAAATTATATTTTGCAATAGGATGCTGTGATTTAATTAAAATTATTAAACACGTGAATTAAATTGCAATTATTACGCCAGAAGATCAAAGACATGCTATACTTTCGTTGTTTAAAAAAAATTAACGGACGAGACGCGCGGACGCGTGAATATTGATCCGCTGAAAGCAGAAAGCATATAGTCTAAGAGGTAGCAACGTTTTTGAGAGAGAATTTCAGGTAGGCCAGTTTTTAGATATGCTATCTCTCTCACTCTCCCGGACGTCATACAGGCTATCTGGCTGGCGGTAGTGGTTGCGTTCGTCAGTGCGCAGCCTACCTATACAGGTAAAATATCGAATTTTAAAATCATTTTAAGAAGCTTTTTTCCTTTATTATTATTTTTATTGAACTTTTTGCAACATGAATCTATTATTGCCAGATATTTCTATTGTTGTTTAAACTGTGCCAGACGCTAATTTTGAATTAAAAAAATATTATTTTTCAAAGTATTTCAATATGGCTGTAATTTTTATATGATGTTATTTAAGTATCTAAAAACCTAAATTTAATTTGCCAGACATTAATTCGATTGTTAAACCTTCAGCCAGACCGATCTAAAAGTGAAAAGTGATTGGGCATGTTGAAAGAGTACAGACAATCACGTGTTATTTTTAATGTGTATAACAAAATTGTATTATAATGGCTAGCGAAAAATTATAATGTGGTTTTTGTAAAGACAGAAATGGAAAAATAATAACTTTTGTTGAAGATACATTAAAAAAGTGTAAAGAAGTTCTGCAAATACGTGTAAATTTTAAACTGAAATACAGGGTATATCAAGACCGCGACCGAAAACGAAGCCAGGTGGTAGTATTAGTGACTTCAGACACAATGCAAGTAAAAATTTCGCAAAAAATATCGTCAACTTTTTTTTGTAATTTTTTACTAATCGTCGTATTTGGGTGATAAAAACATAATTTTCCTAAAATAAAGATGTAGACCTCTTTATTTTTAAACACGCAATGGTACATAAGGGTTTAAATTAGTATTTTCGCAAAAATAGGTATTTTCCACCAAAACACGATGATTTTAAAAAATATATAAAAAAATATCTATCACTGTTTTGGCGAAATTTTTATTTGCATCGTGTTTGGAGCCACTAAAACTACAACCTGGCTTCGTTTTCGGTCGCAGTCTTGATATACCCGGTATAATAGTGTACAGTTACCGGAGCAAGTTATGACACTGATGGATATCACAGAAATTGTTACAGCAGTTTTACAGCTCTAATGACAAAATATCGTAATTTATCTGAAATTAATTTCTCGTCAACAGTAGATCTTCCCGGCACATCTAGTTCAACTTCGTTATCAAATACTGCAGTAGATGTTAGCGAAACCCTGCCAGATAATACGTCTCAGAATTCACATACAGAAGTTAATATCCAAGAAATTGACACTTCTAATGCAATTAACAAGTGCTTTTCATACCGGGTTGAAAGTAATAAGGTTATTAAAACTGTTGAAGATGTACTGTCTTGCGAAGAACAAGAAGAAGCCGATTCTCAAATAATAATATATCACATTTGTCAAATAAATGTCGATGGCGAAGTTGTGATACGCTGCTCAGACACAGATATTTTAATAATACTTCTTGGTAACATGGAGCATTTGAATGCATCACTAAAATCTGGGTAAATTTGGGCGTGGGGAATTATGAGCGATTTATAAACGTCATCAAGTACACGAAATTCTAGAGAATTCTTTATCGAAAGCTCTACCGTGCTTTTATGCACTCACTGGATGCGACTACACACCAGGTTTTTTCCGGAAAGGCAAACTTCGATCTTTAAACTGTTAGAACAATCAGAAGAGTATCAATTAGCCTGTCAAAATATTATAACAGATGATGAAGAATTGCTGGATGAGACATTTAAGATCTTAGAAAAGTTAATTTGTCATATTTACGGAGCTCGGGATTCATGGAACGTCAATGAACTTCGGTGTCATCTGTTTTCAAACACATATCGGTTTACAAAATCAGATGATAATTTTGAAAAAACAAAATCGTAATTTTGATCCATCAAGCCTACCACCATGCAAAGCTGAATTTTATCAGCATTTACTACGAGTTCGTTACGTTACAAAGTTTCGGAGAAATGATCATTTACAACAACCAACATCTCTATCACCTCAAGTTTCCGGCTGGACCATAAATATGATTTTATCTGGTTTGTTGGAGAGCAATTGCCATCATTAGTTGCCGACATTATCATTAAAGGTAAAAATTAAAAATAAAATACTAATAAATTTATTTGCCGATAGATTATAAAATGTTTCATTCTTTTACAGATAATAACTTATTACAAGACGATGACATTTCAAAAGACGACGATGACAATAAAAATGACTACAGTGCTGAAGATGATGATGATGATGATAATTATCAAGATGCCTCCGTTTTTTTTGTGATAAAATTATGGATTGAAAAATATAATTTTTGGTTATTTTCATCCTTGAGATTGATTATTATCTTATTTTGTACAACGATAAATAGTTATTTTGATACTATATTAATCCACACATTAATTCAATAGTTTTTAATTAGTTCTATGTAATTTATTCGACAACTATTCCTAGATCAAGCAAAATGATACCACATCACTTTTCACTTTTAGGTCGGTCTGGCTGAAGGTTTAACAATCGAATTAATGTCTGGCAAATTAAATTTAGGTTTTTATATACTTAAATAACATCATATAAAAATTACAGCCATACTGAAATACTTTGAAAAATAATATTTTTTTAATTCAAAATTAGCGTCTGGCATAGTTTAAACAACAATAGAAATATCTGGCAATAATAGATTCATGTTGCAAAAAGTTCAATAAAAATAATAATAAAGGCAAAAAGCTTCTTAAAATGATTTTAAAATTCGATATTTTACCTGTATAGGTAGGCTGCGCACTGACGAACGCAACCACTACCGCCAGCCAGATAGCCTGTATGACGTCCGGGAGAGTGAGAGAGATAGCATATCTAAAAACTGGCCTACCTGAAATGCTTGTTTTCCAGACGTTGCTAGCTCCCGTACCAATAGGTCTCTGGTCGGCCGGAACACGTCAAATTAACAATTAAAAGCATTGACGTTAGACCTTGTGTAGACGTACGATTTGCGTGTAGAGCTGCGCGTTTCAACTTTTATTGCGCCCATTACGTGTTAGCTATTCTATGCGCGATTCATTTAGGTGGCCAATATTTTGTAAATTAATTTTCTGTAATTTTGTAAACGAAATGTTGATGAAGTATGAAAAAAAAGAGATTCTTATTGAATTCGTCATACCTAATAATTTCTAAATACGCGCACACGCAATAATTTTCAACATAATATATTGGATGAGGCACTGAAGTTATAGGGAACAACATGCAAATTAACGGTAATGTTAATCGCATCGCGGCTCATCGTTGGCGATAGTGAGGAAGGGCCGAAAGACACATGAGTTAGCAGTTTGCCCAGAGTAGAGCCTGATATGGCGATAGGCTCGCCCCTATCAAATCGGGGGACGGAACACACAAGGCGAAACGTGGGTGTCCTGGTAGCAATTCTGCCTGCCCTTTCTAGGCAAAGGCGTGAGTTTATGTATGTCTGTAAAAATAATTTTAAATATAGTTAAAACATAATGTAAGTATAAATAAACTTTATCATTTATACTTCGAGCTTTATCATAACATTATGATATAGCTTTTTTTATAATGTATAGTGTCGCATGGACTCGGTAACTACGGCACGACATGTCCGGAGCGCGTGTGCGAGGTGCAGGTGAGCACGGCGTCGGGCCCGGTGTGCGGCCGCGTGCTGCAGGCCGAGACCTGCACCCGGTACTACAGCTTCCGAGGAATACCCTACGCCAAGCCGCCCGTCGGACGCCGGCGCTTCAAGGTACCGCTCCTTATTATCGGGAATAAATTGATATCCACTTATAATATTCTTCATAGAGTTAAATTGTTTATTACGGCATTCCCAGGCGCCAGAACCTCCTAAGCCTTGGCAGAAGCCACTATACGCCACAGTAGAGGGTCCAGCGTGTCCTCAGAGAGACATCATTTACGGCCACCTGCCGATCCAGATCAGAGGACAGAGCGAGGACTGTCTGTACCTGAACGTGCACGTGCCGATGTCTGCGAAGCTGCAAACGGATCAGAAGCGCAACACTCCAAGGTCAAAGGGACTGCCAGTATTGGTGTTCATTCATGGAGGAGCATTTTACACTGGCTCGGGTAACAGCGACCTCCACGGACCCGACTATCTCATGTGCAAGGATGTTGTTGTAGTTGTTTTTAATTATAGGTGAGTGTACTTGTGAGGAACTGACTAAAAAGCCTATTAATAATATCACAAGTCAGTTTTTTTGTTCGAAATGAAACGAATTAAATATTTAGTATTTTTAATAAATTTACACAATTTGTGTTTATACAATTGGGCGCATGTGAGTCAACACGTACTCTGGGACACTATTTATTTTGTATTTTTCCATTACCAACGATGTTTTATATGAAAGAATTAGGATGCGACCAAATTGTTCAATTAGGGGAAGGTGATCGAATACGCGCATGATCCCTCACCATTTCCGGGGAACACTAGGTAGCTTTTGAGAATAGGGAAAGACGGCACCCCAACGGACTATCATACTGGTAACATACATCATATTGGTAACTGTGATAATATCTAAATATCTGGAAGGTTGTTTTGCAAAACCTTGCAAAGACTAGTTACTTTATCATACATTCGGTAGTTTATATTTATCGATTTCTGAATTCAAATTACTGCTCATTGATCAAACTTTTTGGCTGATGAAGCCAAATGTACCTGACGTCTGCCAAATATTCGGACAGTTGACATGACAAAGGCAGTTTTAAGTCGCTGGATGCAATCTGCATAGAATGTTGCATTTCAACTTGCCCTATCGAAATAAGGTTTATTACCTTTTTTATTAGGTACTGACATGTGAAAAGACAATCGTATAATGATAGCCTAACGCCCAAATACTGGAACGCAACTTAAATATAACTTGCGCTTAACTACGTTAATCCCGATTAAATGTACTGACTAAGTGAGTCGTGCGCTGTTAAGAGCAACTTATTATTTGAATGTCGTTCCAGTATTCGGGCGTAAGTCGAGCAATGTACTATACAATTAAATAAGAATTATTGCGCAATGCTCAACTCTTGATACAAATACACTTGAACAAATGGAAAATAAAATATATTATATTTGGGTACACATTTTTCCGTGTGTTCTTAACATGACTATTTTTTTTAAATTCAGTTTTCGCAAATACACCAATAACCAGGGGCACTTTTACACGGCATTATTACTTAAAAACTTATGAGCTACTTAAAAACTTACATTGAATAAATTCATTAATTACTATCTATATAACTTGATACGTACAATAAAGAGTATAAATAAAATAATAATAAATCAATTTTGATTACACCCAGGCACACAAGTTGGCCGATATCATAAAGTTTAATACCAAATGAAGATGTCTTTACTTTTATCGTCAAAATGTAATCCAATACTTTGATGGCCGAACTTATAATATTAGATAGGCAAATATACTAAGATTCTTATTGTGCTATCAATTCCAGGTCATTAGCATAACAGAAAGTTTATTTCCAGGCTGGGCGTATTCGGTTTCATGTCTCTCTACACGGCCAATATCCCTGGTAACGCTGGCCTTCGAGACCAGGTGCTGGCGCTGCGCTGGGTCAAGCAGAACATCCGAGCCTTCGGCGGGGACCCTGATAACGTCACCCTCATGGGCCAAGGCGGTGGTGCCAGCTGCTTGCATCTGCTGACCCTCTCCAAGGCCACCAAAGGATTGTTCAATAGGTGTGACAGTATTCAGTTTTTTTTTATACCATAGGTACCGGTGAACGAGCAAACAGGTCATCTGACGGTAAGTGATCAATGCCACCCATGAACTTGCACATCGCTTGGATCATACATGTATTGCCAGACCATTAAATCGGGAGGGGGGCGGGAATGAAAAGGGATAGGAAGAGGAAATGGGTACTGGGTATCCGGCAATCTCACTCACCGAACGAAAAACTATTTTGTGTCCGAGAATATACATATCTAATTTGTCTGTCGCATTTTTCAGGACTATCATCTTGAGTGCTACGGGTATAACTAGTTTCTACAGCACCTCACGAAACTACACAAGCTACCTGAACAATATATTTTTCAATGCGGCCGGCATCAATAGCACGGACCCTGACGATATATTCGAGCAGCTGGTCACCATGCCGCTTAACCGCATCATGTACGCACAAACGCAACTTCAATACGTCTCCGGGATCACCACCTTTGTCCCGGTCGCAGAGGATAGGCACCCTGGAGTCACCAGGATCATAGACGCAGAGCCGCTAGAACTCATCCGCATGGGCCGTGGGACAGAATACACTACTCTACTCAGTTTCACGACCGATGAGTTTGAATTTGCCACGTATGTAATGCTTTTGCTCAACACAGTGCAACAGTTGGACACCAATCCTTTGTTAGTGATGAATCCGAGGCTAGTATACAGCTCGTCGCCTGAAGTGGCTACCGAGAATGCGCAGAGAGTATCTCAGAGGTACTTCGACGGACCACCCACGATGGCAGAACTCATTACGATTCTGACAGACACGTTCATTAAGTACCCGATGTTCAAGTTGGCGGAGTGGAGAGCGGCACAAGGCGGGGCACCGTTATACTTGCACCAGTTTGCTTATAGGAGCGACTTCAGTGTATTAAAATATGGGCTGTGGATAGACTACGAGGGCGCCGCTCACATAGAAGACATGTTTTGTGTATTTCGCGCTACCTCTGCGCTCGGAGACTACGTTTCATTTCCACCCAAGACCAGAGACGACAGAATGAAAGAATGGATGACAAACATGGTCACAAACTTCATGCGCTGCAGGTAGATTTTTTGGTATCACAAACTTTATGTAAACATTTCTAGGGAGATTGTTTAAAATATAATTTAAAAAATGGTCTCATATACAAATGGATACTGTTTATAACACGTATTCTGCCTTTGTTTTGAGCACAACATCATATACATATTTCTTACTTTTAGTTTTTTTTCTTTTATATTTTATACGGTGGTCGCGGGTTCCAATCCCAGGGCACACCTCTGACTTTTCGGAGTTATGTGTGTATTGATAGTCAATCACCACGCACTTTAGCGGTGAAGGAAAACATCGTGAGGAAACCTGCATACCGTAGCGATTTTAAAGAATTTCTACGGTATGTAAGTCCGCCAACCCGCACTAGGCCAGCGTGGTGGACTATATGGCCTAACCACTCTCAATCGATTCTCTCGATTGTAGAGTAGGCCCGTGCCCTGCAGTGGGTCGTATATGGGCTGATATAGATATAGATATAGATAGATATTTTATACACCTGATGGGAAGTGATCACCGCCGCCCATGAACATCAGCAACCCCATAGGGCATGAAGATGCGTTGCGGCCTTTAAGGTTGAAGTCTATGAAGGTCCCCAGGTCGTATTTGTCTGGAAATGCCGCTATTGGCAATTGGTTCCACATATTTGTAGCACGTGGAAGAAAAAGTCGAAGAAAATGTACAGTGGTGAATTTTCAACCTTCAAGGTGATGTGGGTTCCTGATGCTTAAGAGACTAGTGACGTACCATAGAGTTAAGGCAAGACTGCTAGTGAACACAAAAACACATGATTTTTAGAACACTGTTTCAATCGATTTCAGCAACCCGACATGTATGGACGAAGACGAGACCCCGTGGCCTGCAGTGACCACAGACAACATCGTATACCAGAATACCAACAAAACCAGTTATGACGTCATGCCACTCACTCCTGAGCAGATGGACATGGTGGAGTTCCATGATAGTATTGATCCCCAAAGCAGGTCGGTTTGAAGATTATTAAAAGATAGGAAGAATTGATAGTAAATTATTCTAAATAAATAAGGAGGTTCTGTCAAGAATTAGTGTAGGACAGTCTTCCAAAAACTGCGATTCCACTACCTTTCGAAGCATTGATTTAACACATGTATTAAATGGTCTATGTAACCGAATGCTTCGTGTAGAGGTATTAAAGTCTAATGATTTCTTTTTTTACGCGTATGACACACGTTGCCGTACATACTTACATATGAATGTAATATGGAGAGTTTATTTTATTTTCCAGAAGTATATCGGAAGAGCTGAGAAACGAATAGAATCTCCGACCCGCCCACGAGAAGAATTCAATTACGTTTCCTTAAGGACTAAGCAGTTGTGCTACATCGATGCCAGCGTTAGCTCTAATTAACGTTTATGTTAACCATTAAATAAATAATAAACTGTTCGGATTTAAAATTGACTGAATGGGACAATATTATGAATATATTTAATTTCTTCTGGTTATATTGTTACTTATTATTTTTGTCTGACTATTCATTCATTCATTCATAGTTTCCTTATTATAAAATACATTTATTTCTCTAAATTTTATTTGAAGATATTTATTCGTTGTTTGAAGCTGCGGTTAATGTTTTATTTTATTTTTACATACATGCATAAACTCACGCCTTTATCCCAGGAGGGGTAGGCAAAGGCGCCACCAGGACACCCACATTTCGCCTTGTATATTCCATCCCACGATGTGATAGGGGGCGAGCCTATCGCCATATCTGGCACAAATTCCAGACTCCGGGCTGATAATGAATAGAAAAATCCAATATCACTTTGCCCGACTCGGGATTCGAACCCGAGACCTCAGCTTTGTAACCGTACCGTAGTAAAACTATGCCACCGAGGCATTTCAATTTTTTTTATGTGTTTAATTAAACGATTAAAACCAGTCGTGTTAATTGATGATAATAAATTCAAATTTATGGACAAAACAACATGAATGTTTATTTAGCTCAACATGTGATAAGTGAATGTTACATTTATTTAAGTTTTATAGACTAAAGAAGACATAAAACAACAATAAAATAATTGTAACTACCAAGCTGAGTTACAACCCTGCACTACTCAAACGTTGCGATTCTATCCTTACCATCCGGCTGGATGACTTTTAACGATAATATGGTTTACGCGGAATTTTCGTCCCAACATTACATTATTTTGAAATTAACTCTCTTCTGCGGTTTCCCAAATCCTGGGTAAGGTCTTATTGGATTTAGAAACCCTAAAAGACCTTACACTTTCCCTAATCGATGCTATAACCATGACCGAGGTATCGCATCCAAATAACAAGCTGTGTCATCAGCACCAGAAACATCTACTTGCACCGGCTAAGTGTTGTGAGTGTTGGCAAAATTCACCAAACCTGCGAGAAATGCTTGATGAAGGTCCAAGGTCAGTTAATAGAACCTTCATGATGACACATTCATATTCACCTCTCTGTGGTTTTCTTAGATACAGATTAGCTTTCAGCGATCTTGTGCTATTCATTTACGTAATTCGCAACCTCTTCTGGAATAGTTTCTGGAACAGTTTCTGGAACAGCATTGGATACGTACTACCGTGGATCAGAAAACCATGTCAAGTAGCAGTACCCTCCGTTACGATCATAGTTACTAATTCAAATAACGAAGGTAGTTTAATCATCCATATTTGGTACATTTCTACGAAGTTTTCATAAAACATATTTTTAGCAAACTTAGAAACTCAGAGAACAGGAGCATAATTTTTAATAATCAATCCAAGACAATCCTTAAAAATAAGCCGTTGCGTTACAAAGAGATAGAACTAGTTAAAGATTTTAAAAAAAAATCTTAATAGAACGCATTCTTCAATTATAAGTGATTTGCAAAAAACTATGCCAGACGACGCCAGACTGGGTCGCTAGTTTAATATATACCATCTGTTACAAACAAGTTACTTCGTGTAAACAAACATCTATACATCGTAAATATTTTCGTAAATGCAATTTATTCATGCAATTAGAATTAGCTGCAGCGGCACTTGTCATGGACGTCTTTCATTTTGTTGCAGTTTGGGGCGCTTTTTTACTTCAAGGTATATTAAAATTACTTTTGCTAAAAATCACAACTTTTAAGCCACTATTTTTTGATCTTAGAATGGTATTAAGTGTATCATTAAATATTATAAGACCACATTTGAGATTTAATATATTTTCTACAGATTTACATTTTTTTTAATATCAAGTTCTTGGTATATGATAGAATTTTAATCTGTATAGTGTCGCATGGAATCGGTAACTACGGCACGACATGTCCGGAGCGCGTGTGCGAGGTGCAGGTGAGCACGGCGTCGGGCCCGGTGTGCGGCCGCGTGCTGCAGGCCGAGACCTGCACCCGGTACTACAGCTTCCGAGGAATACCCTACGCCAAGCCGCCCGTCGGACGCCGGCGCTTCCAGGTACCATAATTCGCATCTATATCATTGTTCATAGCAACATAGTGGCCCTCTTAGATCATTGTACATTAGGATGTACAATGATCTAAGTATCCTTGGTGTGGATATCCGCTGTGATCTGAATCCAAGGAATCACATCACACAAGGCCCCCTAACTCAGGGTCGGAATCCAAAACATGCTGCGGCGGTTGTTCTTACATCTGGTCAACTTACTGCTTGAACAAAACGCTGATACGTCTGGGTATGATATTCTGTTTGAACTTTGAACCTTTGAGAGATGGATTTCAGCGGACATCTACATTCTGGAATTCTACGTCTTGGAATCGCTACACTAGCGAAGGGATGTCTTATTAAGCATTTTCTACCGTATGTATCATGGCGAAACTTGAGGAACTGTTCAATCTCATATCCCCTTCCTTTGCTTCCTTAAAATGACCACGCATACTGGGCTACAAAGCTAAAATTTTATTGACAACATCTTAGCCAGAACTAATTGGACCTACCTTTGTGACACCATTGAGCTGTTATACAGTTGGTCGCTTGATTTTTTGACCTTTCTATAATCGTCAACCTTTTTGCCACAGCGTGAAGAAGCAATTAAGTACCTGCCTTATGATGTCGAGTAGCAAGAGATGATGGTTTGATGCTAATCGACACTTTTTCAAGACCGCGCGGTACTTAACAATACGTGGGGTGTGGTCACTTTTATATGATAGGTTTAATTTGATAAAATTAATACGACGACTACTGACAAAATGGTTTTTGAATAAATCATCGATAACGTTCTTTCCAGGCACCAGAACCTCCTGAACCTTGGCAGAAACCACTATACGCAACAACCGAGGGGCCTTCGTGTCCTCAGAGAGACTTCCAGTACGGCCACTTGCCGATCCAGATCAGAGGACAGAGCGAGGATTGTCTTCACCTGAACGTGCACGTACCGACGTGTGCACCCTTACAATCTGATGGAAGGTCCAGAACTTCAAGGAGAAGGGGACTGCCTGTGCTGGTGTTCATACACGGAGGATCATTTTACGTTGGCTCCGGTAACAGCGATCTCCATGGACCCGAGTATCTCATGTGCAAGAAAGTTATCGTTGTTACTATTAATCACAGGTCAGTATCTCAGTATAATATAAAAGAGAAAACAAATGGACTGACTGTCATGAGGGAAACTAAATAAACAACGGTGATATTGTAATTACTTACAGCAGTCTTTACCCAAGTAACATTTTGAACTGTATAAAAGCTGTATTATAGACTATTTGTTTTCTACAGGCTGTTAAACGTTGCTGTATAAAGACTGTATAGCAAGCTATACAGCCCTTATAACTCTGAAATGGGCCCCAAAATTATACAGCTTTAAGTGTAGATTTTGCTGTATAACAGCTGCATAATAGCTGTACTATTTGGCTGGCTAAGATACTATTTAGATACTTTTATACAGCTTCCATTCTCTAATTTTCCTTTTTATTCTTTTATACAGAATCAGGCTTGTGAAAATCTTAATAGAAGAATAAATATATTATAATTGTGTTCGTTTCTCCATTTCCATTCTCCATTTTATTTCTTAATTTACTATGTGCCAAGGCAGAGACCATATGTGAAGTATAAGTGAAAAAAATATTTGATAACTAAGTGGTATTAAGTACTCTTTCCTGTTTATCGTTGTTATTATGCTTGCGACTGATATTTTTATGTGAATATGTATACTATTTAAAGCTCAAAACTCACGCCCCTTCGAAATAAAGGATATACATACATTTTTTCTGTAACAACAAATATGTGATCATATCTGAAAGCAGTTTTAAGAGTAACCCGGACTGTTCTATTGATAGTAAACGTAATTGTGTGTACTATACAGTTAAAATCCTTTGTAAATTTGTACTGAAATTTCAAAAACAAACAAAAAAATATCTCGTAAAATTGGAAAGCAATTTATAGGTTATGATAAAATGGCGTCCTTAGTTTATACAGCCCTTGCTCTTCTAGTACCTCTTAATGCAGCTTTTTGCATAACAGAATCGTTATTTAAGAACGCATCTCAGCCTAAAGAGTAACATTGTCTGTACATTACTATTTAAGTACTGTAGAAGCTGCCTTAAAGTCTTATTCATATTCATTTATACAGTTAATTAGGGTTCAGTTGAAAATATAGAAAACCTCATTATGACCAAAAACCAAGGCCCGTAAGGCGGTGAGCAAGGAATCGGATTGTTTTATCGAAAGTGTTCCAAATATTTTCATATCATATCATATCATATCTTTATTAATAAAATAATTTACACGTCACAATTTCAACATAAAAACATTAATTATTATAATAAAATAAAAATAAATAATTACATTACAAAATTTATTTTAATTTATTTTAAGGCTATATTAGTTTCAAAATAATCTATAAGCTGGATAATTGTGTATGCCAACACTATAATAATAACTTTAATCTTCTAAAACACGAAAAACTGTAAAAAGGGAAAAATGTACGCCAATCGCATTTGGCTTTAAAAAGGAGTAAATCTAAACTCTTCTACATGAGATAGAATTGTATTACACTATTATAAAGGGAATTGCTTGGTAAGAGTATCCTAGATTTCCGTTGTACAGCTATTATCAAGCTTAACTTGAAGGCTGAACAACAGAGTAATTTTACTCCAATATTCAGGCTATAACAATATTTAATGCTCTTGTACAGAAGTAGGTTATACAAAAGTATAATTTGAGAGCAATATACAGTTATTGTCGTATAAAGTTGCTGAACGCAGTTTTTTACGCCGCGGTCTGTATTTTAGCGTTTTCCAATGCTATTTAAAAGCTAAAGGTAAAAATTTAGGCTCTATACAGCCGTTAATCAGCTATACTGTATACAGTTGTACAGTTATACTTTAGTCCAGTCCTAAACATATTTTTACACTCTTGTACAACATTTTTTAAGCTTATAGCTGGTAATGCGCTGGTAAATATAATATTTTTCCGCTTAAATGTTACTTGGGTAGATACGCGCTGAAAATGGTAAATGATATATTATTATTATCATTTATGGAAATGTGCGTTACTTGCAAATGGACAAGCTTGTAGTAGCTTGCTTAATTTTAAACTCTGTGGTTATTTTTTAGTCGTGTTAAATAACTTCAAAGAACGTCTAAAAATGTCTACCTCTTGCATTTTATTTCACCAACAATTGAATGGTTTATTGTATTTTATGCATCTGCAATAAAAAGAACAATCGTGTATTTAAATAAGCTGCATTCGATGCATCAAGATACTCTCGACACTTGTTCAAATAGAAGCTTATTATTGTGTATTTTTTTCAGGTGACGTCGTATTATATTTATCTTACGTTCATGTACCAAAACTAAACATTTATTATTTATAAAAAATGAGACGAGATAGAGATCATTGAGATTCTCTACAAACAAAGTATAAAGAACCAAACATCTGATCTCTAATGTTGTTGTTATTTCAATATTTCTTTGCCTTCCGTTTCTGATATACATATTATGTGTCGCATACTTTATTTGTCATCGACTATTTTTTTATTTAATGTAATAATCATTTGACATCCTAAATTTTATATAAGTTCAATAAAAAAAAAAATACCATATTTTGTGCAATCAACTTTAAACAATACGATTTCCTATATTTCATTATTTAGGGGATGGTATCATAGAAAAAATAAATAATGTAGTAGATAGTCCAAGAGTGATTGTCAGTTAACAAGACGAAGATTAGAAGTACCTGGTGCCGACAGGGATGCAGGAAGAGTTTGATGAAACAGGAGAAAGCGAAAGTGATATGTTAGGGTCCAGGCAAAATTTCAGTCTCTGTCTAACCCTATGCGATATAAGCGTCATATTATATATGTCACTGTAAAATTGTAAATACCGTTACATTACAATCTATCTCGCGAGATTGTGAACTGTCGAAAGATTGTGAACCGTAACATACTGCTTACAATTTAACGCATTATTTTTCAGTAGATTGTATTCTATCGAAGTGAAACTGTTAAATCACAATCTTAATATTGTAAAATCTAGGTGTATTATGAGTGAAGTACCGCATTGAGTTACCGCAAAGAAACAATCGTTAGGTTAGGTTAGGTTAGTTTATTTCCATTTTAAATAAAATTAAGTCAATATGAACTCAAGTAATTAAAATGAAGTCAATTGACAATCTTCCGTTTATTTATAATATCTTTAGTGAAATTATAATATCACGGCTTTGACAATATACCGGTAACATATGTAAGTATAGACCAGTTAATTCTATAGGCCGCACTAAAATAACCGGTCCGTATAATGCAATATAGAAAAACGTTCATACATGGCTATGTAGAAAAAAAACATTAATTCCATTCACTGCCTGACGAAAAAATATTGATAATGCTCTATCGATAATTGAGTAATCCTTTTAGTAACCAAACAAAAACTTGTGTTTACATTATATTAGTGCTGTCCTTCTCTCTAGTGTTATACTTTACTGACCAAAAATATGTTAATAGATAAGATATTTGGCTGTGGTTTTTCATAACTCGCGTTTTAAACGCAAACTTACTTAAACTGGAAGCTTGTTTTCACACAAATATAGAGCCTATATCATTCTGATTCTCACTAATAGGTTATTTCCAGGCTGGGTTTATTAGGTTTCCTATCTCTACATACGGCCAAAGTTCCTGGTAATGCTGGTCTGCGCGACCAGATCTTGGCTCTGCGCTGGGTCAAGAAGAACATTCGGAGCTTCGGCGGGGACCCTGACAACGTCACTCTGATGGGCAACAGCGCCGGTTCCAGCAGCACGCATCTGCTGTCCCTCTCCAAGGCCGCCACAGGATTGTTCCACAAGTAAGGCAATACTCATTTCCACATAACAGATATAAGAACGGCCTATACAATTTATCAGACTTTGGCTGAATTGAGATTTGAGCCATTTGTGATAATAAGATAACTTTCTGCTATATTTCAAAATTAAACAAATACTATTATGTACCCTTGTTGCACCTTTACCATCCAGAGAAATAAACGATTGTATCTAAGATGGGAATGAGATAACACATTTTTAATAAATGTCATTGAGGAATGTAATATACATTATATTTGAAAGAAAGGCATTACGAGTCTCAACAAGCTTACACAACACATGGATTGCATTTGGCAACGGCACATGCCACATGACGTAGCAATTGGTCTTTATTTTATAAGTTCTGATTTATTGTAGCCTCGTTTATGCATAATATGTCTTCAGAAAGCTTTCTATTGTGTGACAAGTAGAGCAAATAAATAATTATATTGGAACAGGTTTTAACAACAAATTCCATTGAATAATAATTTTACATATACATGTATCAAAGTCTCAATGTTCAATTAAATACACATTTATAATTATGTCTAATTTATCTATTGCAATTTTCAGGATTATATTGATGAGCGGTACGGCTATACCTACTTATTTTACTTCATCGCGAAATTACTCAGACTTTGTCAACAATCTATATTTCGAAGCAGCCGGTATCAACAGCACTGACGAGATATATGAACAGCTGGTCGCCATGCCGCTTAATAAGATTATCTATGCTTCCATGAAAGTCGTATTTACCACTGGCTTCACAGCATTCGTCCCGGTCGTCGAAAATAAGTTTCCTGGTGTCACCAGGATTATAGACGCAGAGCCGTTGGACCTCATCTCTATGGGTCGCGGGAAAGATTATCCTACTTTGGTTAGTTACACCACTGACGAGATGGAAGCTATGCGTTTTGTACTGCTTATATTCAACATGGTGGAACAATTGGCCAACAATCCTTTACTAGTGATAAATCCGAGATTATTGTTCAGCTTGCCGCCCGACGTGGCTGCTGGGCTTGCAGAGAGAGTATTTCAGAGGTACTTCAACGGAACACCCACATTGGAAACAATCATCACATATTACACAGACTCTGTTGTCAAATACTCGAAGTTCAAGTTGGCAGAATGGAGGGCGGCACAAGGCGGGGCACCACTATACTTGCACCAGTTTGGTTATAGAAGTGACTTTAGTGTAGTGAAGTACGGCCTGTGGATAGATTATGAGGGCGCTGCACACGTAGAAGATATGTTTTATGTATTCCGGGCCAGCTCTGCGCTCGGAGACTACGTGTCGTTTCCACCGCGCACCAGAGACGACAGAATGAAAGACTGGATGACCAATATTACTACAAATTTCATGTGGTGCAGGTAGAGTAATTTAATTGTTGTAAAAACTCTGTCGTACCTAATGTTACATTCGACTTAAAATGTATTAACTTTGATTTAAAAAAATGAATCTATTGTGCTTTGTGTATACTTCATTCTCTAATGTTCTAAAATTTTTGTTTTATTTCAGCAACCCTACATGTATGGATGAAGACGAGACCCCGTGGCCTGCAGTTACCACAGACAATATCGTGTATCAGAACACTAACACAACACGTTATGACGTCATGCCACTTACTTCTGAGCAGAGAGACATGGTGGACTTCCTCGACACTATTGATCCGCAGATCAGGTCGGTTGGAAAACAATTTGGAAAACTAATATAGCTATACGTATAGTAAATGTGTAACTGATCGATGTCAATACATGGAATATAAAGCAAAACTTATATGCAGCGACTGTATTAACGTAATAGACCCCAAAAAGTATGATTGTAAGGATTTTGTTCGTTTGTCTGTTTGTTTCTTTGTCTGTACCTTTGTGTACGCTAATCTCAGAAACGGCTGAATCAATTTTGCTTAAATTTAGTATGGAGATAGCTGACACATTGGATTAACACATAGGCTACTTTATATCCCGAAAATGCAGTGTTTCCGTGGGATGAGCAAGGAATTTAATATATATTTGATACTCGAAAGGGATGGGAAGGGATTACATGCCTTGAGTGAGAATGAGACGAAATTGGGTGTGACATAACAGGTCGGGGCGGGCGAAGCAGTATAGAGGACGGCATTGAGTTTGAATAAAATAAAACGGTGTGGGAAATAATATCTTGCCATACCAGCCCCTAGTAATATTATATTATGTAAATGAAAGCCTAGAAGGATATTTGGGTTCAGTGCCGCCAATGTTTCACGATATATGAATATAACTGCGCCCATTTGCTGATTTTATGTACATAGATTTTTTACATTTTAACCATTAACTTAATTTTTCAGAGCTGTATCGGAAAAGCTGTCAGATAACACCAGTAGTAATGACAAATAGTTATTATTAAATTTGAGCCAAGAAGTAGCAAAAAAATGGAATCCTTTGATTTTTGTATTTTCGTCTAGTTTTGGATTGGTTGTATTGTCCGTGTTGGCAATATTGTATCAACGTGGATAATATTGTAAACATTTTTGACATTAAATAATTTCGGCTTCAAATAGATATTTTATTACTGTTTTTATTGAAGTGATATGAGATCCGGAATTTCATGACACCTAAAGTGATATTGGGTTCGACCCCCGCACCGGGAGTCTTTAGTAGTTTCTGATACCCACAATATTGGGACTATGTTTGACTATCGGATGAACTTATTCAGCCTACTACTGATTGTCCGGGATTATTTATAAATAGGCGAATACAAAATTGTTCCTTGAATCTCATTGCACCTGATGAAGAGATCCGAAACATGACGGTTGCAGAATGTGGAACAATAGTAGAAATCAATGCATGAATTAATTGATTTTTGGTCTTTAATAGCACACCGATGATAATTTGTATGAAACCATAAATTATCTGTACCTGTTGGAAGCATTTGCAATTACAGATTATTTTAACTTACGGTTATCAAGATGTTGAATCCGAGTGTCACTTACCTGTAACAATAACATTTAAGTGAGATAGAAATTGTTACATATAAAAATTGTAACAATCTTCGCCATACGCATGTCTGTTGCCAGAAAGCGAGCTGATTAGCTCGCTTTCTGGTCGGTATCACTCTTACCAGATGACGAAGCAGTCATTTTGAAGTGCCAGTTTAAGAAAATATGATCACATTCAGCAAGCCAAATGAAATTGCTCGTATGTTTCACGACTATGATGTCACAGTTGACAGTAATAGATTCATGGGTCCTGAAGGTTTTACTATAGAAAGTAATAAACAATCTTATTCGCTATCTGAGAATTTATCCAAACAATACACCCATCGGATCAAATATTCATTTATAAACATGATTATGTAAATATGGTATTACTTTACTTTCACTTTGGCTTTTGTTTCCGTGCAAGTATTTTTGTCTTTAAAGAATTATTTTGTTTCGACTTTTTGCCCATCTGTTTATACATAACGCAATAACTAATTAGAGTTCATTATTTGATACGTTTAAATGGAACCATTACCAAGCCTCCCATTTGTCACAGTTTTTTTAATAGTAGCTATAATACATTAAATATATGCTAATGCGGATCCAACATGTATGTTCGAGTGACCGCAGCAGACACATTCGTGCTACGGCACTGCCAGACACTGCCTCTCTGGAACACTTTCTTTTAAAGCTCCCCGTTTTGGCAACGCACTTGGGACCTAGTGAGTCCCTATTAGCAGCCTTTTAGCAGTAGACACTATGGAGGGTTTCTAACGTTTTCTAACCACACGCCAGATCACGGCACGTCACGTTACCACGTTCAATAAGCACGCTGCGCTTACATACTTTCAAGAGTCGCTCCGAGATGGATGGCAGAGGGTGAGGGAATTATCGGTGTGTAAACACTAAATGGAAAACAAGCGAAAATAAGTCTTTATTTAAAATAGCTATTCAAATTTGTTCATATTTCAATAGGTAATCATAATTCATGAAATGTCGAGACTTGAGCTTCTTTAAAAGCTCGTGTTCATTCTAAAAACAGTGGTAAAGTGTGGCGCTTTCCATGATGATTTCAGGAAAGAGGTCATTAACTGGCCCCGTAAAATGTTGTCAGTTAATACGATCTAACAAACATCATCCTATTATACATCTGCAGTTTCGTGCCATTAATTTATCAATCGAGCTTCTTTATACTGCCAAAATAGTATTTATTATCAATGTCGAAATTAAACTTATCCAACTTCTATTAAAAAGGCGAATTTTTGAGTGTTTGTTACTTCTTCACACTCAAATGGATGGACCAATTTTGTCAAAATTTTATATGGAGGTAGCCGATACCATGGATCAACGCAAAGGTTACTTTGTATCCGGAAATATGCATTGCTTCAGTAGGATGAGCAAGGAATTATATTATTTGCTACTCATTCAAGGTTGGAGAAATGGGATGAGACGCATTTCATGGAATTACATGCCTTATGTCATAGAACCGAAAAGTATGTACCTATGGTCGGAAAAAGCAAACTTAGCGACATTGCATCCAATGAATGTAATATATTCAAGAAATACATATTACTTATACTTACTTCGCTTAATTTTATTTTCCACTGAACCCCGAAAGGATTGTAAAGAAGTAGAATTCGTTTATTGATTGAAGCCAATTAATTGTTAATTTAGGTGTATAAAAGAGCCAATGCCAAAAGCATACGAATATTATAATTTCGCTATAAATATCAGATCTACGTTGACTGGCGAATATTATTGCGCAATTACCATGGCGTTCTGTGGGGTCTGCTTCGTAGCGCTAACTATCTTCTGCTGTGGTAAGTTCAACTCTCTATCTACCCTCGCAATGTCACGTGAGACTGATATATTTGCTGATATTAATGGAAGTAGGGTCAGTGTTTCTAACATTTTACTCATTTTCGTGTTACCTTCGACATTGCTTGAGTCTTTTCTGAACCCTCATATCATTATCGTGTCTTATGTTTTCATCTGGATCAATCCAAAATATAATTTATTTAGGTAATCTTTTAAAATATATTTTCTTTAATCAGCAAATGATACTACGGCTTCGGAGAGTGTTATTTTTATGAGGAAGAAACGGCTGAGAAACTCTATAACCACTACTTAAGCGCTGTATTATGGCGTAACATGGCGTTCTATCTCTAGGTTATTTTTTTTTTCATTATTATTATCCGTTAGGACTGTGGAGCGAGTTCGGGTCTCTCTGTGTTCAATCGTCTGTTCCAGGGGGAGTGCTCCGAGGAACTGTTTTAGATGGTACCAGCGTCTCCGTTTTATTATCACACCACCCCTTACCGCAGTAGAGTTCATTCCTACCACCTGGAAACTATACGTTCCCGAACGGTACATTTCCAGCGTTCTCTTTTACCATCCACGTGCAAGCTCTGGAATGAACTCCCTGCTTTGGTGTTCCCTGAGCGCTATAACCTGTCCTTCTTTAAGCGGGGCTTAAAGAGAGTACTCTCCTAACAGTAAGCAGCGGCTTTGTTGAGCTGGACCTCTGGCACTGAGAAGATTCATGGGTGGCTGTGGCCGACTGTGGCTATCAGCGGGCAAAACGCATGCTCATCTACCTACCAAGGCTATAAAAATAATATGTGTTTCCAAAAAAGTATTAATTTTTTCTTCAAAATAATTATAATCGTTATTCGACTTTTTTGCCAACTGTTCACACATTTTGCAATTATGGTTACTTATTTGCTATATTTAAATGGAACCATTACCACGAATTATATCTTTAGCAGGATGATTTATATCTTTACTGGTAGTAGAACTGTCACATGCGAGAGGCCGCCTGGGCAAGTACCACCGTCGTCATCAATGTCTATTTCTCCCGCCAAACAGCAGTGTATATGCACTGTTGTGTTTCGGTTTCAAGGATATTGTAGCCAGAGTAACTACTAGACATAATGAGACTTGACATCTTATGTCTCAAGATGGTGAGCACATTGGAATGCCAAGCATTGCTTTGTAGTTCATGGTGTTGTTTGGTTTTGGTACGGTATATGAGCGGTTGTATCGTTTCCCATCAGGCGAACACAGCGCAGGTGTGGATCCAATAAACTCGTTCGGGCACCCGAAATTGGCGCAGTCCATTGTTGCCGTGGCGAAGTACTTAGAGAAATGCCGTTTTCGATTCCCATTTGGTAAAGGCGCACCGTTCTTGCGACGCACCAACGGGCACAAGGAGCCTTTTACGGCAGGCCAGGGACACTATAACTAGACAGACAAGAAGTTAACATAGCTGATCATCACTCTTCACTCACCTGGCGGTCTCGTCCGCAGTAGAGAAACATAGTAGAAAGCTTTAAGAGACGAGAGAGTAGAAAGCTTTAACATCAAGAAGGCGGCATCTGGCACCGGCGGGATAACGCCAGTTAATACCAACAAACATACATCTGCAGTATTAATGCTTCATGTAATTTATTCAAAGAGGTTCACGGGTGTGTACAATGTGTTTCATCTTTCTAATAAACATATAGTACTTATATTTTGTACTTATATACTGCCTCGGTGGCGCAGTCGTACTACAGTCCCCTATCACATTGTGTAACGGAAAATACAATGCGAAACGTGGGTGTCCTAGTTGCACCTTTTGTTTGCTCTATATTGCACTGAACCCTGAACGAATTCAAATCACATGGAATTCGTTTATTAGTTTTGAAGGCAATAAATTGCAAATCACTCATACACACTCTCAATCAATCACAAATGAACAAGGCTAATAACAAAGCTAAGTCACTAATAATTGCGGTATAAATGACAGGTGTATGTCGAGTGGCGAGTACTATCGCGCAGTTACCATGACGCTCTGCCGGTGTTACTTCCTTGTGCTCAGTCTTCGGTCGCGGTAACTTCACCTCTGCTTACTCTCGTAATCTTCTACCACTTGTCACTGGTTCACAACATTTTTGAAGAAGAAACTCTATTAGCATCACCAACAGTCTTTAATTTTCTTATGGATTCCTTTTTTTCAGGTTTTTATTTTGGCAACTAAAGTTTCAAACACTTATGTTTTATTCATCGCCATTACCTACGAGTATAATCACTGTATTTTTGTCAACCTCTTTAACCTCATTGATATTCGCTGGTCAAATACAACGTTAGATTTTGTATTCATAACAGCATTAATTGTGTTCCTGTGATCTTATGTCTAAAGTGACCACCATTTACACTCATCTACATTTTCTGGATCAGTCGTCTCAATTGTTCAAATCTTCAGTGTGGCATGGGAGTACTGCCTACAACACAGCCAGTCAGGAGCGCGTGTGCGAGGTGCAGGTGAATACGGCGTCGGGCCCGGTGTGCGGCCGCGTGCTGCAGGCCGAGACCTGCACGCAGTATTATAGCTTCAAAGGAATTCCTTACGCCAAGCCACCGGTCGGACGAAGGCGCTTCCAGGTAAACATAGATTAATGCTCACTATCTTAGTGACTTTCAGTTACTAAAAAAATTTCAAGAAATGTTGCGTAATAATAAGTTTCAAAATTTTACAACTCACCGCCGGCGTCAAAACTTTTAGGAGTATTAAAGTCCACCACACTGGTTTAATACAGCATAGCCTTTGGCGTAGTAAACGAATGTACATTGGTAATTCGGTAACCTTTGCCTCAATTCCAAAAATACATGTATGTGTGCCTCGGTTGACATAACGCCGTTTAAGTTAGAAAAAAAATTATTACAACGGTATTCTCAGGCACCAGAACCTCCCACTCCTTGGGTGGAGCCACTGTTCGCCACGGTGGAAGGCCCGGCGTGTCCTCAGAAAGACAAGATATACGGCCACTTGCCGATCCAGATCAGAGGACAGAGCGAGGACTGTCTGTACTTGAACGTGCACGTGCCGGCGTCTGCGAAGCTGCAAGCCGATCAGGAGTGCAACACATCAAAGTCAAGAGGTCTGCCAGTGTTGGTGTTCATACACGGAGGAGGGTTCTACACCGGCTCCGGGAACAGTGACTACCACGGACCAGAGTACCTCATGTGCAAGGATGTTATAGTCGTAGTTATAAACTACAGGTGAGTAATAACAACAGCAGCTAAACTGAATCATTCAGTCGTAATCCAAGTGCGATAGTCGTATATTTATGAAGACAGAACTCAGGAATAAACTTTAGACCACATGCTTGTCAGCTTTAAGAGTACTTGTAGTTTAATCGAGTATTAATCCTTTAAAATCCGCTTCTGATAATGCGCAGGTCGAACATATCGATGATATTCCATAAGTTATTGTATTTAAGACAAGATCGACTGGTAACGTGATTCGTAAGATACCTTACGTTGCGTATATTGAGACATATAAAATCGTTGATATGTTAAATTCGCTAATATCTAATACGACGTACGTCTCTACATTAAGTGGCAGAGTACCATGATACATATTTCGTTTCCAGGCTGGGCGTTTTAGGTTTCTTGTCACTCAACACGGCCAATGTGCCCGGCAACGCGGGTCTGCGCGACCAGGTAGCTGCGCTGCAGTGGGTGAAGCAGAACATCCGAGCCTTCGGCGGAGACCCTGACAATGTCACCCTCATGGGGCAAAGCGCCGGCGCTACCAATGCGCATCTGCTGTCTCTCTCTGAAGCCGCTACAGGATTGTTCAACAAGTCAGAATCTTCTTCCTTCCTTTTTCTTCTTCAGTAGTAAAATATCATTTAGTTGGTTTTGTGATTTATGAGGTTTTCAAAATCTTTGAAAGATATTTGTCAATTACTGACCACAATGAAATAGTGTTAATTAATTAATCCAAAATTCTTAAATTTGTATATATATTACGTATCTTCATATTATCTCTCGGTTGATTTTTGTTTCAATTGATCTACGAGTACTCGTAATATGCAGCTGAGAAAATACATACATAAATAATTAGTCCAATATTATTTCAGGACAATATTATTGAGCGGTTTAGGCATAAGTAACTTCTACACTGCGTCACCAAACTACTCCAACTACGTAAACAATCTACTCTACGAAGCCGCCGGCATCAACAGCACCGACCCTGACGAGATATTCGAGCAGTTGATAGCCATGCCACTCAACAAAATCATATACGCCGCGTCCATAGTCCAGCTCACCAGCGGCTTCGTCACCTTCGTACCCGTCGTCGAAGAAGAGTTTCCCGAAGTCACCAGGATCATAGACGCAGAGCCCTTGGACCTCATCGGTGAAGGGCGCGGGAAAGATTATCCTACTCTGCTCAGCTATACCACCGATGAAGTCAATTCTTTAGTTCAGGTGTTGCGGGACTTCAACATATTGGAAAAAGTAAATAGTACTCCAGGGTTAATGTTAAGCCCGAAAGTTACGTTCAGCTTGCCTTCCGAGGAACTAGTCGAGCTCGCAGAGACTGTAAATCGGAGGTACTTCAATGGCACCATAACGTGGGAGGCGCTTTCTACGCTTTATACGGACACTTTTTTCAAGTACCCGGCGTATAAGCTGGCAGAATACAGGGCGGCTCAAGGCGGCGCGCCGTTGTACTTGCACCAGTTTGGATATGAAAGTCTCTTTAGTATAATCAAATATGGGATGTGGACAGACTTTAAGGGAGCGGGGCACATAGAAGATATGTTTTATGTATTCCGCCCCAATTCTGTGCTTGGAGATTACGAGTCGTTTCCACCGCAGACCAGCGACGACAGAATGAAAGACTGGATGACAAACATAATCACAAATTTCATGCGGTGCAGGTAGAATATTTAAATTATTAAATTTGCTGTATGTAGTTATGTTAAACTAACATAAGACACGGTCAACTCGCATTGAAGTCGAAATTTAAAATGAACATACGAAACTGTGGACTTTTTTCGCTCTCAATTTCTACAATTTATTGTTATTTCAGCAACCCAACATGCATCGACGATGACGAGACCCCGTGGCCTGCAGTGACCACAGACAGCATCGTGTACCAGAACACTAACACAACTTGTTATGACGTCATGCCACTCACTCCCGAGCAGAGGGACATGGTGGAGTTCCACGACAGTATTGATGTTCAATCCAGGTCGGTATAGACAAATAGAATTAGAAAAGTACATACATACATACATAAACTCGCGCCTTTATCCCCGAAGGGGTAGGCAGAGGCGCCACTAGGACACACACATTTCGCCTTGCATGTTCCATCCCACGATGTGATAGGGGGCGAGTCTATCGCCATATCGGGCACAAATTCCTGACTCCGGGCTGATAATGAATAGGAAAATCCAATATCAATTTGCCCGACCCGGGATTCGAACCCGAGATCTCAGGTTTGTAACCGTACCGTAATACAACTACGCCACCGAGGCAGCAATTAGAAAAATAGCTTTAATTAAATGTTATAGCTAGAACACACAATGGCCCAGCATCTTTTTTTTTTTTTTTTTTGGTATCGGGTTGGAAAATCCTCATGGACATCCTCCGCCCTGGGGAGGCGCGGAGGGGACTGTCAGACTCTTACTGACTAAAAACCAACCCGTGTTCCTCATGTACCCGTGTGTCGGAGGGTCGGGTATCGCCGAAGCATTCGTCGCAACCCCCCGACGGGTATTGGCCCGCCATAGTCGGGCGGGCCCCGTCACCCACTGCGGCCGTCACCCCGGCCGCAGGACTCCACTACGAGGCGCGCGCGGAACACGACGCCGCCGCCTCAAGGCCTGCTGCTGGTCGGACGACAAGACGCCCCGAGTCTGTCGTCCACAGGCCGCGCCCTAAGGTGGCCGGAAATCTGCCACCCTACGACGCCCAGTGCGTCTGCTGCGGGAGGGGAGAGAGGAGGCAGCCTCTCTCTCCCTTTCCGCCACCTCCTTTGCGAGCATCACGAACTCGCAGAAGGTGGCGACAGCTCTCCATCCTGACTTGCTCCCGACCATGGTTGAAACAATGGCCGGGAGCGAGAGGTTTCCCGCAGCACCTACGGCCGCGACCAAGTCACGGCGCTGCTCAGCCCAAGCTGGGCACTCCGCCAACGTATGCAACGCCGTATCGTCGCGGCGATCTCCACAATGGTGGCACTGGGACGTCGGCTCCCGGCCTAATGGCCCAGCATCTGCAACTATGGGCGATGACGGCTGGTTGGCTATCTTCGCCGATGTTTCGTGACGTCTCAACAGATTGAAATAAAACTATTTTTTTTAACTTATTTTTATCGCGATTTGGTTTAATTTTTACATTTTTTAACTTCCCGACGTTTCGATAAAATCCGTAAGATATAGTTTTATTTCAACGTGTAACATTCGCGTAAATCTAAGAAACCATTACGTCTCAATAGGTTGAGCAGTGATGCTAAAGTCAAGTTTCTAAATTCTAAATGTTGGCTGGACAAATTTCAACAATCAAAATATGATTTATAGGCTGCGAGGTTATGAAGGCTTTGTCGAATAAAATGCACTTCAAAGTCAACTCATAATTCGTAATCCAGTTTAGGTATTGTCACATTTTCAAGCATAGAAAATCGTTTTGGCTGTACATTTATTAATTATTGAGTCTTGTTTTAATTGTTGGTGAATTATTGTTGTCCTCTTATTTTCTTTTCATAGGTAGTGGTAGGCTACAAAATTTTCGAATTATAATAGATTTCGAATTATAATAGACGACAGCCTCCGTGGCGCAGTTGGTTGAACGCCGGCTGTGAAACGTGAGGCCGCGGGTTCGATTCCCGCACCGAAACAAATGTTTGTGTGAACCACAAGTATTTGTTTCGGGTCTGGGTGTTTGTGAGACCGAAAAGTCTCTCGTAGTTCCTGATGCCCACGACACAAGACTCGATCTTAGTGTGGGGTCAGGACTATGTATGTGACTGTTGGGTGTATTTATTTATTTATTCCTGTATCGAAAATCCCGTAACCTGCGACTAAATGAAGTTTTCCTTCTATATTCCAAAAATATATGGGTCAATGTTTTCTTTTATTTCAAACATTTATTTACTGCACTTTCAACTTACTATTTTAAATTTTAGTCGCCTCTTTTTTTAAAGAAGGTTCGTAAATAAGTTGACATACTTGGCTTGTTCCCTAGACTTTGTTGAGCAATGTATACTTAAGTATAATTAATCATTGATAAAAAAATTTCAGAGTCTTATCGGAAAAGCTGGCCAACAACACTACAGCCTAATAAAGACTTATTATTCGATCGATCTTAACAATTAGAGTTATCATTCGATCCGCATTTGTATTTTAAGTTTTAACTCTTGACAAAATGGTCGTAAAATTTTGTTTTTTTTTTGTACCATTATGTGTATTTGATAAGCAAATAAAGCAATTTCTAATACTACTAGTCTTATTATTAATTTTGTGTGAATAATTATAATAGTTTGATTTAATAGTTAATCATGTTTTATCTTTTATATTTATTGAAATAAGTTCAGACATTTTAAGCAGGAAGGTATAAACGAGAAGAACTAATGTTGATGGACTTCCAGAAATTCGAATTAGATATTTTTAACAAACCATGATAGCATTTTATGATGCATTTTATGATAAATAATCTCTAACGTGCCAATTGTTCCTGTTGAATGTAACTTTATTTCTTACTGAGTTGTTTTTACTTACAGTTTTGATGAATCTGAATCACTCACCTGTAACAAATAATATAACTGAGATAAAACCGAGGCTTATACAAATAAAAATGAAAATTAAGGGGTATGATAACACCCAATGACAATGCATTTAAACGCGTTTATAGTCAAATTGATCAAGAAAAGCATACGTTATTTTACATCTCTGAGGGCATGATTGAAAAAAATATATTGATACTTTTTTTACATACATACATACACAAACGTGAGTTTGTGTATTATGTACTGCCTCGGTGGCGTAGTTGTATTACGGTACGGTTACAAAGCTGAGGTCTCGGGTTCGAGTCCCGGGTCGGGCAAAGTTATATTGGATTTTTCTATTCATTATCAGCCCGGAGTCAGGAATTTGTGCCCGATATGGCGATAGGCTCGCCCCCTATCACATCGTGGGACGGAACATACAAGGCGAAATGTGGGTGTCCTGGTGGCGCCTCTGCCTAACCCTTCGGGGATAAAGGCGTGAGTTTATGTATGTCTGTTATGTAAAAATCTGCATGCAGTCGGTTAGCGACCACTATACGCTATGCTATGATATAAAACCTGCCCTCGTTACCAACGCAAGTGTTTCTCGTTTCGTGTTTAACCTGTAGGTATATATCCGGATTCGACTGTTCTGTACTTTATCAGCCCATATACATCCCACTACAGGGCACGAGCCTCCTCTACAATCGAGAGGGATTAGGCCATTCAGTCCACCACGCTAATAATAATAATGCGAGTTGGCCTAATCCGTATGCGACTATACTCAAATAATTTTGTGGATGAAATATCTGTCACCAATGCCTATCCGTTTACACAATTTACCTGTATTTGAGTTCCAATACAAGTATACTCAGGTGCGCTTGTCAATTTAATATATACTCGTACATACACTACTCACAAAAATTAAGGTTCTTTTTTTGTGTTTTTTGAGAGACCGTATCTTGGAGAAAATTGATTGTTAAGAAATTCGAAAAGTAAAAATTGGAAGCTTGAAATGTTTATTTTGCAGATCTGTGCTCTATTTCTTGATTGCATGCTTGGTTGATAAGCAATAGTAGGAAAACCAACGAGAAGAAAAACCAAACTTTTATTCGTTTTTGACACCTTGCGTTTACTTGGGCAGTGTTTTTTGGAGACATCATTATAAAATTCCCGTAGATAATTTAATTGCCTTTAATTTAATATACCAGAAACCTCCATGGCATGATTTGGAGCTGACTTATGGTAAATCAAAGTAAAAATGGCCTATCCCACTTTGACATTGGATTAACTCCATCAATATCAATCATGGGAAAAAATATATATTTAAGTAACTTCAAATCATTCTCTATAAGATGGTATTAAAGTTTTATGGCAAAATCCGAAAAATAGACATTTCAAGGTTCAACCAATGTCTGTACATGGTAGATCTGTATATGGGGGGCCTGTATTAACGTAATAGAACGCAAAACAATAAACAATTTTGTGAATTTTTGTGAAGAACTTTTGTGTTTGTCGGGTTGTTGGCGCGTGATGAACTCAGAAACGCCTCAACAGATTTCGATGAAATTTGGAACGGAGGTAGCTGAAACCCTGGATTAACACTTAACACCGAAAACACTTCACACACTTAAAACCTTTTTCCGAACCGGGTGGTAGTTCAAAAAATTACTGAATCTAAACAATGTTGAACATTTTAATGGATTCAATAAATTATTTTCATTTCATTTCACTTAGGCTACTTTTTATCCCGATAAATTTAGTGTTCCCGTGGGATAAGGAAAGATTTTCGATATATTTGTTACTTTTTTATACTCACAGGGCTGGGATGGGACTAGATTACATGCCTTGAGTGAGAATGAGACGGGACGGGCGGGATGGGATGGGAAATTCCAAATGAAGTTTATTTCAAATAAAGATATTCGGGCCGAAGAAGTTTGCCGGCAGAAGCTAGTAAACAATAAAAACTGAAACAATGGTGGCTATATCTACTGACATTAACCACGACGGCTCGCTAGTGGGTATCCGGCTTTAGTTATATAACGCAACAAGCGCCAAATCAAACGAATGTTATTGGGTATTTTGAATTTTCGCCATCTGTTTCGATGTTTGGCTATTGGGGTTATTTGACTGTGAGATTAAAACGGGACTGTTAGCACGCTACATACAGGGAACCTGTAGCACGCTGCCTCATCACTCTCTCTCTTGACGTTGACCTTGAAGAATTGTTCCGTATACAGTTAGAAATGTTTAACCTGCTGTAAGGTTCATGTCTTTGGATATTTAATCGCGTACACAAATGAATATTAACAAATGAAACCAACAGCCACACAATTTCCTCACATCACATGTGACAAGTGTTTATTTATGGGCCATCCACCCAGCTTCGAAACAAATCCTTGTAGATAGCACAAATACTATCGAACCTGCGACCTCTCGTTTCACACACAACGACTAAACAACTAAGCTACGAAAGCTGTCAAACACTAACCTTGATCAAAGTTAAGCATACGTTTTTCACTTGAATATATTTTTAATCTACTTCAAACAAAGGAGATTATCAATCCGATGTGAATTTATGTAATTTTGACAGAATTGCACGATTTTTGGATATGTTCGCCTATACTAGCTTCTGAAAACGTGTGCCAAATTTCATAAATCTATGTTATTACTTTGTTATAATTGTTTTTACAAATATTTTTGAAGTATTTTATTCTGCATCTAAAAAACAAACCTACATATACACGTACAGAACCCTGTACTACGAGTGATCAGCGCATGCATTTGTACGAGATGATCGTAGTAATATATAAATGGCGTGAGTACTGTCTGCAACGCACACAATCGAGCGGCTACCATGGCGCTCTACAGCACCCACTTCCTGATTACTGTACTCTGCTGCGGTGAGTCCTCTGCCTACCTTAGTATCAGACTTTCATTAAAAAACAATCTTATAAATAGCGCCTTGGAATTGACATTGATAAAAGTATGGAAACGAAAATAATATTTTTTCAAACCAGTCATGTTTGGTCTGAGGTAATTTTATTTTTTTATTTAATAAAATTAAATTTAACAAGAAATGGATTTCAAGTGTTTTTTTTTATTTGTATATAAATCCGGGCTTTACTTATAAGTATTCGTTTTTTCTTTAATTAAATTATGGAGGTATTTTTTGTACCAAATAATAAAAATAAAACTTTTTTCGGCATTATTCCGCGATTAAATGCGAAAAAGATAAACATATTCAATGTATCACATATTCGCGTGAATGTAGGAAACCATTATTAAATAATGAACATAGTCCGTGCCGAATCCGCAATGCTTAAAATTCTCGACATTTTTCCCACACTTCAAGGTTGCGGTAGTATTGTTGAGGATTAGAACATCTTAATTTCTAATTTTGTCTCATGTATACTTAAGATTAGTGCTTTAGATTTTCTGTGTTTGTGTTAAGTTTTTATAGTGTTCTTTATAATTGAGATCCGGTAAAATATTTGGTTTTTAAAATTAACTTACAATAATACCACAAGCAAAGGATTAATAAACTGGAAATTGCTATTAATAACACTTAAAATAATATTTAAATAGTTTTCCCAAACTTAAAAATATATGTACCCTTTATTTACAATGGAATTTTATAATTTACAAAGAATAAATATAATAATTTAAAACAAACCAATATTTTTTGTCACATCTAAAATATCCCTTTAATTGGCTGTAAAATGGGGGTATTTTTATACGCTTTTTATTAGCTTCAGACGTATGTTTGTTAGTATATAACGGAATCTTTGAACATGATTTTGAACCCCTTCAAAACGTCGGATTAACTCGAAATTTGGCATTTTTATTAAGGACTGATGACAATTCAATGTTTTAAACTAAAAAATGAAAAATAAATAATAGTTTGAAAAAAAAAACTAAAAAAGATACGCTTTTATAGAAAATCCAACTAAAAAATAGAAAAAATAGAAAGCTTTTTTTACAATAAAATCATTTTTTCTTACACTATTTTTAATTCAAATTATTAAAATTTATTTTCTATTTTTTAGTTGGATTTTCTATCAAAGCGTATTTTTTTAGTTTCTTTTTAACTTTTTTTTTAATATGATGTCGTGTATAGGAAATCTGACAATGTGCATTGATAAAAACAAGACGGGGACGGTAATAACGCAGGGATAAGGAAACAAAAACAAAAAAATATATAATATACAAAAACAATATAATAATAATTGATTATTTCTTAATTTTTAAAAGGTTTAGGAAACACTTATTATTTCCAGTTATATACATTATATTTCAATATTTTTCCGCTTCGTTCAATTTACGCACATAAACTCATTTTATTATTGTGAAGTATCTTTATAGTTAGTTATATTAAGTTTATTTACGTAAGTTTATTAACACATGCGCCACATTCAAGCGGGCCAGCATAATTGGGTCCATTAGATTCTCTTAGAAAAAATAATAAATAAGTAAACATAGTCTGAACCACACTACCATTGAGTAGATTTAGTCACTCTATCACACAAAAAAGGATCGGGCACTCATAACTAGCTTGAATAATATGACGCCACTACAGATCTTAACACATACTACATAGACATCTGATTCAACCATGTTTTACTTATTTCTCATACCATTATACATATTACTTTCAGTATATGTATACAGATGTATATAAAATAATTAATTCATGAGAAATAAATAAATAAATACACCCAACAGTCACACACAATCAGTCAGTCATACATAATCCTGACCCCACACTAAGATCGAGTATTGTGTCGTAACACCCAGACCCGAAACAAATATTTGTGGTTCACACAAAATAAAATAATAAAAATGTTATAAATTAATATTAACGTAATAAGTAAAGCAATAAAATTATTTTAAATATTATTCACATTAACGGTAATGAACTATGCTCTAATATGGTGCATGTATTAATGGACCGCATCAACCACCAGGTGGTCTGTCCAGTCAATTACGGCTTGTTTAAAAAAAATACTACAACAAACAAATTTGCTTGCTCATGCCCCGTGAAATTTTGATCATCTCCCATCGAATAGGCGCCTCACTCCATGAATACCACCCTTATACAAAGGAATAAGAAATAATCCAATTTATCAACATAACTCATTTCTAGACGGCCGCACAGTTAATATCATATTGATTGAATTATATTAAAGAGACCACTCTTTGTATGATACGTCTTTGGCAACGATAATTGGGCTTGCGGGGTAATCATTGGGTTTAATCCCCAAAGGAAAACAATTTTATTTCATTATTGCGACACTTAAGAGCCTGTCTTGTATCATGGGGGTTATATATGTTACCGGTATATTGTCAAAGCCGTGATATTATAATTTCACTAGAGATATTATAAATAAACGGAAAATTGTCAATTGACTTCATTTTAATTACTTGAGTTCATATTGACTTAATTTTATTTAAAATGAAAATAAACTAACCTAACCTAACGATTGTTTCTTTGCGGTAACTCAATGCGGTACTTCAATCATAATACACCTAGATTTTACAATTTTAAGATTGTGATTTAACAGTTTCACTTCGATAGATTACAATCTACTGAAAAATAATGCGTTAAATTGTAAGCAGTATGTTATGGTTCACAATCTTTCGACAGTTCACAATCTCGCGAGATAGATTGTAATGTAACGGTATTTACAATTTTACGGTGACATATATAAACACATATCTAGAACACATGTGGGATAGCTAAGGGTAAACGAGATTAGACTTCTTACGTCGCTGGCGGGCGCAGTGCAATGCTTCTTGCTTTCATGGTGTTGTTTGGTTTTACTACTGTCCATGAGCGGTCGTATCGCTTACCATGAAGCAAAAGGCATGTTCGCATCGCCATTCACAGCAATAAAAAAAACACTAGTTGTCAACAGGTCTCGCCCTGCTACCGAGGCAGTCTATATAGTTCTATCTTGTTTTAAATATTCCATACAAGGGTTCCAACATCGCGACAGGCGCTGCGATTAAAATCCGGTTAGCTATATGTGTCTATAATAATATCTAATATATATATTTAACACTAATAACTAATAATAAGCTATGTTGTATAATTACACTAACATGGACTAGTGATTGTTAAAAAACAAGGAAGTTACATATCCAACGTAAACGACGTCTGTACTACAAAGTATAATACGTGCTATGAGCGTGTCAGGATCGGAAAAAAAACAGCAAATCCAACGTATGTTGCCCATGTACATTATAACGACCAAGATTCATCCTCGAAGGTAAAATATTATCAAGTATATGAGTGTGCATTTAAACTCTTCGCATCATTGAAGTTACGGCCGAATCTCATTATGTTATTTTTTATCTGACCACAACAAACGAGGACGATCGCGATTTGTCGAAATCTTTTGGTATGATTAAACCAATTACCTAAAGACGTCTGAAAATGTATAAAGAAAAATAATTTTCACGCTTGCTTACATTTAATATCCGTAAAAAACTTCCGGACAAGATTTCAATAAAGTTTAAATTCAACAAGATTGTTGCAGCTTTTTATTGCAATTGATTGAGCGGTTTTTAAAAAATCAACAATAATTTCTTATTTGAAAACATTTAACCAGATTGAGAACGAATAGTCTTCGATAATATAGTATAAGACAACCATTATTTTTTTATGAATCTTAAATCTAAAGCAAGCTTAAAAAATATTTTTCTTTCTATATTTTCACACAATCACAAACATATACTCTCTCGTGTTTTTTTATGATTTTGTTTTTCGATAAAGTCGTTCAAAATGATGTGTTTGGATTCAATCTTGTGCCCAGATTGAAACCAAACAAATCATTTTGAACGCTTTTTTCGGTTTATCAATGTTATACATACTTTCCAAATATTACTATAGCAGTGGGGTATGTCAAGGGGTCAATCGCTATAACGGTCATAAGAGTGCATTACAGTAATACCCCGGACTTACGCGATAGGTGGGACCGAGCGCTATCCGCGTAAGTCGAATTCGCGTAAGTCGGGGTACAATTTTGCATATACCTATAAAGTCATACAAAGTATGTTTAATTGGATAATATGACAAACTATATTAATAAAATGTATAAACACAATCTGAAGTTATTTTGATGTAGAAGGTTTCATAAAATCTAACAAAGTCGTCTGACGAGTCAATGATTTTTTCCTTGACTGCGCGGCTTTCAAACAAAAAACGTTAAAATAGACGAGAAAATTAAATCGCGTAACTCCGAATTCGCGTAAGTCGAGGTAGCGTAAGTCGGGGTATTACTGTATTATAATCGTGCTATTTTTATAGTATTTACTAATTACTACTAGTTTACTTACTTACTCTTCTGATTTAAAATAATTTCTTTCTTTTTAAATACCATTTTTTTTAAATGTTCTTACTAATAGAAAGGACCGTTAGTTTAGTTATAGAGGTACTAGGGTCTCGAGTCTGGGGTTCTAAGTTCGAATCCAATGACACATCGTGATTTTGCGTATGTGTTCAAGTTAGTTTGTGAGCGCAATTCAAAACATACTGAATACAAAGCATTAACAGAGTTTTTTTGTTAAATTAGTTGAACACATTTGTATAGCCTAGACAATAAACATGTATGGGTACTTATATTGAATTTTATTATGGCAATATTTTATCTGACCTCTAGCTATTTATATCAAATGTTTCCGTAATTCAACGTACATCAGATTTAATATGCCATTAAAATTCAAGTTTTGTTTTCGGTGCCACTCAAACCATGAACGGGCTACAAGTTTTATGACAATATTTTGATACTAAAAATAACATAACGTACACGAAAAATCTTAAGGTACTTATTTTGTCTAGAATTAATTTAATAACCATATAACGACTGTGTTTATGGATAGAAAGCAATGAACTACTGGTTGGTAGCAGAAATAGAAAAAGTGCTTGTGCTTATGAAGAAAATACTCATAATCCTTAGGTAGCCGGGTATATGAGAATCCTACCGGCCAAAAGCCCATGGTCCTCTCCCATATATGTACTTTTGATGGATTACGGCATATAAAAGGGAACATACCGAAGCGTTGCCAGTGTGCAACCTAGAAACATCTACGCGTGAAAAAAAAATCCATAGCAAGATGCCTTCCGACTAAAAAGGTGAGACGTGGCGATTTAAATTAGCGCTCTGCCAACTTTATCACGAATTGAGATCGGCAACCGTCTGAACCCGCTCCTGATCCTTCCATGTAAAAACTAGTTTAAGCTGCAATAAGTCTAAAATTGTGCACAGCATGGCAGACGAGCGCATGGAGCAGCTACGATTGCAGTCAGGGCTGCGAGGTGGTGGTGCAGCTGGACTCCGGCCCCATCTGCGGCAGCGTGCGCCTGGCCGAGAACGCCATCGAGTACTACAGCTTCCGAGGAGTCCCCTACGCTAAACCCCCCATTGGGGAGAGGAGATTCGCGGTGAGCACTCATTATAGACATAGCCCTCGATACACAGACGCAGCCCTCAATGCTTAAGCACATGTAAATTGTTTATCTACACCAGGAATTGGAGCCAATGGACCCGTGGACAGACACCTTAATGTGCACAAACGAGGGTCCAGCGTGCCCTCAGCTAGACATTATCTACGGTAGCATTCCGGTACAGCCGAATGCCATGGATGAAGACTGCATATACGCTAACGTCCACGTGCCGACCTGTGCCACGCTCAACTTGACCGACGACGATGAGGAACAAGGCATGCCTATACTGGTGAACATTCACGGTGGAGGCTACCAAACTGGATCCGGCAACGCGGATCTACACGGCCCCGAATACTTGATGTACAAGGAAAAAGTGATCGTGATCTCATTCAACTACAGGTACTACCTATGAGTTATGTTCTTGTGAGTATCAGGAAATTTTTTAGTCACGGCTGTTATTAAATTGTATTTGGTTCCAGGGTGGCTGTGTTGGGCTTCTTGTCGTTGGCGTCTGACAAGATCCCCGGCAACAACGGGTTGAGAGACATGCGCACGTTGCTCTTGTGGGTGAAGCGGAACGCACGGAGTTTCGGCGGCGACCCGAACAATATCACACTTTTGGGCCAGAGCGTGGGCTCTACCAGCGTTCATTTGTTGACATTGTCTGAAGCCACAAATACTTTGTTCAATAGGTGCGACATCATATTATTTAAAAATGTTTGCTAAATGAGATTACTAGATTTGGACCAATAACGGATAAATGTTTATTATTTACATATACTTAATAATGATGCGCATTTTTGACTTTATTTTTCAATTTAAAAAATGCACAGCAAATACTATTTCCTCTTATTTTTCACAGCTCATACTTTCTATAGTAATCTTTTATGTCTCATTTGTGTCCACTACTTGGCCATGTAACATACATAAAACCGTACAGTACAGCATGTAAAACCTGCGGATCCCTTTTTAATTAAATATGTTTTCGTGTATAGAACACACATACATAAATTCACACCATTTTCCGAGAAGGGGTAGGCAGAGGTGCTACCAGGGGAACCACATTTTGACTTGTACCGTCCCACGATGGGATAGGGGCGACCCTATCGCTATATCGGGCACAAATTCCTGACTCCGGGCTGAAAATGAATAGAAATATCCAATAATCGTGTATAGAAATCAGTGAAATGTGGAGGTTGTTGTTACAGAGCCATCATGATGAGCGGTACCGCTGTACCTAACTACTACAGCGCGTCACCAGTATACGCCAAATATCTCGCCGAAATGTATCTCGGAATACTCGGCATAACATCCACGGACCCGGACGAAATACACCAGCAGCTGATAGACATGCCTTTGGACGAAATTATGTGGGCCAACAGCATCGCACAGAACATTACCGGTCTCACAACCTTCGTACCGGTAGTAGAGGGCAAGCAATCCAACTACACCAGGATCTTGGACGACGAACCCATCACTCTAATCACACAAGGTCGAGGAGCTGACATCCCCTTAATTCTCGGGTTCACTAACAATGAAGCGGTTTTCTTTAGAAGATTATTTGATTATCTGTCAGTGTTAGAACGTCTCCGTCAGAACAATCAGATTGTGTTGTCGTTGAGGTTGGCGTTTAGCATGAACTCTACCGAGGCGAATGAGGCAGCGGAAAAAGTATTGGAGAGATGCTTCAACGGTTCGTTCACGCTGGACAACTTCCAGCAGTGCTTGTCGGAGTCGTACTTCGTGTGCCCGGGCATCCAGTCGGCGCAGTGGCGGGCGGCGCTGGGTCGCGCCCCGGTCTACATGTATGAGTACGAGTATGAGAGCGAGCGGAGCATGGTGAAGCGCGCGCTGTGGCTAAAGTACACCGGCGCCGCGCACGTCGAGGACCTCACCTTCGTGTTCCGCACCAACACGCTCCTCAGAGACTACGTGTCCTTCCCGCCGCAATGTAACGACGACTACATGAAGGATTGGATGACCGATTGGATTATAAATTTCATCAGTTGCGAGTATGGTATTTTTTTTTACATAAATTATTATAAAATACACAGAGATTAGAAAAATAGGTGTTTTTCCAGCAACCCTACGTGCATAGACGACGACTCGTCCCCGTGGCCTCCGGTGGCCCACAACGACCTGAAGTTGCTGTCCGTGACAGAGCCGAACGTATACACCATGAAAGAGTTGTCTGACAACTATAAGAGTTTGGTCAACTTCTACAACTCTATCGACCCTGATACACGGTGAGACATTTTCAATAACTCAAGTAATCAGAAAGATAAAACATGAAAGGAACCAACCGCGTAAAATAATAGAAAACTAAAATAGTGGATTTCTGTTCTGTACTTTGTGTAATTTATGTATTATTTATTAAGGCAATATTTATTATGTAAATAAACAATAATATGGTTATTTTTTCAGGGCTGCCTCGAAATATCTAAACGTAGCTCCGTTGTGATCGACCTTACCACCGCATATGCATACGTTTGAGAAGTCAATCAACAAAGAACAATAATTCTGAAGGACGACACATACACAGAAATCCACCTGCGATTGTGTTCAAAACTATGAGCTAATTAAGTTTTGTAATCACAATAATAGTTGTGTAATTTTGGAATAAATTAAGTCTAGTTTCTACATATAGTTTGTATTTTCAACGAGGCTTTAGGTAAAGACTACAACCGATTTTTCAAAAGATTTTTAAATATGTACATTGTACATTGTCCATTTCCAAAGACTGGTATACAAAGCATCGGCGACATGATGTCATTTTTTTAAACGGCATAAGAAGTTTGTACAACAAATTAATTTAGTCATGGGATAGTTTTTTATTTTTACACATTTAACCACCTACAGTAGCGATTAACCGCTAAACGGTTAATGATAAATTAATAATATTTGGTGTAGGGACTTCCGATGCGATGCCCTTTAAGTGGTTCCAAAAATAGTCATCATTTCGCCGACACTTCGTATAAGAGTAATGTTTCTAGATTTATTTAGAACCAGCTCTATTTTTAGTTATCTAAAGGATGGAAACAAAGTAAGGAAATAATCTTGAATGAAAACGTGTTTCATTAAATGTTTATTTTTCTGTGACACGCAAGCAATTGTATGCAAATAGATAATTACAATAAAGTTGTTGAAGTTTACTCGTTTGTTTTTTCTTTTCATTAAAGACTGTTACGTACTTATCGTGAAGGTGCTTCAGCGGTTAAAGTCTATTTATGGTTAACTATTTGAATGATGTTGCATTTTGAACCTTTTATTTTGTACTTTTAGTCCATTGAAAAGTTACATTTAGGGTTGCGTTTTACAGAGGACGCAATTAAAGATTTTTGATGTGTAGAGGGGATCAGTATAAGCGTAAGTTCAAGTTTGTGGAGTCGCCAGCCTTGACCCCCCGCGGCTATCTTGGAAAAAGGGGTGCAAAGGGATTTCACATTGTATCTCGTAAACTAAAAACACCACATTGTACCTACTTAGTTCAAAAAGTGTAGTACAAATCTTAGCTCGTAAAACTATGCACCCGCCCCCTACCACATCTAGGGACCGAAATAAACTCGACGAATTATGATAGTAACAGCGGAATTTACACTACCCAATTAGAGGTACAGACAATACCTAATAGAGCAAGAGCCCGTGGCTAGCTGGCATAATGATATATAACGATAATAACGAGTTTTGCCAGCGTTATAGTAAAGCTGAATTTTATATATTTTGTTAAAGCAACTATCAAAATATGTTTCTTTGGCATCCGGACACTTGCCAGACATATTAAAGCTGATAACTTTCAAAGCCACCCTGATCGGAACTTCATTATACCTAATGGTGTGATGCCTATGTCCGAGGTGTGCGCAGGCAAACTTCAAGCTTTTATAAAATGTCGAAAGTCTGGCTTTCACAGGCTCTTGGTCTATAATGTAATGTTTCCTGATAAGAGATAATTGTTTGCCAAACAATACTCTATCCGGCCATGCACTCACATCAGGTGCATTTAGTTTGCCAAACGTATGTATCAAAACAGCAAAACTATCCACGTGTGTGGTGGCATGTGAAATAATAAAGCAGATAGGGCCGCACGATGTACCTGATAAGGGCTAAAGCTCAGTTATCAGCACGAGTGGAGAGATAGACACGATGGTGTTGTTGGCGGACAGATAAGCAGCTAAACCTACGTACTGTCAAGCGCAAAAAATTATAAAATCAGTTAAATTTAACAATGACACACATAATCCCGGCCCCTTATTAACAAACAAGAGATGTGTCTTGGTGTGGTGAGTGGCACACAGCATCTAAGCCCGAAACATATATTTGAGGTTCACTCTAACTTTGGCTCGGTGCGGTGTCTTTCGTTTCGCAGTCGATTACTTTTACCAATTGTGCCTCAGGCGCTGTTAAGTTGTCGGCATGCCGCAGATAAGTGGTTTCCTACAATTAATTAGCCTTGACCGTTTCTATTTAAGGGACTATTTCCAGTTTTATTTAACTACAGGAGTAAGTCGTTCCGGCGAGTCTTTATAACTGAGTCAAGGCCCAGAGGACGATCGGAAAAGTTGAGCCGTGACGTCAACGCAGATATGAAGGCCAATTGTTTTACAATCGAGGATGTTAAAGACCAAATTAAATGTAGGAGAATGAGTAAAAAAAGAGAACTTTTGCATAAGCCAGGTATCGAGTAAGCAAGCTAACATTGTTGGCTCCTCCGTCCCCCTTTGTACTCTTAATAAAATTTGAGCTTCGAACAAGCCGGCATAATTGTGACGACCAGTAAGAGACTAACAAGTGTTTTTCAATGGTCGAGTCTTGTGTCGTGAGTATCAGAAACTACGAGAGACTTTTAGGTCTCACAAACAAATGCTTTAACGCAATGTATGTTTTGTATTCTCTCAATACTGTTCCAACGATCGCTATTGTTCGTTTGTGTATGCGAGTATCTTCGAGATCGATCAGTTATCAGATCGGCGGACAGCGGTGCCAGTGCTTCGCTAGTTCTTATTGACGCACGCCACATTAATGGGAGCTTTTTGGTGAGTTTTTCTATTGTTCTGAAATAACGTGGTATTGACTGGTGACAACATATTTGGGTTAAGTCATGACTGTTTATATTTTGTGGGATTAAAGATAATTTTATGAAGTTTTTATAAAACCTGATTACATATTTTAGCACTAAAACAATATTTTAACATGTTTTGCAATTTAATAATTTATTTTAAACATATAATACCTACCCTTACCGGTATATGCTCGGTGATTTCCTACGAGATCGAATCAGGAATGAGGAGATCCGTAGGTAACATAGGTTACACTAACCGGCCTCGAGCCTCTTCTATGATTGATAGAGATAATAAAATAATATTAAATGTTTTTGTAAACCGTAACTTAATCAAATATCTCTAACAAATTTCAATGATACTCTTGAAATCTTTCGGAGAAACTTACATTAACGCAGTTAACGACAGCAGTCTTGGTGTATAGAAGAAATTAAATTTTTCAGGGATGCCCAGTAAAAGACAATTGAAAAAATGCGGTGGAAAACAGTCATCTGGTTCGCCGTCGCAACGGCTACAGTGAGCGCTGTTCACATCACTCTCGATAACGACTTATTCGTCACCAACGCGATAACAGGTGAACTGACCATAGACGAAACACCAAATAATGGGAGCTTTTCCAATAACCCAGAGATAACGAAACCTAACACCACAGCATCGGTCACTGACGCCTCTGAGGTCACTGAGGTCACTGAAGTAACTGAAGCTGCTTCGACAGAGAAAACAGTCACCACCACTCACACGACACAGACGCCCGTCGAAACCTCTACAGAAACAACATCTATCACAACTTTAAATTGGGAAATTGAAATCCCAAAAGAAAATACTACAACAGTAACACAAGGGAGTTCTGATGAACAAATCTCAACAACACCAGACACCACCAGTCCGCCTTCATCTAGCACAACTGACTCAGTAATTATCTCACCGGATCAAATTGGCAGATCTAGTGAGATTGTAGGTGAACCGGGACCGGTTGACGGTATCGAGCCGGATTACTTCGTGCTGACGCCAAATGGACCTGTACAAGGATCCCCATGGCGTGATAATACTGACATCATTGCGTACATCGACATTCCTTACGGACAGTTTGAAGGATATTTCCGGGTACGTAATATGTATAATGAAATCATTCCTACAATGTCAGACTGATAAAAAATGAATACTGCAGAAAGTTGTTGGATGAATCCACTTCCAACAGGGTTTTGTAGAAATATTTGGAGGTGGCCTGAGTTTAATAACGGATTTCTGGTGGCTAAAAATGGAGATAATAATATTTTTTTTCAACATTAGATAAATACAATATATTTGTTTTAATTAACTTCGGGTATTTTTGTATACTGGCACGGCAATAACTACACTTCATGTGGTATTAAGTCCAATGCTATTGAAAATAACAGTCACGAAAGCACGTTATACCTTATCATTTTTTTAATCTACTTGATCTGGCATAACAATAAGCAACTTATCTCGTCCTGTTATGTATTAATAGAAATGGATAAAACATATAACAGCAACGAAAACATGAAAGATATTGGTAAAACAACATAAATCTAATGTTGTGCTTACATTTTTAGGACCCAACACCAGCAGCGAAGTGGGAAACCATCCATCAAGTGCGAGAACACAGCAAGCGATGTCCTCAAATGCAAGGACAGGACTACGTAGGAGTTTTGGACTGCTTGACTTTGAGCATCTTTACTCCTTCAGAGCCTGTTAACGCAAGCGTTCTTGTCCACATTCACGACAGCAATTTCTCGCGCGGAAGTGGTGACCCGGCTGTTTATGGACCAGAGTACATCGTACCTAAAGGCACTATTCTTGTTCTACCTAATTATAGACTTGGACCGTTGGGCTTCCTATGCATGCGTAACGCGGTCGCTCCTGGTAATGCAGGGCTTAAAGACTTGACTCTGGCTCTTAAATGGATAAGGCAGAACATTGCACTATTTGGCGGAGATCCCACAAACGTAGTTGTCAGTGGCGAAGGCACTGCTGGTGCATTGGTTGGTTATTTGGCTCTGTCTCCAAGTTCTAACGGATACATCAATAAAGTGATCACTGAGAGTGGTTCCGTATTATCCCATTGGGCTTTGAATAGAGACCCTGAAACAATATCGAATGATCTATTTCAGACAATAAGGGAAATTTCAACATACAATACTGTCGACGCAGCTGCTTCAGAGACCATAGTGCGAGCTTCAAGATTACTATCTTTCATCCCCTGCGTTGAAAACAACGACAACCCATTTTTGTCAAGCACTCCTTGGGCTTTGTTGCATGACGGACCCATAAACATAACATTCATGATAGGATCTGCGAGTCATGCTGGAGCTTTTGAAGCTTCATATATAAACGATCATGTACTTGAAGGTATGAATAACAACTTTGGACAATTTCTACCAAGTGACTTACGTTTCGACGACCAGAACTCTAGGAGCACAATTGGCAATCAACTAAAACAGCAGTACTTCGGGAACAGCAGCATTACTTTAGCTCATTTGGAGGAGATGTCGCTGTGGTTTACGGACTGCGGATATCTCAGTCCGACTATAAGAACAGCGAGAGCTCTAGTGGGTGCCGGAGCCACCGTGTTCTTTTACGAGTTCGCATTTGTTGGAGAACTGAACAAGGAATTGGATTCAATAAACAGGCCATTGAACAGGACAGCGCGGGGCGACATCGTGGGGTATTTGTTCAGTCAGGATGGCAGGGTGCCGGAAGAAGGGACGGCTGAGAAGCACATGGTTGACTTAATGGTGGACCTGTGGACCAACTTCATCGTAGAGGGGTGAGTGGACATAGATTTTTACTAGAATGGAGCAAAGACGATTGTGGGTAATTTTTTTCATGAGCAAAGATCGAATCATATGACGATAATACATTTAAGAATGTTTTATGAATTGATATTTTATTACTTTATTCGTGATATGTGCTAAATTAATAAGGACTTTAATATACGTGTATGTATTTTACTTTACATTAATATAAGAAAATTAGCATTAGCAAAATATGTAGGTATGTATAATCTTATATATCCAATTTGGGAAATAAATATGAGCAGAAGTTTGTCCTTGGTCGAATAAAAGAATGAAAGAATAGCGTTATACTTGAATTCAGCTGGGTCAATGCGAATAATTAGTTTTCTGTTGGACACCGTGTTTTATTAGGAATTTTTTTTTGGGCAAATGACATGACACCTGTTTAAAGTCGACAGGCAAAAACACTTGTTGACTAACATCAGAAAACTTAAGGGAAAGGCGTCGCTGAATCAATCTTGCAACTGTAACACGTACACATTTCAACAGTTTTTAAGAACAAAACCGTGTGTGAAATATTATAAGATATTTTCTTATTATATGCTCATCCTGTCAATCAATTGGTAATTTTGTAATTAAGTATATGAAAAAAACGTAATAAATAAAGAGCAATTAAGAAAAAAATACCTTGTAGTTTATTGCAAGCAAAGTAATTATAAATAGTAAACAAAATCACTTATTATCTTTAAATCGGACGGTTTATACGATCAACACTAAATTAAATATAACATGTTAGGTATCTAGCTAAATAAAAATGATAACAAAAGTTTAGTATTTTAATAGGTTGTTCGTGTTTTTGGGAAAAGATGGGGCTGAAATTTGAAACACGCTAAGGGACACGATTTGTTGACGGAAAAATGGCAACGTGGCGCAGTTGATTAGACGCCGGCGGAGAAACGCAAGGCCGCGGCTTCTATGCCTAATACTACGTGTCTGGGTTTTTATGAAACCGAAAACGTTTAAGTTCTTACCAAGTTTTTGATACTTTCTTAGGATTGTAACTCGATGGTGTATTTTACTCGTAAATTAACAAGAAGCCGAGAGTCGATCGCCGTAGCAAGACAAATGGCTGTGTGGTCCATAAACGTATTTGATTTTTACGCTTAATGTAAAGGGAAAGTGAAAACAGTAGGGATAATTGTAAATAGGAATAACCACTGTATGTTCAAGGAGGTTCCAATGGTACGACCGACAACTCGCCGACCAATTTCTATCCCAACAGGAATTTCCGGCCCAAGGATACTTGTTGCTACCCGGGCATAAGATTATTATAAACGTCTATCATTTCAGGACGCCATCAACAGACAACGTGACCTGGCACCAGCTGAACACCACCTCAGCCGCCGAGGAGCAGTGGCTGCACATCAGCGAGGAGTTGGAGATGAGGAGCGGCCTCCACGTGCACCGCCTGCCGCTCTGGACCACCATCTACCGGGACCACTTCATCGAACGCAACCTTGGTTATCAGAACCTGGCCAATGCCTTCTTAGTACTGTGTTTAGTATCTTGGAGTTTGAAGATCTAGTCGAAATTGGAGACTAACGGAAGGAAACTTATTATAAGCCATGTATTTTAACGTAAGATAGTACCTATAATAAAATTAATCGAACATTTATTTATTTTTAAACCTTACGTTTTTGATTACGCTTATTACCTTAATTTTTGATTACGCCATTGTGTTTGGAGTTTTCCTTGGGTTATTTTTAAAATAGTGAATATGGAATATTGTGGGAGACAAACAAATAAATGTTTAAAAACTAATAGAAATGTTTTAAAATTTGAATCACTTCATAGAGAACGCAAAATTTCATCAGTATACGTGTCTTACATAAAGTCGGAGAAAATCTTACTAAAACAGACATATAATAATTATGTGACACTAATTATGATATCTCTATGTCAGTATTCTCATTTTGTACCTATCTTTATCCTCTATCTACGTAACGCAACATGATTTTTATTGTTGATGCAGAAGGAATAGATTTATGATTTTACGACTGCCTGTCTGACGTCAACGTATTAGGGAAATACCCAATCCGGCGCAGACATCTATATGTTGATCAAAATCTTATACTCGTATTATAAAATAAGTCCCGAACTTGGGAATAAAGATAAATAGCTTACGGTATCCACAGCCAATAAACCATAAAGGCAGGCGTCCACATATCCGCACAGTAGGTATGTATCGGACGCATCGCTTCAAGCGGATTGTTCACACCATTGCGTTATAATGTCGGCTAATCCGAACGCTGCTGATACTATGGACGCAATGTAAAAAATAATTCGTTTAAAGCGATCCGTCCATTACGTACGATCCGAATATGTGGACGTCTGCCTTTAAGCGGCATTATGATAGTATACAATACCATACCTACTAACCTGACAAACAGAAATACTAGAGGACGCGTATTTCCAAAACACGCTTGGATATTTACATTAACAACGTCGTGAGGCGCGAGTGCAAACTTGTTAGTCAGTACGCAGTACGCACTCAGACCACGCCATGCTCATTTGGGTGATGGTCGCGCAGCTGGCGGCAGTGGCGGCCAGACGCGGCGTGGGTGGTAGGGTAGGTGGCAGCATGGGTGTGGGTGTCCACCGCGACGTGGTCACCACGCAGGGCACCGTCCGCGGCTACCTGTCCCCTTCAAACACCTACACCTACCTCGGCGTCCCCTACGCCCGCCCACCCACACGAGACCGGTTTAAGGTCAGCGGAATAGTTATACGTGTCGGGAAATCCCATTTGTTTTAGCGCAGATTGGTATTGAACAAAATTGCTTTTGTGTGATGTAATTGCGAACTGCGTTGTGCGGGAAACCGGAGATTGCCGCTTGTGCCGGCGGAAGAAAATTACCTCCGTCGAAAGGAGATTTCTCTGGACGTAACAGACTTTCCTAGTTTTTTTAATTGGCATCCATATAGCGCGATTATGAGGATGGCTATGAAACGAGAAGCCGCGGATTCGATTCCGCTCCGAGAAAATGTTTATGTTAAACACATACAATGTTTTGTATTGAATCGCCTAAAGGACAGTATTTACAGTCACTTATAAACATCTAGCATATCGTAATACATTGTCGGCTTTAAAAATGGTCTATGAAATAAGTTGCCCTCAATTGCGTCTACTCCGCATAAATAAATATCCTATTCAAAATAATTACTTTTAAAACAACTACTTATGGAATAATCGGTTAGAGAAGAATAGAAATAAACAGGACAGCGGAGTTTGTAAAGAGGCTTCTATATACATTTATTGATGCGGAGTAGATGCAATTGAGGGCAATGAAGTATTTAGAATGCAAGCTCTAAATAGCTCATCGTTTAGCTAATGTCTTAGTAAGCCATTGTTGGTTCATCTCTTCCAAGACCATTAGTCATAGTAAACACGATAAAACAATGGCACTGCAAAGACAAATGTTTTCGGGGCCTGAAAATTAGGCTTGCAAATGTGGTGAGGAACATAGCATATACAAGCCAATATAGACGCGTATAATATACAAAATGTAAATCGAAAGAAGATTTAATAATCCCTCAAATTATAAAAAAATATCTACAACTCGTCTTGTGGCCGGTTCTACATAGCGGATTAAGGTTGTGTAAAATCTATCGAAAACAGAGAGCAAACCTGTGTTATGTAGTTAATATTTGGATCACTGTGCTTTTGGTTGATTCAGGTTGCAACAAAGTGCTATATCTATAATTATAGGCCATATTGCATGAAGGGAGGAACATCCTAAAGTTGAGCAATACACGAGCTACTCTGATGTAACGCTTTATCCAGCAAAACAGACTAAACCAAAGATCCATTTCTCGCATCATCCAAATACGATTCTTAATTAATTAATAATTAGTGACATGCATTATTAAATTATGTCCAAACCTCTTATTAACTTGTGTCTAATACTGTTGCTCTAGAGAATGCACGGCACTGCTCCCAATACATTCATCTAAGCATTTGTTCCAATATCGTCGATTCCGAAGCCGTGAGTCACGGAGTGCGAATTCCCTCCCCTCCCCCCGCACATCCCCGCATCCCCTTGAGGTGAAAGTGAGCGTCTCGACTCTCCGCCAAACTGCATTGTGATCCCTTTACTAATGCGAGCCAACGACCCGCTACATTCAACTTAGACACGGCAGACTATTTCGTGGCACCTACTAATTTTAAGCCAAGTTGTATGTTACCGATGAATAAGCAAAAGCTTCTAGAATTCCGAAGGAACTTTGCTATTGGTAGATTGTATTCTTAAAATTCATTTAGCAGCCCCAAATTTTAAAAGTTTTCTCTTAGTCTCCATGCAAAAAGTATTTATATAATTGGTAATTTTTCAGCTGTTTTTTAAATTGTTTCTATGATTACTCAATCTATTAAGGACATATTAAAGGCAAATACGAGGTAATTTATCTGATATATGTTCCACAACGTGTCTCCAATTTTGGTCTTTAACCCGCGAGCACCCGCTAAACCCTATTCTCTTTCTGAAGGCTCCAGAGCCGCCTCCAAAATGGGACGGTATCTTCGAGGCCACACATCGAGTCCGGTGCCCACAACTCGGCTCAGGAAGCGACAACTGCCTGGTCGTCAACGTGTTCACGCCGGAGCACGCTACATCGCTGCCTGTCCTCGTGTACGTACACGCCGGGGGCTTTCAAACCGGGTAATGGATCATAGCTAATTTGTAGCTTTATAGAATATGTTCAAATGAAAATACTCAAAGGGGATATACAACTAAATTGACGTAGCTGAATAGGTCAATAACTTTGTATCATTGCATGAAAGTTTGTAGAAATGGCTTGATGATAGTATGAATAAATGTCGAACAGTTTGTATCACAACTTTTACTAATCAGAGCCACTTCAAGTGTAAATTATTCTTCATTATGACAATTGTTTAATTCACCTGCATGTCCATGTTATACACATAACTACGAATATGAACAGTTTGCACCACATTCATTGAGGCTAAAGCCTAATGCAAAATGTGTGTTGCGTGAAGTTTCTTTCGGCTTTTTTTTTAGATGAGCATGTCTAACACACGATTTCAATACCATGTCAATAACGTGGTCAAAATATGTATATGGGTGATTATCTTATTACATCCATAATGCCAATAAACGGAGCACATGTTTCGGCTAGTGGCCGCTAAATAGATAATTTGATATTAACTCTCAATTTCATAATTTATAAAATACATCAAGTCATTAAACAACGGCGCCACACACGATAAACAGCGTTGAATGCCTGAGGCTTTTTCGATCAATTAATTAATTAAGCGTTGCGGAAAAGTAAAGTGATGTTTACGTTATGCACAGTAACAACGTTAACCCTTTTCTTGGCAGAAAAAAAAATGTACGGGATTAGTTCTTTTTTGTTTAATTCTGTTTTGAATACAAATATAAGTGATATAAAAAATGAAAAAAAAAATCCTGGGTATTCAGTTTTGGAGGTATACAATGTATCGCACGAGATACATTGCCAAGTATCTGTACTTTCTCCTACATAAGCCAATGTATCTGAGAGGATACAATGCTCAAAATAAAACTCAACAAATTACTAAAATAAAAATTATAACCGGAGTTATTGATATGAAATTATAAAATGAACAATAAAACCTTAAAAATAATATAACTACCATAAAAAAAACTATTGAGGTCAGCTATGAAACATTAAAAAACAATTTCTATTTAGCAGAAGACAAAGTTTGCATAAAGGTTTCTTAGATTTACGCGAATGTTACACATTGAAATAAAACTATTTTTACGGATTTTATCGCGATTTGGTTTAATTTTTACATTTTTTAACTTCCCGACGTTTCGATTGCTTTTTGAATGTGTCAGTCCGCCCCGTGACCACGAAAGCTGAAAAGCAATCGAAACGTCGGGAAGTTAAAAAATGTAAAAATTAATCAGTCCGCCCCGTGACCACGAAAGCTGAAAAGCAATCGAAACGTTGGAAGTTAAAAAATGTAAAAATTAAACCAAATCGCGATAAAATCCGTAAAAATAGTTTTATTTCAAGAAGACAAAGTCTCAGGCCGCATTTTGAGCACATAACAGTAGTTTGTCCTTTAATGCATAGTTTGCACCTCCCCTTGCCGCTGAACATTGGGAAATGTCCAACCTGATCGTACCTGACACAAGGTGTGGGTCTTGGCATAACAGGAGCTTTAATTATTTTAGCTGGAGTAGGCCCTGCCACGTCTAATCGCTCTAATGAAGTCTCCTTTTTGTGCATCAATATACTTTGAATTGTAAGAGCTTTTGGCGTATAGGCTTTGGGCGTGTAATTACAAGCCTTGGTCGTTTAGATCGGGACGACAACGCTACAGGTGATGATAAGTTTGGTGTACATGAAGAGACTACATTTGTTAGCAAAACGGATGTCAATGGCTGTGTAACAATTGGTGATGGCTGTTGAATAATTGGCGATGGCAAAAGTGGAGAATCGGTTACTGCTGCTTGAATAAATAATCAATAATCAATAAATACACCCAACAGTCACATACATAGTCCTAACCCCACATTAAGATCAATTAAGTCTTGTGTCGCAGGTATCAGAAACTACGAGAGACTTTTCGGTCTCACAAACACTCAGACCCGAGACAAATATTTGTGGGCCTCACAAACGGAATTTCACGGAATTTCTACGGTATGTAAGTCCGCCAACCCGCACTAGGCCAGCGTGGTGGACTATATGGCCTAACCACTCTCAATCGATTCTCTCGATTGTAGAGTAGGCCCGTGCCCTGCAGTGGGACGTATGTGGGCTGATATAGATATAGATAGATCCACGGCTCAACGTTCGTTTCATGGTATTCTGCAAAGAAATTAAGCATTCACCACCAATACCAAGCATACATACAGACTTGTTATAGTAATATTCTTTGTGAAAATAGAAAATAGAGGCCCGTTAGTTACATTTCTAGCATTCTCATAAATATAATTAAAGCCACCCACTGAGCAAAAGTTTAGCACAATGAGCAAGATCATAAACGACGTATTTACAGCAATAAATCGCCACCCGTGCAAGCAGAGACACATGCAAAAACTATTTCATAACATTCCCTTAATATGGCAATGTGCACCATGAGATACAGAACAGGTAATACCTAATTCTGTTGTAACTTGGCGGTGTGCACTCAGGGATACATAGCACGCAGTACCTAATTCTGTAATAACTTGGCAGTGTGCACCTTGAGATACATACACAAACAAGATTCGTTTTTTCATACAATAGTTAACATTTGGTTTGAAAATACAATTTATACACATGTTTACTTCGTAAGGAATATAAAAACAATCACACTCTATAAAATATATCCATGTAGAATTAAAAAAATACAATATTCTTACCTTCTTGCGTTGGATCGTGTCGATTCGACGAACAATTTTCGATTTTAAAATGTAACGGTACTACCAACATTATCTTGCTCAATAAAAAATCATTCGGAAATATACAAAATATAAATTGTTATATGATGTTTCGTTTCATTCGCTATTTTTTTCAAACTAGGAATTTTTAAAGTTGACTGTATCTGACGAGATACATTGTCAAGAAAAGGGTTAAGCTAGGGCGCGGCCCATTGCAGACTAAGTGTTACCTGAGACTAAGTGTTCTGAATAAAGTTGTCGTTTACTGGCTTTGGATTGCCAACAGGGAACACCCTAGTAATCTCGCCGTAGTATATAGAATGCACAAAGCACAGACACGGATCACCTTCCTGATGCCTCGTATATTTCTCTCTCACTCTCCCTTTTTGTCTTTCATTCTATCTTCTAACATCCTGTCTGCTACAACCTTCTGAAGGTAGCGTCAGCTTTTTATTGCCTAGGTACTCTAAACTTCGCTCTGTCTCCGTCGCGTGCATCTAACATGCAATTAAGTTGATCTATGCTATATATATCTCATCTATCTTGTTTGTGATTTCTTTCATATAGCAAAATGTTTTCATATGGTAATGGTTAAGTTAAAGCGTCAAATATTTAGATTGAATCTATATTCCACCTATCCCAGGAAACCGGATGGATAAACTTAATTGTATAAGAAAATCCCAATGTTTTCAGAAACTAAGTACAGGTAGTGACTAAATGACGATCGGTCGATGTACGAATAGAAATAATAATATCAAATATCAATAAGAATTAAGAACTATACATACCTACTATATTGCTAAAATTAGACACATCGACAACATTGCTATTTATAGACCAACCGATAATGGATTGATATTAATTTCAATTTATGCCTTATAGCAAAAAATAAGTAAAAGAACACCAAATTAACATTTAATGATTTTAATTAGTCCTCAATTTTTATCTAGCACTGATGACAATATTATGGATATTGTGGCAGATAATAATAGTTGATACATGGACGTGATGTCAAGTCATTTTTTAAGTACATTCCACAGCAGCCAACAAGTGATTACAAGAATTGGATAGTTTTTATTATGCCGGCCTACGCGGAATTGGAAACAGTGGCTGATGCTATAATCGGTATCGCGCCAAATGAGTCACTAAAAATATAATTACTGAAAATGCATAGACAGATCGTAAGTCACAATAATACCGCCGAAACTAAATACTAATAAACAAACCGCATATGGCCATGACGAATAACTTTTTTTAAATACTGACGTATCAAAATGCACTGCACCACCACTACCACCTGATTATACTACCGATTGCTATAATTAATCTGGACTAAGCACACTTCAATAACCACTTACATTTCCTATTAGATCCTCAATATTTACATTAACGCATTTCAAATCTTGCAGATGGGGTCCCCACCACCCGCCTCTAAGGCTCCTCCGCGAAGGTATAGTCGTGGTGACTTTCAACTATCGCCTCGGAATCCGAGGCTTCCTCTGTCTGAACACTCCCGAAGCGACAGCCAACGCTGGCCTGAAAGACCAAGTGGCAGCACTCTACTGGATTCAACGAAACATCGCCAATTTTGGAGGGAACCCTCATGCCGTCACATTGTACGGAACTGAGGCCGGAGCTGCGGCGATACAAATGCTATTATTGTCAGGAATGACTGAAGCATTATTCCATAAAGTTATATTGGAATCTGGATCTGTGTTGTCACCAATATCTATAAACTACGATCCCATTGGACTGGCAATGGAAACTGCCAAAAAACTGGGCTACACTGGTGAGGAAGATTCTCGAAAACTGTTGAAATTTTACCGAACACTCAAAAACCAAGACCTATTCACAATATCCGAAATATTTCTACCATGTGTTGAAAACGAATCCTTTTATTCACCAGGTCTACTCAACAACGACCCAAGAACATTACTTACGCAAGGAAATTTCCAAAAAGTGCCAATGTTGATAACCTATCCAAACACTGACAATTCTATAAATGGCAATATATTTAACACATATCTGGGAAGTTTTGACCAGTTATTACCAAATAATTTACAATTTGATAGTGATAAAACCCGTTACAGAATAGCCGAGTTAGTGAAAGGGTTTTATTATGACAGCGACATTGAAAATTTGGATGAACAGTTTGCAAAATATGCACATGATGTGATCACCGAGTATCCTATAATTAAGTCAGTATATTTACATGCAATTAAGAACTCTTTTCCAGTATTTTTGTTAAGATTTGACAAAAAAATTGGTGCACAGAGAAGAAATTTATCCGATGGACTTAGAAATATATTTGATTACATTTATTCGACCCAAAATCCAGATCACAGTATTGAAAAGATAGCTGCAGTGTTGGTAACACTTTGGAGCAACTTCATAAAATTAGGGTATGAATGTTGTTTATGTTTTTGAGACTGATTCTTATTTTATTAAAGTACAATAAACAATGTATACTACTATTTATAAAGCTATGGTATGTCAATATCATACCAAAGTATACTTCAAAATTTAACTAATAGAAAGAAATACCTATATAAAATATTCCTGACAATAATTTACAAAATTTAACTTATGTGGTGAAAGATCTGCAATTTTGATGATTTTTTCCTATACAATCATATGTACCTTACACTATGATTATGTTTTGTTTATTTGTTACAGGGACCCCACACCAATCACAACAGAACAAATTACTGTTATGTGGCAACCTGTTCTGCCAGAAGAGATTGATTGTAAAATAGGCATAGACACTTTAAAGGAATTAGTCATTGGAACCACAATGACAATGGCGGAACCTGCTTCTAGCCAATATGTGACTTTCTGGGACCGTATTTATGATAAATTTTACAAGCCTTACAAAAATACTAATGACGACTATGATAAAAGTTAATAAACAAGTACATTTCTATAATCATAATTTTAAGATGCTAATAATTAGCACCATTCTCTCACATTTTGAGGTTCTAAGGTATATTGTACTGAGAGATATTTTTATTCATAACCAACGAGAGGTTATTAATAATTGACGAATATTATGAAACTCATAAGTAGGTCTATGTATAAATTTCTTGAAGGACTATATTTTTGGTGTAATCAATATTGCAAATTTTGAAAAACCTTGGTCATAAGTAATTATTCAAACTAATCTATTGATATATAAATACTGTAATTGTAGATATGATTAATGTATTTTTAACTAAAATATTTCCCTTGCTTATAATAATCTAAAACAAATATATGACATGGTTCGGAACAGTTAATGACTTGAATATATATTGTGATAAAATAATATTACAGAATACCAAAATTATGTGATAATGAGTATTGTTTTATCTTTATTGTTTATTAAAACATAAAACATAAACAAAGTGTGAAAAGATTTGAATGTATCAAAACATGTATTAATTATATTGTATAATTTGTATTGAAGATAACAGACACAAATAAACAGGATCTAAAAATTATACCAAATCTAATTGACCATAGTATAAATATACTCTGGTTATGATAATTACATCCTAAATAGGTGATGTAACATGCAAATTTATAGTAAAAATTATTCTTATATGATCCCAATAAGAAATTTGGAACTGTACCCTCCAAAAAAGATGATGCAAATTGTATACAATAAGTGTTTATCAATTTAGAATATTTGGTAACAGTACCTAAATATTTAAGGGTTGAAGGAAAAAATAGTGAGGAAAAGACCACACACTTTAACAGTGAAGGAAAACATTGTGAGGAAACCTGCATACCATAGCGATTTTAAAAGAATTTCTATGGTATGTAAGTCCGCCAACCCGCACTAGGCCAGCGTGGTGGACTATATGGCCTAACCACTCTCAATCAAATCACTCGATGGTAGAGTAGGCCCGTGCCCAGCAGTGGGACGTATATGGGCTGATACATCCAACCAAATATTAAAGGGAGCTATAGTAATTGAACGCGTGTGCTCTACGTTTAATAGATATGTTTATTGAGGAGTGATTGACAGCGGCGCATTGCGGTGGCCACTGAAACTAGTGAACAATCACATTGTTTCCACATAAAGCATTCAACCGGGAATAATACGCTTTAAGATAAATGAACCCTGCCACACATTCACATTGTAAACAACGCTACAATCGATTAAAATTGCAACAACGCGTAACAAATATCGACGTCGTCAAATATATACGATACCGTTACCTGAACAATCCACGGGCTCTGCCTTGTAACCGGAGTGTCCCTGCTCCTGAGCACTGGCGAACTATAGCATAGCTTTCCCGCCGGCGATCACACTACTGCACACTCACTTCTCATACAATTTCACACTAAAATCAACAAGTAAATTACAAAAGTTGAAACATGAAACACCCGTCACATTTTATTTGACATAACATTAAGAGCGTTCGGAAACTGTGCTACGTTCAAATGTACTTTCACTTTGCTTCTGCATTTAGAAATGATGAAACTTGTTTTACATTATTTTGCGAGGAAAAACAAATATTTTCACGGAATATTTCGAACATCACATAAAATATTGATTATTTTTCGAATTCTTACAAAAATAATATTTACGCCATAATTTTTCCAATACTTACATCACCTTAAGTTTATGTCCGTGAATGAAACTGGGTCAAGGCCGTGTTTCATATACAGCGCGAAATTCAAACTACGAGTATACGAAGATAAAAATATTGTTCGGAAAATATTATTTGAACAAAGATTTAAAAATAGTTGAACTGTATTGTGAACAAAAGCTTTTTATAATATTATGATATAACAATATTCCCAATAATGATAATCTGGAAATAGAAAAGCCGTAAAGACATCATTTATGAGTTTGTTTTTTATTTCGTAATTTTAATTTTAAAAAAAATGGTTCGGCTAATTCAGTCAAATGTAAGAAACGAAAAAGAAAGCGCCTAGCTATTTTATCATAGTTGTGAGTGGCTATGAAAATAAAAATAGTATTTGCTCCAAAAATTATGCAATTAATCGTTTTTAATAAATTCATATTGTATACGTGATGGTGGCATATGTGTGAAATGGTCGAGAATTACAAATCGCACATATTGTCGCCAACCTACCGTGCACCTAGCGACCCCACGCGGATGATGCGCTGACTTCGCCGCGGCTGCACTAACAATGAAAATAGGACTATTATACCGGCGCGTGCGCAGTCGCCATAGACATAATGCCGTGGCATCCAAATCACGGTTCAAAACAACAAAAATGCGCAGACAAAACTCAGCAACTACTGAACGCAGTTGAAGAAAACGGCGGAAAGTAACTTTATTAGGTATTTTTGCAGCATTGACTCACTACAACCAAAACCTGATGGCACAGCGCTGTGAGAGCGACTTAGGTAAAGAGGAGGTTCGCAAAGACTATTTATTTTTATTTTTATTTATTTATTTATTTTATTTTATTAGGATCACCAACATAACGTGTATTTACACTAATAATAAAGCAATAATTAAACACATGCTAAATACCGTTACAATTATAGGCGACCACGGCATGCGTATGACGTTTGGAGTTACATTTATCAATCAAAAAGCTAATCAAATAATTTCTTATTTAAATGAATTCAATAACATGAATTACTACATTTTTTTTTGTGAATTATGCAAAATCAAATCACAAACAACTGAGATCAAACATTCAAATAATAATAATACAACATCAAAAAATATTCACATTAAAAAACAAATAATAACTCGAATTACACATTCAAATAATAAAAAATATACATTTATAACCAAATCAAACATAAGATAAAGTCCGGCATACAGCATATCAGTGTAGATAGCATATTGTTGTCACAAATTCATTTGTTACTTTCGTCCTATGTTACGCAATAATTTCATCCCTGGTCCAATTTTGTTGACCGGCGAAGAAGTCATGATATTCTTTCGCTGGAGAATATTCTATTCGGTTTGCCTTGCACTTCCCATCAGGCGCTAAGCAGTCATTGTGTCGTGTCAGTCTAGAGAAACGTCTAGTCAGCTATTAGTATTTTATCAGCCCCTTTACGTTTGGGTTCAGCCCCACTGCAGGGTTTGGGCCTCCACTACATTGAAAGTACGATTCAGAGAGGTTAGGCCATATAGTCCGCCAGCCGGCCTAGTGCGGATTGACGGAGTTTATATACCATAAAAATTCTTACAAATCACTATGGTATGCGTAAAGCCGGTTTACCCACAATGTTTTTTTTCGCCATTATAGTGCGTGGTGGTTGACTATCAATAAACATACGACTCTGAAACGATAGGTGTGCCCTGAGATTTGAGCCCGCGACCACAATGCTCATGTTAGCCACGTCTGGTACATTACCAACAGGCCAGTACGCACTTATATGTAATTAAGAATTTTAAAAAACCTAGGGTTCAGAATGAAGCTCAATGGCGTGGAATTGCAAAGGTTTATTTTCAAAAATAGATCCATGTTGCTTTGTATACACACTTGTGGTCATTCACTACGCCATAATATAATACTAACTTCAATAAGCACGTCCCATTACAGGGCTTGGGGCACAGTCCACAGTCCACAGACCATATGGCTCGGGAGTCGGGACTGCTGTAAAGATCCACAGATGCCGTAGCGTTAAGAAGCATCTTATGACGCCAGCATGATTGTAGGCATGGGACCGCCGTCTGATGCCATTCGATACTCTATCTGAACGGCATTTGCGCGTACTATCAGGCGCAGTGCGGTCACTATGCCGTGCCAGATTAAAAATTTCCCCTTTAATGTGAGAATATGAGAAATATACTTAATTGGAACAGCCATGGGGGTGTTTAAAATTTGCAAAGACAATTTTAACTCAATAACACACATTTTTGATAAGCAATGATTTATTTACATAAAAGTAACTTTATCAAATCTGCTTACGACTATAATTCTTTTAAAATCACGTTGTACGTGTGAGTTATCTTAAAATTTTCAATGCTGCATAAAATACGTTAAAATCATAATTTAATTTGATACATTTATCAATTCGTATTGATGAATTACGGAATAATTTATAAAAAACTTCAAAACGTGATTTCAAAAGAAAACAATGTTCATATTCTACACTACATTAAAGATAAAGTTTAATAATATTTATTTTAGGTATGTAATAAAACTCCTGCTATATAATTTTGTACATTAAAAGATAATACATTTTATATGAAACATTTAATACAAATTTTGAGCAATAATTTACAAACAATTTATGAACCATATAACAATACAATAAGTATATATATTTTATATTTATCACATTTCGAATCTACGATTATATTTATTAAAAATATTGATCAGATTTACATAGGCTTGTCGACAATTTATCCACTAGGAATTGAAAAATAAGGAACTATGATGGCGTATGGATAGCGTCTTTCAATAATATGCTAAGATAATAAAATAGACATTAGTTTTAATCAAACTATGTAAAAAACATTTGCTTTTATTTTCAGCATATTATTACATCTTGAAACTCTTGTCACAAAGCCAAACAGTTCTTGCATTATAATATATTAGGTTCTTAATTTTTTCCCCAAATTATGATAATACATTCCTATGTACCTCCTGGAATACATCCAAGTATTAGATAAATGTAAATAACAATGGCAAGATTTACTTCTAAATAAATAATATATGGATTTTAAAACACCGCTTGCTATTTTTAGAGAAGTTTAGGAAACTAAGAAGTGACAACAAGCTTTGAAATGAAACATAAGAAAAAGGTACTAGGAAATTGAATAAGAAGCTAAAAAAAATGATGACATGAAATTCTCCCTTTTTCCAAAGTTGGTTTTCTGGATGTCATTACAGGAGAGATAGAGAGAAAGCAAACAATTATGATAAATATTCAAAATATCATTTTGGCAAACAAAATAATATTTTGTATGTGTATGAAATAAATCTGCAAGCATTATAATATACAATAGGCAGCAGATTCAAAAACGAAATTAGATCAATACATTTACGTACACGTATGAAAATGGTAGAGGCGAAAAAATCATACATTCTAATTTTCGAAAATGATAGCAGCGTTGTCCACGAAGAAAATTAAAAAGTAGACGTAACACATTTTAGTATTAAGATTCAGCAAAATTAAATTATCGTGCTCGACCTTGTTTGACATCGTGGAAATACGTGGATATATTTATGGAATGTATAATTATTTCCACAATAATGTCCGTGTCACGGCTACAATTATACACATACACGTAGGGAATGGATGATTGGAATAAATATCAATACAATTGAATATGCTATATATTATACAATAATATGGAAATAATAAGCAACCATCAGAAAGCGATGTCATGTAGGTATAATCGAAGTGTATATAAATATGAATCTACCATGCCTTCTGGACGAAAGTTACTCTCAATAGAATATGGCAGAACTTAGGAGGCCTTTGCCCTGCAGTGGGATCTTTTAGGCTAGTATAATAATAATAAAATATACCAACACATGTACCTTCTATCAATTAAACCAAAATCAACAGTATTTGGGAAGACTAAAGTGTATTCATCATATCCATGTGTTTTAATAAACACATCAACAATGTATTGAACAAACATAAAATATTGCAACTAGAACACGTGTTACATTAATTGCGAATGGGTAAAAAAGAATAGGATCTAAAACAGATATCAGTATTTCTAAATAGTATGCTTACTACAAAATTACAACTAACAATGTATATGTCATCTTGATATGTTTAGTTAATTTCTAATTCCGTCCATTTAAATTTGAAATATCCAATATTTATCACTCCTGAAACTTGTCCTCATAATTACAGTAGATAATCAATGAAAACCAATAATATTTATCTCCAGTATTCTTTATATTTTTCAAAACAATTTTGTTTTTGGCATCTATCATTTCGTGTCACACACGATAACACTCAAAAATATTATTCACAAATATAGCTTCTTTATTTTCCATGTATAGTTAAATGTCGTCTTTAAAAGCTTAAAGTTTACGTTTCTGATTTACATATTTACTGACATATTTGACATTGATATCACAACAGACATCGGCATTGCATTCTTATACAATCAAAAGCATTTCTCTATGAATTTAGGTGTCAGTAAATATGCAAACTTCAGTGTGAACAATGTGTGTCAAGCGTCATCATTGACAGTGTTCGGTGACGTCGACGACGGAGCTCTTCCTCCAGCCGAAGAAGAAGTAGCCGACGGCGAGGCCGAGGATGACGGGCAAGCAGAGCCACACGTTGTAAGTCATGAACACCAACATGAGAAGATAGGATGCGATGGACTGGATTACATGTAGCATTGTCTGGATTATGTGGCCCGATGACAGCATTGTGTATCTGGAATAGAGGGATTCATACGTTAGGGTGTTAAAAACAACATAATTTATTAGAAGTTCCATCGGTTACCTAGTCTTATCTGGTAAAAAATGAGTAAGTTTCTAGAACGATTTTTATCATTATAGTGAAAAAGTGAAAACGTTATTTTTAGCTCACATCCGATGTAAACGTTAAACGAAAAGTAGTAAAAATGAAGTATGTTTGTTTTTCTGTGAATCGTTTCAACTAGTGCAAGAATTCGGTCCCCCGCACTGATTGACAGCATCCGCAATCCTAAGTCCATCGGCTCTTATATGCTGAATCTGTTACAGGCTAAGCTTACATTGTATTAAATAAAGCGAAGTAATCAAGAATACGTCTCACATGTAGCCCTTACAAATGTAATTGTTAGTCTATTTGCACCTGCCGAGGGAGCTCATAGCGAGCTCCGGCACGTCCGACGCATGAATCAAGCAGGCCGCGGCGCCGTAAACTTCAAAACTCGTAAAATATATTAGTTTTATTCGCTGCGAGTGCTGCCAGCCTTTTAAACTACCTTTTATACGGCCTCACGACTAATACTCGTTGAGGGATACTCATCATTATTTTTCATTTTTATTGGAGTTTGAACATTGTGAGAGTCTGGATAGATGCTTTTACCACTGATCAGTTTTGATGACAGATTGGATCTTTTAAAGTAGCGTTATTAATGTAAAAAGTTTTAACTAAGTCTGGCAACGTAATTGTACCAAACAGAGATAATTGATACACAATAGTCAATTTCATGAAATAATAATTTCGTAAAAACATTCCCTAAATATAACGAAAAAAAAATTCTTGTAGAAGCTATTGTATTAAGATTTAAGAGTTAGGGCAAGACACGACTTTCCTAAAGGCTCGCTTTAAAAGATGGAGAAGAGGAGGTAATACATTTGAACAGAAAAGATTATTGTCTACAGAATACAGATATATAGGTACTATTGTAAAAGACTTTTTATAATTTTACCTACAGAGTAGTGAATCACTGAAAGCAAGGAAAATACCCGCAGAGGCTATAATCTTGGACGTGACATGAAAGGATTTTAATAGAAAAATATAGCTATCACATACGAATGAATAAGCAAAAACTCGTCACCTGTAAAGGTTTAAGCGGTATGATATAACAGTTTAGTGTAAATCTAAGAGTTGCTCGTGCCTTTTTGCAAAAACTCAACTCAGTATTTTACAAAGAGTTATCAATTTGTTTTTATAGCCTTTTAAAAATATTTCAACTTCAGTGTAACATAGTGTTAATGTTATTATGAGTTGTTTTGTCCAGTTATGATAATATATTTTATTCTTTCTCATTATATCTTACGGGTGATGGGAAATTTGTATAGACAGCCTAACTATTCGCTAAAATAAACATACATTTACTCTTATAAATAAGAAAGGAAATTTAAGTGTACAAAATAATTACTGTAATTATAAAGAAGTGGAAATAACGTGATATTACAACCAGGCATTGTCTTACCATCGGATAAAAACACTAAATATATTAACAAGGTAATTATTTTAATACTACATTTATAAAATTATGATCTTAAACATTAATGGTGGCATTATCATCACAAAAAATCCTATAAATCATATATTTACTGTTTAAATTGGTTCAGCAAATATACAACCTCTTTTGATGGTTAGTGCCGCACATAAGAATCCATGATTTGATTATATTTTTTGACTGAAAAAAATGTAGACACGGAGACCGTGATTTGTTGGGACTTCAGCCAACAGTACAATACTCACTTAACAACAGCAGTTCCCGTGCAAGGTCCGTTGGTTCCGCACTCGCTCTTGGTGATATTAACCCGGGAGTCGGTAGCAGACGTGGCCCTGGTGTGCAGCGTCTCGCGGTAGTACTTCAGACCCTCGTACAGCACGGAGGCGAGGAAGATGGCCACGGCGGAGCCGAACATCTCCAGCGCGTTGGTCGTCATCCAGCCGTTAAACAGGATCTCTTGGCACACGCACGCGTGGAACTGAAAAATGTAGATTAGGGCAATCGATAAATCTGATCCAGGAAGGGAAATATTGGAGTCATCACATATGACTTACTTATGAACATTCACATTGTTCCAGGTTAGGAACATTGGGTTTAAATTATTATCTATTTATAAAATTAGTAGTAAAATAATAATTTACTTAATAGTTATAAAATAAATAGGTAATAGTAAAATGATAATTCTTTGAAAAATACACGAATGAAAAATGAGTCTCTAACGCCCAAATACTGGAACGCAACTTAAATATTACTTGCGCTTAACTACGTTAATCCCGATTAAATGTACTGGCTAAGTGAGCCGTGCGCTGTTAAGAGCAACTTATTATTTGAATGTCGTTCCAGTATTCGGGCGTAAGAATGTTACAGTTGTACTGTAGTTACCTAGAACATACTCAATTGTAATGTTTAATACAGAAACTATTGTTTAAAGCATCTAATGAATAGCCTGAACGTGTTTTAGGCTAACTAGAGCTACGGGTTTATAATGTTAAATGATGTCAACATTGTAAGATGAAAGTTATGTCCTCCAGCAAAAAAAACATGGAATCCATATAACACAAGTTAATTCGTTCATTAATAAATCGATTTTAATCTAATTGCATTTATTATTATTTTAAACTTTTGTCTATGTATTTAATTAAAAAGTATTTGTTTTGACATTTCTCGGACCATAATTTGTACCAACGAAACCTTTAATTATAATTTAAATAATGGATTAGTAGTTGTTGCTGCCAAGGGAATTAAATTATTTAAATTAAGGAATTATTAATATTGTCAATTATTAATATTGCAAATATTGCCAATTTACTTGTTTAAGCGATATTTGCAATCTATAGAATTTTCCTTTTTGTATGGCTTGCGGTATTTTATTCCGGCGGAGGGTAGTTTCGAGTCTCTTGTCCGCTTCCTAGTCACGCATTCTGTTGCTGAGCTGGTTTTCTCGCCTAAATTAAACGTTCCGTGGATAATCTAGTGCAAGTGTCTTCCACTGTTATTGTATTGGTTATCTGTGCTAATGGTGTGCAGTTTAGTGCTACAAGTTTCGTTCTTGACACAGCCGACGTTCCAGCTTCAAGTGCGACACACTGGTGAGTCAAATATAATTTTCAATGCTTCAATTAAAATTGTTGCAGTATTTATTATTTAGTTTCATTGTTTGTTACGAAGGCTCAGGAACGAAATGGCAATATGAAAATTATATATAAGATAAAATATATTTATACTTATTAATCATTTACCCTAAAGCAAAGGTTACCTTGGTAAGTGTATAGTTAATACAGATATCAAGAGTGTATTTCCCACGGCAGTCCAGGATTTAGAAATACAACTTCCCTGGGCCCTGGTGCCAAAACAATGCGCAGGAAGCAACGCGCGGCCCATCCACAATCGCCGACAAATGCTAATTCATTCCGCGATCTGCCGCCGATCGCCGGCGCATTCACCGCGTTCACTGCTTCGGGAAATGAGGGTTATCTGTCTGTTTATTATGCCTGGATTATTCTTTCGTTTTGTAGTAAATCGTCGAGGATCACGTAGTACTTGATCTTTTTTTTTCTCGTTTCGATGGCTAATTATGGTTGAAGCTTATGTTATGTTCTTCCGGTCTAATAATTAGAGCAGCGCCTGTGGTCTTTGGTAGATTAATGTTTGTGAAAGTGGTTGGGCACCTTCGGCCTATTCGCATTGCATTCTGCATGTTTATTGTAAATATACAGATCGGTGGGTTTTTTGTGTTCAGAATCACCACACCGTCATCCCTCTTGATTTTCAGGTATCAATGAATATTTTATCCTTTGCGTTTTGAACACTTCACGTACACAAACTCTGATATGTAGCCAAATATCTGTACAAATCCTAATTAAAAACCCCACGATTATTGGTGCACATAAATAAATTCATAGTTGCTGCAATTATTGGTCGTCATATCAAATATTGACCTTCCGTTCATCGTATTATTAGATCTAGTTTAGGAAGTGCATTCTGAATATAGCTTCCTCCAATGCCGTAACAATTCCCGATTACGATCAATAATATTTGACAAAACATTCCACACACGTCGCAATATTCGGAATTCGTGTGTTGATGTTATCACGAATGATCTGAATTCGACAGTTTCCTTTACTTGGCGTGTTTTATTTATGACTTTGAATGCATTTTACTTTATTCATCCTGCTTTTAATGTTCCAACTTTTTGTTCCACATAGGCTTGGTTACTTATAAATCTATGTACGCGACTGAGATTTGTCATAGAATAAAAAAGTTAGAATAAGTACGTATAAGCAATTTTGAACCATGCCAAGCCTGATTATTACTCGTATTAGTGACTTTTCTCTGAATAAGTCCATTGGCAAGACTATTTTTGCCTTCTAAAACAGAGGCTTGAGTAATTTAACATTATTTACCTAAATATAATTAGAAAGCAGATATTATTTTAAAATGCATTATATACTCCACCATACCCAATGTCACAATGACAGCAGTAATGTTATCAATTCACCGCAACCGGACTGACGTTCGCACCTCACCGCATTTCTCACACCGATAAGAAGGATATTGTAATTGTTTTTTACCCTTCATATCGTCAAACGTAGTTCACCAAATGATAAGTTTCACAGCAATCTATACTAATTACCGCACATCAATATAAGTGAGGTTTTACAGAGGGTGTCAAGTGAAGTCGTGGTGTTATTCGTACACCGATAGTCACTACCGTACATGATAATTGAAAATCTACCCCAGTAACATTTGTTCAATATTGCATCAAATGTCATTGCATTTGATGCAATATTATTAGAGAATATTATTATTTAATTATTGGTCAAATGTTCCTCGCCATGCCTCCCGCTGAAGTATCAACGTGTTTTCTTAAAAAATAAAAAAAGCAGGTTGAGATTGTAACCTTATATTAACCATCAAGTAAATATGCTAGTTGGCAGACGATGTAGCCAGTAAAGTACTGATCAGTGTAATAATAGGATTAGTGTTACTAGAGCGTCATGAAATCGACACGTGATGTTACGGGTAAATTTAACAGATGACTAGCCTAATCAACGGTTTACTCGAAGATGGTGAACGAGGCCCTTATTGAGTTTCGAGCAATCCGGAATAATAATTGTATCGACCGCCGAGAGATGGTTATCTATGATCTCTTTACTTGGATGCATTCCACTTACCATCAGGTGTATTTTAGTCACGTTGTCGAACCAGGTATCATTAGCCGTATTCAATAGCAAAGCGTCGCCTCACGTCAGTATTGTAAGGAAAAAGTATCATTTGATCCCAAACAATTAAGATTTAAGAGCCATTCAATTTACACAAGGAGAATTTCTCGCGGCGAGAATCGTATGCCATTATCGCATGACATAACCGCCATAAGATTATAGCGTTCTGTGCCCCTAGCCGGAACATTTTGAAGTATCGTATAGTAATTCTCGTATAGTAAAGTAAACGTTTCCCGCTGTAAAATTTTAGTTCCAAATACGCTCACAATGGCGCTGTTTAAATTCCCATACAAAATTTCACTATTACTATTCTATTACGATACTGCAAAATGTTCCGGCTAGGGGCACTGACAACGTTTACACGATGCAACATGTATGTACACGATACAACATGGGCTGTTATAGATAGTGACAATGCAATGAATTACGCGGTAATTTACCTTTGTAAAGCAGTAACATTAATATTTTCGCATTTATGTTAAACTGCTTATCGATTGGTGTCAAGGCTTGCTGTGTTATTGACCCCGGACGAAAACTCTTTTGTGCCAAAATATTTACTAAATATAGGTATCTAATATAGATATAAATAACCTAAGGCTTTCTCGCACAGACATTCCGTTAAGAGGCTTGAATTTTAGACATTTTATATTTGCACTTCATAAGGCAGAAGACCAAAGCCGGTGGAGAGACGTCATTAATGTAATTAAGACTCACGATCCTTAATAATAAGGGACCAACTGAAGAGAGAAGATATTAGCACGACAAAGTGATTACGATGCTCCTGAATTCCGATAGTGTATGCAGAACAGTATAGGTACAGGTGAACTTTTCTATTACCAATATTTTCCATGCGTGCGTGATCGTTTGACAAAGACTTGGCTAGATATCGATTATTACGTATCACAGTTTCTTACGGGCCATGGTAACTTTAAGTCTAAACTGTACTCATTTAAGCTCGTTGATTCGCCTGCGTGCTCATGTTCAACACCTAATTGCGAATATGAGCAGTCCGCGCATCATGTACTTTGGGAGTGTAGTCTTTGGCAGAATGAGCGTAAAACCATGCTAGATAGTATGCAAATAACATCTGGTGTTGTATACTACATGGACCTTGTGGAGACTAGGAAGAATTTCCGTGCTTTCCGGCGATTTTGCCATACCTATTGGAATCAAGTATAACAGCTTACATATTAGGTCCCATTTAAATGTAATAATCACTATTCCGTGGTGCTTTACAGCTGGCTTCTCTGGCTGTAAATGTCTTTATGCGAGGTTGTTTGCCTCTTTAGTTCATTGTTTTGTCACCCGCTTTATTAGGGAGGGAAGTGGACAATAATTTATTTCCAACTCCTCCTATTAATTTAACTTTTTGATTGATTTCGTTGCGGGTTAAAGACAAGTTAGACATTCCCGGAGACGCGCTGAGCTTCAATGCTCAGTGTCATTAATATGCGTGCCACTGTTGATCCTGGCTTACAGGAGTTGCAGTGGCGGGTGTGAGGGCGGGACAGTCTCCAGGTGAACTTTTCTAGTGGGCGTGGATAGCGAAATCTGAACATTACGACCCCCCTTTTTGGTGAAAACTAAAAGTGCATTCTTAGATGTTTAATATTTAAAAAAAATGTGCAGTATTATCACATTGGATAATATTGCTAATAAGCATCAAATTCTGTAAAGTAATGCCATATGGCAAACAAAATGAAAAGGGTCATTTTTAGCAAAATATAGTTTTTCTTCCCTTACTTTGACACTGAGGCTCTTTGTGGGAGTCTCTAGTCACAATCACATTGCGACAAACTTCTACCGCTCTCGAAAGCGGAGGTACACACGGCGAACCCAAAACGCGCTACACTTGCTTACTTAACAAGTTCATTACGTTGACTATTGACATATTGGTAGATTTTTGCAGTTAATATTTGAACTCGAACTCGAAACTCGTAAGCTGTCACCGGCACCCATGGGTTTTTGCAATACCAGGGGCAGAGCCTAGCCACTCTTTACTGAAAATATTTGAGATTAGTAAGTATGTGGTGTACTTACAACCATGGGGTGGTGGTGGTTGGCGTCGCAGCCATGGTCGCTTCCGTGGTCGCCGTGGTCTCCGTGGTCGTGGCGCGCGCCCATCAGTGCCATGTCGTGGTTCATGTCTGGAACAAACCATATAGCTCATTAACGCTTGTTGCAATAAATAATTCAGGATTTAGTCTGGAGTCCCTGGCACCAATCAATACATTGTATGCTTTGATAGGACAAATTAGGACTCTTATTAGTTGCTTTGTAATATTCTTTTAATATTTTTAAGACAAGGATGAAGGAAGAGCAGAGTATATTCGTATATAATATTTAAAACGACGAAGGAAATACATCGTCAACAATATGAATACATATTTTTTCCAATAATTTCTTAGTTATTTGATTTTAACTAAGTCGCACTTGGCCAGCATGGTGGACAAAGGCGTGACTCTATCAATTGAACTGACTGTAAAGCAACCCTGTGTTTCGCGGTGGTTATATTTAATCTTGTAGTTTACATATTTGTAGCTCTGCATGTTTTGATATATAAATCAAATATAATATAGTTAAATGTAGCCGCAAATCTGTGGCGCAAATAATTCGTGACGGTGTTTAAATATTTCAATGTGACATAAAAGTGTAATGGTGTAGTATTTGCGTTGAAGTGGTAATGATTCATGATGTTCTGCCACATTATGTAGTTGTATTGTGGCGAGTAATTACAGGTGCGCTCTGCAAACAATGTTTTATGCCCTATGTAGAACGAATTGCAGACGTTGTTATTATTTACATTGTGTTCGATTTTGAACAGTTTTTGTAATAAAAATGACAGCAACAGAATTATCAGCAGCTTATCCAATAATAAGTTATTGCGATTCATAAAAAAACCTTTAAAAAAAAATTGACGCATAGTAATAATTCTTGGCACTTAGTCACCCTTCGTAAAATTCCTAAGCGCAAGATATTCTAATGTTGAGCATCGGTTTTCCCCATTAATTTTCAGTGGCCTGTTGAAAGTGGCATCCAGCGAGTTCCGATACTTAACTAAGTTTTCCCCGATATTTTAATATAATAATAATATCTCCATGATTAAATGATGTCCAATATTTAATTCCCTAAACTAGCCAATATTCAAACCTTTCAAACCCAATTTATGAAACACGCCGAATAAAAAGATCCACCAAGCTCTCCTAAATAATATTAGGATTAATATTAGTGCCCTTTTTTATAGTGTTAAAACGTTTAAAGCTTAGCACAGGTGTGTGTTGGTTGTGTAAGATTCGCTTTCACCACGCGGGAGGGCGTGCGGTTATCTCATTGCACAACTTCGGCACTACGTCTGTATTAGTTGGAATGATATATCATTTTGGTTATTTAAAATAAATAAGCCTTTGCTTGTTAATCAATACTAAGATTGTTTTGCTTAAAAAATATCACGTTGCACCTAATATTAAAGTTGAAGTATCCACGTGCGAGAAATAAGCATTTTTGTATTTGTAATCGCATTCATCCTAGATGAATTAACCAAAAGAGGAAAACAGTCTCCGTGGCATAATTGTTGAGATGCGGGCTCTGAAACGAAAAGTAGTGGGTTCGATCTCCGGGCCTAGATACATGCTAGTTTGACTCATAAAGACTCATAAATAATTAATAATCATAAATAATCGAATTTGGGTGTAGGGAGAGCAAAAAGTGTCTCGTAGTTTTTAAAACAAATGACAGTACATTTTCCTCACTTGTCAGAACTGTTGAGAAGACTCATATTTGGTTTATTCAATAAAAAACACATCTTGTGACCAACCAATTTGCGAGATACAGGATATAAAAGATTATATAAATTATCAGCCCACATCAAGAGAGTCACCGTGAATTAAAACGCTGGGTTTTACCAATCTCACTTAACTAACTGCTAACACCTAGCTATACCTAGAACTAGATATAAATATTACTTGATTTTCCTCAGCCAACAAATGACGCGGTTGGTCTAAAGGCCTTTTGCTAAGATATACATCACATTAAGTGGTATACAAGTAACCGTCTAGGTAGTTATTATCAATTTATCAATTTGTGCCACAAAACATCAGTAATTTGTATTATTGTCATTATGTATTGTTTACCGTCTCGATTTTCTTCCTTTTTGTTTGCTATTTGATAGCCTACTATTATTTAATTGTACTATTAGCATAATGGCCACAATACGAGTTCCTGTTGTAAAAACCTCACTTTCTGACTATGTAGTCATAGGGAAACCCAGGCTACATAAGCCAGGCTGTATTTATTTACTGTTTACCTATCAATTATAAACACGTTTTTAGTCACGTGCGGGTGACGTTTATACACGAAGACAACACAAAACTACACACGAATTTAGATAGGGTCGTGGGAAAGTGATCACTGTTGCCCGAAACACAGAGTATCTATAGAATAGTAGGGACGTTCCCGGTCTTTAACGGAGGTTGAAGTAATTAGAGAGATTGATAGGTATGGGAATCATTATGCCTACTTCATTCCAGAATTGGTCGCCCATCACTCCACAGGCACACATTACCAATAAAGCATCAGACCAATCATTTTTAACAAATAAGTATGGAACGTAGTAAAAGCTTTAATAGCAAACAAAAGCATGCTGTTACTGTGTTGTAAAATCTAGCCTATCAGGTGATAGTAAGAACACAATTGCGTTTATACAACGAACCTGTTACGAGATGCCGTTAGCATTTAAAATCCAATTACAGTGTCAATACATAATTGATACGAAATAACTGTTAAATTTTGACCTTTATTTCACCTCACACAAAACATGCTAAAACTACGTACAAAAATTCTAACTGACGAAAAAGGGTCTCCCAGAAACATAGATCCGATTGAAAATCATGAAAAGATTGAAAAAGAAAGTTTGTATGAAATTTCGTTCTTTGAATCATCAAAATTAGTTGATGCCTGTAATGTATCCGATAGGACATGCGTTCGGACAAACGAGCATTGATTAAAATAAGGATGTACACATATATTTTGTGGTGACGTCAAAATATTCTTAAAAACAAAGAACAGCCGTTGAATATTGCAAATAGTTTAAATAACGTAAGATTAGTACGCGGTATTCCTCTGTGCGAGTAAACTTTGTTTTCGCGCCGCTCGCCTTGAGCCACCTGTTTTGTGTCTATTGTATTTTTTAACTCGTCTTTCGGTATTTCATTATATCGGCCCATGTGTGCTGGTGATCAGCGCTCATTTTATAGGATCACGTAATAAATAATTGGCATTTATCTGACTTTGGCAAGCTTAGTGTACATTTTGACAGCCTCCGTGGCGCAGTTGGTTAGACGCCGGCTGTGAAACGAGAGGCCGCGGGTTCGATCGCACCAAGAGAAATGTTTGTGAGGCCCACAAATATTTCTTTCGGGTCTGGGTGTTTGTGAGACCGAAAAGTCTCTCGTAGTTCTAATACCTGCGACACAAGACTTAATTGATCTTAATGTTGGGTGAGGACTATGTATGTGACTGTTGGGTGTATTTATCATTTATTTTTCTTACATGCTCAGAATCTGACTCTCTACGGAAAAATAACAAACTGTGAAGGCTTTTGGGGTGTTGTAACACCGAAACAAGAAGCAAATATACATCTAAGTTTTAAATATCATGAAAATTCAATTTTGTTTTTGGCGCTTATATACTCTTTATATTGATACAAAATATGACCAAACGCGCAAAATTTGCAAATAGTACTCGTCCATAATGCTTTGTCTGCACCTAATAATATTTAACACGATATCTTATCTGTTATGATACAGCATGTCATAAAGATTACTTTTCGTAATACTAGATTTGTTTCGACACAATCCAATCGGCTGACGATCGCATTCAGCTAAATGTATGTTAACGCAAACGCTTGTGTAAACATTAATGTGTAATGTGCGGGTTGAATTTTAATAAATACTTTACATTACCGGCCGGTAGTTGGCGCCACACGTGTCTGGTCTTTGACATCACCGTGCTGACAATAGCATATTTTGCTGTAATTGCACTGCTGGCCAAAGGTTATTTTGCTATTTTAAAGGTATTATATTTTAGGTGTTGACATGGCTGTTTAGACCTAATTTAGCTTGCATTGAATGACATTAAATGCGTCATCATAAATGCAGCGAAATCAAAACAGCGTATCTAATTATGTCGAATTTTTGGAGCTGGATACACACACAGACTGAATTTAAAACGCAGCTTATTTGAATGGTTCCTTATGACGGATATTGTACCATTGTATACGGTGGTCGCTGCTATCTGACCGATACGAATTTGGCTATCCTTCATCATCATTGCAAAAAACGCGAAACAAATATATGTAGTAGAGGTGTATTTTTAGATATGCAACTACATTTATATTATATTAACTTCTAAGCCATAACGAGTTCTTTTTGATTTTATTACTTTTATGTTTTTAGATAAAAGAAGAATAAAACTTGTTCATAAAGACCGCTTGAACAAAATATGAGCTTAAATTGATCCGTAGAACATAGTTACAATGTTTACTTTTAAATAACTAATTATTAAAATTAAAAAAATAGTAGTATTTAAGAAATTAAAACATAATTTTGTGCATTTATTTTGTGAAAGAACTGTATTTATTAATTATTATCCATTTATTTAAACAGACACCATTTTCGCGTAACAGCCTTCCCGGCTCGAAGTCAAACGACGGCTGTGATACTAGAGACCGTGGATTCGCGCTACATATTTGTATGGCTAACAAATATTTGTTTTAGTTCCGAGCGTTTCGAGACCAAAAGTCTCTCTAGTTTCTGATGCATAGATCTTTGTGTGGTCTGGACTGTTAGTATTTATATGTAGGTATCTAACACATTGTAGTACTTAAAGTATTGATGCAGACAAATGTATGGAGCGATGAAATAATCACTGCCATAGTTGTGCAATTACGTTTATTTATAAAAATAACTCCACATTCTTGTACTCCTACACAGGAATTCTTGTCGTAAGTATCGTTGACAACATAACACATTATATTACAATATATTTAAGAATGCGATAATTTACTAGTTGTCGTATACTCGTAACCCCCGGTTAGTTACCACAGCATTATAAGTTGCAAGACTCGTCATAGCGACCTCACGAATATGTGTTACTGTCCGTAACCCATACATACATACATACAAAAACTCACGCCTTTTTCCCAGAAGGGGAAGGCAAAGGTGCTACTAGGACACCTACATTTCGCCTTTCTTCGCCTTTCGTCCGTAACCCAGCTTTAATATATCCGTTTTCGACTAAATATAGTATTTAGGAGATAATAAAGTTTTCATTGGTAGGGGATCATACCATCGTACGCACAAAGGTTACTATCTGAATTCTGAACAGATTCAACGATTATCTTATCAGTGGTCAATATTAGTATTCTCAAAGACATATTTGTTGCATTATGTGTTCAATTACTTTGTGTTAATGTTTGGATTACATTAATGAGGCAGGGTAAAACAACATTTTATTTTATAACATTTTGGGTTCGAGCTGCAAATTAAGCGGCAGTGTGCAGGACGGTTCCGGTAGAAGCTGGGGCGCTCTAGCTTCGGGTTCCCGAGGCCGTTTCAATTGCGCCGAAGAGGGCAACGCGGGGTTTTGGTTGGTATGCCGTCGACTGGTGAACCCAACATAATCGCCCAACTTTCCCCGAGGTGGGGCGGCAGCGGTAACCCGGTTTCCCCGCGACAACAAAAAAAAGGGTAAAACAACATTATCTTGAATTAGACCACTCTATGTAGTGGATATTGATATAACCAAGCACTTCGCTCTCACAACGTTTTTACATGGTAAAATATTGTCAATTACCAAATATTTGACAAGGTCATCGAACCCGCAGTTTTATGTTTTGCAATCGTACGTTTAATTTATTACGTTTGTGGAGCAAGCTAACTATTGTCCGAGTAAACAGAAATTTGATACGACACAAAATCCATTACAATTTTCAATAATAGTAAAAAATATTTATAATGGTAATAAATGGAATCAAAAATATTTCTTTCCAATTTATTTTAGTAAAACAGAAACCGCCTAATTGGCCGAATAACGTCTGTAGACTTTAAAACAAAATAGTCAACAACAGTCTTGAGCACTCATCCGCAGGTTGCATCTGCAGTTTTGTCTTTGATATTTTATGAGAGAAAAACAATTATTCAGCGCCCAATTACATCAAATAAAATATGGTCGCTGGGATATTGCACTCGTTTTGACGTTTTTAGTATAAACAGTAAATATTAAACAGCCCGGAACCTACAATAATCTTTGTGTTTTGTATCGACGATTTAAATCTATCATAGACTTCACGTTGTAAAGGACCCTTAACCAAAATAAGAATAATCTCTTTTCTGGACGCAGGAATAGAACTTTGGAACCCTTTGGAACTGGGCTCTGAATTAACAGTTACACAAAGGTTTGCCAAAGGCTATTTTTATCACATCCTTTTGACCAAAATATCCTGTGACACAGTTCAACAGTTATCTCGTGTTTATTTATAAGGGTCATTGCGTCTTACGTGCCGGCTTTACCAACTCAATCCTAAGGTTTGCAAGAATATCAAGCGTCTACAAATGTGTCACACATTTAGTGAAAGTATGTCGAATGTGTCGAGTTTGCAAACGACAGTTTTCGCTAACTCGGACGCCAGAGCAGGCAAACCAAACAGCTCGATTAGACATTCAATTCAAATTGCTTCGTATCTAAATTCTATTAACTACATAATATGTATATGAAAAACTTTAATAAATTGAGTAGGTTTGACCTATGCTCGGTGTTGGATATGGTCGCTAACAACGTCTTAGGAAAGCAATCATTAATGGCAAGGCTTTTCAAAAAGCTTAATCAAAGAGTACCAAAAATTTGTGTTGAAGGATTCACAAAACATTATTTCGCTTAGTCTAAAATAATTTAAAGTAACGAAGGCATCGTGCACAGTAGGATATATCTTTACATCAGTTACTCCCCACAGAGATTACGTAATATTGCATTATACGGACGTCAAGCAGTTAATGCTGTATCTAAACATCTACAACCCACGCTCTTATAAATTGTTGTTGATAAAGTAGGTAATAGACCATATAATTTAGAAATGGGATATTTACAAATATATAATTACGTGATTTGTGAGGGGGGGAGAAATGGGGGTGAAATAAGGTAAAAGGGAATATAAAGATTTTAAAGAATATAAAAAATAATATTTTAAATACGCAGATGAAGTTGCGGGCAAATGCTAGTTTTAAATATATTTAAAGTACAATACGAGACAACTTTAAGTGACGTACCAGGATAAACCAACCAATATGAAAGGTGGGTGGTATTAACAAGGGATAATACCAGGTCTGACACAAGCAGCGAAAAGCCCGTAATTGTCGTGAATCATGTCGGGAACAGCCGGTATTCCAGTGTGACGAGCGGATATTGTGAATCAACAGTCTTCGTTTTTGAACTTGATTTGACCAGTACTAAGAACTAATGAAAGAAGTGATAAGGGCATTGTTTTTTAGTAAAATACACCCAACATTCATAAACATAGTCCTGACCCCACACTAAGATCGAGTTTTGTGTCGTGGGTATCAAGAACTACGATACTATACTTTTCGGTCTCACAAACACCTAAACCCGAAACAAATGCCTGTGGATCAAACAAATATTTGTTTCGGTTCGAGGATCGAACCCGCGGCCTCTAGTTTCACAGCAGTTTGTCTAACAATTGTTAAGAGATGCCGCATTATTACAAATGCAAATTAAAGGAAACGTATTATGTGTGGAGTATAGCAAAGGAACATCTATTTGGAACTATAAAAGATGAAGAGAGAGAGAGAAGGTTCTCCAGCACCTCTGCCTACCCTTTATGGGAAAAAGGCTTGAGTTGATGTATGTACAACGTGTTAAGTAAAGATTGTTAAAATAATATAATAGTTTTGGTATGTGTAGCCTGTAGGTGGCGGTTGTGTTGGAGTCAGCATGGGCTTGTCAGGTTGTTATGATACCAGTTATGAACTCCGTTTGTATTAGCGTTCGCGAATCGCAATCATAGAAATTGCAACCTTCCGCTTCAGGCGCGGTGCCTATTACAGCGGGTAGATTTTTCTTGCTTTATTTATAACTTTGAAACCTGAATCAGAGACAGTAAAGAAACATGATTAACATCGACAAAGTTTTCATGCTGTTATTTCAAGGAAAGAAAAACGAAACGGTTTTCATTCGATGATTCCTATAGTATTGGGCCATTTAAAAAAATGAGGAAATCATATTTTATGAAATACTATTTATCGAATCAGTCAGTCGCCGACAATGATTTTCCAGGTGTCCAGTCTATTTACTATGTAAATATTTAATCAAAGTAGTTATTTTAAACTTATCTTTAACTTTAATCTTATCATGCAGGCCAACAAACGATAAAAAAAACATTAACGAGATGTGCATGTTTGATATTATATAGTTATTTATAACATTCTGATAAATATCTTTAAGTTAGTTAACTCTTAAAAATCTTTAAGTTAGTTAACTCTATAATGGTTTCTTAGATTTACGCGAATGTTACACATTGAAATAAAACTATTTTATACGGATTTTATCGCGATTTGATTGATTAAATCGGAACCCAAAAGACCAGCTGCCAGACCTCAAGACACTGTGAGCTCCTACTGCGTAGATCGGATCGCAACAACTAGTTAACTTTTTAAATTAACTTTTTAATTTAATAATTGAAAATTAAGGGTAGTTTAATTGTGACAGTCACAGAGCGGATGACTAATACCTCAGTCCGCCCCGTGACCACGAAAGCTGTAAAGTAATCGAAACGTCGGGAAGTTAAAAAATGTAAAAATTAAACCAAATCGCGATAAAATCCGTATAAAATAGTTTTATTTCAATTAGTTAACTCTGATAAATATCTTTAAGTTAGTTAACTCATGTTTCTTAAATATAAACACCCACAAAATATCTCAAGTGATCAAAATATCAACACGTTATCATAGCATTCATTTAACATGATTGCCTATAACCTAGATAAATATTATGAAGGCAAGTTCGAATGTCTGTATATGAAATAATGAATATACTACTAAAGAAGTTCAATTTAGTATATGTCTGTAAATTATCAAATTTTCTACACAAATATTAAATCTCTATATTATCATTTCGTTACGTAATAAGTTAATCACAGTGAATTTCTGCAGCAATAGCCATGAAGAATTTAAATAGCACTTCGAGGTTGAGATAAGAGGTCGATAAACTTTATGCCTTGCACCAAATGAGTGTAAAAACCATTTTTGCGTCTAAAGGTAATATTAAAAATCAATCTGAGATGCAATTTATAACTGATTCAATTAATAGGTTTATAAAATCATTACTAGTGACGGACCCATTTATTTTTCTAATGCATTAGACAATTAGATTACAATCTACGCGATTGCGGCTATCTATAAATACTATTTTTCATTTAATAGTAAAGCAACAAGAAAATAAATTAAACTTATTTTAATATCCTATGTTATTCAATTTTGTTTTTTTAAACCAATTGTCAACGGAGAAATGTTAACAAATTCTATTGAAGGTTTCTATCTAAAATTTCAATAAAAAGAAAAATTATCGTTCCACATTTGACAAAAAGCATCGCTTTTTCGGTATGTTAAGATTCACAACGCCGTAAAATCGCTGTCACAGTTGCCTCGCCTGAAAGTAATGAGGCCCATTTAGCTTGCCTGGGTGCGGGGTCCGCGAGCTCCAGAACAACTGACAATTTATATGTCTGGCAGATCATCGTGAGACGAGGATAACGTTCGCTTCAACAATTTCAGTGACGCTCAAATATGTCGGAAAGATGAGTCGGTGGAAACAACTAGAAAGAAGGAGGCTTGCGATACATCACTGCGGAAATCTAATATAATGAAGATATTTGATCAGCAAAAGGCATTCTATGGATGATGATGATAATTAATTTGATGGCGATCTCTATATCGTATTTAAATTGAAAGTAAGAATAAGTTTGTTTCTGTATTAATAATTTGGGATAAATTACAGTTTCCTTGAATAAACAGAAAGGCTCATTTTGATGCCCAGTTAAGACCTGACAATTGACTTTCTCCTTTTCTATTTGTTATGAACTTTCTTCCATACCAGCGCCTTAATAATATCCGATACATACATTTGTAAACAATGTTACCCAAAACGTGGCGAAATCCATCAACACCCAAACCATAATATTTGTATGAAATGGACACCAAGTGACGTTGTGACTACGCTAATGTCGTGTTTTGTAAATATGGGCTGAAATTTTAAGGATGTTTATTGATGTTGCATCCAGCCTAAACCATTGTTGAAGTCACATACTAATAGACAATGTTTTGAAGTGTTACAAAGACGGAACTAAGACTGGAAAATGAAAATATTTAGAACGACGTTAGTTCTAAGATTTCAAACTTTTCGTGTACAGTTTGTCCAGTAACAAAAGTTTTACATTGACTTATTTTTCAGTATGGCCATGTGGAAGTCCATGAGCGGTCGTATCGCTTACCATTGAATGGAATGCTCGTCTTGCCAAACATCGCAATAAAAAAAAGTATTTATTATTACATGTCCATGTCATAATTATGGTTATTTCCACAATTATAATGATGAGTTTAGCTCGCTGTCGCTTAATAAATCTTGAAACAATACATTATTCCGTATATTACGTATTGGTAGAATGTTCCACAGCTAAATAGATTTCAAGTTGGTAATTAAGAAAACCACCACGTCGTGATTCTCGCAAAGTGATTATGCTATTTAAAAAACTGGATTGTGGTAATCTTTTTTGTAATTAAATATTATTTTTGTTTTGTAATAAAAACAAAACATTCGAATTCTCCATTTTAAAATTTTTATAGTTACTACTAGATCACTTAACTAAACATTACCGTTGTCGTCTTTGAGCACTCCCAAAACCCTTAACCTTTTCGGGGTGGAAGGAGAAAAAAGGGAACCAAAAGGTATTTTATTGAGCCTCTATAAATCTATTTTCTTAGTGGTACGGCATTATGAATACAGTTACAATACGGCCTATTGAGTCAAGTTTTAGGAAATACCTTTTGTCAATTTTATTATTTGAACGTGATTATGAGGAAAATGTCTCTCCAACAAATGTATTTATGCTAGACAATCTATAAACTGTAGCCCTAAATCACGAACATTAATTTGAATGTCACCAAACTTTACACAAGAATAGCTACAGAGCAAAACTGAATCAAAAAATTCTGTAATCAAAATGTTTCACGAGATCTTTCAAATCTCTGCATGACTTGACCTTTAAACGAACTCCCACAGAGTAACAACGTTTTTTACCATCAACTGGCCCTTCCCACCCTGCAGGTCGCAACGGCAACAGAGAGCCGATCGGTCGGCCGAGACGCAAGGTCGGTGGCGAAACGCAACGTTGCGACAAACGTTTCCGATCACTCTCCAATGGCGAAATTATCTTTACGTCCAGATAATTGGAGTTTGGTAATAAAAATGTTCGGGCATCGAGTAAATTACAATTTATGCTTTGGAGTGAGCAGCGCAGTGTCATGCAGTGGTTAACAATAAGATTGGAGCGGTGCTTCTGTTTATGAGCAGGCGTGATGCTAACTAGAAAGTGAGTGACTTACAGCCGATGCCAACAATCAATCCCAATCCAAAATTTGCTGTTTGACATTGACAGCTCAATCTTTTTTGTGATTATAGCTTGCCAATAATCAATCTCAGTAGGGAAAAAACTATCTAAAATATCAATCTACTTTTGGGAGGGCCAATCCCTGCTTGTGGATTGTCCTCTGTATGAAAATGACAGTTTAGGCTTGCCAATAAACAATTATCAGTGTTGACGTTTGGATGGATTGTTCAAAACAATCCAATATTGCAATCCGAGAATTTCCACGGATTATTCATGCAGATTTGCCAACAGCAATGAAACTAGAAAGTAGAAACGAATGTAGATGAAGATGACACAACATTGATTAACGATTTCTTCAGTTAGATCTAAATTATTGTATTATTGTGTATATTTTATCTTGAACGAATTGATACTTTTTGTTTTACTTTGATAAATATGATTTCTGTTATGATATGTTCAGTGTGTTTGTGAAAAAAAACATTTATAATGAAATATTCTTTATTACTCACAATTTACAATAATAATAGAAAGAATAAAAATAATAGAAAAGGGAATCAAATTTTGATCATGGGAAGTTGTAGAGCCACGCTGCTATCAGCCATGACTCAGTATGAATGGGCAGGCTATGGCCTTCTCGCTCTCCTCCCGATTTGATGGGCCGGAAACACAGCCATGATTAATTAATCGTAGTGGATGTTCATGGGCGGCAGTGATCACTTTCCACCGAAATGTTCAATCACATTTCGCAATTTTCTCCACAATATTCTCATAATATTTCTATTAGAATGACAAGTGATAAGTCATTGTTTACTGGATATATATATATTTTTTTTTTATTGCAATGAATGGCGAGACGAGCATGCCATTCGCCTGATGGTAAGCGATACGACCGCTCATGGACATTAGCAAAACCAAACAACACCATGAATTACAAGGCAATGCTTGGAATTCCACTGTGCTCGCCATCCTGAGACATAAGATGTTAAGTCTCAATATGTCCAGTAGTTACTCTGGCTACAATGTCCTTCAAACCGGAACACAACAGCGCATTAACACTGCTGTTTGGCGGGAGAAATAGACATTGCGGTGGTACCCACCCAGGCGGCCTCTCACATATGAGAGACCTACCACCAGTAATGAGAGACCTACCACCAGTATGAGAGACCTACCACCAGTGAATATATATTTTTTCAGTGGCCAGAAACACAACAATTCTGTAAAAATCTATATAATTGGGACAAATTGAATTGTTTTTATTGCAATTATTATTATTTCTAACGTTAATTTTTGTTTTTCACAAATTATTTATTTACGTAATGCTGAAAGTGCATTAATATGCAATGAAATATTCTGCGTCAAACTAAATTGTCAAGAGGGAATCGATTGTTTTCAATCTATCAACAGAGGCAATCGACTGTCGCCTGTTTTGTTTATTGGCAACAAGATATTCGACCAATCGAAAAGTAGAAACCAATCCGGATTGACTTCAATCTAAAATTTTTGATTGATTGTTGGCATCGGCTGTTAGTTCGTCACTTATTTAAATAATAACATTTAGAAACGTTACCCACACTAGAGTTACTACACAGAAATATATGGAGATTTCTGTGAGTTACTCTCTTATTATAGGAATACATGTTTGTAATAAAACTTTGATATGCCAATCTGTAAGACATAATAGGATTATAATCCGTACAAGATCGAACCTGCAACCTACCGCGGATATATGTAGCTAAGTCATCGGGTCCCTGAGTGGATATAAAATATATACTCGTATAATGTTCAAAAGGTTCTCTAATTCATTTTTCTGCCGCACAGTCAAGCTGTGGAACGGTTTGCCATCACACGTGTTCCCTCCTTCCTACGATCCTGGGTCCTCCCGCCGCGCCGTAGCGTGAAGAGGCATCTTAGCGGGCCGGCATGATTGTATCGAATGGTATGAGACTACCGTCTGATACCATTCGATACTCTATCTGGACGCGGACGGCATTAGCACTTACCACCAGGCGCAATGCAGTCACTATGATATGCCAAATAAAAAAAAATAAAAAATAAGTAACCAATGATGCCACGTGATAACAAGGCAAACCTCGCATAATAAAGAGAAGTAATTAAAATTTCAGCTGTTTTTTGCTCTAACCAGTGTGGTCGTCAAAATTCAACCTTGTACCCTATAAGGAAACTTAAACGTTTAACAAAATACATCTATACAGGTATAGATAACTATAAAGAGTTCAAGTTGTTAGTAGTAACTTCATTTATTTATTGACGGTTCTTCTCTTGGTAATAGGAAAATATTGTTTTGTCACTATCACTTGAAGGGTCCACGGATATTATTATTAGCCGTAAAGTCTTGACTTCTTTTCCGAGACTGGATTCACATCTGTGGGATTCACTATGCCTGTATGGCGACAGGTTCGCCTTTTTTACGTCTTAGAATGGAGTCAAGTTCGGCGTATAGAACTATAGATTATAGTTAGTGGTAATATAGGTATATCTATTAATAGCCTGTAATAAAGTATTAATAGAGAGGGGAGATTGCATCATAAAGTCTATTCACCCGATTTGCTAGTATCTAGAAAGTAAACTTTAAGATGTACAAAAGTGCGCAGTGTCGAGTAAACAGGAACTATTCTACAACACTTTCTCTCTCACTACTCGGGATAATCAATAATTCTTAAGCCGTACAAACGTGTATTAGTTAATAGCGAGAGTTGTTTTGTTTTTTCATCTATTTTAAAAATAAATGTGAATTTTGAATGGAAGTTCTATACATCATTTTTATCTAGTGATCTTGATCAATTCTAGAGAAAATCTACGATGAGATAGTTCTATGTGTTAGTAAAACCCTAGAAAAAAAAAACAGTGGTTAATCAAATATTCTATAGGCGCCTAGACAGAAAAAAACCGATGTCTAGTCAAATAAACATCTGGTTTCCATTAATCCGCAATATATGAAAAGGGATAAAAAGGTGTGCCAGGGTTGTAATTAGGTTCTGGCATTCATAAGTGTCTGCCAACCGCCAATGGGATAAAGACGTACGCGTAATGTGCTGGGTAGTTCAACATAGTCCGTAATATTCAAATATTCATACAGAAGGCATGACACGACGCATAAAAATGTCGAAGTACATAAAACATAGCTCGAGTGGATGTTTTTAATGAAAAATATTTAAAAATCTTTACGTTTTTATCGCTGAGTGATGCGTGTCTGTGGCAAATGTGGGTTGTGGAAGTTACGGTGCGGCCTTTATTTGGTGTTAATTGTACGATAACAAGGCTGGGAAAATAACTGTTTTACAAATACGCTTTCTAGGATTCGCTTCTGGAGTAGAGTTAAGACGCTGTGTGGCATTCGGAGTAGGATAAATGTCGGTTTATCAACCTTTATCGCCAATTTTGTATTTTTCAATTTTGTATTCTTGTAGGTCAAAGTATCACGATGGATCTAATTCATTTTTAATTTATTAATAGTTATTAAATCCCAATAATTGCAAAAGAATTTTAAGTTATACCTACATAACTATACAGCAAAATGAACTACATATCTAAAACTATTAGACACGAACTATCTCTACGTTAAGATAGCTCCATAAAAAATTGGCAACGTTTAAGTTACGACAAACATTAACTCACACAAAAAAGAAAAGAAAATAAACAAAGAAACTATTTCAACACGTATGTATGTGCTAATTGATTCGTAAAAGAATCCGAACCGTATATAATCCATTTGCGCCGTCAAATGTTTCTGTCAATAGTTTAAAAACGTATTGGCTACAGATATTTACTCGCAGTAAAGTAAGTACACAGTAAGGAAATCAAAGTGCACAAACTGGTTTCCGCGAAACCGGTACGCGTTGGACTATCCAGCGTCTTCGCCCTTAGATTCAGTTTCACTAAATACTTAGATCTGTTATAAATAGCTTTGATGCCTTTGAAGGTACCAGGTGTTAGAAAAAAGAAGACAGGCGATAGTTTTTACTAACGATGATAACCTTTCATGATGGGTCAGAAAGATAGACCAATGAATAAAAAAAAGATTTATTAGTTGCAAGATTTGTCATGTTATTAATATGCTATTTAATAAAAAATATAAATTTTAATAAAAATAAAACATCATTTTGTTACAAAAACCGCAATTAAACGCGAAATTAATAATGCTGGAGTGTGAATAATGGCAATAAAACGTTGTAAATTGTATTATATTTGTACATCGGTATCGTTTTTTTTTCTAACCTATCCTCTTAGGAATCATTAGTACTATCGTCTGTCTTCATTTTCGGAAATGTTTCTCTATCACCCGATTTATAATAATAAAATGATAGATATGGCACGATAACACTGAATTCACAAAACAGGTAGATATGCGATAATTCTCATTTGAACACTGTCCGTGATCTGTTCCATTTTCGCAATTTTTATCATAAGGAAAATCAAATAAGTCTTGTGTCTAAATAAAGAGCCGAAGAAATAATTTTGTTACGTTTCGCTAAAATTTGCATTTTTTATATGGTTACTTTAACACTCGACTGCCTCGGTGGCATAGTTGTATTACGGTACGGTTACAAAGCTGAGGTCTCGGGTTCGAGTCCCGGGTATATCGGGCACAAATTCCTGACTCTGGGAATTAGGTTATATTTTTATGGACTTGACGAAATAATTAAGGGATCGATGTAATTATAAGTACATAATTATATATCTACAACATTTGGTTCTTATCCAAAACATATTATCACGACACCTCTATTTCATTAACAAATATTATTTTTGTACGAAGTACTAGTACAATGACTTTGGTCATCATAAACAATATTTTTCTACTACAAATGAAATGTAATCACATCGCATGGTACTCTTGTGGGATTATAAGCACAAGTTATTATACGATTATAGACATAATAATGTATTATTGTGAACGTGTTTCTTATGTGCATATTAATCTGGCAATATTAATAGTACTTCATTCCATTTTCCTTGATTGTAAGCTGTTTATTTGATTGTATATTGCTAACTATAAGCTTGCATCCGAGTTATTGAATCACACACTTTTATGCACTCTTTAAATTGGTTATGTCGTGTATTATTAGCACGCTTTTATTAGCTTCGCTTGTATGTGATGTAATATTAGGAATATTACGTATTCAAAGTCGATGACAGCGGCGGTTCTTATGAATAAACAGTTAAGGTCAAACATACAAATACTTTTATGTAATGCACCGTTAAATGAGAGCTATTATGAGAATTTCGAGATTGATTTGAAGATTAGTTAATATTTTTCTACAATATAGCTTGCCTTTTTTGTATTAGTAAGCATAAAATTCAATATATGTAAACAATTAGCTGCAATGTGATGTTTTTATTTTAGCTTCTTCTACTTATTAAAGTTAAATTCGACATGAGCTTCCAATCAGGATAATAATCATGCTGCGAAATTATTGGTATAAATTTTACCCAATGTTATTTAAAAAACAAGTGCGTACAAGTCATGTTTCACTTGAATGTAAGTTTATCATTATGTAGAGTGCGACTTCCAAAGGATTAGGTAGGTACATATACAATTATTGAATATAAGTAATGGGACCAAATTTTATCATACCAATAAAGCCATCGTGATTTATATTGTTATTGCTAATTCCTGTATCAGTACCGTTTTATTATTAACCCTCTTAAAGGTGATTGCGACTGAAAACACCTTCATTCGATGATTTATTTATTTATACTTAATTCAAATCCACAATCGCATATTTGGACTATCCAGTTTATATGAGATTTCGGTTCAAAAATCTGACATTGTTCGGGACTTGGGTTGTCAATTGTCATATCTTGGGGTTCCAGCCTATACAGCGATCTGTGAAGGGCACTAGTGGCACCTTAGCCTATCACTTTAGGGTTGAAGGGAAAAAAACATAATCATCTTAATCCAAATTGAACAAAACTATTGCTATTTATATTGTTATCTCATATCTCAGTACTTTATGAATGGTGATGAAATGTCACGTACTGCAAACGATCGATTTATTTTAGTTTTAGCCGCCTCAAAGACCGTCATGATTGTAGTAGTGTGAGTTGTGACCCATACGCGCTTTGATCATTGGATGCCGACTATTTGGTTCAATTTAAAACAATAAAGCCACTTCATTGAGGGATTGTCGCTCGCCCCGCGGTCGCAGATCTCTGATTTTATCTGCCGGATATAGACAAACTCAATGAGCGTACATGGATTCAACAAAACTACGATATGTTTGTGTTTCAAAACAAGTGATTATTCTAATATTATTAATTAGAATCAGGACTAATTTTTTAATCGACAATTGCTACTGAGAAAATAACTTAAGATATATTGACTGCTTTTCAGTAGAAATGAATACAACATTGCAACGGTATTCGTCGAATAAAATTGAAAAATTGGCCCTAAATAACATTAATTGGTATTGGTTTTATAAGTGGTAGAGCTACTACAGTTACCTTGACCGACTGTAGGATTGGGCCGAAGCGACCGGGGAGGTACCATTATCTTATACAAAATGTACGCAAAGCGACGGTTTGTTGTTGTGTTTCGGTTGATAAGTGAAATTGCCGAAGGCTCAATTCCTATTTCTTTCTCATTTCTCCCCCCCCTCCCCCCCCCTTTTTCCATTACTATTAGGAGAGGCTAACAACGCAACGAGAAGCCGAGTGTTGACGATGTTCTTGGATGACGATAATCATTTGCCATCTTAGTTTACTGGACCTTTGCAGTAAAAACCATAGTTTTAAATCTGGTTCACTACCAGTGTAGGTAGGTACGTTCACGGCATTTTGTGAGCAATAATAAGGCTTAGTGATTATAAACCAAAAAATGTCAAAACCAATCGTGATTTGTTGGTAGTAGTCGGTAATCAGTAAACCATTGCGGCCTAACTAAAGGTACAATTTAGAATGTAGAATAGGAAATATTAGGAAAACTTTTGAATCGAAAAACTCATCATCATCATCACCAGCCCGTTACAATCCACTGCTGGACACAGGCCTCTCCCAAGGTATGCCACAGAGGTCAGTCTACTGCTTTATGCATCAAAAAGCAAAATTACGGACTTGAAAAAAAAACCCAAGACTTATTGTATCAATTTTATATCTTTAAATAATTATAATATCTCCAGGGATTATCTGTGATAAACATACATAAAAATACCAATTAAAAAACCTTCTAATCTAATCGCTATCAATGTCGATGTCGGCTAATTACTGCGTGTCACAATCTTGCGTGTTAAATATCAGCTGATGACTTGTCTTCTACTGTGATTATATCTAATCTATTGGGATTTGTCTATTTCCGATAATTAATAATGTTTTTGTTAACATTAACATTTATCCATAAGCACCTGCATGAGACAATAAAATATACCCTGTAGATGTGAAGGCTGAAATATTTTTGCGACTTCTTTTACACGGACACGACAAAGTAATTACGATGCACCTGATAAAATATCTTCTGTGGGGTGTATATGGAGTGATTATAATATTGTTAAAAAGCAACCATGCATCAAGGTAATAAATACGAGTCGTTAGGAACTAGAACCAGCTTAAATGTCAGCCGAGTGACCGCTCGGTTTACTGCATTCGCATATTATTTGAAAGGTTGAAATAATCTTACTGAGCCGCACAATACTTCTGGGTATATATTATATTAAAGAGCAAGAATGAATATGAAAAACATTAAAATGTTATAACTTCTGTTTCTTTTAATCATCGAATCTATCGGTCGACTTCTAATCACATTGGTCGACCATTAACTACTAGTATCGATATAGGTCACCCCTTGTCTGTTGTAAATATTTTTAACGTCTACAAACAAAACCAGACTTTAATGACATGTTTGACCACGGAATTGAACCACCGGAATACATTATTATTTTTATTTAATACAGTTTAACCGACACTTTAATATGATACTATAGATACTATAAAAGACTACCATTTAATCTGCCTCTCTTTAAAACGAAGCAAATTAGTACATTTACCGTTATTTCTGAAACACCATTCCAAGTAGAAATAAACCACAATTTGTTTTAAAAATGTGACCATAATGGTGGTAATACCATAAGTGGTGGTGGTCAGACTGGTATAGCAGACTGCGCGGGGTCGCAGTCGCCCGATCTAGAATCTAGATAGCTAGGGCATTCAGCTCAGCCAAATTAGCATTTAAAAGACTGTAGACAATGCTAGTAAGCTCAGACTGCGACTAAACGGAAGAAACAAAGTTGTGTCTAGACATTTTTATTTTATTGCATTGTTGTTTTTCTGGTTTATAAAATTTCTGTCGCAAATAATAGGAGTGTTATTTTGCTTCTTTTGTTCTTCCATTACATTGTAAGTTGATAACCTCTTAAAATGCAAATCTATTGTTTGTAAAAATATTTGTACATGTGAAATACAAAAATGTCTTTATATCTTTGTTTCAATGAAATTGTATTTTATGAAAACCACGCTGGCGATTCATGGACACTCTTTTTATGCATAAAATGTTAAATTATACGGAAATATGGTAATGTGGCTGATAAAATAGTATTCAATAAATAAACACACCCATTCCGAAGTCGAAACAAATACTTGTGGATCGCACATAATTGTCTCACTGCGGAGATCGAACCCTCGAGCTCTTGTTTCAAAGCCAGCGTTTTACGAACTACGTCGTGGAGGTTTTTATAATGACCGAATTGAGTAATAATTGATCGGCATTATAATAGCATTACGTGAACAAGACAGGTGTAATAAGAACGAGTTACGTGCAGCTAACGATCTGTTTGAGGTCACGACATGAGTCTCGTACGTTCACTAATATTGTACATTCTTATGCTTATGTGTATTTGTTTTTTTGTGCAGTAAATGAAGTTATTTATTTGTATTACCTGCGAGGCGAATTCAAAGAAATTCTATACGACCTTGATGTAACAACAAATAAAAAACATTGATATCAAAATTAATATAAAAAATGCATTTACCATTTTTTAAACACTTGTCAACAACAGTAGGCGACTTGAGAATTATTTTTCTATATTTGCACGTTCTTTATTTAGTAAAATATCACAAGACCAGAGAAAGCCTTTCTGCGGTTAGGAGAATTTTCCAAATTTTATCCTCCTTGCAAAATGGTTAATAATACATAGAGTACATAAAACATAATATGTATGTGTGTCGAAAGTCAATAAGTAGTGCAAACAGATAAATCAAACAGTAACACATTTCGATCGTACAGTAAAATCATTAACACTTCCTTCATAAAAATATCAAACAAAACTAATTCAAGAATTAAAAAATACGGCAGCGTGTTTAAAACCAAACACGCTAAGGTCATCCTAGACTTACATTCACTGTTCCAAAATAAAAACAAATATTTTCGAGGACACCAAATGTTTACTCACCGATTAATTCACGATAACTTGAATCACAAAAAGTTTTTATTCAAATTAATTTGCGTAAACAGGAACGTTTTCACTCGCGGCAGAGGCACTAGATTTAAATTTGGAATATCGTAAATGTTTTGAGGAGAATTGGCGCGAACGTGCTTGCGATACGACTCGCGGCGGCGGTGTGGCGACCAGCGACAGCGACTTCGAGGAGTGAGCGATTGTTACGAGACCACGCGAGCGATTACGAAATACCGCGCTGTGGCTATCTAGGAAACGTGTTCCACCACAAGCAGATTTGCCAAGCTATAATATTGAGTATAGTAGACGTCGCTTGTTTGATGAAGAAAACATAGCAAGGAAACCTGCTAACTTGAGAGTTCTCCGTTTAAATTTTAACGGTGGTTGACTTAAAAGACTGTTTCCAGAAATTTCAAAGCCTATTACGGAAAGGATAATTCCCGAATTGCTGACCCAGATGCCAGGTAAAAATTATAACTAACTCAAATAATTTCCCTAGTCGTCCCTTACCTAACGCTTCTTGAGACAGAATTAATTAAGATCATCGTGAAAAAAAAAAAAAATTTCAATAATCACACACCCTTATACAATACCAGTGAGATTCCAATTTAATATAAACAACAACTTAACCGATATAGAATATTGACAATCTCACGACATAGCATCGCGTAGCTGCGCATCGCATCGCAATATTCGACAGGCAATCAATAATCGTTATGAGAAAGGTTGTTTACTAACGATACCGTTATCTGCGGTCCTTACCGCGCCGACCGAAACCAAACCTTATCGCGTTCAAACACATTTATACCTATAGATACTCCCTTATGAATTATGACATTAAAACCATAAATATATTAGATAGAGCCTCGCTGAAGGTCGTACATTCCGATGGGTCGGCTTTGCGTAAGTTGTTGTTGACCCGGCACAATGACCCAGTAAGTTGCGTTTCAGGTTCATCTTGTGGTCACCAGAGAGGTAACCATCTCATGTCCATGCATTCTCTATCCGGACATTCAGTTACCATGAAGTGTAATGTAATCATTTAGAGGCGCTAGTAAAAAAAAAAAACAAAATAACCTAGGTTTTATAAATGCAAAGTCTTCTTCAGAAAGACATTGTCATTGGTTGTCCTTCGCCGTTTTACAAATTTCCGATAGGTACATTAAAGGTCATTGATGTGTATTTCATCGAATCTAATCTAATCTTATCTGAAAATTGTTTAACATCCTTATTCATTTTAAATAAATTTACTAGAGTATTTTAATTAATGAATGCCAAGCTTGTATGTTTATATTAAATTGATTCTTTAAATATGGGAGAGATCTGTAAGCATCATCATTGTGGCTAATGATGATGAAGCCTGAAGGTGATGAGTATTTCAACATTTACAGCAACTCTACCTTGAATGAATCAAAAAATAAATATTGTATGTGCTAGTATCGACATTCCTAAAATTAAGTAAATTTGCAGTTTAGATAATTACAAAGGTGTACTTACAAAGGTTTAGTGTGAAATAGTTATAATGTGATTAAAGGTTCTTGGAACGAATAATGAATTTGAAAAGAAATGAAACAATTTCACCAATTCACTTAAATTGACAATGGCGTCATAATTTACTATAAATTCTATACAAAATTATAAATGCGAATGAAATGCCAAGTTTGCTGCAAAAGAAGTCAGTGTTGACGGTTTTACCTCCCATAGAATTAATATCTAAGTGGGTGTCAAGTTGCTTCGCACGTTCTTAACCCTAGAAGCGTGGAACATCCTGACACCCCTAGAAGCGCGGATGGGTCAATTTTGGCCATTTTATTTTATTTTGAGTAATGTGAAGATATGTAAGGAAAGAAAACTTTTAATTAAGTTAGAATGTTTTTATTACACATTACACATATTTTTGGTGTACCTACTTTGGCTTTAAATAGAAATCGCAATCACGAATAATTAAGGTCGAAAGGGGCGGATAACCAGACACAATAAAAAAGCTATTGTGCCTTTTTTAACTAAGAAAATTCATTAATTTAATTCATGGTAAAATATTAAAGTCTAAAACCGCCTAAAACTTTTGGTGACTGCCTTCTTCGCAACTAAACATTCGGAACGACAGGACCTAGGAACGACAAAAGTGTTCCTTAAGTGCAAGGGCAGTCTGCCCAGTGCTCGCAATAATCTCTTTACGATTCCTGTTACGACGGACAGGGCATAACGTGGTTATTACTCATACCTAAATCGTACTTTTCCCTTAGATCATAGCCTAGCATAACTTATATATGTGCGTATCTTCCAATCTCGTCATCAGGCGCTCATTCGGTATGCGCCTAATCGCGTGCGCGTTTGATGCGCCGGATTGACATGTCAAGTGGCGGACGCGCGCCGCATCACAACATGGCCGACAAATTCGCACGTTCACACGCGGAAGTGATGTAATCACGCTTTTTACTATTAAATAATCGTGTGTTTTGATGCTTGGAATGCATCATGGGTTGTTTAAAGGGGGTCACGTGCGTAATAATTTTGTAGCTTGATTTGCAGGCTTGCGAATTTGCTTTCAAGTTTTAATTCTATACAAAAATGGACTTGGGATATTGAATTTAATAGCGGGCGTAACGTAGCCCACAAAAACTATGTTTTTTCTTTCTAGATTTTGATAAAACGGGTTCTGCAGTGAAGTGCCCAATAATGGCCTTTAGGATCTTTAAGGTCTCCAAAATGCGAGCTATGTTAAAATAAAATAATCAATAAACACATAGCCTGCAGAAATCGTGTTAAAATATTTGGACAAGATAATTACCGAACCTTGAAGGACATTGCTAATTCAAATATTCTGTTTGTACTAAAAAACAAAATTATTCAGACAATTAAATTCCAAACATTAGTCATGTAGCACGAAACATTTTTTAAATACCATTAAAATTGTGACATGTTAAATTAAACCTTAATTCTTCGGCATTGAGACCTAAATGGATCTAGATCTAGGAGTCCTAGGTAATCCTTGTAAATCGCTCACATATCGACGCGTACTTATCACATATCGCGGCCGTTCTGCCAAATGGCCACGCCACGCCGAGAATACTAAACACATTCAGATTCTAAATGATTCAATCTTATGCTGCTTCAAATTATGTGATAAAGAAGCTATAGAGGAGACGATAGTTTTTTTTTTACTAATACAAGGTTTTACTACATTTAAGATTTCTTCTAATAAAACGCTCTGCTTTACGAAGCCAATATTGATGATGCCAAAGTGACAACATACATTAATCTCTCCCAATACATACAAAAAAAATACCATTTTGCAATTACTTCATTATGCCCCACTTAAAGAGACCAGGATTCTTGGGTGGACACAACTCGAAAGCTAGTAAAATGTTTTACATGCTAATAGTTGGACAGAGCTGGCTAACCAAGGTTCGGGTCGGGGTAGTAGTGTCTAATGAAAATTGGAGTATGTGTAAAGTTTAACATAGTTTCCGGTATAATGTAAGAATTTCTCCCTTTTAGGAATATGGCGTAAATATATTATATAGATTATATATACAAGTGAAGGTTTCTCTGCCCTATTTTTTAATCAAAAACACTCAAAGTTAATGACACAGAATGGTTTGATTCGGCTAGATTTTTATCATACAATATAAATTAATAGTACATTGATGCAATAACAATAAACTTATAAATATTATCACTACTATAACTAACTAATGTTTATTACTTACTCATGTTTGCTGAGTGTGTTGGTGTCACGACTGCAAAGTCCCAAGTTCACTGTAAAAATACTGTCAGAAGACGAGTCCACCGTTTTAAAAGAACCTCGTCGTATCGCTACAAGCGAGCCGTGTAGTATTAAACCATTTATCAGTGGCTACAACACGCTAATCACTGATACCGGACTTGTGACGGATGAATTAATGTGGATCCGTAAAGAAGCGATAGCTTTTAATAAACTGAATGATGATCCGTTTTGAATTCCATTGTCGAATGGGAAAATGAGAGGGATTTAAGCTTCAAAATGTTAATGGGTTTTCGGTGAAAAAAAATATTTACTAATGACTACGACAAATTTATTAGGTACAATGTTTATTTTGTAAGTGCAGTTCAATACAAAGGGACTATTTACTGGCGTATGTTAACCATCATTCGATAACGCCACTGCTCGGAACCGGATAAACATGGATGAACTCAAAACGCCACTCACTTGCATGAGTACCTACGATTGATTTTCCTATCTTGTAGGATGCCACCGTAAATGTCCCTCATCGAAGGAAACAAAATGTCAAAGCTGGTACTAATCGTTAGTAGAATCTACCTCTTAGTAGTAGAGCTGCAAGAATGCTCTACCATCTCCAAAATCTCTTCTCTAAACCAACTAACGACAATTCTTTAAGTAACAGAAAATAATTAAGTGGTTCATATAATTATTGACATCATAATATTCTAAGAACACTGAATTAAGTAGAGCCTTGTGTATACTAAATGAAAAATATCACATTTTGAATGAAATCGTTAGATAACATGCAATGTTTTGATTCAATGTTACTTTGCCCGACCTGATATTCGAACCCGAGACCTCAGCTTTGTAGTCGTACTGTAGTACAACTACGCCACCGAGGCAGACTATGGAACACAGCAAAGAATATATAATACTTTTACAAATATTACCTATACAAGTAATGTTCCGAACGTCGGCGGTTAAACAGCTTTGTGAGGCACCAGATATGTTTTCGCTGCCAAAGTTATCGAAAGCAAGAGAATAACACGCATAATTACGTTTCACGTTATTTTTAATGCTATCTAGCCTTTACAAACACATATTAATCCTAATGCAATAATGTTAAAGTAGATGAATTAACCTAAGACTCTATTGCCGTATCATTTCGACAACTTCATAATTATTGCAATTGATTGAGACGCCGCGCCGCGCCGGCTGTAAACGATAGAAATCTCTCTTAGTTTCTAATAGAAATTAAAGATGGTTGTACGTTGTGGTTTCAGGACGTGTGTGACTATTGGGTGTTTTTATTGTGTATTTATCCATAAATGCTATGTAGAACGGCTACTCAGTAATCGGCCTTAACATGACCACAATTCGCGACCACTTTGTCAAGAGTATACGACAAAGAATAATAAGAAATGCTACTATTCGATCAATAGTTGAAATACACAAAGTAATGCAAAATAAATATGTTATTGAATGCAGAGTGTATGCATTTGGCATGCACTGGGATATGTAACGTAGTGTCGGCGACTTCACAGAGCGTGTTATAGGTTTCGAGACGTGACGGACCGCTTATTGGCTACATATAAACTATTTACTGGAAAAAAATATACGAAAACATAATAGATACAACTGAGGTTTTATAAATGTAGAAGTTTTGTTATGTGTGTTTTATTTTACTAGATTTTATAGCTGTGCTCGCGTTAATTAAGGTTTTGTCAATTAATAAAATTGTGAGAGTATTTATGGGCCTAAAGTATAAGAGATAAGTCATTGTTGTTTCTCCGGGGATTCATATTCACTTTTTTACATAATAAGTACCATATCGTATACTTACACCTTTTTTTACCTTTGGCCACGTGAATGCAAACATCCGTTAGAGTAGTTGAAGCGTGAAAACTTAACAAACTCATACATACATGCATAAACTCACGCCTTTATCCCAGAAGGGGTAGGTATAGGCGCCACTAGGATACCCACATTTATATGTTCCGTTCCATGATGTAATAGGGGGTGAGCCTATCGCCATATCGGGCACAAACTCCTGACTCCGGGCTGATAATGATTAGGAAAACTCAATATCACTTTGCCCGACCCGGGATTCGAACCCGAGACCTCAGCTTTGAAGTCGTACCGTAGTACAACTACGCCACCGAGGCAGTCAACTTAAGGTTTAACAAACACACAGTCACATTTTTAAACTAATATTATAAAGAGGAAAGATTTTATTGATTGTTTGCATTGAAAAGGCTCTATAACTAGGAGACCGATTGAAAAAATTCTTGCACCATTAGAATCCTACATTATCCCTGATAATGTAGGATAGAATATTTTCAAAAAAGTGTATCTGCACCCGAGCAGAGCTGGGCTGGCCCGCAGTATAGTATAGTATAACTTAGCAAAGACCAAGTGGAACTTAATGACTAAAGCGATTACACTGTAAGTGATAAAGACATCCACAATGAACCATAATATCCCGGATTCGGTTTCCAATTGGAAGAATTCAGTGGAGTATACGCAGCATGGACAGATGATCTAAATCTTTATTAACTGCTCGTGGAAACTCGCTTGGAAACCTATGGCTAGCTGTGGACTTCTTGGGACTGTAGATACTAGATGATGATGATTATAGTCACATTTTGGGACAGAAATAAATTCAGCGACGTGTACATAACACTAACGGCCCCTTGTGTAACGTTTTGGAGGTATGGCGGGAGCTTATGTATGTAAAAGCTTATTGATTTCCCGATTTAAGGCAATAAAACAGCTATAACCACGTTAAAACATATATTACACAAAACTACGCCTGTGTTTTTATACAAGTTAAGTACATGATAAACAAAAGAGCAATCGATGTATCTTAAATCGAATTAAATTACAAATAAGAGATAAAAATAGCGATACAGTAAATCAACCTTGAGAAAAACACAATTAAATAATAGAAGCGGTTCGGAACGGGGCGGCGCGTGATCAGAATTGGCTACTCATGATACTACATATTCAAATTATGTGTACAACGCACTATCTGCACATTACAATTATTCGCCGAAAAACCCAAATTAAAGTTAATTTGTTATTGTTTAGTTGTCTTAATACGCGTGCGAATGGACTATTTATAGATTCTATAGGTATTCTACTATAGCTTAAAGATTCTACGTGCACATTTTTATTGATACATGAGGGGATAACGCGTTGTATGAGAAATATGTGTTTACGCGTTCGATAAAGGGCATTCATCAGGATGCAGACTGCTTCCAAGTTCCAACAGGCCGCAACGGAAATCTTTCTGGTAAAGCTTGTATTTTGCAGGAGGCTTTCTGTGGCTAGAGAAGGTTAGACAATGAAAGAGAGAATTGCAATGGGAGGAAAGATTTTCATTATTCAATGGCGTTCACATGGCACGGGAAATGTTCTTTCCGTAAAGTTGTTTCTGTTCCCGTACGATGTAGAATGATTCCACTTGGTTTTTAACTGTGATTGACTGACGTCAATCCTTCAGGTAAATTCCCCAATCCCAGGATGTTTTGCGGGAAGAAAAAGACCAACGTATGCTCACTATGCAGTCATTTCGCCACGCTAGCGTAATCCGATTTAATAGACTTTACTTGCTCCTATATTGTTTCGGAAATTGTTTAATTTCAGTACTTGTATGTAGTTTTTAATTCTCATAACTCATTGCTACACGCTGCACCATGATTCTTCTGACGCCATCTGTGGTTGTATTGTTGATCGATGATCTGTGATGACGAAATTAACTTTTATATTATATATTGTGTATATCCGTAATAATTAATTTTGTTTTTATTTTTTCACTGTAACAATATCCATACTTAATAATTTACATCTCTTCGAATCCATTAAGTTGATGCAATTTTATCACTATCTATCTATATCAGCCCATATACGTCCCACTGCAGGGCACGGGCCTACTCTACAATCGAGAGAATCGATTGAGAGTGGTTAGGCCATATAGTCCACCACGCTGGCCTAGTGCGGGTTGGCGGACTTACATACCGTAGAAATTCTTTAAAATCGCTACGGTATGCAGGTTTCCTCACGATGTTTTCCTTCACCGTTAAAGTGCGTGGTGATTGACTATCAATACACACATAACTCTGGTGTGCCCTGGGATTTGAACCCGCGACCACCGTGAACATGTAGGCAGCCGCGTCTGGTCCGTTTACCAACAGGCCACCACGCAATTTTATCACAAAATACTAAAATACCTGCTAGTACACAGTTGAAAAGTAAATAACCTATATTTAATTCTAAAGAGCACTTGTGCAAGTAAGATAAGTTTATAAGTACCCACTCATATTTTTTACAAAATAATTCTATGTTTATGGCTGTCTGTATAGTGAAAATTTATTGACTGATGCGATAAAGCTTAAAATACTATAGGACTTTTGGAGATTAAAAAGAATTAAATTAATTAACCGGATTATCCTAATAAGTAGGCTATCCCTAAATATGATTTATTAAGTGCGTGGTGGCCTGTTGATAATGGACCAGACGCGGCTGCCAACATCTTTAAGGTGGTCGCGGATTCAAATCCCAGGGAACACCTCTGACTTTTTGGATTCATGTGTGTATTGATAGTCAAGCACCATGCACTATAACGGTGAAGGAAAACATAGGGAGCAAACCTGCCGATACAAACCGATTTGTAAAAAAATCTATAGTGTGTAAAGTCCTCCAACCCCAACCAGGCCGGCGTGGTGGACTTCATGGCCTAACCCCTCTAAATCGTACTCTCGATTATAGAGGATCGTGCCCTGCAGTGTGACGTATATGGGCTGATAAAGTACAGTGCAGTACATTTGTTTATTAATTATTTATATCTTAGTATTTAGACATATATTTACGCTATAGATAACTTTGGTGGCAGCATCATCAGAAACAATATAAAATAATAGCTTCGAACACGTTTGGTTCAGTTGCAGAAATGGAAAGACACTTAATAATACCAACTTTCAGAGAAAAGGGTTTTAAAGCGCCTAAGATCCCTTCGTGTTGCGGGTCTTTGTGCTTTAAACCGGTTTTAGCATTGCGAATGCCCCGGGACAGATGACTACAGCGCCCTGGACAAGATTTGTAAGATATTTATCGAATCTCAAGAAAAGTCGAATCACGTTCTGTTCAAGTAGTCCTTTGCAAGATATTTTGCATCGTTACTTAATGCTACCACTGTTTCCCTACGTCTTATAGCTAAAGAAGAAACGGTACAAAAAAATTCTTCATCAACACCAAATTTCTTATTTTTCTTTTCTTCTTTTATACCTATTAATATTATGGCTATGACCTAAGTGCATTCGAAAAACCATTTTAAGATTTTTGTGTGTATTTATCTATACTGTGCTATTTTGCATCAGCCCATGATCACATACTACTGAGCCTACCAGTCACATTCGTAATCCTGTCACCACACTAAGATCGAGTCTTGTTTCGTGGGTATCAGGAACTACGAGAGACTTTCCGGTCTCAAACACCCAGTGCCGAAACTAATACTTGTGGTTTACACAAATATTTGTCTCGATGCGGGGATTGAACCCGCGGCCTCTCGTTTGACAGCCGGCGTTTAATAAACTGCGCCACGGAAGCTGTCGATTGAGAGGGCTTAGGCCATAATAACCTGCTATCCTCCGGATTCGCGAACTTTACATTTATTTAATAGTACGAAAAATCATGGGACGGAACATACAAGGCGAAATGTGGGTGTCCTGGTAGCACCTCTGCCTACCCCTTTTGGGGGAAAAAGGCGTGAATTTTTGTATGTAATATGTATGTACAAATCATGAGCATTTACAGATCACAACCAAGCCTTATATCGAACAAAACAGATATATCTGCTGGTAATTCATTAGATTTATATGAATTTGAACGATTTGCTTATCAGAATACAGAATACTCTTGTTTCCAATCGGCATCGTGACAGCACTCGCGACCGATAACAGTGCATGTCTTTCAGCCGCTAATAACCCTCCACTCGACTGCACTAAGCAATGGACTAGTAAATCAAAGTTTAACGACTAATGTATTTAGATATGTCCATACATTCATGCCTGTATTACTGAAGAGTAGGCACTAGGTGGAGGTCATTGGAGCTATTTACAAAATAGCACCAATGACCTCTACCCAAAATCTACCGAGACCATCGTCGTAGAATAGAGCCTGAACCCCTCTCGTTCATAGTATGTACGGTGGAAATATATTCAAAATAACAATCAAATTGCTAGTCTGGAAAGGGTAGAATCTGTAGCACTAATTTACAAACTGACAAATTAATTTCAATTCACTCGAGCTTAATCGGTGGATATTGCTAAAGTCTTCAATAACCCAGATTATAACGATCTAGATTTACAAGAATTTCCATTTTAATACAGTTCATTTTCAATTTATAAATAAATAAATATCAAAATCACTCATAAGATTGTACGAAAACGATCAAAGTCAATATGATAAGGCCGATACGTATACCAAAGCTTAATGACTAGCCCAACTACAATAGCCACTGAAGCACCGACGCCAATCCGTTGGCATGGCAACGAGCATTCTCCTGCGTGCCCGATGTCGCGTGCTCTTGTCGACACTGCGCGGCGACGCCACACACACTAGCAATGTGTATCGACGATAATTGATACCAAACTTATTGATAATAAGCGATGTTGGTGCCGTGCGCAATGTAAGATTAAGGGGAGATTGTGTTTGGTTTTACTTTAATAACTGTCACGTCATGGTGGGGCTGAATCAATGGTATTATAGGGGGGACCAGGAACGAACACAGCGATTTTCAGTTTTCTTGTAATATCTCACAAACCTTATTAAATAACAAAATTTTGAATTACTACATTTGATATTTTAGTCTTTTGGCTATCTGTTGACACCAATTTAATTGTAATTGCTGTTACACATTTTAGAAAAAATGTCCAACACTATCAACCCTACCGCTAGGGGTTAGCTGTAACAGTGTGAAGGGATATGTGTAATCAACAAAATTGTATTCATTATCAGCCTGGACTAAGAAATTAGTGCCCGATATAGCGATAGGCTCGCCCTGTCTCTCATCGTGGGACTGGTAGCACATCCGCCTACCCCTTCTGGGAAAAAAGGCGTGGGTTTAAGTATGTATGTATCAGTTTTCTTATGTGAGGGAGGTCACCCAAATTACAATACAACCCACTCATCACTGCTATCAGTGTGTAAAGATCTAAAATAATGTCCCCAAACTCATGTGCTAATGGAATGGTATAGTATCATTTATGATTTTCCTTAACTTTGTCTTTTATCATTGAATAACTATCATTGATATTTTTTCATTGATTCAGTTGATAGTTACACTATTATTCATTCATGTCTAAATAAGAATTACATGTAATAGTCTTCCTTAACAAATAGGTAGTCTTAAAAATCATCTGAATCAATAAAAATCTATTGAAAATCATGAAAATTAATTTAAAGTGTATTGTCTATACAGATAACGTCTCCTTAAGTGTTGTTCACACGGCACCAATGTTAGTGTCGCGTGCAAAGAGGCTTTACTGAATGTAATCAGTCAGACTTATTAATCGTAGTTATTATTGATACAGCAGATCCTGATGGCAACGGATGGTTCGTTCACGGTACGAACAGCGAAGCACTTATCAAACCGATTTATGATATCAATATGATGCAAAGATTGTAGCTATTTCTCTGTACAATTTGTGAAATTGGTGACATAAGTCCGCAGACATTTTGAGGTATTGTTTTTTGTCAACGTGTCTTTGTAATTGTTTCCTATGTTAGTAATATAATACCTGGTGATTATTAAACGTCTTTTACTATATGAACTTTTAAATTGGTAGGAATTAGGAATTGACCTAATGCTTATTTAATTCTTAATTCTTTATCCTCTGCAAATTGTTCTGTCCTTCCCCTCTCACCATCCACCCTTTTGCGTATGTATTGAAAACAATTAATCTTTTCTCTCTGAAGAAATGTAGCTTCATGGTTTCTTAGATTTACACGAATGTTACACATTGAAATAAAACTATATTTTACGGATTTTATCGCGATTTGGTTTAATTTTTACATTTACAGCTTTCGTGGTCCGCCCCGTGACCACGAAAGCTGTAAAGTAATCGAAACGTCGGGAAGTTAAAAAATGTAAAAATTAAACCAAATCGCGATAAAATCCGTAAAATATAGTTTTATTTTAACGAAATGTAGCTTGTTTAGAACTCAAGTGCCATAAAAATAACAGAAATTATGTGATTGGAAACAAATTTTATAGTTTTGATCGATTGGGTTTCAGTACCAATTAACATGTACATGTATTGGCATTGAATTCGAATTGGCAAATTCATTTTATATACATTTTATATTTCGCGAAACATGTTGTTTGTTGTTGACAATAAATGAACCATTTTATTATTAAGGCGCGAGACAAATGCTTAAAAAAACATGCTGATTGAATTTATTCTTATAATACAATATCATGTAATTTTCCTCCTCTCGTTTCGTAAACAGAACCACGCATTTTGGTATGCGGAGCTACACCTTGTTGGGCATTTATATTTAATTATCTATTCATATATTTGCCACTTCTTTAGACTGTGGATCAGCTTTCTATCTTATTAGAGACCGAAAAGTCTCTCATAGTTTTTGATACCCACGACACAAGACTCGATCTTAGTGTGGGGTCAGGATTATGTATGTCACTGTTGGGTGTATATTTGGGTGTGTATTGTGTTCCTTGCTTCCTAATTCTGAATACTTCCCCCGTAGCACGAAAAAGCAATGGCGCAGGCCGACATAAATATGTAGAATGGCAGGAGATAGTTGTGTATTGTTCTTAGACACCTTACCGAATCGGAATTAGGTGCATTTACCATGAGGTGCAGGGAGCTGTATAGTACTTTGTCAAGATAGAATATAAAACATGTGTAATAATGGCCCGTAGAAAGTTTAATGTTAGAAAAACTCACAAGCTGTAAAGTAATCGAAACGTCGGGAAGTTAAAAAATGAAAAAATTAAACCAAATCGCGATAAAATCCGTAAAAAATAGTTTTATTTCAATGTGTAACATTCGCGTAAATCTAAGAAACCATTACGTTAGAAAAACTGTTTCAACCATAGATGTAATTCTATGGTTTCAACGCTCTTATAATAACCTATATAGCGTTTCGTATTTTAATACAAAGTGCAATACACTCTCTAGATAAGTGCTCTTGTATAACACTTCCAACTTCAACATTGTTGCATCGTCTTAATTGGTTATTTAATACCGTCAAGTGTCTTACCAATTATATTTAAGTAGGTACCTACCTATCATAATATATTTCTTTCCTTTTTTCGTCTTGGCCTATTGGCAGTTTTGCTTATTTCTCTTGCTTTATTTTGAATTTTACCTAATAATTATTATTAAGTAAAATGGAAACTTGAGGTTATTAACCCGGTCGCGATGTGTTAATGAAAATAGCTAGTTGAAATTGTTCATTTCAATAAAAGTTAAAAACAATTTATTCTTATGAATCGGGCGATGATAGTGTGTCCTATAAAACGTATGTAATAAAATATTGTCCAGTAGCGTCATCGTTTAATAAAATTATTTATCTAATATTTTTGCCATACCAACTGCAGACGCGAGTCTTGTAGTTTCAATTAATGTTATCATATCTCCAACAAGTACATACCTAGCAAGTGTTGCATAAATATAAATAATTAAATTGCAGATAACATTTACATATTTTATTTATAGTCTTATTTTAACAGTTGATAAAAAATATTGTTCGTTTGTTCAAAATGATTCTAATCAACAGATAATGATTGCGACTAAATTGATATGTGGAACATTTTATGGCCCGCATAACGTTATGATCATAAATTAGAAAAACTAATTTTAAAATTAGATAGCAAAGAAAAATTAATATGTACTACAAAATTGCATTTTAATCTTGAACGCGACACCTGGTGGTGAATAGTGACATCTAAGCTTAAACATGTCCATTTTATTTATAAATATCGACGGTAGATGGCAGTAATAAGCATCTGCAGTCTGCACTGAATACCATAATTTAAACATGATAAAATATGAAGTAACGTATTAAATTCATAACTTCAAGGACCTAATGAAATATTTTATATGAAAAATATCACCAAATAAAATATTGTGTCGTTGTATAAAAACTATATTTGACTCGATTATAAAAGCAATTCTTGAGCCTCTCCAATGAGCAGAAGACGGCCACCGTGGGGTTTTTGGTTGGTATGCCGGTGTAGGTATTTTGGTAGGGACTCGACTCAGCGGTCGCCCGGATGGTAACATCTTTCCCGGGTGGCTCAACGTTGAGTCGTAAGACCGGTGAAACCAACATCACCGCTCCGCCTCCCCTCCCAGGCAGCGGTAGCGATAAATCGTTTTTCCCCGCGATAACAAAAAAAAAAAATATTACGTCCCGGCTCAACATTCCAGGATATTATTTTATTAATAAGATATCTTTCTTTTAAATTGTTAATTCAATTCATTTGCTGGTCTATTTCATGTTTGACAATAGTTTATTTTATGTGCACTTGTGATCGTTTTATTATTATAATAGGTAGAGTCGCCACTCAGTGCAATATGTTACACTTATTATCAGAATTTTAAAACTATATAGGTATTATGGTTCATTGTATTTAATCCATGTAGAAGCAAATGGACTGATGAACCGTCTGATGGTAAGAGCTCGTCACTATCATGAACAGCCACAACGCCAGAAGAATTTTAGATGCGTTGCCATGTATAAGGAGAGTATACGCTATTTTTAAAGGTCCCTAGGTTACATGAATCCATCTTCTCATATGCAGGGTGGTCTGCTTCTCATTATTCTCCGAATTCTTAATTGTATAAACTCTCCTTATGATAAGTAACGTTTACGCGTAAGTAAAGAATCATTAAGAGTCGAAGAAGCAGATCAGAAGTATCTTGATCCGAATACAATGTTTGAAGAGTTTGATGAACGTAGATGAACCGAAAGTGGTCAGGGAGCAAAGTGTAAATTTATATTCTCTACGTATCCCCATGGGATACAGACATGACATGAACATGAAATTGGGTATGTTTCTTACGCTGGCGACGCTTGCCTTCTCTATTGACCATTCTCTGGGCCCCTCTTCTTGATGGCTCTGCTCTTGGTTCATCACACCGCTGTTCAATCTAAATCATCGTGTGTCAGATATACTTGAGATTTGATAACTACACGTGGGCGCCCGTTTAAGAGTCGCTTCGCGTGTTAAGAGGCCTTGAGTTGTGAACCACAAAATAGCTCAGACTTGCTGACTGAAAATACACACCCCCATGTTGAAATTCTCTATCTCTTTCTCTCCTTTCCACACAAAGCCCACTGCTGGACATTTGCCTCCACCCAGGATTTCTATAGCAAATCTGTTGGAATCAGCGGGCATCCGCTAATTTACTGCAAACACACTAATATACACCGCATTGGTGGAAATATAGTGCGAAGACACTTCGGTTGCCGTTACGTGGCCTCACCGGCCATCAAATTATATTAATTACTTAAAATAGATTAAACCTATAGTCGTTCTAGAATCAGCAAATAGTTTGCAATGACTAATAATACGAAAATCGCTGATAATATAATATCCGATTAGTACCGTGCGCAAAACACAGATTAAGGGAAAGATTATATAGATTCTTACCAATACATGGAAAACTAAAAAAAATATGAGTTGCCATAACGTTTGGGTCGGGCTGGAATGTTGACGATTCCAACTATGGCCGTGAAAGCCAGTACCCTTAGTTCGGTTAAGGAAACAAGAGGATAAGTTAAGGGCAATTGTTATTTCCTTAGAGCATTAGCTGTGGTACAGAAGTTAGAGCACGCTTAGAGAAGCGAAATCCTTCAGCAGCTGTAGCAACTACAAGTTGCTCGCAACGTCTGCATCATTCATAAATCGGACGGCCTTTCTCTGCAATCCAACCAAGACATCGAGCAAATACTTCACAGAAGCCTTCCAGAGCTACAAACTGTATTGCAAGCCCATACATACTTGCGCTGTGTTCTAGCGCCAAAGTTGAATGGGCGCCAACAACCTACACGTTATATTGAGAATTTCCTGCCTGCGTTAAGCAGCTGATATTAAGTCCTCGATGAATGCAGGTCGCAGCAGGGAAACATAACGAGGATATTAGGAGCATTCCGTATTGAAAGGGAAACAGTCTGTATCTTTCGCAGGTGTGTGTACAAACAGAGCCATTGAGATGGCATCTGCGCTACCTCATACCGTGGTGACCAAGACAGCTATCTATTTTGGCCAATATGAAGGCATATCGTTTTGTGTTAGGGACTCAGCTTGGCATTAGAATTCGTGGAGAGCGGATAGTGCCTTGGCGCGCCCGGCTGGAAGGCCGGTGACTCCAACATACATTACATGCTCCCTCCCCAGAGCTTGATTCAAATGCAAGATTCAAATTTCCCCACTATCTAACGTCAACAATGCACTAATCTTCAGCTATTATTTTGTATATTCATGGGCGATGTAACCATCACTTTCCGTCAGGCGATAGGCTTTCTCGCACAGAAGTGTACTTTTTCACTTGTTGAAAGTTGCCCCAATTATCTTTAATTAAATCATTATAATTCTTCGATCCAATATATACTTTAATTTATAGATTCTAAAATTAAATTGTTCTTTTGTGAGCAATAAAATATGTTATTGGAGTGATAATTCCGTATTAAGTTTACATAGACTATTAGATGTTTAGATAGAGGGCGGTTCATTCATTCCGATATTTTTAATCAGCAGTCACTAATACGTCACGGTTGTTTCATTGCTGTGTATAATTCGTTACGGTTGTTGAAGAGATAGCCCGATCGGTTATATCTTATTAATTTTTTGTAAACTTATTTTATTTTAGTCTTTGTAAATATAGTGTAATGTAATGATAAACAATTTATACAGAATTGCGTCATCTTATAACTTAGTATTTACAATGAATCGTAAAGCTTTAAATTGTTTATTTTAATAGCTTTAATAAACAGATCATTTAGATATGTTAATTTTTACTTCAAGTTGCATCTTGTGAGAAATCTCTGTTACACCAATCGTTAGAAATCTATTGTGTAAATGACAAGTAAATTACTTCGATCTTTCGACAATAGATGTCGTTGCAATCTTAACATGATCATCGAATTTATGAATGTAAGGATATTCTCCATAAAGATAGCAAAATCGTATTAATTATAAATATTATTTTTGATGTGTGGTGGTTGGTAAAATACGTAATGGCCTGTTAGCAACGGACCAGTCGCGACTGTCAACATATTTCACTAACGGTGGTCGCCGGTTCAATTCCCAGGGCACACCTCTGACTTTTCGGAGTTATGTGTGCATGATTTCGGCAGTAGGCTCCAACGAATAATAACTCCAACGAGACGTACCCAAACCGAAAAAATCTAAAATGTTACATTATGTATAATTTTATTTATTCATAGCATAGGTATGCATATGCATATACTAGCACGCAATATTACCCGCACTGTATTTGATGGTAACTGCAGTAGGTACCTAAGATTTAGATGCAAAGTTAAAACTGGATATAATCTAGGCTGAACCCAAAATCCGAAAAGTTACGTGGGTTACAGTTGGTTTTATCCGTGTCGCGTGTCCGCGAGTCTTGTAAGGAATTGGTACAGGATTGTTTTCATAATTATCTAAAAACAGTAGAAATATCTGTTTTATTGTTGCTATCAGCTGGTTGTCTAACGCCAAAGAAAATTTAGCTTGAAGACGCCGCTTATACAAAAACATATATGATGGCTACAACTCCTAGGTTAATAAATGACACTCCTTCCATTGTTGAACGTTGACGTAATACCAAATATATAAAAACACCCAACAGTCACTTACTTAGTCCTTACCCGAAGTCAGTACACAATTCTTGTCTTGAGAGTAAGAAACTACGAAAGACTAAACTAAGAGATCCGGTCTCAAAACTCCAGACACGAAATAAATATTTGTGGATCTAACTTTTTATATTGATTCGAGAGTCGAACCTGCGGGCTTAAGTTTCACAGCCAGCTTCTAACCAACTTCTCTGCCACGCGGAGGGCGTCACAGAAATAAAATATATTTAAAAAAACTTTCATCATCAGCCTATTGCAGTCCACTCCCAAGGTACGCCACAGAGTCTGGTCTGGTGCTTCCGGTCTAAAAAACATTTAATTGCACTAAATACTGTTTTGTTGTAGAATACAAGTAGTATGTAAAATGTAGCAAAGCTTCAAATGTACTATGGGTTTAATAGTTGTGTATGGGGTTTGTATCTACCATCTAACACCAACCATATCAGGTCTTTCCTAGGCAGATAATTTTACTTCAAATAAAAATGTACACAATTTTCCCTCACTAGAAACCGAAGCTAAAAGCACAATTTCCAACCAATAATGCTACTATTAGACCAATGTAAGCACAAAAAGAATCTCTTCCTAATGATGTTCATAATTAAAGACTCTAAAGTCGATGCTTCGGCGAAAGGTCAAGAGATATTTTTTGTCAAAGCCACAGCCGCAATGACCTCGTAACTGCTAACTAGTCCTCACCCGAAGGTCAATAAATCACCCACAGATGCGGTCACAAAAACAATAGTTTGGTTAGGGATGCTGCGAACCGCATCCAATCGTGTCGTTTGTCGGCTTTACCGGCCGACGCTCCTGTGTAATGTGACACCCGCCCCGGGTCGAACCCTGGCCTCTGCGCAAACTTTACACGCGTTGGTTTGGATTATGTGGCGCCAAACTGGATTAAGAGGATTATGTTTGGTTTTAGTAGGAGGTGAGTGGCTCGGTGGCGCAGTTGTACTACGGTACGTTTACAAAGCTGAGGTCTCGGGTTCGAATCTTGGGTCGGGCAAGGTGATATTGAATTTGTCTATTCATTATCAGCCTGGAATCAGGAATTTGTGCCCGATATGGGGATAGGCCCGCCCCCTATCACATCGTGGGACGGAACACACAAGGCGGAGCCTGGGTGTCCTGGTGGCACCTCTACCTACCCCTTCTAGGAAAAAGGCGTGAGTTTATGTATTTTAGTTGAAGGTAATCGTTGATTTGATATCCGGAGCTTACACAATAGGTGAGAACGAGTCCTAGCCGATTTTAAATTTGCAGAACTTCGTGTAAAATTTTATAAAGTAATATTTATAACACAACTGCTAATTATAGGTACCTATATGGAAAAGGTTGAAATAAAGGAAAAATATTATGTTATGTTACGTACATGCTTTATAAAATAGATCATACCCTTTTGTCTTTTTTTTTATTGCATCGGTCTGGCAAACGAGCAAACAGGTCACCATACCAACAACTAACTTCGATGCGCAAGGAACAGATGCGTGCCCTAGGTATCAAACCTGGGAACACATTCCGCCGAAGTAGTAAGTAATATTTTAAGTAAGTATGCCGGAAAGAACAGAGACTGCAATCTCATTTTTAATCAACCAAAGAAGAATTATAATATTTCTAAATTACGTGTGTATTCGTAGTTATTTATTATAGCTCGCCTCAACAATAAAAGAATTGTAGAGAAACACTTCATACTTAGTTAAACATATTCATTTGGAAATTACATATATGCGGGGTGTTTGTCAACCTATACTATCTATCCAGCCACAGGAAGTCCACTGCTGAACATGGGCCTTCCCCGAGGATCTCCACGTCGACTTCCTGCAACCTTAACTAGGTCGTCCGACACTTCGCTTGCTTGTCCGTGGCCTCCACTCCGGAACCTTCCGCTTCAACGGCAGTTCTTCTAACCATATTAAGCGATAGTAATTCAAGCACAGGATTGCTGTACTCGTATAGGTTTTCTTCAAGGATTTCCACAGCAACCAGTTGGGTACCTACAGCCTGTAGGTATCTAGCCATCTGACTTGACGCTGGATACGTCATACAATGCTCTCTTAGTTATCGATTAAACCGGCCATCAAGACATTATCACCGTTATCATTATTACTACCTTTACTAATTTAGAAAGTCTTAGTGTTTTCTTAGACAGCTGTAAAGCAATCGAAACGTCGGGAAGTAAAAAATGTAAAAATTAAACCAAATCGCGATAAAACCCGTATAAAATAGTTTTATATCAATGTGTAACATTCGCGTAAATCTAAGAAACCATTATGCAAACCCGTAAAAATTAGTTTCATTTCAAGAATAAATTTTAAGTCGTTTCGTACGGCGCGGCGCCCGGTTTTTGTAGTTTTACGCCTACGTCTAATCTAGCATAGATATAGAAGTAACCGTATCCAGCCAATCAAGATGTCCCTCGTACTTCAAATTACATACGTCCTTAACCCACTGCATAGATTTGGCATATCTTTTAATTTAATTATACGATCAGCACCATGTGTGTCAATCATTGTGATTATTTCACAGCATTTCATAGGTCTACTTACAACACCACCTATAGGTTAAAGATATTTTATTTATTTACTCAAGTATGCTTCGAGTTGAACTTCATGTATGTTGGGAGCGGTCTCAGGCGGCACTCAGCAGTCGAGCCGACGCGACGGCGTCCGATGTCATTTTAACAATCGTTCTGCCCACAATCTTAGGGCTGTAGCATAAGCAATGATTTACTTAAAAAATTAACCTGTTTGAGAATATTTCTTTATAATAAAATAATGAGTAATTATATTATAAGGATACAGTTTACATTTAGGTAATCATAGTTTTCTTTGATCCCTTTTTCGCATAAAACGTTAAAAATGGGACAATCTTGATTTGTACAAGCTAAAAACTGCATTATGATAATATTTATGAGCTTGAGCAAAAGAGTCTGTAATCTTTTTTGTAACACGTAATTGTAACAGCAATATCAGCGGAATAATGTTTAAATAATCAAATAAGAGATTGCTAAATAACAGAGTACCATTAATTATTTTGCGAAATGTTGAGCTGTTAAAAATTCAGTGACTGTATCATTAATGATGAAACGTTAATTTAGGTTTAGGTGACTGAAATCAGATATCGAAACATCTATTGGAAACTATTTCGCCCTTCCACTACTGCAGCTCTTCTGACCCAGGATGAACAGTGGCACGCATTTTAATAACATCGAGCATTTAAGTTAGGCGAGTATGTCAGAATCTCTTATTATTTTGACCCACAGCGACAGTAATCAAATAGTAAAATAATTAGAGTTATAGAAGTGGCGAGGCACTAACAGCTTTCATAATTTGAACACAATATGCTTCAGTTGACGTCCCTGCGTATTTTTTGTGTTGCGTTTTTGTTCGTGGCGCGGACGGCGGCGGTCGTAAAAATTTGTTATTAATACAGTAAAATTTCGGATTATACGAAACAAAGCAAGGATTTAATTGGTGTTGTGTGTGTGTGTGTGTGTGTATTTGTTCGTGGCAAATCTCGCAATATCCGTTCGGTTATTGTTTTCGGTTGTAAACCTGATTCTGCCGCGCTCGCCGCCGGAATCAATTAAACACTGAATTTTTAATGAAAACACTTTTGCTCCGTTTTAATATCCTTCATCTTTGCCGACGCAGCGTAGGTTTTGTAATAAGTACTCACAGTATTGTTGGTGCGAAACATTCATGAAAACTTTATTTTTCAAATTCGATATATTTATTTCCAGAAATTATTATTTTCAAAACTTTCCATTAAATAGGTTTACTAAGAAAATATTATTTACCTACTCAACTTTTTTATTATCAATACCTACTGTATTGTAAGTTATTTAAATTATCTAGAAAACTTTTTTTACAGATTAAATTACTCAATATATTGTAAATTGATATCAACACATTGTCGGACAAGTGACTCACTGATTAATGTTGAAATTTAACAAATAGTGGACGAAATAAAAGCCGGCATAATAGAACAAACCAATTTATTAGCACTTCTCTTATCACCGTTATCGCTACTCGTACGCTACATTATAAATAATCACCATACATTTATACACTTACGCTAACAGATTCATGTACATTTCCATCACAATTCTCATATTTAAGCGAATGTAGAGCAAAACAACGATTTTTTTTAATTAAAATATAAATTACTGCCTCGGTGGCGTAGTTGTATTACGGTACGGCTACAAAGCTGAGGTCTCGGGTTCGAGTCCCGGGTCGGGTAAAGTGGTATTGGATTTTTCAATTCAATATCAGCCCGGAGTCAGGAATTTGTGCCCGATGTGGCGATAGGCTCGCCCCCTATCACATTATGGGACGGAACATACAAGGCGAAATGTGGGTGTCCTGGTGGCGCCTCTGCCTACCCTTTCGGGGATGAAGGCGTGAGTTTATGTATGTATGTATGTAAAATATAAATACACCCAACAGTTCCACATAAAGTCCTGAGCCCACACTAAGATCGAGTCTAGCGTCGTGGGTTTAAAAAACTACGAGAGGCTTTTCGGGCTCACTAACACCTAGACCGGAAATGAATACCTGTGAATCGCACAAATTTATGTCTCGGTACGGGGATCGAACCCGTGGCCTCACATTTCACATTCGGCGTCTAACCAACTGCGCCACGGAGGCTGTCAAGTATTTTTAATATTGATAAATATTATTACCGGTATGAGATGGTTACCGTTCCCCAGTCACCTTACCTCGATTATGTCGACCTTATGAGCAATATTATTCGTAAACTAATAAAAATATGCCCCTACATTTTGCTTGCAAATGCGATGTTTGTTACTCTGATATCATAAATCCATGCGCTTAATAGAAATTATTTGAACTTGAACCTCAACTTAAGAGGCTAAAACTTCGAAGTATATAAAAGAGTGCTGGATTAATGTTAAGTAGTAAACGATCTTGCATCTTAGGGTGCTGAAGGCCAGATTAAATGAATTGACAATGTATGTAGGCGGGCCCATGCGCTGTTCGGGTTGACACCAGGGAAAATGAGAGACAGAGTTAAATCCAATTTTAGAAGAAAAAATTATAATCTGTTCAGACTACAATATGAGCTTTCCACTTGCCGGGAATGGTTTTATATAATATCAAAAATCATCCGTTCAATTTGAGGTTGTTTGTCGTTGTTTTAGAATTGGGTGGACGTGGACAAATTGGGAAATGGAAATCGTAGCTGTGATGCCTGTCATTTACAATAAAGGATCGAAATATAGTTAGAGGATATATTCATCAATTGTAGTCAATGAATACCATTGTAATAGAAAGAGAAAGAGAAGAAAGAGAAAGACAATGTTGCTAAGGGAGTTTTATTTTACAAGCTTTTTTAAAGCTTAAAGATTTTTACAGTGATATTAGAATTTATGAATCAGTAATATCTTGTAAAGGACTCTTAAAATAAACAATAGTAAGCTTAAATGAAAGGCTGTGAGAGAGGAAGGGGTTGTTAAGTGTTCGGCTAAATTTAAGAACTATCAACAGATTTGAATGAAATTCTACACCCTAGCGGTAAAAACAATTAAAATACAAGTTATGCTCAGAGGTTTAATAAAATGCGTAATTGTACATTGTACTATATCAATTTCCCTTATAACTACAATATATTAACACATAACCTATGTACTTACATATTTACACTATAATACTTTCTGCTTACTTCTAAATTCGTACACGTTTGTTAATTAGCTCCCTGAATTAAATCACATCTTTTTATATAAAATATTAAGAAATTATACATGAATATTCATTTCACTCTCAATCGATTCTCTCGATTGTAGAGTAGGCCCGTGCCCTGCAGTGGGACGTATATGGGCTGATATAGAATAGAATAGAATAGAATTCATTTCACTTCTGCGTTAAAATATATATTGTTTTCGTTTGTTGCCTTAATGCTTATTTACCCAAAAATATTCCGAAAATAAGGTATTTTAATAAGATTTAGAAAAACGGTGACTATAATTTTGTTTTAGAAAGTCTTTTTGGTATTTTGATGATGCTTTTGGAAAACAATAGCATTGAAACACATATTATCATCTAAATGGTTTTAAAAAAGCCAGTTAACTAAACTGAAGACGAGTATCTACTTCCCGCGACAAATGAAATATCTACAAAATATTTCTTACAAAACCATTAATAGAAAACTGAAAAAGATACCGAAAATAATAGTATACTTTAAAAATTACCATAACTACCTACTCGCAGAGCCGATATTTACACAAAATCATACACGAAACCATAACTAAAAATAATTCCATACAGTCATAACCTCAAAAATGAGGTTCACTCACTGGCCACATTGCACTGTTACCTTTATCTTCAACCTCACGTCCTTTGAGGGTAGACGGAGATATTACTCGTGTCACAAGTCACTTATATCACATCACTTCACTGGGTCACTGAGTCACAATAGTCACGGGGGGTCAGTGGGCCCCGGTTTGTTGGGGGGTCATAGCGCGTGCGCGTGCGTGTGATGCGCGGGGGGTTGCTGGTGGGGGTGGGGCAGCGCGTGAGGATTACTCGTTGCGTGCTGACGACCCTGGATAGACAAAAAAATGTGTAATATTACTGTGTGAGAAATTAAAATATGGCCTCATCCAACAGGTCGCTGTGGAAGCCTCTGCAGAAATTGGCTTTTAATATAGGAATTATACATGTGGATAGACGATCTAATAAAGTTGTCAAAAATGACAGGCCACAACCCGCTTCCAGCATGTTGTAGAAATTCTTGGGGAATGCTTATATTCAGCAGTAAACTTCTTTTTGTTAAAGATGACGTTGAAGTAGAACTTGTTATAAGTAATATCAAGTCATACAGGCAACTTAATAAAGGTTCCTTAATTTGCTAGAAGCAAGCTACGGGTAACTCTTTTTAATGCTATGGAAATCTTTGGAAATTGCCTAAATTTAGTTATATTAAAGTTGACAGGCAACATCAATCCTACCTGTAAATAGACATAGTAGTCGTAGGGCTGGTGCAGCGGCCAGCAGCGCTGCGGCGGCACGGGGTAGAGCGGCGGCACGGGGTACAGCGCGCCGCCGCCCAGCTTGTTGCGCAGGATGCGGGAGATGCTGGACACCGACGGCACGTTGTACTTGTCGCACACGCCGTCGGCCAGCAGCCGGTCCCGGATCTCCCACGCGAAGATGCCCGGGTCCTTCGCCTTCAGTTGTTTTATGTACGAGACTACCTGCGAGTAGGGGGTGAGAGAGTTGAGTTTCGTCGTGTTGTGGGATAATTTGAAGCGTCCCATGGTATTGGCCTTTGGAATACTGGAGTCAGATCTCCATTTACTACAATCGTCTATGACTTTAACAGTACTAAAGTTGCATCACAGGTTTCATGTTCAGAGTCATAGCCAAAACCATTTTATGGAATCCAGCTTTATCCTCAGTTCTCTCAGTTCCACATTCAATTCAGCTTTTGTCTATAATAAACACCAGTTTTGTATGCGTCCGTTCGAATTTTCGCGTCTATTCAACTTTCGTAGCAAAAAGGCAAATATGGAGGCAAGCGTGTTTTAATTGAGCTCCTGCTAATGACAGTGTAAAACGCTGCGCCGCGCCGCGCCGTTCCGCTGCTGTACGCAGACTGTCCTAAATTTCTTAACTACAAATTGAGACTGGCATAGCATAGAGTAATCCCCGTTGGTCATCCAGCGCTCTTCGCGGTACATGGAAGAAATTAAGCGGAGAATGCACGATTTACATTATATTAACTCTCTGTATTCAATCCAGAGTATAACTACAAAGTAAACAGAATAGAATGCTAGTAATTTCTGTCCTATCCACAGACAAATAAATCACCCACAAAATAGCATCCATTATTCAATATGCATCTAGCCACTGAACGCAGTTGGCAAACACCCACATTGCATAATACACAGAATTTAATTAAACCACTGACAGGTGCTGCTGATTCACCAGACTTCACCTGGTGACTGATGGCTTGATGGAATTGATTGAGTGCCTCTTGAAGTGGTTATTATGAAATTGGTTCATTCATAATCATATTAATGATGCTTTACAATGTACTCTAATAGTTAAATTGTTGTTAGTTAATAAATTTTTGGTGTGTAATGAACTGACATCCAAAGCCGATTGTGAGACCAAACCGATTATCACAATCCCCGTACTACAGAGACAAAAATGTTTTTGTGTTCCTCAAATAGTTTTTCGGGTCTGGGTGATGTGACATTAAGTAATGAAATTACTTAATACGATTATACCTAACTAGTTAAAAATATATTGTAGCTTGCTTGGTGTGTAATAATAAAAACATCCAGTAAGTAAATTACCTTAGGCGTGGTGACCCTTGGTTTGGATCCACCAATGGCTCCGGGCAGTATAGACCCTGTCTCATGGTACCGCGCCAGGATCTTCGACACGCACCCGTGAGATACCCGTAACTGCCGGCTGATGTCACATGGCCTGTATAACAACAAAATTATTTTATACTTTAAGGACTTATAATATTTCACTTCTTCTAGTCTTCTCGAATTCAGTTGATTTCATCGCCGGCCTCACTTCAACAATTACTCTGTTAATTTGTAATATCTTGCTGAAGGTTGTTAAAGCTACAGTACAAATGGTTTGGTTTATCCACGTAGACATTTTTATGGAATAACTTTAAAAGTGAATGCCGGCATCGGCAATCGGCATGCGCAATCGCTTGGAAGATAAGTACACATAGCAATATTGTAGGTACATAGCAAAACAAATAAATCTTGCTTAACAAATCACACAATGTTTTGTTGTGATCGCCGTTTTGCTCGATCCTAACATATTACTTCATCATCATCCATCAACCTCTATACATATATACACATACATAAACTCACGTCTTTATCCCAATAAGGGTAGGCGGATGCCCACCAGGACACCCACATTTCGGCTTGTATGTTCCGTCCCATGATGTGATAGGGGGCGAGCCTATCGCCATATCGGGCACAAATTCCTGACTCCGGGTTGATAATGAATATAAAAACCCAATATCACTTTGCCCGACCCGGAATTCGAACCCGAGACCTCAGCTTATGAAATGAAATGAAATGAAAATATTTATTGAACCCATGAAATGTCATACATTATTTAGATTCAGTCACTTTTTTCCACTACCACCCGGTTCACAAGGCTGTTTTCGCCAGAGAAGAACGGGCAAGAAACTCTAGCGTTGCTCTTTTTAAAACAAGTTTACAATACAATAATTATACAGAGGTTGCAGCGCAGTTAAATTCAGAGCAGTTCATAGATAATTTAGAAGAATAATGATGAATAGTGTTATTGATCAAGTGATTTTGTACGGTTGAGTAAGGTAAGTAAAGTCACCCAGATATTTTTTAGATATTCCACTATGGTAACAACCTACAATGAATAACAACAGCTCACCTGATGCCCAGCTGCGCCAGCTCGACTATCCGCAGCCGCACCGCATTGGGTAATGGCCGTCCGTTGACGAAGACCCCTCCCAGTTGGTTCACCTCGCCGTACTGCTGAGTGCCCGCGCCGCCCACGCCGTGGTTGCCCATTGCTGTCGCGCTGGGGTCTGGTGACAAACGATATATTTTAGATAGGAAGCTAGGATAATATATTGAGCCTATGCATAATAATATATTCGTTTACAAACTATAAGGATAGGACGGATATAATTTAGAAAATATATTGGTTTTATGCAATTCGTTCAAAATTAATCCTACTTAATTAATTTGTTCTGTTTCAGAATTAAAATGGCTATAAAAAAATATTTGCGTCCATTTTAGTGTAGCTTTCGTGATTAAGAAGCCGGGTTTAGAAAGAAACACTGAAGCTCAATTTCCACATCAAAGAAAATGTTTGTGCGAACTACAAATACCAATTTCGTTCAGGTTACGTGATCAAATTTTCATAGTTTCTAATACCTAGGTAATACAAGACTTATATTTTAGTCTTGTGATATAGACCTTACAGATAACCGTATTTATTTAAGCCGTTTGAACCCTAATTCCGACCCCTGAATTTCCACTTTTCCAATCAATAGAAGCAGAAAATTTGGTAAAAGAAATAGTTATAATTTTACACAAAAGAAATCAGCAGCCATATAATATACCTATAAATAAATAAATACACACAACAGTCACATACATAGACCTGACCCCACACTAAGATCGAGTTGTGTCATGTATATCAGAAACTACGAAAGTCTTTTCGGTCTCACAATAGTAAGTATTTCGAAAATAAATTTCACCTCATAATAGTGTAAAAATAGCCTTTATTTCAACAAAAATCCAATGGTACAGAAAGGGATTGACGGCAAGGCAGGTGACGTCAGCGGCGGGTCACCCGACACCCACTTTGAAGTGGTCACCGTCGCCACTTGCTCTTGTTGTGCTCGTAAAACTGCTGCTTGTTAAAATATTCGCCCGATTAATTTGGCATTGTATAATTTATTGCGAATTTTGGTCAAAATATATAAAAATTGTGGGCGACAGCAGCTGACAAGCAGATATTTTGTGTGTAAATTATCTTTCTTGGTTGGTTGAAGTGGATTCAAGTGTCGTTTTTTAAGATCGCCATAATATCCATAGACGGCAACCGCACTGCATTTCGTTTAAAACTATGTACATTAAAAAAAAATATATACCTATTGTATCAGCCCATATACGTCCCACTGCTGGGCACGGGCCTTATAGTCGAATAACAAAATTAGTAAAATTATGTCAATATTAATATATCAGAATTTTCAAGGGCTTTCATTCTAAACAAAGTACATTTGCGACGACAAATTCACAACCGGCGCGAAACAATTTTTTTTTCTATTACCGATTTGTTTCAGTGCACGGAATTCGCAGTCTCTTATAACTCTACCAGTTTACCGGCAATTTTGGTAATGTATTTAATTTTTTATGTTAATGCACAAAATAGTGAATTTAGGAAAAACAGCGTTTTACACAATTCATAAACTCTGACATTATAAATCATATCCATACATATATTCAAGCTATAGGATTCCTCATTAGCACCATTAGTTCGCTCCCTCAACAGCCGAAATAATTAGAAACACCAACACGAGCGCGATCTGTCGCGGCGTCGCATTGCATCCGTCCAATAAACGTCAGGCACACGTCAAATAAACGTCAAGCGCGTCACGTTTACGTCAGCGTGACAGTTCGTTTGACACATGACACCGCGCCAGTCACACGTGGCAGGTGACACCGAATGTATGTGACGTAGGTGTGGTTTTAGGTTATAATGTCGGCCATTTTGTAATTAAAAGTCATGTAGCAAAATGTAATGGGGATAAACTATGATATAGTATTCCGTCGAAACTGTTTCATTTTATTCTATTAAATATTGAAAGTAATATTGCTAACAACGTCATCAGTAGAACTCTAGGTACTACATGTGTTAGAGCCTCACTTTAATCTGTCTTATTTACGATTGTGTGGGTAACTCGGCTGTACATATAACTAACGGTGGAAACACAATCTTTCATTACAACTATAGTTATAAATTAACATATTATGTGGTAAAACCTTGCTCTAGTAGGCTCGGCCTCACATAAAACCGATGCGACGGTAAAATTACAGTACGACGAGTGAGTGTGAAAGCTCAAAATTGTCATCACTCCTTTTTTGCATCTTTTTCTAAAACTGACAACGTAAGAATAGCCCCAAGAATTGCGCTAGTCACTTACCGCCAAGAATCTCGATTGTGTTTATTGCGCCACGGATATATATTTTTTATTTTTGCGCTATCGAGAACTTTATGAATCAAACAAAGCATGTCTTGCGGCTGTTGCTTCTCGTAATTTCGTTTACGCCAGTTAATATATTATGTTTTTAAACCTAACTGCAGAAAGTCATTTGATATATGATTTTTTTCCAATATAACTTGTCATAGGTACGAATGTGTTCTTACAAACCCTAATAATGAAATTAACACTCCCTAAAAGGAATACAATGTTACACAGAGCACATCCTGGGCAAGTTCATTAATCTGTGCAAGTGACAGACAAAAAGACGCGCCGATAGGATCGCGACTCCTCGCTCGTTGTACAAATTACTGTCTGCGGTACAAAACACTTGACTAATTGTACATACTTTGTACTCATTGTAAAGACAGGAGTCAGGGGTAAATAGGAGGTCGAAATAGGAGGTTTGAGACCCAGGTTTTCTTCTGTATGAGTAATAATATCTCGAGATAATTTATATTTTTACCTCGCAGTGGCTTTCTTTCAACTTCGGTTTTATTGTTTCCTTTATTTGTTCTTTAGACGAAATCAACGGTGTTAGGAGTGTCATCAAAATCAAAATAAATTTATTTGTAACTACAAAAATATCGACAGCAAGTCGAGTTAGTTAATTGGACTTAAAAGCTAAAATAAGCAAAATAGCCGTGCTTTAACCGTTGTTTATTTGCATTTAAAGTTTAGCCAACCAAGGGCCTGTCCTTTCGATATGCTACCGACCCCGCAATAGTTTAATCCCGCATCGACACCCCAAACATGATAAGTTGAATAAAAGCTTACAAGCGCCGGCGCGGCTCTGTGATGGGCGAGGGGGCGGCGGCGGGCCCCATGTGTTACACACGCCGACACGCAAAAAATAAATTTACCATCATTTGTACATCGATTCAAGGGTAAAGTGTCAACATAAGGAAGATTCTTGTGCGATTGTTCTTTTCGTATTATTCGGGGTTTTGTCTTTAAATCTTGTAAGTAGGAAGACGAAATGTAATACAATAGGTATATATTCAATGATATCATTAATATTCTTTGACTACTAATGAACTAGACTGTAGCGGCCTTATTCATAGACAGATTTAGAACCTATTTAAGTTATCGAATGTTTTGTCCCTTTCGAACGACTTTAGAATTCAGTTTGAGCGAAGAAGACAAAACATTCGATAACTAAAATAGGTTTTAAATCTGTCTATGAATAAGGCCGTAGGTGATTAATTTAAGCATCGTGAATCTGGAGTAAATACTTTAGTGTTTTTATACTTACGTAAGATTCAAAAAATGTCTATTTACAATTATTGTAAAAACGGAGCCGTGATAGGTAATAAATTATGTAAAGAAATAATTCGTCCTTTCTCCTTAGCGTTATCACAGCCGGTTCCAGGGCCCGCTGTCTTAGTCAGTTGTAAGACCGTAAGCTCTTTCACGACATCAAGCCAGTGCCATTTTGTAAAAAAAAACATAAAAGTATTTATTTAAGTTGAAATTACAGACATATTCGCCCTTCATCCCGCGTGTCGCGAGCACGTGTGCGCCATTTTTTGCGACTTCTCCGAACAATGCCTATACGTCATGTCAGGGCTTGTAACTTGGTGGCCACATCAAAGAGTTCCGTGTATGACGTACGAGAAACATTTCAGGAATCAAACATGTGTTTAAAAGTCGCTATATTGTAGAATATGCCGACAGGAAGAGTGGAGGCACCAGTAGTCAACGTGAAAATGTCGGTTCACTGTTTCAGCTTTTGTGATAGGGAAATATAGAAGTAAAGAGTGTATTTTGATGCAGTTGGAAGTATTAGATTCATTGATTGCAGTAGGCTCTATCGCGGAATGATTCTTAGAAATTCATAAGAAACTATTTAGTATGATATAAACAAAGGCGTTAGAACCGTGAACTTTTATACTGCTACGACAAAGCTGCTACCATTCTTCTGGTGGCAATTACAGTGCGTTCCGAATAGAGTATTCACATTTTCGTCGGTCTGATTGTGTTTAGACGTATACAGAATTAACTCCAATCACGACCCACTTACGTAGACTCTGCGACGAGCTTTTTATCTACTACAACCACTGTCAGGACAGACACAAAAGTGACACCAATCTACAACTATTAAAAAATATTTTCACAGCTAATTCTTTGTAGATATAAACTACACGTTTGTATAGAACGGTAAGATTTGTCGCAATAAAGCAGCGCGGTGTGAAGCTGGTGAAATTATTTACGACCAGCGGTGAGTGGTGAGTGGTGACTAGTGGCTGCTTTGATACAAGACCCGCTGATCAACACATTAGCGGATATCTGACTAGTGGTGGGGTTGTGTCGATGTCGATGTTGCTGACCCATCTAATAATAGGCGACGCTAGTTTTAAATTTTTGGGCTGCTAAAAAAAATTAAAATTCACTATCCAGAATTTGTCACGAAAGGTTTATCGAAATAAAACTAATTTCATGGTCAAGGGGCGGATTGAAAGCTCGAAACATCGGGAAGTTAAAAATGTAAAATTAAACTAGATTTGCGATACAATCTGTAACATTAGTTTTATTTCAATGTGTAACATTCGCGTAAATCTAAGAAACCAAAATTACACAAGTTTTAGATTTACGAGTGCCTTACTCGAATAACGCTTGTTTATTAAGCAGTGTAGGCGCCAGGCAGTCTACATAGCTGAAAGATTATTTTTTATACCACCTTGACAACACTACGTACCGCGTAAAATTAAAAATTCTCCTACATCCAAATAAGTAAACAATAGGGATATATAACACCTAATCGCAAGGAGTATTTTTCTTCTTAGACTATTGAGTATGAAAGGGGAAAATTAGATTTGCAAAAATTTTGGAAATGTCAGAACCAAACCAGAAATAGTTGGTAAAGCGCAATTCACGTTGATTTTTCGTCAGGCATTCGTACCTCTGCGGCCAAAACCGTTTAATATTTATTGTTGTAATATCGACAAACTTTTACTGATAATTGTAATATTTTCGCATACATATTATATAATAATAGTGAACCACATGCTGCGTCGTTTGTAATTCAAAATATAAACAAAGATTTGATAAAACCGGAACGCGCCTCTTATCTCCCAATTTAGAACATTACATAAGAAATTTTTTGTATTACTAATATATCGTAGTAGATAGCGTTATCTTTGTCCGTGCGAACTTTGGAGTAAATCTCGGTGTCTCACGCTTTCGTTTCACTGCGTCTTATTTATATATAGGTATATTTAAGCGAAGGTCAACTCGAATGAGGTGCTACAATTGTTTTACGGAAAAACGATGTAACTAAACTTTCGACAGCTTCCTAGGCGCAGTTGGTTAGACGCTGGCCGTGAAACGAGAGGCCGCGGTTTCGATCCCTGCACCAAGGCAAATTATGTTTGTGTGAACCACAAGTATTTGTTTCGGGTTTAGATGTACGAGAGACAGAAAAGTCTCTCGTAGTTACTGATACCCACGACACAAGACTCGATTTTAGTGTAGGGTCAAGACTATATGTATGTGACTGTTGGGTGTATTTGTTTATTTATAAAATGTAAAGTGACGGTTCTGCTTTCATATGTCGTGCGGTAAGTAAGCTTGCTGGAGAAGTAACATTTACCCCTCTCTCCCGAAGGACCTAAGGAAAGGAAAAAGCCTAGTCCAGAATAAATAGAACTGACACAAAGGCGCGAAAACGGTCAATTAATTTACCATGTAACGAAATTACTTTAATCAGTAGAGATTAGAACCTACTTAACGTCACGGATATGCGCTTCGCCACTAAGCGACAAACCCATCAAAATTACATCCTAATTGTCAATAAATTATCGACTTTTGCATGCTCATAAATTAAATCGACAACGCAAACATCACTAATCCGACTCACAAAGCGATTTCTTTGAGTCGTCGCTAATTGGTTTTAAAAAGAGACGGATATACGCAAAAACTTAATATTAGACAAGGACAGTGCTCGAGGCGGGAAACATCTTTCTACCCGCTCGTTATTTATTACGCTCCTTTGACATTTCAGGAGCTGACAGTTACTAGTGTTTTCAGCCAATGTACCACGATCTTTGACAGCGCGTCTTTGATTTTTTGTGTGTAATACATCGCTTCTTTTGTTCGCCGCACTCACATTTCACGGAGCAAAAAGAGCAATGGTTTATTAAATATAAAAAAAACACGTATATTTATAACACGGAGCGTTTAACGTTTTCTTCGAGTCTGATGTGTGATTAATTATGGATTCTTTTAATGTTTAAATAGTTTCAAATGTTTCAAGTATTTTGGTTTCTTTGATATCGTGTTTGTAGGTCAGCGAAGTCGCACGGGCGGTAATTATTAATAAAGTGTTTTCTAGTGGGAAGTGGTCGGATGTTCGCGGCTATGTCTGGTGACGACAGGCGTCTTTATCACTTGTAAAACATCTCGGCTATGACTTTTAAAATGTTGTGGATTGAGCAGCTAAGAGAGCATCAAATTATAATGACGTAAATTTCGAAAAAAGTGCGTCGAAGGGATTTGGAAAGCTCGCACAAAATATTTTATACCTTTATTATACAAAATAAGCAATCGGTTTATTTGGTGGTATTAGTGGTCACTGCTTCAAATTAAAGAAAAGAAACTCCGAGGGTATAAACACGGAGGGTATAACCACCAGGTTTATGTGTAGCTGTGCGGAACACAGCTGTTTTAAAGCCTTCTATTTCTGCAGTGCATTAACAAGTTTACGTTATGTAGCTTTACATTAGCATAAAATTACCATTTGCAATTATCTATACGGAATGTGGATGTAGTGGTTAATTGTTTTACTACGTGCTCGCACAATATTTGCACTCATTAGACGAAGTTAACCCCTCTCCGTCGTACTCTCGATTGTGGAGGAGGCCCGTGCCCTGCAGTGAGACATATATGAGTGATACAGGCACAGATATAGACGAAGTTACTCTTGCTTATTTTTATTGCAAGTGAGCAAAAAGGCCTTCTGCATTAGGTGGATGTACTCTTGTGGTTGTGTGCTGTTATTTCTTTTATGTAATCACTTTCATTTATTTGTGTCCGATATGGCGATAGGCCCCTATCACATTATGGGACGGAACATACAAGGCGAAATGTGGGTGTCCTGGTGGCGCCTTAGCCTACCCCTTCGGGGATAAAGGCGTGAGTTTATGTATGTATGTAATCACTTACAAAGGTATTTATTTATTTAAGATTACAAAAAAAAGTACAAATGGCGGTCTTATCGCTCTACAGCAATGTCTTACAGACAACCATGGGATGGATTTAAAAGAAGGAGAGAGAGAGGGCAGTGTAACAAATAAATAATTTAAGCTTAATAAGTGAAATTAAACATATTTATGGTAATTAGTAATAACAGCTTCCTATTACCATCTACGTCATTAAAATCGCAGATACGTATCTCGCCACTCAATATGAGAGAGGAAATTAAGTACAAAGACAGAGAGGAGGAAAGGGGATTCGGCTTCCGGGTGCTCAGTGGCTTACTCATCGAACGGAACACGTTGTAGAAGCTGTCGTTTTTCGGTTTACTGTGAACTTTTACATTTTGATGATATTTGCAGGAATGCCTCGGTGGCGTAGTTGTACTACGGTATGATTTCAAAGCTGAGGTCCCGGTTTCGAAACTCGGGTCAAGGAAAGTGATATTAGGTTTTTCTATTCACTATCAGCCCGGACTCAGGAATTTGTGCCCGATATGGCGATAGGCTCGCCCACTATCACATCTTGGGGTGGAACATACAAGGCAAACTGGTGGCGCCTCTGCCTACCCCTTCTGGTATAAGGGCGTAAGTTTATGTATGTATGTTATGAAATATCAATCCCTAAAATACGGTAAAACTTGAGCTTAACTCAAGCCTTGTTCCTTGAATAGTCTACTCAATTCAGCCATAATAAGCTATAATTATCTAGGAGTTCCCTACTCAAAATCCGCCCATTCCCAACATTGGACTAAACAAGAGAATGTAATGAAACATATAAACGTTATAATCAGCTCAAATGTCCTTGTTAGCGTTATCGCGCGGGCGGCGCGTGTTTAGTGCTTTCGATACTCGCTGAGCCAATCAGCGCCGCCCGCCGCCCTAATCTACTTTCTATTAAACATGCACAAAGATTGTGTGCTGCACATTTCCATGTTTAATTTTTACGGATACTGCAATTTTTAGATTTTTGCAGGCTAGCTTTTGGTCACGTCTCTTGTCACCTTCGATAGATAAATATATGTATGCATGACGTACGTGTGTCCAACTGTTTTATAAGGTTTCTGAAAGTTGTAAATAAACTTGCGAGGCGAATAAACACTAAGTAATAGTCCTCATATGGTCCAAATTTTATTTAGATTACGGAATAGTATGAAATCTCTTTCCATTTTCACTGATCATTTTTCGTAACGTTCTCAAACAGAATACTTAAGAAATCGTGTGAAATATCAACTTTTGAGGATATACTCGTAGAATGGAGTTGAGAAAAAATTTATCTTCCAGCAGTGTCTCTGATATCCGATTTAATATTCCTTACTTTAAATATAAATATGTTTTAACTGGAATACGAATCCTATACTTTGGACATTCGTGTTAAATCATTATCACCAACATTTCACATATTAGTCTGTAAACTATGATTTCCATCAAGTGGTTGTTCCCTTGAAAGCTTCTATCGTTAGATTTATGATACAAGATCGTAAAATCAAACTATAAACCTAACAGAAAGCGATTTAAGCTATTCATTAATCCCTATAATAACTGAGAACTTGCACGAATGAAGGCTTGCTATGCCTTCCACATAACAACTAAGTTAAGTAGTACTAAGAATTATTAAACAACCGAAATGTTTACAATATATGGCTTTAATTGACACCTCCACCCACTCAAGAGCCTTGTCCAATCATATCGCCGTTGCCATAGCACCCGCCCAGAGGTAAACAAACTTTGGCACTACGCTTTATTACATCGCACTTACCCACAAATATTTGTACAATTCAATTGATTTGACACGGATTTTTATAACCAATATTTAAGTAAAGTCGCGTTCAATGACTTCGATTATTTGTCGAAATAAAATGCGTATTTTGTATTTCGAGTGTCAAAACCTTGGTATAGGCAATGCTTTGTCGCAATACTAAGACGCTGATAGAGTTTTAAACTTATTTTGTTTTGTTACACGTGGAAAATTCTATGAACAGAACAGATAAATAAAATATTAAAGCTGCTGCTATTTAAATACGTACTATAGTCAGAGGTAAGTGGGTATGTATATCTTATGCCCACCACAATGTCCAGTATGGTTTGATTATTTGCAAAAGATATTCAAATACGCAGGTTTTCTAAGGTTGTATTCCTTTACCATTTAATTGCGCGAGGAAACAATATTGTAGACAAAAATACAGAAAAGGTTTAACATATTCAAGCACCATTAAACATAGTTAATTGGAAATATGATTTGAATATAAAAAGGTTTCCTCGTCCAAAACCCACAATTCTTGATTATTTATGTAAAACGATAAAATAATCTCAAAGAATCTCGCAGCAAAACCGACACTCGGCAAACACCAAATATCTAGTTTTCTAACGTTTCCTATTCCGATGTGAAGCGTGCGTAAGCGACAATACGTTTTATCTTGTTTGCCGTGAGGGGTCGTGAAGGGCCCTCGAGCGCGACCACACAGGGCGACAGGGGCCGGTAGGGGCCGACAGGGGCCGGCTTGGGCCGACAAACGGGTCGCCGCTGGGTAAATACGGCTACCGGCGGCCGAGCACGCACACGGTAGCACCGACCACATATTAGGAAATATTACACGGTATGTCATTTAAATGCGTGGATCTTTGGATTATGAAAGCACGCATACCGTATACGAAGATAAACTTGTCTATTTTTTATTGTGGCAAACTTCTGACAGATCGCAGTTCGCCACAATTATGCAAATGAGTTCAATTGAGTAGTTCGTCTTTATTCGCGTTATAATTCGCTTTGTAAAAATAGCAAATAAATAATGAATAAGGAAAAAAATAACTTTTTCTGTCCAATAATGTCGAAGAGTCGCAAATGCAAATAAAAAGTAATTTCAATTGAGTTTATGCACAATTTTTTCATGGTGTCGTATCATTATTCATTAACATTTTCATACATTGTTTTCAAAAGCGGTTCCCTTTTCAGCAGTACACAAATAATTTAATTAATTAGCGCTACGCCTCCGTAATATATTTTCCGGCGCCACAACATGAAGCAAGTACAATGAGTAATGAAATCTCCCTAAACAATATGTCTATAAATAGAATATAAATAGTACAGAGTGCGCGCTGATAACATATCGACCGATGTAAAATTTATCTCGTTATTTAACAACATTCATTAGTGATTTTAAAGCAGGAGTATGAAGTGGTAATTCTTAACTATAATTATTGTTGTAGAATTATAAGATTGAGACGGAACTATGAGAGCGAAAAAATCTTTACAATTTCTAAAACCAACGACACATGACTGTCTTACGTCGCGTCAGAACTGTGTCCTTTAATAGTATATATTGTACCTGTTAGTTCGCACACGTGGTCGCTCACATCAAAGCGCTGAATGGTGAAGTAGCGCGTAGAAAAGCGATGGTGAGAGGTGCAGATAAGGCGGGTCAGTCGATAATCGCGGTTATCTCGAGGTTATCCGCGTGCGTCACCCAGCACGAGCCGAGTGCCGACCCGCGCACGCTGCGACACTTACGTGATCGTTGTGAGAACAAAATGCTTTTAGTATAGCCAAATTTATCTTTATTCTATATATTAATGTAATTTAGTTTACAATTAGATAAAACATAATTAAACTAAAACACAAATTTTCTTAAACTAAACTCAAACACTTTTCTAAGGGTACCCAAACTAATTAGCCGCGTACAACAAAATAAATAATTACAATAACAAAAAGAACTGTAGTAACCCATAACCCACTGCTAAAACAGGACTCCGACACACGAGGGAGTGAATAAGACGGGTAAGACTACAGTTCACCACGCTGGCCTAGTGTGGGGTGATGAAATCTATACGTATACAACCCGAAATTATATAGTACCTCGGAACCCTTTAGGTTCAGTTTTTATTACGATGTATTCTTCCTTGGCAATTACTACGAACTAAAGTTTGCCTTATTTATTAGATTTTTTGTTTAGTCTCTAAAAATAAATCGGAATGTTTAACTATACTTTAATATTGTAAAATTTATTTATTTTCATCTCCGTCTCGCTTTTCTTCCAGAAAGTTTCATACGGTTTTTCTATTATTATTTTTTTAGGTATTTGTTTCGGGTCTGTGTGTTTGTGAGACCGAAAAGTCTCTCGTAGTTTCTGATACCCACGACACAAGACTCGATCTTAGTGTGGGGTCAGGACTATGTATGTGACTGTTGGGTGTATTTATTAATTTATTTATTTCTACTAGCACAACGAAATGACAATAATGCATGGTAAGTGCATTGAGATACAGATAGCGATCGATGCATAGTCTCTCGCCGGTCGACACAATCGTGCTGACCAGTTTGAATCCGTATGTACACAAGATGAACTCGAAACGTGAACACCTACGTGAGGGTATTATGACGAATCCTAAGCGTTGTTCGCTAATAATATAATGAGCTAATACGAATATCCCACCACTAACAATTAGCCTTTAATTTTCACGTTGGTCTAACGCATTTGGCGGACATACATATCATATGTAGATTTTTTTATAAACGTCCATGCTACTTAGTACTTAGGTTACCTCACGATGATTTCAATTGAGTATCAATACACATGACTTCAAAGTCAGAGGTCTGATACGTAATTCGACGCCACAACCACCGGCTCTGCTTCGTTACACAGTTCAGTTTAATAAAAACCTAACAATATTTCTTCAGACTGTAGGCTATCCGTTCTCTGGTATATTTTTTGGATCTGTATCAGCCCATATACATTCCACTAAAGGCCACGGGCCTTCTCTACAATCGAGAATACGATATTTTATTTAACTCTGCAGGTAATAAGATTGAGCTTGGTCACTGGCATGAAGTCCTCTATTACTTAATGGTACAAACACGCGGTATTGAGTAGTGTTTGTGCTCACTGTTTGCTCTGAGCGACGCGACGCGACGGCGATCTGTGCATGTCTCGACGGACTACCGGCTTTTAAACATTGGCTACTGAATGCTGAGTGAGATTTTGTAGATCATTAATCAGTTTATGAAGTTCGCTTGTTACTAAGAAATTGATATAGATATAAATTGCTCAGTTTCTTTAACGCAAGATAACGGTCCAAAGCGTAAAGTATCTATGCAAAAAATCGCCCTGGTGGTCTTATTCTATGTGATAAAGTTTTGATTTCTTCATTAATAATTTTAGTTTTATTACCTGTAAGTAAAGCTTTTATTGGTAATTATATATTGTTGTCTTTAGAATAGGATATAGCCCATAGCGATTGTCTGCATTAACTGGTTATTTATGTCCATAAACATCTATGACATTTGAAGATAACATACGCTGATAGTCTTAAACTATATTGGATAAATTATGTTGCGTAGAGGACGACTAACCTTGTAGAATAATAGAAAATTTCGGCCCTCACTAACTGAACAAAAAGCTACTTGAAAACGTTTTCACTTTAGTTAGTTTTCCGTGAATATTACCAATTTCTCTCAAACCATACCTTTCAGGCTAATTATCTACTGCCAATCTTACCACAGTAAATATTTATACATGCAGTGCAGTGTTTGTCAAATTTTACAAATAAATATAAAAATACACCCAACAGTCAAACATAGTCCTGACCCCACACTAAGATCGAGTCTCGTGTCGTGGGTATCAGGAACTACGAGAGACTGTCTCTGACTCTCTGACTGTCGAATTCTTTTACATTTCTTACTGGTGGTAGGCCTCTCATATGTGAGAGGCCACCTGGGTAGGCACCACCGCAATGTCTATTTCTCCCGCCAAACAGCAGTGTGCTTGCTCTGTTGGGTCCCGGTTTGAAGGACATTATAGCCAGAGTAACTACTGGACATAATGAGACTTAACATCTTATGTCTCAGGATTGCGAGCGCAGTTGAATGCCAAGCATTGCTTTGTGATTCATGTTGTTGGTTTTCGTAGTCCATGAGCTGTCGTATCGCTTACCATCAGGCGAATGTAAAGCGCGTCTCGTCATTAAAAAAAACTGTCGCCATCTTACATTATTAATTATCACATTATTGTCATGTAACTTAATACTAAGCAGCAGCGCAAACAACAAGGTTTCCGTTCAGTACAATTGTTTGCGACTGTGTTTGCTCGTCAGATGATTTGCCCCCGTTTCAGCCCCTGTTTTATAGGGGTTTATGAGTATCGAATTATTATGTGTTTAGGACGTGTCCTTATTTGTAGGCTTGTTTGTCTCGGGGATTGAGGGTTCTGATTTTAATGGTTACTTGTTGCAACTTTTGTGTTACAAATCTGGTCTTAGTCCTTTCGTTTAGGGATTAAATACTTATTATATTACCTTTTACAATCGAATTCTGTATGAAGATAACTATTTTAGGGGTTTTAGCAACTGTAGTGTATGTTCTTATGTGTGTAAATTCTTAGATAATTAAGATATTACTTAAAACATTCATTTTTTTATTGGGATGGAGTTCTTAGTGCCGAATTATACGCCAAACTTTTTTTTAAATATTATATCGACATAACACGATGCAGTTGAACCACAGATTATTTTACAGTACGTAGATATATAATTTCGATACATACACATACATAAACTCACGCCTTTATCCCAGAAGGGGTAGGCAGAGGCGCCACCAGGACACCCACGTTTCGCCTTGTATGTTCCGTCCCACTATGTAATAGGGGGCGAGCCTATCGCCGTATCGGGCACAAATTTTTGACCCCGGGCTGATGATGAATATAAAAATCCACTATCACTTTTCCCGACCCGGGATTCGAACCCGAGACCTCAGCTGTGTAATCGTACCGTAGTACAACTACGCTACCGAGGCAGTCGGCATAATTTCGATCTATTCCCAAAATTAATGTAAATTCTAAAACTCCCCAGTTTATCCTTATATTTGGTGAGAAATATTTGCGGCGTTGCTGCATCCAATGAGTTTGCTCCGCCGCGCCGCCGCTACCGAAACCAAACAAGCATGTTACGTGCATCCAGGCCCGGTTTGGACTCACTAAAACGCGGAACGACGCTTTGACATGGAATAATTATTATATTATCAACGCGAGTGATGGAAATGAAGCAATGTTTATGAAGAAAGATAAATTATTTTAAAATGAAAAGGTAGTATTTCGACCAAAGAATATAATTTTTATTGAGACTTGATAACGGTATTGGAATACCACTGACCCTAACTCCAATGCAGTTCTTAGAATATGCATTGGCAAAAATTGTCTTTGTCGTGTCTCCGGGACTGATATATGTATAAAGACTCTTTGGACAAAGACACAGACAGGCACTCGGATGGACATGGAAAAACAATAAGAATAAAAGGAATAGAAGCGGTAATTTCGGACTCAACGGTATTAAGAAGCTCCGTCAACCGTAACCACTCGGGAAAGATGCTGATGGACTGAGTCAAGGGTTCGTTACGTGTCTTTAATCCGCAATACCCAAACTAAATATTTCCAACATTCCCGTTAGTAGAAAGTGTCGCCCGGTGAAAATAGACAAACGCGACCGACTGATACGAGCGCGGCGGCGAGCCGTCGCCTGCTGTTTGCGCACGCATTAGTCGAGCCCGCCTCGTGTCAACAGAGTAATGGCTGCAAACACTACAACACCCCCCCTTTCCTCCTCACCCCCTCCCTAACAACTAGTACCCCCGTAACAACTGTACCCCTCGCGGCTTCCGTGTCGGTGCGCTGGCGCAACGGGACTTCGCACTGGCGCCAGATTTAAGGAAAATAATCAAGTTATATTGGGCGTTTTATGTGATTTGTGGTCTAAGGATTTTCAATTAGCGTGATCAGTTTGGTGGTTGGTATAAGATGATAGGTATCACAGTGCAGTATTATAAACATTTAAAAGAAAAAACATTATTGCCACATAATGTATTGTATTTTTTGTTAATCAAGCCTTGCTGTAGTCTCTTAATAGGTTTCCTAAGGTTTTACATATCGTAAGCTGGAAAAACAAATAAGAATAACAAGGTTTGAAAAGGTGTAACACTAGTTTCGAGCACGAAATTAAGCAACACAGGGAAATCATATACAAAAGAACATTGCTTCAATTGAAAAATCGTTTAAGTCCTCACAGTTTGCATTTTTTGAAGCCATTATATGAATGACACCATAATCAGGCAACAAGTAATTGCAAAAGACTACGAACGAGGTGTACTTTTTACAATCAGGAAAACCGCTCGGTCGTCAATAAATACAAGTTCAAGGAGGTCTAAAAATACTCCTGAAATCACCCTGTCGCTAACCTACAAATAAAGCACACGCTAGTACTTCGACGGCCGCCCGTACGGGCCCTGTCGATAATTAGCAGCGCGTGATTTATCCTCCGAATAGTTTGACACTGTTTATGAGGTTAATAGGGGCAGCTGCGGCCCGCACGCGACCCTTGACATGTCATTTCTCATACATTCCTAGGGAAATATTGTGATGTTGATTGGAATAACTCAGGGTTGCATAGAATCATTAAATTACAGTCGGTCACCTGGCTTCTACAGATTATTAAAAATCTGCTATTTATAGGTTTTCATTGCGATGAATGGCGAGACGAACATGTCATTTATCTGATGGTAAGCGATATTATCGTTCATGGACAGTAGTCAAACCAAACAACACCATATCTGAAAGGCCGCCTGGGTAGATACCACCGCAAAGTTCTATTTCTCCCGCCAAACAGCAGTGTAAATGCACTGTTGTGTTCCGGTTTGAAGGACATTGTAGCCAGAGTAACAACTGGACATAATGAGACTTAACATCTCATACCTCAGGATGGAGAGTGCAGTGGAATGCGAAGCGCTGCTTTATAATTCATGGTATTGTTTAATTTTGCTACTGTCCATGAACGGTCGTATCGCTTACCCTCATCTTGGCGAATGGTATGCTCGTCTCGCCATTCATTGCAATAAAATAGTTAACTAAGATACATAATAAATAAGAATTTTGGCACATAATATGTACCTTGGCGCGACATCTAAATGCTGTCGATTTCAACACATTTTTTAATTAGGTCTGGACGCGTTTTTATTGTTCATAATGCCTGTGGAATGTGTATGTCATAGAACAATTACAATTAATCTATTTCTTAATAATTTACCATAGGATTTTGCATCTTCAGAACGCTATACTGTAATGAAAATTCTTCAAAGCTAACGTAACCAGGCATATCTTAAGCAGACGTTCAAAGACTGAGAAAACTGCAAGTACTGTCACTTCTCTTATTCTTCTCTCTTCAATCAATCACCTCGTAGCTAGGACCTAGCTTTATATATACCATATGCCTGTTTCGTTCTTTAAGCTTCATTTTACACATTATCAGGATCTGCATTAAATTTATTTTCTTCTCAGCCATTAGCTCTTTATCTCCCTTTAAGAATAAATGTAAAAGAGGACTACATCATTTATTTTGTAAATCAAATTTATTTTTAACATTACTGATACCATTTTATAGTCAAAACAGATCCGCAACAACTTTGCATTTCACATGATATTAATGTTATGATTATGTTTTTTTTCAATAAACATTCACCGAACGTACGCGCGTACGAGTAGTGACGCGCGACGGTTTCATTATCGACGTTATCGATAACCCTTGACGGCCTCTGAACTGTCGATAAACCAGCACGTTCAGTGCAACAATGCGCCGCACCGCCCTAATGGCGACATTTACTAAAACAGGTAATTAACGTCTGATCAAGATAGCTGCTATCATTACTGTTTTTGGTTGATTTTTGTTAGGGCTAATTAGCAGCCTAATAAAGTCGGCGTGTTGGGGTGGCACTGTCTCAAGTGAAGTGCTTTGTAGTAGCATTTCTTTAGGTTATTGGAGTTAAAAGCTGGTGGCCTAGAGAGGCCAGACGAAAGGTAGGCAGACCACCTGCTAGTTGGAGTAATGACATTGTTAAGCTTCAGGGCAATGCATGGACGAGATTTGCGCAAGACCGAACAAAGTGGTGTAATAAGAAGGAGGCCTATGTCCAGCAGTGGATGAATACGGGCTGAAATGATGATGATGATGGCAGGATATTCTTAATAATGTGACATTCCATTTAAGCTCGGTTTTTAAGCGGGTTTCGTTAGGTGGACCTTATTGGACCTTATACCTGTCTTGTTGTCTTGCAATGTGACTACCAAAAGAAGTGCAGTCCGAACTGTGCATAGGCTGTCTAGAAACAATCATGTCGTCATATTATATCGACTTGTTACATTTGTTTTTCGCGCTTCTCTTAAAAATCCAAGATTACACGAGAATGGAAAGTTCTACTATTTCAATATCTTAAGAAGACACTCTACTTGTAATTCACTAATTTGGTTTAAGTACAAAATATGCAGTCATTATTCACGATAACTCAAGATAAGTAATGATTTGATGCAATTTACTGCACTTTGGAAATCATTAATACGTAAACGTAATGTTCTAACGCACTTTGCGATAGAAAATGACGTAAGAATTACCTCAATCAATTAACATTTCTATCTTTCTTGTTTTGTTCTAACGGTTTCACTAAAGGTTTTCACCACAGCAGTCTTCATCCAAACAAAACAACGTTGATCGAAGACAGCAGTACAATAATCCGATTTACTCGCAACAATAACTGTGCAATCAATCATCCTTTAAAATTGAGGTACTTGGCGAGTGAATATAAAAGTTTGTTAGACTTCAATAATCTAATTAACTGGTACTAATAAATTGGTACAATAAGGCTTAAAATTCACGTCTACACTGTTTCAAGCTCCATCAAAAATATCAGCTAAATTCGCTATAATAGCTCTACGATGTGCGTTTTACAACAATATTTAAAGAATAGACCATCAAACCGTAGAGAGTGTTTGGATCTTGCAAAAAAATTATAAAAGTCTCATCACCAACGGCAAAATCAAAGTTTCATCTAAACCGTAGTTGCTTCTTTGCTATTCCAAAGTTTCCCTCCAATTACTCCATAAACTGTAGTTTACTAAGTATAAATTAATCATCTCGAGTACAGATAAATTGGTTAATTTGTACGACCGAAGTTTCACAAGTACATTATTATATCATCGCTCACAGCCGTCGAACCGTAACTCGCTACAATCGTAGAAAATGACCCAGAAATTACAGATATCGGCCGTTCAGTACCACTCGCGACCTAAGCTTGCCATCAATTACTGTTTCATACGTCTTAGACAAATTTAATGCTGTATGTGATGTTGATGCGATATTAGGTCTTCTAAAGTAAGAATACACTAGATTCTCAGCATTACAACGGTGAAAAAAACAATCTTATGTGTATCTAAGTGCGTGGTGGCTTGTTGGTAACGGATCAGACGCGGCTGCCAACATGTTCACGGTGGTCGCGGGTTAAAATCCTAGGGCACACCTCTAACTTGTAGGAGTCATATGTGTATTGATAGCCAAAACAAAAAACGGTAAAGGAAACATCGTAAGGAAACCTGCATACCATGGCGATTTCTAGGAATTCCTATTGTATGTAAAGCCCACCAACCCGCACTAGGCCAGCGTGGTGGACAATGTGACCTAACTCATCTCAGTCTTATTCTCAATTGTAGAGGAGGCTCGTACCATGCAGTGGATCACAGGGACGTATATACGCTGATAAAGTACAGGTGCTAATGGCTTTATTTACAAATTGTTAGATATAAATGCTAACAAAAACCAAGATGTAGACGTTTGATCAATTGTAGGAATAAGATAGTCCACCGCCTCTTGAAATATCTACTGCAAGACTAACTAAAGACTATACGAAGACACAGGAATTAGGTAAAGACTTATTCAATTTAATAAATTCAACATACTGCTACATTGAAACTGACCAGTCGTTTAAATATGAGCGATGATTAAGATGAGATTGAATACTCTTGAGACTTTAGTAGAGTTAAAAACGAACGTTTTTGTAAGAGTTAGTCTCTATTCAGTTAGGAACAATGAATATAACGCGGCTATGATACATTTGTTTGGCAATGTGGAATTTCAAAACATTTCTGAAGAGAATAATAACGATCGATGACTGCCAGAAACCAAAGGTGCATCTCAGATTATAAATTTAGTTTAAATGCAGTCTAAATGCCTGCTTTGTATACAGCAATAAATAATCAATCAAATTATTTCCCCGGAGTTATTCTAGAATAAATCACAGCGCTGAACCCGATAATTGCATTTCAGTATTATCATGTAGCAAAAAGCGTCGTGCGTCGGCGCGCGGTGACCCGGCGCTGATGCAGTGGTGGCGCGACCCGGCTCTTATCGACTCTCACTTACGTCACAACACTATCTCCCGTGATTGCATAGGTGTTCATTCAGCTGCAGATACTGGTATATCACTAACACGTCTCGTGGTTTCTGTGTAGCTTCTCTTTACATTATTTGAAACTGTGGTCGTTATTCTACCAGCACTGCGCCAAAATACTAACATGTACTGAAGCCGACACAGGTGCCAATGTGGGGCCAACCATCTCAAATCTACTAAACTGACGACAAATATGTTCCATATTGGCCATACATATTGGTCGCCATCATTGGCTCAAACATTAGAACTTGAAGAGGAACCATTAGACAAAAGAATATAACCTATAATGCAGATTCAGAAATGTGTCAACGCCAGACAAGTAAATCATTGCCGTTTTATAAGTCAACATTTTCTGCAAGTTTAACCTAACCTGGTAGAGTAAGAGTAAAAAGGATATCAAAAAGACCAGTAATCTAAAGATGTATCAATGGGCTATTGATAATTATTCTTGTGTCAATTAAACACACCCCAAAAACTACTCTCGTTTTTCGATTTCAACTGGGTGACATAATATGGGATTTAAGTGTTTTTGGAGTAATGGGATAAAGAAACTACAAACTAAGAAAGCAGATTAGAGAAATATGTAGTGATGTCGAAAAGTTAACTGAACTGACTAGGTATGGAGTACTGAGATGGAATCGTAATGAGATGCTGCCATGGATGCGCATAATTCAACTTCAACTTTTTTACTTCGTTTATGACAAACTAATTCTTCTTTACTTATAAATAAGTAATAAATTTACAGCCATAACACATCAGTGATTAGGCCAAATGGAGATTTATTTATATTCGACTACATATTTCACAATCAGTGTCGGTGTCACACTACTTTATATTAGAGGGCTAAAACCTAGATGTCACCGACCTGTAGCATTTTGGTGAACAATTAGATGATCTTGCTAATGTCATTTTGAGCATACATAGGTTTTTGATATGGCTTAAGGATTTTAACAACGATTCGCGCTGAAATTCAAGAGATGTTTTGTAAATCTACTTAAATAATAGCTGAAATTTGTGTGAATCTGAAACTGTGTTTTGAAGTCGTGAAGTGAAACTTTATTTTTAGTTTTATGAATTATAATATACCTTTACCGAAGTCAATTCGTTCGCTATTGCTGAACGATCCATTATCACATGTATTGGATACACTTTATGCGTTAGAATATTGCGAATGTGCAGCTCCATGTTTAGTTATTGATTGACATTTGCTCTTGAAGTTTTCAGTCCTAATACAGAAGAAACGACGTATTATTATGATAAAACCTGTAGGACATATTTGTTTTAGCTATCAATTCAATATGATAATGTTTTTTTAGATTTACGCGAGTGTTACACATATAAATATTTTTTACGGATTTTATCGCGAATTTTGTTTAAATTTTATAATTTTGAAGTTACTAACATTTCGATTACTTTACAGCTTTCGTGGTCGAGGACTGATGGGTTTATTTTAATTGAATATGATCTCAAACAGGAAACGCGGTGAAGTTTTCTTCTGCCTTATTATGGATAGTTTTAAAATTAGTCCCTGTTTTGTGTAGTAAGTATTCTTGTGGGGTGATTTAACTGACACAAGGTATACAGGCTTTGCTGAAGGTAGGAATTTAGCATTAGCCAGGAACTTTTTCTTGTGTCTTTGATCTAGTAAAAATATTACTTCGATCGTTCTTTCTGGCGCTTTACCGGTTGAAACAAGGGTCTGTTTTCTTACGTAGCCTACTTTTAATCTAAAGTGTCCCCAATTATAAGTTCATTTTCACTCATATATTCTTTCAAGATTGCTATTTTTAGTCAACTACTAGAGGCGTTATACCAGCTATGAGGATTGATGGATGGAGGATTGGATGTGCAAAAAAAATATCAGTCGACAAGGCAAAAACCCTATGTGCTACCTACTGATTTTTATATTAAAACTTTTCGGCCGGTACTTAAAGTACGTTTAGCACTAAACATAGCCTGTAGTCGGGTTACTACAGTTGAACATAGTATTAATTTTGTATTTGAGTTAAGTAACGTGCTGGCATTAAATGTAGTTGTATGATAGCTTTAATTCTTTCATGGACAGTAGCATAACCAAACATAACCATGAAATATTAAGCAAGGCATGGCATTCCACTGCGCTCGCCATCCTGAGACATAAGATATTAAATATCATTTAGCCCAGTAGTTACTCTGGCTACAATGTCCTTCAAACCGAAACACATGCACACACAATGCTTATACACTGCTGTTTGGCAGAAGCAAAAGACATTGCGGTGGTACCTCCGCAGGCCGCCTCTCACATATGAGAGACCTACCACCAGTAGCTTCTGTTAAACAATAAGCCAGTATTAGATATGAGACTGCAGTCCCATTTCCCGCACTAAGACAATTGACAAGGTGATCAACAAATATTAGTTCGGGTGTGGGTGTTGTGGGAATAAATCTATTGTAGTTTCAAATATTCACAACAGAAGATATGTATGTGTTTTACCGTGGAACCGGAAATAATGACTGTTAGGTGTATTTACTCATATAAGAATTTCAAACAATCAAAATAGCTTTACTGAATCTCAATTCGAGCTGAGCCTGGGAAAAGTTGAAACGCCGGTGATTCTGGTAACTTAATGGTAATTGTATAGTTTAATCAGGATATTAGATGAAATATACGGAAAATTATTGGAAGTTATTGTATAAGTTTAAAATAAAGTAAATAACGGTAAACCACTATTATAAGCCATACTATCATTCTACATGGCTGTAATCTTATATTGCGCAGGCGCCTTGTAAGTGTAGAATAAGGAGTGAAAGAAGAGTAAGGTTCGTTCTATTATACATTGAAGCTGTTCCTAGGCAACTTGAAGTTGTGCTGTTTATTGTAGCAAACACCAATTATGTATGTATCAGCCCATATACGTCCCACTGCTGGGCACGGGACTACTCTACAATCGAGAGAATCGATTGAGAGTGGTTAGGCCATATAGTCCACCACGCTGGCCTAGTGAAGGAAGACATCGTGGTGAAACCTGCACACCGTAGCGATATTAAAGAATTTCTACGGTATGTAAGTCCGCCAACCCGCACAAACACCAATTAAGGTTCTAATAAAATGGTGTGGTCTTTAGTGAGCAGCTGAAGCTGTCGGGGAAGCTACAGCTGAACATAGACCTGTTGGAAGCGGCCAGCATCCAGCGAATTCCTGCGACCTCAACCAGCTCGTCCGTCCACGTCGAGGATAATTGTAGCTAATAGTAATGCCTGTCCTTCGGTCTATCACATCGCAAATCAACATCATCAAATAGTAACAAAGTTTAATTATTTTAAAACATTTGGCCCAGTGATATGTACGATCTGTAGTTTCAGATATTGTGAGTGAAGACAAAGTCCAGTTGATTTGTATGTGTTCAAATAGACCATGTTATTACACTCTGTGGTGTAACAAAAAATTGTTTAGGTTATTTAGAAGCCGTCGGCTTGATGGAGTGTATTTGATTTAATTAATGGAATTAAATTTGAGGTTATTACAGTAATTGTGATTTTAGGGAAGCTTTCTTAAAGCTTTCTTATATAACAATTTTAGGCTTATACAGCTGGTTCTGTGATACAACACTACATTTGCAGTAAAACTATATGAAATTTATTGTATTGTATGTAACGTATGCAATATGTAACGTTTGGTAGTTACAATTTAAGTAGGAAAAACTTATGAGCATTGAAAAAGAATTATTTTCTAAATATTGATTTTGCACAACTGGCTATATTTTTTTATATATTAGGCTTTTATGAACATTAATAAATTCAAAGAAAATTTCAGTTTTCCGGTAAACATGCCACAATTTAACCAAAATGTTGATAAATAATAATAATTGTTTTTAATTTTTGACCCAAAACCAGGCCATATACTTTTAATATCTATGTAAAACGAGGTCTGAGCATAACCTTCGAACCCTACATTAAAGAGTGGGGTATAGTCAAAGGGGTAAAGGGTACTCACCAGTGTCCATAGCGTAGCCCGCGGCGGCGGCGGCGGCGTGCAGCGCGCCGTACTCCTTGCCATCCATGCCGCCCAGCATCATCACTACACTTCACATCCGAGCGGGCGTCCGGCGCGGCGCGTGGTCGGCGGACATGTGAGCGCTCGGGCGCCCGCTGCGTGCACGCACCTCGCGCCGCACCGCCCCGCGCGTCGCCATTGGTGCGCGTCTGCCAATCGCGACGCTTCGTTTCAAACGCTTTCGTTTTTCCATGTCGCGTTCTATTTGAAGCGTGTTGATACTTACTCGATACATGCCAGTTCAATTTCAATCTTATTGCTATTTTTTAAAGTATATTTTGGTGATGTAGTCATGGCGGGTGTATGTCTGTTTTCCCGTTCGGTCGGATGCGCTCGGGCAACGCGCGCGACGAGCGCCGAGTAGGTAGGATGAGGGTGAAGAGCGCTATGTGGCGCGCGGAGGGGAGGGGTTGGTATGGACGGGAGGGGGTGTTCGGAGCTTACTGTGGGAGTACCGCTCGCTGCGTGCTATGTACCCATTCGTCACGCGTGTAACTATGTACACGCTTTGTAATTGATATTTTTATGTTCGTTAATTTGTTGTATAGTAAATTACACGCGCTCTCGACGGACACGAGAACGGCGGCGCGCGAAAATGTTGTAGCGGAAAATTACTTTGTAATGCGTTTAGTTCTTGTACGCGCTTCAGCGTTCTATTTGATAATATTATATGATATAGTTACTTCATGTCAGTACAAATCAAATATAGTATACATGCAACTCATGTAAAATGAAACATTTTTGTATTTCTTAAATGGTTACTACACTTCTTAACTAAAGGTTGTCCACATTTTTTCTATCTGTTTAACAACACATATTTCTAAGTTTTAAAGATCTGTAAACTCTCACCCGGAATTAGTCACCTTGTAGCGTAACGCAGCAATGTTATTGGTATGGTAGAGTGTAGCCAAATTACTGTAGAATAAGTAGGTTGTCCCGACAATGGTAGTGCCACTGTTTTACAGAGAGTAACCGTGAGGAAACCGTTTTAGAGTTGTATTTATTTTGACATTGCTGGTAGTCCAACAGTAATTTTGTCTACATCACCTATAGTCCGCCCTCCTGCCTATCTATTAAAAATGTTCCTTAAGAACAAATTAAGGCAACAGTTTAGCAGTTCCCACTTAGTCGGTGAATTTCATTTCCTATTGCCGGAGATCCTATAAGGCTATAAACACGATGGAAAGCCCGTCATAACGGCCGACGCAAGTGTGTTTAAGATTATGTCTGTGTTGTGTACCTACCATTATTTCTTAGAGGCTTGAGCAGGCCGACATAAAAAAGCATTGCAATCATTTGCAGGAGCATTATATTCCATGGTATCAGCACACAAAAAAATCATCGCAACATTATCGAATATCCGTACATTATTTACACACATCGGAAACACGCAGACATACGACTTGTACAAAAAACCTTCAGTAGCAAGCGACGTAATTAAAACAGCCGTAAATTGTTCAGCAAAAACGTTTGTAAAGGCCCGACACGGGGCGTATTTCTGTTAATTACCACAAATATGTCTTACAAAAACCCAGCACGAGAACAAATTACTGGCACGCAATGACGCGAGACCGCTCAAGGCACCGCCGAGCCAGCGGTGTCTGTGCACTCCGCATAAGGGAAGCTGCTGCTGTTCTTAGAAATAATAAGTCTTGTGGGTTCGTGAAATTAATGTTGTACTTAGAATCAAGCTGGCAAATTAATTTATGTATTCTTTCATAGATTCTTTATCAGAAATTTGAAGTGACTTCCTGTAACTGGAAATGATAATTATCCCCATGAGAAATTCATTACTTAATGCTAATTTACATAAATAATTCAAGTCACGCATATTATTTCTCTAGCAGTTGTGCCTAAATAAAAAAAAACCGAAATTGAACAATTTGCCTTAAAGGTGCTGTTCGGAACCACAGTCAACATTGCGTTTCCTCTAGAAGAGCCTCTGAACCTTGCTATGTGGCCCAGATTACTAACCGCTACTGCAGCACTTGGAAGTAATTTTATTAAAACACTTTTACATTAAGTTCAAAAATTTTAAACTAAAACAAGCAAACCAAAAATAGTCTAAATTAAAAGTAGTGCGTTAGCGGTACACCAAATGAAGTCGCTGCTATTGTAATCTACCAAGTAGTGGTCTTGTAGTCCGGAACAACAGTCTAAGAAAAATAATCAGAAAAAATAGTGACTTTATCTGTTACCTAATACAAGCGTGGTAGAGTTGACTCTTCAATAGTATCAAATGAGGAAACTTGAAAAATAATTTGATTTCAAGAATCTTTTACATCCTATATTGTATCTAAGTAAGTAAGTGTCCTGTTGGTAATGAACTGGACGTTATCAGAGACGGTGGTCACGAGTTCAAATTTTACGGCACGCCTTTGAATTTTTTGAGTTAAGTATGTAGTGACTAGCTATTGTTATTAAGGAAAATATCGCGAGGAAAGCTGCACACCATATACAGATGCACAAGAATCTCCATGCTATGTAAAGTCCTTTAACTTTTACTCTAAGTTTAAGTGTTGTTAATTTTAATTTTTAATTCATTTGTTTTACACTTATAGCTCTACGATAATCCATTGTACTACACCATCGTAATCTCCTATTCTCGATGGTCGCGGGACAGGCATAGCCTAGAGTGGGAATCACAGTTCCTATGCTGTAACTTAGAAAGTATAATAAAAATTGTTTTTATTTCATGCAATAAACCAGCGGTGGAATAACTTAATTCCTTTCAATGAACTCCCCAATATAGAGGAGGCTTGCGCTCAGCTCACATGATATATTATTTAATACCTATATAAAAGCAGGAAATACAAGTCGTTTTGTAGTAAAAAGTATGTAACGTGAGCGGTCATTATTTATGGTAGTATGTTGTCACAGGAGAGTAGATGCTCCTGATTTACGAGTCACGGCTCCTTGTCTTCTCAATCTATTTACGTTTAGTAGTAATAAATGTACAAAATATCCTTTATTTATAAATGTAGTAAAGGTACATAAATAATGTAGCTGACGCCATTTTATTTATAAAGGTGGGAACATACAGCAAAAAAAATGCAACCGAGAACTGAAACCCATCGAGCCTCGGGTCATCTCCGAGCTGTCTTTAATCCGCAATAAAATAAAATGTATAAGAGGAAAGCGCGAGACAATATTATGAACTATAGAGAAAACTTGTAGAAGGAATACTTTCGATTAAGTGAAGTGGTAGAGCTATTCTGATTACGATTGGAAGGGTTAGAGCGAAATATATCCTTTATACCAGAGTGTATTTTAAAGTTAATTGTTAACTCTAATCTTATGTAATTTATTTAAGCCAATTTTACACGAGAATCGATCAGCTAAAACAAAAATTATATATATAAGTATGGTTTCAAATGAAGGCAGCGTATCTTTTTTAAACATATTAGCACTTAATTCCTTCGGATGCTAAAAATTATAAGACACAAAAACGAAACGAAACTTATTAATTACATAATCTATTGAAATAAAACTATTTTTACGGATTTTATCGCGATTTGGTTTAATTTTTACTGACTCTTCCCGCCCGCCCCGTGACCACGAAAGCTGTAAAGTAATCGAAACGTCGGGAAGTTAAAAAATGTAAAAATTAAACCAAATCGCGATAAAATCCGTAAAAATAGTTTTATTTCAATGTGTAACATTCGCGTAAATCTAAGAAACCATTTTACATAATCTATGCAATATCTTTCTAAAATATTTTAATTTGGTTGGTAGCGAGTGTAACAAAGTTTATTCCGTTGCCACTACGTACAGGAACAACTGCTACTTGATACATTCGCTCATACGCAGAATTTATCAACTCTCAGTTAACCCTTAAAAAAAAATACCCCATAAAACCCCAATAAAGAACAAAAGCAACCCAAAGCGGAAATAAAACACTCATAACGAGCTCGTTTGTTCGGGATATTTCGCGAAATATTTACAACAGTTTTGGCGCAGATTTGCCCGGGGGAGGGGCGGCGGGAAGTGGAGGGGTGTTGAGGGGGGCAGCAGCGTCTATAACGTTAATAAATAAGCTATAAAGTGCATTGTTCTGTGCCAGGCCGCGTGGATTATGCCCAATTGTCTCGCCGCTACACGTACGCAAAGATTGCAGCCAGAGACTGAGTTGGGTTGGGTGGTAGGGTACCTTAGTATGAGTAACTAAGACTTAAGAATAATCGTGGTAAGTGGCATTTACTTATGAACATCTACAACACTTGGATCGTTTTGTTGCCGACCTCTCGAATTGGTAAGCAAAACGTCTCAGGAGTAGAGCGGTGTTGGGCTTCGGCAATCATGTTTACTGAACGAAACATTGAAATAAAACTATTTTATTACGGATTTTATCGCGATTTGGTTTAATTTTTACATTTTTTAACTTCCCGACGTAAATCTAAGAAACCATTATGAACGAAACATGCTAGCAAAGTGGTCGCTCTACATCGATTTTCTATGAGACTGTGATAGATATTATTCCGTAGAGTTAGCCCATACCTATAGTAAAGTTATCCAGATTTACCTCAGCATGGCTCTACCAATTTCTATAGTTCTTTTTTTTTAACCAACAAGTCTTTATCAGCACGTTAAATGTTCCGTCCCGTCCAAATTTCCATATCGTATTATGGAAACGACTTGGATGATAGTTCACTACAGTCGTGTAGTGGTAAACTGATAGTTTATACAAGTAGCCAATGATTAGTAAATAGTGCTATTTTTGCACACATTTATATTTTCATAATATTTCTCCATTATTTTCTATGGTTAATAACTAAAACTCCAAGTTCGCCCCTGCGCTTTGCTTTACATTCCCTTGCGCGGTATTGTTTCGCAACCCTTTATCTTTTCTATAGAACTCGCATTTATGGTCTGTCGTTAATGCAATGTTTTCGCGAAAATCATGAATTTTTCTATTTCATCAGCTGTATTGCTTATAGGTATTTACAGTGTTGTCGTGAATAATACCTACATACCATAGTTTATGGCCGGCTTATTAAATTTTTTTATCAACTAAAAACGAAAAACAAGTTACATATTAAGAAATTTGCGATTATGTGAAGCTTGTACTTATATAAATGAAGCCTCCTGACATTCCTTATTCTTTTATTACGCATTTCAAAGACATCTTCAATCCTCGCGTATTTTTTGGCTTTATAGGCAGTAGTAAATGAAAACGCAACAGACAATATTACGTACAGCAAATGTACTTTATGGAACAGTGGATTTCTTCAAAATTAATGATGATAGGTTGTGATCTCCAACAGAGTTCGCGCCTGCTCATTTATCTGACGTACCTTACTGAAAATTTAAAGTCAGCGCACATAGACCGCTCGCTGATACAAAATAAGACATAACCCAAAAATACATCTTACATATTACATAAAATCGCCTCTAATTATAGCGAACGTCGACAAAGGCAGTAAGCGATTGTTTTAATCAGTGGCGGCGACAGGCGACGTGGCGTCGCCGGTGTGCCACGCGCCGCCGACCGCGTCCCGCTAATAATACCCGAATACCTGACCACACTGTCATCTCACGTGATGGCCCTTTGAACTATTTATATACATACGTGCAAGGGTTGATTTGATTTTGGTGAATTGGCTGTTTTTAATGGATGGGTTAATTTTATGATATGCTAAAGGATTGCAGGGGTTGCCTTTAATGTCATAATATTAACCGTAAGTCCTACGAGTAGAGTTGCGAATTGAAGTAAGCAAACAATTAATGGATGTTTTCATTAAAAACATTTACGTTTGGTAGATAGGTACCTATTAGAATAAAGTGCTGTTTGTGAAAATGGCAATCTCCCAAAATAATAGAATTGAAATATTAACTACGTATTATGAAGCCATTAATTTCCAATATAATAGTGTTATCAATTTGTAAGCAGCTACTCCCGGACACCATTGTCAGAATGTAATAGGTTAGACGTGGACTCATGTTTTACAAATTACAATTAGCATACATGTTTACATTTTACATTTGACATACAACGACATCACTCATTTCACAGACAGCCGAGTCATTTTTCTCTATTTGTTTGTTCAATAAACCCACACAAGTATTATGACTTACAATCGACAACAAAGGAGCGACCCATAAAAATCCTTGCACGTCATTAATATCACATGTGAGCGAACATCCTCCCTATAAATAGTGAGTACTGGGTAGTACCCGCGCAGCGTCAGATCTCCGCGGCGGGCGTCACGCGCCACCGGCCACAGTAATCGTGCCGCCTACCCTACCCGCGCCGCCAACCTCACGCAACAAAACAAACCTTATCTATACCCAACACATTCCAAATTCAAACGCGATGCGCGCCAGAGAGGCAACCTCACCGCATCAAAACATACCTTATCTATTCCCAACACATTCCAAATTCAAACGCCTTGCCCATCAGAGAGGTTATGTTCCCGCCTGCTGCCAAACTTTGAAACTTTTACCATAAACAATAAGATGTGTTTTGTGTCGGTGGTCGCGGAGGGCGTATAGACAACGGAAACGTTTTCAGATATTATCTGTAACGGCTTTAATTAGACGGTTTAATTAACAGTACAAAGCGATAATTAGATGCGTTTGGAGATTTCCTTTGTGATGCGGTTGTGGTGTGAACGGGTGAGGATGGCTGCGTACTGAAGCTGAAAGTGCCGAGTTGTCTGATTAACTCTGACTGAATTGTTTGTTTTGATACTGGCAAGGGCATTCAATAGGTGGAAAGCCAATATGGCAAACGTCGTAGGAATTATAATATGATAGAATTCGGGGAAAACCTATACCTATTTACTAGTTGAGATTCCCTGGCAGAGGATGTTGGCTAATATACTTGAGATTTCCAAATATACGGTAGGAAAAAAAAAAAAACGAATCCAACAATATTTAAACTTTTCAGCATCAAAAGATACAGGTTCAATATGGTTTTCTGCCACCGTGTCCTGTTTACGGTGGCGGAAAACTTATCTTTCGGGATAATATGCATATCCCACCATAAACTTTTGGGTCTCTGGTGAATGTTCTATAAACAATACATGTTTTCCACCCATGGACCGAACCGGTAACCTCCTCTCATAGGCAACTTTTCAACCGTTTCACGACAAGGTTATCATTTTATAAAACATCTAAATGTCCATTGGTTGACCATGGCCTAACCATTCCCAATCGAATCTTAGTTGTAGAGAAAGCCCGTGCTCAGCAGTAAGCGATTACAGGCTGAAACGATACTGTTATAAAACATACAGACATATAATAGAACCTATACATATATACACATGGTATTTGTTAACTCCACCCATGTGACAGCGTGTCGGATTGTATCCGGAGCGCTCCGGTTTCAGTCTCACGTCACTCACAGGACGACACTGTCACACTGACATCCGAGAACCACGGGCTTAATCAAGAAAGAATGGGAGGAATTCACGAGAGATGTTGCACCCGCGGGATGAATGTGGGGCAAAAACATATTGCTTTTGAAGAATTGGATTACTTATTAAAAGTGTAAACTCTTGTGAATTCTAAAATATTGGGTTTGATCTTTAGATTAGGTAAATCACTTTAAAAAACATGGTTTATTCATATTTAATGGTAATAGTAATTTATCAGCAAATTTACCCTCGATGCTTGGCTTATGTAGTCCGCAAGCTAGAAACAGCAAGATTTGAGTACGCACAAGTATAGTATAGTGATCCATTTTATCTTATTTAGGAGGATCTTTTAACAGCATTTTTTAAAGAGTGCCTGGTGGCCTCATGATAACGGACTGTAATTAACTACTAAGTCACATCACAATTTTTTCAGAGACATATATTCTATTAATAGTCAATAATGATACCACGAACCTTATTGAAATCAAATCAAATCGTAAGGAGAGAGTATCAAAGGTTTTACTAGAATTTCTATAATATGTGAAGTGCTTCGACCTGCAAAACGCCAGCCGATGCTCTGTAGCGGGACGCATGTAATCAAGTTTATTTTATTCACACAGGCACCAGACAATAATTACAGCATAAGGGCCTGTGAAGACATTAAGGCTCAGAGGTTGTTGAGCTCGGTAACAGAGCAATGCGTCACTAACCGCTAGATTTACGAGCCGACATCAAACGAAGACGTATTATCATATTTATCAGTGGCGAAGGGTTCATACAAGCCGATTCCTAGCAGCACGCCTTATAATTTAAAGGAAATTATTAATTATTTAATTTTTTTTAAACAAGTTATATGAAGAAAATAATCAAATAATAAACAATATTAAAATAAATATAAACAATAAACAAATGTTATTCAATATTAATAAACAAAATATTATCGATCAATTAATAACACAACGACAAACGCATTGCGCGATGTTCAACGTAAGTACATGCATACGAAACACGCGGCCGCCTAGATCCCGATGACGTCACGTCAGGCTACAAGGACACAGCACGAGTTCCCGTTGCTCTCGCGCTCATTTCCAACGCATTATTTGCCATCTCTGTTACACGTTTGTTGCTCAGAACTGCATGCAAAATTGCACCTTAAAACTCTTAGCTTTTAAGGTGTAAATTTATTTGTAGAAATACGACGGTATTCGCTTGTGAATATGCCGGTGGGCCTACGGCTTATAAAGTAATTTGCCAGTTCGCGCCTCTTTTATTTCGTGTTTATAATTAGAAAATATTATTTACTACTGTGTTGTTTCAGTGTATATGTATAACTGGTTACGAACTGTTATACTGGTTTCGAAGTGCAAACAGATCTATCTATTTAGCAAAACTTTAATGATGAATGAAACTTGATAATGTCGTATGTATCGTTTTATCTCATGAATTGCATTATTATGAGGTAATTTTTAAAATGCTGCATTTACGTAATTAAAAGACGCACTGGAAATTATATTAAATTTGATAATACATTTAAGTACCAGAGAAAGAACGGCAACTGACAAGTTTTAATTATTTAATAAATATTGTAATGCCGTATTTTTGTTAGCGTTGATTCAAAATAGGACATACAAACATAACCCACGCCTGCATCCCATGAGGGTTGCCAGATTCGATAGATCTCCAGTTAGCTCTATACTGGCATCGTTTTACTTTCGTTCACTTACATCAATCTCTTCATCTTTTTTTTATAAATAAGGAACGTTTGAATTTTTTTTGTCGATCAATTTCAAAACAGGCTAATGTTGTCTTTTGCATTGAATCGAAATTTACTTTAAAAACGTTAAAAAAAGCACCTAACAGGCACAGTGCTATTCCGTGCAAGTGTTGTATGAAAATATAGTAAGTATGAGGCCCTGCGCAGACGACAGACTATCCGTGACGCACTTTTTAGTCTGTGAAAATAGAACCTATGCAATTATATGCAGTAACGCACACGACGCGCAAAAAGTCCGGCGCACAAAAAATCCGTGTAATTCGGGCAGACCGCACCGCGCCGCAGCGCGCCGCTCCGCACAAAAAGTGTGTGAAAAAAATTGAACGTTTGCTTCAACGCGCGCTAACGCAGACGGCGCACTCTTTAGTCGGCAATCTGCATTTGCTAGGGGTGGGTGGACGTAACGCACGCGATCTATTATCATGGCGCCAGAGGTCGATGTAACTATGTTAATTCAAGAAATACAAAACAGACCAGCAATTTATGATACTTCTAAGGCAGAATATCATGATTGACATTTAAAAAGAAAAATGTGGGAAGAAGTGTGCTATAATGTTTATTCCGCTCCTGTTTGGACATGTATGACGTCTAAAGAAAAAACAAAATACGATAAGTTTAAGTTTTTATTAGACTTTTTAGTAGTAATTGGAGATAAAACTTGCAAAACTATAAAAAAACGATTAGATGAAAAACATAGAGGTTATTTGTTTATTTTTTCTTATGCAAAAATTAGGGATGGGTATCAATATTGAATGATAATGAACGAATGACAGTTATCGATTAATGAATCGATACAAGATTCAATATATCAAAATCGCTTTGATTATTATGTATAACACCTATACCTTGGTATTTTGAACAAAATAATTAATTAATTAACTTCTTTTTCTGTACTTCATGTACAAAATAATACTTCGCGATCTCTGCACGATTTCCATAGCATCTACGTCCCTACAGCTCTGCCGACAAAATGATCGAAGATGTGCGTCGTGTGCGTTGAGTCTGTGCAAAATCCGCGACCGACTTTTTGCGCGCCATGCAGACTTTTTGTGCGCCGCAGACTCGATCGCACAAAAAGTGTGCCGTCTGCGCAGGGCCTTACTAAGCAAATATGTCGCTCAATATCTTACGTACATAACGGAGTAAAAATATAAGTATGAGTACTTGTTAATTTAATAAAACTAGTCACCAGAAGTATCGGCTTCCCTTTTGAAAAAAGTCACCCTTCGCCACTGATATTTATAGCTGTTATCTATTAGTAGTAGCAGTAATGATGACAGCAGACTAGTGTGTTACATAGTGGCTAAAATAATTTAATAAAATGTAGCGCTACAGCTAGAATGTAGCGTGGAGAGAAAAATCCTCTCAAGACAAAATAATCAAAAATACACACATACATGTTCATTATTGGCAATTCAGAATCTACTTTCTCCAGTGGTATTTCCAGGCCGTCACGGCTAACGAACCTTTATGATAAGAACCTACATTTTTCTTAACATCACTGACTAGGCAAAAGGGTTGGAGAGCGCAGTACCGTCACTACGTACAAATAACGCTGCTGCCCATAACTAGACTCTTTTATTTATCGACCGAAATGGGAGCGATATACCTATGTCTGATCGGTTTCAAGTTAATCCGCCTGGGTAAATCCTTTGGTAACTACTGTCTTCTTGCCAATGTCACTGAAACCTTGGGGTATAGACGGATTTCTAAGAAGATGGCAACTCTGTAATAAAGTCCCTTTGATTCTAACTCCTTAGGTATTTCAAATGTTAAACTAATTGTGACCGAGTAATAGTCTTAGATATAGATCTTGAAACAATGACATAATGCAGCTTGCTGCGTAATTGCAAGCGATAAGGATAATTATATTTCCAAGTATCCTAAACTAAACCTTTGCGAACTAAAATACTTTTCAAAGACATCCAAAAACAACACGCAAAAGGTCAACCTAAGACTAAGTAGCAAAAGTTCTGACAACACGAGATGACAAAACGTTTGTATGAGCCGCGAGTGGTCAGTGACGCGTGGTCGCGCGCGACATGTTGCTAGCTCGAGCGTCGCTTCTCGGAACACTGCTTTCATGTGGACAAGTTGTGGCGACAAGCAACATCCAACATTAACCTGACAAGCCAACAACGCTATTCATCTGCGGCGTCGTTTGTACGACACGTAAAAATATTATGTGCCGGCAAGCTATGGATTCTGCTGGGTTAGTTTTATAGGAGAATTGATTTGTAGTTCATTGAAATAATAGATCTACTTTATTTGCCATAGTTAGGGAAAACTAGGAGTAATAGATACCAAGTGTGTTGCGTTTCGGTTTCAGGCAGTGTATATTCGATTTGAGCAGGCCTGTTATTGCGTCGACTGGCGATCGATAAACATCACTCTTTTATAATCATTATTGTAGTCACTTTTGTAGTACCTGCATTAACAACTTGCGATGCGGGGATCTACCTTTGTTCTTCTTATTACATCCGGATTCTGGCCTACTGCGTCTTCTTACGTTGTCAAATATTAAAATGACACTTCTCGGATTGTTTCGAGTCCCCGCTACGATAGGAAGCGACAAGGGTGGTTCAATCCTAAAGCTCGTAAAATCGTAGATTGCCTCCACTAATGTCATCGTAAAACTTATTTATGAATTTATGGATGACTTGAAGATCCATATTTGGCAGCTACTAATATAATAAAATAGAAATGTAATGTTATATTTAATATGCTAATAAAAAAGAATACAAATACTAATTTCACATCATAAGATTCAGTATTTCCATTTTTTCTTAGAATAAATGTTACAAGACGTACCTACTATAGTCTATTCTAAAATTTTACCACTTATATAAAACTATGTACAAAGAATACGACGGAGCGTTAAGCGTATCTTCGTCAGCCACAGATCACTCCCAATAGATACCGCATTACGAAGTTTTTGTTTTGAACTGAAAACGCCAACGAAGGGAACGGTGCAGGGAAGTGGGCGGGTTGCAGCGCTGTCACGTGGACTTCGATCGAGAGATGAGGCTTGTCGATAAATAAAATAAAAAGTATCGATAGTTCGATTTGCCAGTAAGTTTAACGTGTTATGACCGCTTTTATAACTTGTTAAATGTTTTATAATATGTTTTCACTGGCCTGATCTAATAAATTATACCAATCGCTAACACGAATAAAGTAGGATTAAGATTTATACTTTAGTATGTAACGGTTTTATTTCCATTATTCGCCGTTAATTTTTGTATACCATAATGCCGAAACACCAGAATTAAGTGTTGGGTTAAAAGATCAGATAAAAATATGAAATATTAAATGATTAAACCTCACGCCGTAAAGGGCTACAATAACTTATTCAGTTTCTTGAATTCCGACGGCGGCTGTAATAGATGGTAGGTAATATCGACAAGTGACAATGAAACCCACTTGACGAATTATGAATGTTTTTGGGATGATAATACAACGTATGTTGAAATTAGTGCAACGGCTTGTACTACTCATTCTCAATAAATTTAGTATACTAATAGTTATGTTAAATACCTTCCCATGATATTTGACAAAAGGCGGTTCTAACGCCACGCATCAAGCACGAATTTCTAACATTACGTTCTTAGTAATTAAGCAGAAAACCCCAATATCACTTATATCAGTCAAAATAAAAATGAATGTATTAAAACACATAGTCAGTAGATACTTGATTCGAGAAATAGGACCCGAAATACCATCAGACGAATACGCTTAAACGAGCTTCATCTCAAGGCTATAAATGTTACTCTTGGATGCTGGACAAAATCAATATAAAATTATAATATTATTTGATAATCATATTATTCTATCCACACAGAACTACGAAATTATAATTTTTTAAATAAATAAAAATGTACCAGAATTGGTAAATATTCTGTCGGTACAGAAGTATCCATTAAACGACGACGATTTTTCATTGGGAAAAAACATTCTTGGGTAAAATGTCGTGAACAAATTACGCTATTTTTTGTAGGCCACCAATCGTCACCTCGACATGTTGCATCTACCCATATTTTTAACTTTCGGGACATGTGGGGAATCTAAAATAAAAATGGTATTATTCAAACATAAGGTTATATACTAACCCACAGTTTTTACCCGACGATAGCAAAGCAAGAAGAAACAGAAAAGTGCAATTATTGAAAAAGTACCTAGTTAAAAACTTGACCTTTTTCAAATTACATTAAATGACGTCGTCATGGTGATATGCAATTTTTATTTAAATCAATATACATTTCGTGACATTGTCATTTAATCAAATTATTTTACATTAATGTTTTAAAATATCGATATTGCTTGGAATTATATTATAAACATGCGTCAAGCACTAGAAGAACGCGTGATTTCACCAGAAAAAAATGTCTTATTATGGTTATTGCTATGCGAAAAAGAGACGGCTGATTTTTGATTCAAACTCGACTGTTTGACATCGATACAATAACCAGTATAAATTGAGCTCGCTCGTGAGCAAATTAATTTAAAGAATATTAGTTACCGATGAAAAGTTATTCCGTTTTTTTGGATACTTGAATTTTTTGAGTTTTTTCCACACCATTTTATTGAGCAAGTCATTTTTAACTGTAATATGATATTTCTAAAACTTAATTTTCGCCAACGCTCAATGATACGTGCGGGTCCACTACTTGGATGAGACTGATGACGCGACATTTGGAATCGGTTTATATCAGTCCGATAGCTTATACGTGTGGCGCGCAACCGCTGCCTTACATTAGGTATCTAGTGGGAGTGATCTGTGTCGTCAGCCCTTGTAATGTCAGAGCTCTATGAGCAGTCCGACGAGAGACGTTGAGAAAATGTGAAAACGACGTCATCACTATTGTGTGAAATGTGACGATAATGACAAAAAACTGTCTAGCTAAATGATAACTTTAACGGGTAATGAATATATTTTCAAACTTACTAAGTATAGGCAATAATCCAATTAAAATATTCGCATTTTGGATTACTCTACTATGATAATACAAATCTAGTGAAGTGGATCTACATACCTAAGCTCACATCTCTCCCCGACGGGGAGAGGGAAGTGAAGGGAAAGGAGAAGGGATACACGGTTTACCACAGGCCTGGCGATTAATATGAGAATTTAAAATCAAAAACCTCACATAAATTAAAGTGCACGAACCCAAACGCGTATTCACAGCCCAGAGGTAAACGAGTCGCATTGATCTATGACGCAAAATTACATCTTGATGAAAACATTTGGCATAACATAATCAGAATGCTGACCGGAAATAGTCATGTGTATGTACTAGTTACATCAGATATCCAGGAATACCCTACACATGTGGTAACTGATAAATACCTAGGACTTTTAGAAAACGCTAAAAGGAGTCGAGATGTCTAGACTGCAGAACCATCCAAGACATCGCAAATACCAGTATTTTTATAATTTTGAAGCTGAAGTAACAAGTCTCACGTTCAATTAGAGGCAGCGGGTTCGCCGCGGGCAATTTGCGCGGGCGCGGCGTGCAGCGGCGTGCGGCGAGCTGGCTCCACGACACACCTTGTTGCCGCCACATGTGCCGTGCACGACGGACCATTGCCCATGTAACTACTGGCCCACTCAGGAAAACACGAGATTTATCGGGAGAAGCGGTTTGTGAAGAGTTTGGGGTGTGAGAGAAATGGTTGTTGAATTATTTTTGGTTCACAGGTAGGATAATGCTGAACATGGATCTTTAATCAAAGTTTTAACGTTTACACAAGGAGCTTTTATTGAAAATTTTATAGTCTGTTTTGGATGAAAATAGATTTCATATTTAGCCCTTTGAATGTACATTAAAAGGTCATCAGTCCGGAAATTATATTTGTCATCTTGTATGTTAATGTAGGTACAAAGTCAATTTGTAAAGCTTAGCAATTTTAAAAAAGTAATATATTTAATGTTTTCCACACGGGAGATTTATGTAATTCGCCACGGCACACTTGAATTAAAAATATGATCCGTTCCGCGCGGCAACGCTTCACATTCGACGATAAAAACATTTAGTTCCGCGCTTTTTCCTTCGCTTTTACTTTTTAATTTCCACGACCGTGTTCTAAAGATATTGCGAGCCAAGCGTGTCAGATGGACGTTATTTGTTTCGGTGTAATTAATCAGTATAAATGTTTTATTAGAAGGATCGGCCGCGCGCGAGCGGTTCCGCCAAATACGTCCTGCTGGCTGACAGTTGGACGGGACTCGGAAAACAGACGAACAAAATGGCGGATTGCTCGTTTTGGCAGGACCGATGCAAATGGCTGTGGCGTGGTTCCACCTTTTTTAATGCTTTTTGATATAACAAAGTTGAATTTCTTAATAACTGTAATAATGTCTACTTGTTTTTCTTGGTATTATGAAACATTTTGGTAGAGTTTTATCGAAAGCTTTTTTCGTTTGGATTTTCATTAGTTTTCCTTAATTTTTCCAAGATATACCCTAACGATGATATATTAGTACCTACTAATAAAAAAAAACAGATTCAGAAAGCTGTTAACTGAGAGGTATCAATTTAAAGTATCTACTCTTAGTGTAATAGCAAAAATATAATGCTTGTCACTGTAACAACCTTGAAGAAGTGTAGCTAAATTAAATGTATTATGTGAAGTTATCCACAATTGCTATATCTACACCTCAAATGCTCTACGAAAATTCACCCAAACTCAAATAAAAAACGTAAAATGACGCAATTGTTAATTCGGAGAGAAGCGACTGCATCGGAGCGTTGGCGTCGGCGCTGCTCGGTACCAGCACATCAATTACGATAAACAACCGTGACGAGTGCCGGAGTGCCTCAGAGGGGCGGAAAGCCGCGGAGGGAACACAAAAATGCGCCGCGTCGGGAAAACAAACAGATCCACTGTGGCTCCGTACACTCGGCGACACAAGGCGAATGATATAAGAGATGCAAGTTGAGGAAAAAAGTTGTAAATACGATAGTAATCGCATGTCAAACAATTAAGATAGCGATATAAAGCCGTTTTTAAGAAATTTGATAGTCATGTAAGTAGGAGGAAAATGAACAAGGAAAATCGTGTTAAGGGAATCAGATCCCTTAATTTGTCTAGTTATATTTTTTGAAAGCAAATTTCATATTATGCAGTTTATGGATCGGACAGCCGAATCTAAATCGAAAATTCGAGTCCAGAGCACATATTAAAAAGTTACATCACCCCGATCTGGTAAAAAATAAATTCACACCAAATTATTTTTATTTATTTATATCCTTTATTGTATTTAAGTTTAACAAATAAAACATTAAATTCGATAATAGTACAAAAGGCGGTCGTATCGCTCGAGGCAATCTCTTACCGACTACCTTGGGATGGAAATAAGAGAAGTTTAAAAGAGAGGGCAGTCAATAGTGCACCAATAGCTTATTAAAAACATATTAATAATAACTATAAATAAAAATAACAATAATATTTAATAGATGCTCTGTATACACATAAATATACGAATAAACAAGTGACACAGTATCAGACATATAAAATATACAACATACTAATATAATAAATAAATGAACATATATATTACATAATATATACATATATAAATACATACGTTTATATACACACATAAGTGCACACATTTATAGTTATGCAAATTATGGCAAATATGTGAATTGCATTTCAGGTAGGTATGAGATTATGTTTTGTTTCTCTATTTTCCACATCTGGCAACCACTATCTTGTGCATCCTGTGTGAAAACATTAAGTAAATGTTAAAAATAAATTGTCAGAATATTCCTATATAAGTAATATCGTGCCCGACGGTATTTAGTAGCACGGCGTCGATTTTTCATAGCACGCATCAACGCTTGGCCGCTGCCGAACGGATTTAGCCTCACTACACGCTGCAGTCGCCGCGCCGATGCGACGGGACGCCGCTCATTTCAGCTAATTGCTTTTTTCACAACGCTCCTAAAACGCAGGGGAAGGAACTCCGCTTCGGTGAAAATTAGTTTGTTTTACGTGTTAGATGGATTTATTGTATTGTGTCCATCGGTGCAGCGTTTTGTTAATGATTATTGTTATAGGATAAACATTTGGATTGGATGAAGATGATTAAGGTTTATTTTTGGGACGACTTGCATAAAAGGGCCGGCAGCGACTGGATGCGTAAAGCAGCAGACCGGGCTCTGTGGCGTACCTTGGGAGAGGCCTATGTCCAGCAGTGGACTGCAACGGGCCGATGATTATGATGATGATGATGATTAAGGTTTAAGAGCTATTAATAATCAAATCTTCAATATACGTAGGTCTTTTTTAATTTCCGTCCTTCAGAGAAGTTGGCTCTGTTTTTGAATGTATGAAATTATATTACATATTCTTATCAGAATTTTCATACATAGGTCTAATAGCGCTATAATAATTAAGTTATTGTTAGTCTAAGTTAGTCATAGTTAGTCTAAGTCTAGAATGTAAAAGGACAGGTAAAGTTTAATTATTTGTTTCAGGATCACCTTTTAAATCAATAAACCTTGCTTAGAGACCTTGTTAGACGAGACGGTTGTGGAGCAGTAGAACTACCTTGAAACAAAGTTATTGATTAACTTTGTTTAAAAGTAGTTCTCAAAGATCTGCTCCAGTCTGACATCATTGTCTTTCTAATAAAGATCATGTGAACTAGTTATCAGTCTTTTGCTGATAAATTGTAGTTGTTATCATGTCCGATAGAAGAAATACCGCGACTGACGAACGAGATCGTGTCCCCGCTGGTGCACGTAGGTGGCCGATGGAAGGTGGTCGGTAGGTGGGTCGCAGAGCCGACACGCGTGAAATTAAACTGCTCACCGCCTCTCGTCACCTGCCCACTTTACTCACTGCCCGGACACTGACTGATTTATGCGTTACTATCTATGTAACTATAGATAGAAGAAGCAGATGGGAGCAGCATTTTTTAGACTTAAATATCATATGGTGGGATACGAAGACATTGTAAAATTTACTCAATTAATGCAAAAATATAAAACTACTTTAAATGTAAATAAAATACTTAAGTTTACTTACATGAGGCCACTTAATGCCATCTGTTGCCGAGTAGATTCACTAAAATGTTAGACATGGTAGTGCTATCTATTGAAAGAAAAGAAAAGGAATTTTTATGTGCAAATTAAATTTTTGATGTTTGAAACAATTTTAATAATGATTTTATTTCAACGAACTCAGGTACTTAATGTTTAATTAATTAACTTAGAAAATTCTGTAGTTTACTATATATTAAAAAAATACTCTAGCAACATTAGTATTATGCAATAACAAAACGGTGGCATTATTTTGTATCTGTGATAAGAAAATTTATATCAGCATTCAATTTCAGCACAATCAAAGTATTAATTGTTATAGTTATTGTATATTCTATTTACAGTAATTAGTAGTAAAATTATATTTACTATGGGGACAGAAGTGGCAATATCGTTTAGTGCATTAAGTGCTCAATTAGAAAATGAAAAGAGCAGTTTGTGTAAAATAGACGAAAACATCAAAAAGATCGTACAAACGACTGGACGTTTCAATAATGATAGGTTAGCGCACTACCTTGGGATTTTTGTGGATTTAAGCGGCAGTTTACATATTTACACTTGTTTATTTTAGATTTGCTCCATCGGGTGAGTATGCAAGAGGCGGTAATCGGGTAGGCGGCCGCCCTCCGTATCCTGATGTAAATAACTTTAACAAAAATGAAGAATATTATGCTAAAAGGAAGGAGACAAAAACAGTTTTCAGCAGGTAATAACATGAGATGTGGGACTAATTGCTATTAAATCAATGTTTACACCAGCAACAATATTGATTACTGCCCAGTCGCTATTTTCAAGTAATTGCTACTCAAATGCCGATTGTCATAAGTGATTACTGAACTTTGGACATCAAAATTTAATTGTAAATATCTTTAATTAGTTTAAAGGCCTTAAGAGAGCGTTGTGACAAAACGGTTTGCTTGTTACACCCATTGAGGTTAGAAGTAAACATACCAATTGCATTGGTTGTTGACAGATGTCAGCAAGGCACTGATGAGAGAGCCCAGTGTCGAAAATAATAACTTTGATTTAAAATTATTGTACTACATTATTTAGACTTTACAATTGACTATATTACCTCCGATACTCCCACTGATTTTTTAATTATTAAGAATCAACAGTAATTAGAATTTACAATTGAAAATTTTGATTCCATCCAAACTACAGTTTTATCATTTTGATCTCTGTAACAAGCCATTGCATTTTTAGAAACACAGGCGCCTAGCTGGCATGGGCTAAGCACTAGCTGATGGCTGTTTCTTTCTAACTTTCTCAGACTCATAGCAAATGAGTAATTATAGACAGAAAATCAAACAAAAAGTAACTTTTGGACAAAATAATAGCCACTAAAATAATTGAAAAGTTCCGTATAGTACACCTGGATTTGATGCATGACTGCATTCTATTTTATGCTTTTTTTCACTGCTATATAATTTTCATGTATATTGTTAAACTTATAGACGTAGTATAAAAAACTATACAGTACAGACAAATACTGGATAATTAATTAGTTTGCCTGATGGCAAATTTCAGTGATTGTGTCAGTGATGATTGACCAACTTTAATCCTACTGAATAGTCAAGTATTCCTCGTCAATAGTCAATAACTAATAAATAAAATAATATATAATTTGACAGCTTCCGTGGCGCGGTTGGTTGGCCGCCGGCAGTGAAACGAGAGGCCGCTGGTTCGATCCTCGCACCGACACAAATATTTGTGTGAACCACAAGTATTTGTTTCAGGTCTGGGTGTTTGCGAGACCAAAAAGTCTCTCGTAGTTCCTGATACCCACGACACAAGACTCGATCTTAGTGTGGGGTCAGGACTATGTAAGTGATTGTTGGGTGTATTTATTAATTTATTTATATATTACCCACCAGGTTATCAGCACGGGCAAATGATAGTGATGGTGAAGATGAAGGGCCGGGCACCAAGCGTGCAAGAGTACCGTCAGCAGTATGCAGAGAACTTCCTACCAGAGCTGCCGTACTCCGAGCACAAGGAGATGATGAGCAAGCTCGCACACGGAACAGACGGATCTTTGGCTCACTACTCGGAACATTGCAGAAATTCAAGCAGGAAGAAATTGTGTTACAAACTAAAGTAAGTTACTTTAATAAAATATTTATTCGTAAGTTTTGTGTTTAATGTCATAAGTATCCCCCTTATACACAGGTTGTTAATTACTAAGTAATTAGAATATTGTTTGAGTCAGTTTTTAGGATACCAAAAATAATTTGCCAGTTATTTAAAAACATACATTACATAATTTCAAGTATTTATCTACTTGCTATTTTTGTATCACTCGTAAAATGCGATATAAAAATACCGTATCCCGAGATAGAAGAACCATTTTTTAATTTATTTTGGATTGTTGCTTACTAGGAAGATAAAAAAGCGCAAGTAGAGAGAAAAATAGAAGAACAGGCACGGCAAGAGAAGGAGAGAGAGCAGAAGGAACGCAAGACTTTATTCGCAGAGAGGGAACACAAGAAAGCAACAATAAAAGCGTTAGAAGCCAAGATGGGTCGGGTACAGGAGTTTGAGAAGTGGGAGCTATCACAAAAACAATTAAGTAACTTTATACTAACAAAAGCCAAGCCACACATCTACTGGTTACCTAAGAAAATGAATGATAAGTCTAACGAGAAGTTACTAGCGAGTAGAAAGTTCCATGAGAGTAAGTAGAATACAATTTGTCACTTATTTCAGAATTCAATTTATAAAGGCTTATTTTGCAACTTACAGCTAAATATGGTCCATTATATCGCAGTGAGTAGTAAACATTTTATAGTAAGTTCTGTGCTGAAATTTAGTTTGTAAATAATCAGTTATCTATAATACTGTGGTTACTTCACTTTTATATAAAATCGGATAACTATCAACATATAAAGCAAGCTCATGCAACCACAAATGACACCAAACCCAAAAAAAGAATAGAACTACAGGATAAACGCCTTCTCGAAACCATTTTTCTCAATTTTAGCCTATCTAAATGCTTTTACCCATTTTGAGGCACCTCATAAATCATTTTAATTCCTGATCTTACAGAATACATGGTCAAAAAACGCCAAGAACTTCAAGAAGAGTTGCTGCGAATAGAGCAGCGCTGTCTCCGGCTGCGAGGTCCTGGCGCCAAAGAGAACCATCCGCAGCAGAACGACAAACACCTGGATGGCATGGAGGATGAGAGCCAAGATGTGGACATGAAGGACGGGGAGAAGAGGAAACGGGACAAGTTTGCCGCCGATGCTGACGTACAGGATGATAGTGATGGAGACGTTCATGATGAGGAACAAAATAACGCGCAAGAGGAAAATACAGGTAAGCGACAATGAAGTGAAAGTAGTTCGTACTAGAGATAAATTATTATTTTATAAAACTACCCCCTGATAATAAAAAAAACAACTACCTGACAGACCATGCCTTGGCTAAAATGGTGGGTTCAGGTTTGTTTTGGATTATATTTGCTTATAAATGTAATATTAGTGGCAACGATTTTTTATGTGACGCTTGACGAGATTAAATACGCCATGAGGAATATTCAATACATTTCATAGTTCTTACATGTTGTTTGTCTTGATAATTGTTTTTATAATTATTTATAGCATTTTCCTTGGGGCTGAAATGTGGATTTGCTTGAATTATTGAAACTTTATTTTTCTTTCAGTGAAAGAAGAGAGTGTTACAGATACAAGTACTGAACAGAAAGAGACAATGGAAGTTGAGAACCCCGTAGTGAATACTCAAGAAACTGTTGAACCTGTTAGTGTTAATGAGACAGACGAGAAAGATGTTGTTAAAGAGGAAGCGCCACAGAATTCCCAATAGCGCCCGGATAACATTCACTAATTACTCGACAAATCAACATGCCAACCTGCGGAGTGTATTAAGAGTTATTGAAATTATTGCAATGTACCTGTCTATTGTACAATATTATAGCTCAGGGGTTCCCAAAGTGTGCGCGGTGGCGCGGTGCCTTGGTCCGCCGTAGACAGTGAAGGAGGGCGCCGTGAAGCAATTCCCTCTCCCTGAATTTTAATTTTTGGGCTTATCTATCTAACTAGTATCGTGCCTATCTATTTCGACCAGCTAGATATGTTAGGGCGCAGAGGCAAATTCGTAAACATGCGTGCGACATGGAATAAAAAAGATTGGGAACCCCCGTTAAAGCCTGAGAACCATTATGAACTCTGAATGCTGCAGTTATGATTCTCAGTATTGAGATAAAGATTAGATGGTAACAATACATTAGGAAAACGAATTTGTCAACAATCACACGAAATGAACAAAATCGAAAGCATTACAAATATAAAACTTTGACTATGTTCACTAATTTTAACAAATGACAAAATAAATTGCAGCAAATAAACATATTTCTTATGAATCTTATGATTCATAAGAAATATGTTATGATCTTATGAATCATATGTAATTCTTATGATCTGATTACTGAATGTTGTAATCTGACATTACAACATTCAGTAATCAGATCTAAGAATAATACTGGTTTAATGTGGATCTTTGGTTTACATACATTTTTATTAGATTGACTAAACTTATATGAGGTATGGAAGATGTATTAATTGTACACAGACATCATTATGATGAGCAATACTTATAGCAATAATTATCTAATGTTAGTTTTAGCTGCTGTCGACACCAATCACTGTGCCTATAATAATTGACTATGAAAGTAAATTATTTTCTTAATATAGATGCAGTTATCCAATAGTTGTCGTTCGCGACGCACATAAGTGCCTTGTTTTACTAAAGTTTACAAGTAATTTGCAGTATCGTTGTTATAGTTTATAATTGTTTTTGCCCAATACAATGTAGTGTATCTTGGCCTCACTATGAATGTACCCAGCAAAATTTTATGTGTTTTAATAAATTGCTATGAACTATCCAATCGGTGATAATGATTTAGAGAGTGTTCCATAGCCTTACGTAAAATAATATTGTATTGCCTGATGCGTTCATAGCACTATCATGGTATGCTGTATTGTAGTGGGCAGAGACCCTAGAAGATATACAGTAGTAGTTAATGCAAGTAATATATATTTTCTGTGTTTCTCTGTTTTCTTAGTTCTGTAGCTCATTTAAATGTGTCCCATTTGATTATACAGCAAATAAGAATCATGTTGATTTGTCTCGTAATAATTTAGACTAAATAATATACACGATGATTAAAACTAGTTAATGTAAAATATTGTGGAAATAAAATAAGTTTGCAAACTCTAAGGAAAGAAAAATAAATGGGTTTGTTATAAAACAGTTTATTAATACACCTTAGTAATTTATAAATAATCACAGATTATAAATGAATGTTTAAAAGCCCTCCATCACTTTCGACTGTAGAAATTGGTGCTTAGCCATGGGCGAACATGAGCCGATATATTACTTACTTTTCCTATATTAATAAGCAAAGTGCATTTTTTATTAAAATAGTAGCTACATTTTTCAATAATAAGAAAATATAGAAAGTACTAATTTGTGGCAAATTTCCAACTAAAAAATACTACATTTTATTCAGATTTGTGTGGTTATTATTGTGCAACATGCATAAAATTCCCACAACGGATACTTATCCAATAATCCTGTGACTAAAGCAGTTGGTTCAAAAGCTCTGTTTTCTGTACCTACCTACTATATTTACCACAAAATTTAAGTCTTGGTAAAATCGAATCGGAATCAATTCTAAATAACAAAGTTGTGTTGATACATGAGTATAAATAATTTAGATTCTAGTGCCATGGCACTAGTCTAATGAGAATATTCTTGAGGCGATGTCATCCAGCATCCAGTCCATGCCGTCAAGAAGGTTCTCTCCTGTCACCGCGGAGCAGCGCACGATGCGCCAGTGATGCGTCTTTATGTTGTCCAAGTCTAAAGCCTGTGAAGCAACAGTCCCTAATAAGTATAACATTATACAGCTTTTGTTACCTGCACTATATGTTTGAATTTTTTGTTTTTGTTATGTTGGTAATATTTACAGGTAAGAAAGTACCCTTAAAATATAGATATTTTAATCTTTAAATTGGTTTAGTTATATTATCTATAGCAAACTAACTGAGGTAATTGTTTTATTATTTCTGTAGGTAATTTTGTTCTACTTTGTTTTTTTGTAAATTTGGAGTAGGTATAACAATCACAACCAATAAACTATAAAGTGTACTATTTCTGTTGATTTTCACCACTGTTTGACTACAGCATTCTATAAGATATAGAGATAAAGAGTTTACTTCTCTAATCTGCTGCAAAGTGAGTGCCCCTGGTAGATCAGATTTATTAGCTAGCACCAGGAGTGTTGCTCCAGCGAGTCTTTCCTCTCTTAGCAGGGTGTGTAGCTCACGCGCGCAGTCAGACAACCGCCGCCCATCAGCGCTGTCCACCACCCATGCTACACCATCTGTGCTTTCAAAGTAGTTCTTCCAATATGACCTGAAATACATGATATTGATTTTCCGCACATAAAATTTAACACTAAAACTCTTAACAATAAAAACAATGAGTATGTTAGCTGCTGATAGTATATTAATAAATTTATATCATCTTATCTCATACCTAAAAAGAAAAAAGAATAATATAAAAAAGAATATAAATAAGAAATATAATAAAGAATATTACATAAAAAAAACTGCCTGATGCGTGGCAAGCCTTTTGGTGGTTAGTTAATGGTTTTAGCCCTGTAATTGCTCTGTTAATAAGTGAGAATAGATTTCACAGATATTGCTGAATCCAACAATAGGTTATACTGTGCTATCTATCTATATCAGCCCATATACGTCCCACTGCAGGGCACGGGCCTACTCTACAATCGAGAGAATCGATTGAGAGTGGTTAAGCCATATAGTCCACCACGCTGGCCTAGTGCCGGTTGGCGGACTTACATACTGTAGAAATTCTTTAAAATCGCTACGGTATGCAGGTTTCCTCATGATGTTTTCCTTCACCGTTAAAGTGTGTGGTGATTGACTATCAATACACACATAACTCCGAAAAGTCAGAGGTGTGCCCTGGGATTTGAACCCGCGACCAACGTGAACATGTAGGCAGCCGCGTTTGGTCTGTTACCAACAGGCCACCACACACTTACTGTGCTATAGATTGGCTCTTAACATCATGATTTCGGATTTTATTCAGTTTGACTTCTGGATTTAGTATATTGTACCTGACCCATGCACCAATTTTCTCAATAACTGTGTGGCATATTGATACAAATTACCTCAGTGACTTCTGTCCACCAACATCCCAAATATTTAGTTTAAATCCTCGGTGTTCCAAAGTCTTTATGTTGAATCCCAGAGTTGGCGAAATCGTATCTATTGGCTCCCCGTTGAACCGCTTCAGAATCGTTGTCTTACCGGCATTGTCTAAGCCTCTGTGCTAATTTAGTCAAAGAAATAATAAAGTGGACTGTAGTGATATATAAGTCATTGTAAACATCTATTATGAAATTTAAAACGGTTTAAATAAACAAAAGGTACTCAAATAAGGAAACTTCGTGAAAATCAAAACCACCTGCAATGCACGAGAAAAACTTTGTAGAAGTATATGTTTTTAAAAGGATACAACATAAGTATGCGCATTTCTTTCTCTTTTTGACGGAGCTTTTTCAAAATTGTCAAGAATCCCATTTTGTAATTATAACTTATTACCAATTTCTCTTGTTTATAACTTTCACTTTATCACAATAAATCGGCCTATTCGCATGTTTACGTCTACTTCTGTCTATTTCTGACTCAACGGTAATATTTTTACTCTGTCATCGCTCAGCTGTCACTTGTTAGTATAATTTCTATCCAAGAAGGTGGGGGCTAGAAATAATTTGATCACATTGATAAATAATAAAAAATAAATTTATATTTTTTAAATAAACATTTAGGAAATGTCAGTGTTATCTTTCACAAATAAATATTTTACAATCAGGTTTATCTAGTCTTGAGATATACCAAGCAGTTTTAGTAACATAAACACATTTTGCGCAATACAATCCCTTTCGCGTTCATACGAGACACGATCTATCTTTGTACCACTTTCTTTCTCGACTGTACACACCATAACCAAAAACTTGGAACTTTTTTTAAGGAAATCGAAATTGGAATCCATTGCAGCCATAGAGTAAATTATCCATCCATGGCGGATCTCGTCGCTGTCAAGATTTTTATTTAATTTCTGTTTCAATTATGAAGCACCTTCAATGATTTTAAGTGGGATTATAGTGTGGAAGTGATCGTGTGGCGGCGCGGTCTCGGTGATACGGCTCGTTGGTCGGCAGCACCATGTTCAGTGGGACGGTGCGAGTTAGAGTATGCGAGGCGACGGGTCTTCGGCCGACCGACTTTCAGAAACGGCACAATATGACCTTCGGCAAGCCAGGTGAGGCCCGTCCAACGCCCCGAATGCCTTCCTCGTCGTGCACGAGACTCGATTGTGATAAATATTGCCGTAGCAGCACCCGTGTTGTTGAAAAATTTGCGCATGAAAAAAGGCGTAATATGTTTACCAAGATGGGGTGTTGTTATAGGTAAATACGTTGTTACAGACGACCAGCCGATAGACCCGTACGTGTCTATAGACGCCGACGAGCACCACCTGGCCCGCTCCAGCACCAAACCGAAAACATTCGACCCCGTGTGGAACGAGACGTTTTCTCACGAGGTGCACAATGTTGGCAGGTGCGCTCTCCTCGCGTTATTTACATTCGCCCACGATATGACATGCCCTGAACTGCCTAGTGACTCGCGCTTAATGCATGCCTCGGGATTTCCCTTTATTTACATTGTATAAGACTATCATGATTAATGGCCTTTTATATTTTAATGTAAATCTAAATTGACCTAACTACAAACATATAGCAAACACGTTCATAATATTGTTTTCTACTATTCTGAAACATTTAAAACAATATCAAGTTGCATAGAAAATGCAAAAAATGTGATGACATCATTCTTCTATATAGTTTAACTTAAATACATGACTTTTAGGATTCAAATCTAAATTTTCTATTCCAAGCTTGAGGTATATTTACATGTATGTGTCAATCTATTGTTTACATCATGTAAATATACACATAGAGTATGGGTATCAACTCTAACTAGAATCTAATATGATTAAATTGATACAAAAAAGCAACATTAAACACCATATTTTTAAATCTAACAAATTGTGCTGAACCAGGGTTATAGTAAACAAGTGTAAAACATACAATAATTATATTCATATGAACCCACTAAAATGATGTATCAATAAAATGAAAATCACATTGTTTCCATGACATGGACCTTCTACCAGATGTCCTTGGACCTTGAGAGTTAATATAGATAGACTTAGGAAACTATGGTCTTACACATGTAGAAAATTACAGCTCTATTTCAATAGTGACAATAAGAAACAACATGTTTTCGATTAAGCTTATTAAATGATATTACATACAACCCTAATATTATTAATCAAAACTTTCAAGATTGTATATAAATTGTGATGACATTAAAAAACAAAACAAACCAATTAGATAATGAAATAAATGTGTATAATTACTGCAGTGTAAATAATGTGTTGTATCGTGTGCAACAGCCTTGATTAAAGACTTAGCTAAATGAAGTTACATGGGGCAGATGATTTCATACACATGGCTGACTCCCAGCTCTCACCCATTGTTTCATACAACAATAATCAACTTCACTAATGAACCGTGGCAAACATCTGATCATTAGTTTGTACATTTATTTATTTTATATTGCCCTAATTTATAGTTACAGCATTATAATTTTGATATTTTATTACATATGTTTTTCAGATTATTAATCAAATCAATTTAAATAATGGACAGTTGAAATATATTTCTCAATTGCAATCTACTAGATTTTCGGTAATCGAATTACATTAGTAATTAATATATTTTGAAATCTTGTACTATCAACAGTTTGGACAGAAAGTCAATATGATGCAAATTATATGTGCACCAACATTAGTTTCTTTTTATTAATTTAATTAAATTTGACTGCACCATACAGGGTAATATTTATATCTGTAAAAAAATACAATACTTTGATTTTTAATTAGGACTTGAAGTATGGAGATACTTATGCGTTAAAGCTACATTTGGGTGGTATCTACACATAAGACACTGATATTGAATTGGGTTCCTTTGTTACTGATGATTCACCTGAAATTAATGATGATACTTGAGAAACCTTTGGCCACATCCTTGCCAAATTAATTGATTCATATTTTGGTTGTTAGTAATATTTGGGGAAGATAGATTGGGTATGGTTTAGTAGCCACTATTCAAGTATTTTATTTCAGGATTTTAACTTTGTTTTATATTGCAATTATATCATTGTAACATTGCAGAATAACTAGTCTGCCAAACCAAAAAAGACAATGTAAGAAGCATCCAATATCTTAATATTTTTTAAAATTCAGTATACGCATTCCACTGGAAGTCAGAACCAGATTGTGAATGAACTATGAACTGGCATTATAGTGTGGATTAGGACTAAATGTCATTTACAAAATTAAAATTGGGTGCAGCATATTTTCTTTGTACACTAACAGGTGTATTTTATTTGATTGTAGTTTGGGAATCACTGTATTCCACGATGCAGCCATACCGCCTGACGACTTTGTTGCCAACTGCACTATACCCTTCGAGGACCTGATGCTTCGAGACAAAGATGCCACAGATTTCTGGGTAAGTTATATTTGTCCAGTGCCATATTTTATTATATTTTACTAAATACCAGTGCCATTGAACTCCATTGAAGAGTTAACTTTGAAATCATACTGTTTTTCTTACTTTCTTTGTTGAATATTTCTATTGTTGATATATAGGTAAATATCTCAATTTTTAATATCTATGAAGAAAGTAGCGTTGCAATACTCCATTTTAGTAACTTGAAGTGTAATTAAAATTTTCTTAGTCATTGGCTCATCATCATAACAGTGTGTATTTGTGAATGGCTTCTTTATTGTGCCACAATTTTGGTGTCATATATGGCAATTTCGGTTTTTTAGTATTTTTCGATAGAAATGTTGATTTTCATATTTAAACGGTATTCTAATCTAAATCATCTAATGAATTTAGTTACAATTTGTGACATAATGTTTGTTTAAAATGAATTAGTTGGAAAAATAACTTCAGGCCTGGATGTTACCTAAGGTCCAAGCTTCATTGTTTAGTGTACAGATGCTATACTATTTGTAGTGCATGTTAAATGGCCTCGTATAATAATAGTCATGTGTTCGAAATGTAGGAATTCCCTGTAGTATACAATGCTAAAAACAAACTTACCTCTTTAATCCATTTGTGTACTCTGTAATGTATTGCTTGTCAAAATGTCAATATTCACACACCTCAGTCCTCTATAAATAGCTTTAAGATTGTCATTTCAACTTTTAAACCTTTAACTTAAACTCTAAATTTACAGTAACGATTTTCTTCGTGTTTTGAACACTTTTTAAAATTGATATGTCACTGTAAACGTTAATTATAGGGTTTGAAAACTTGCACAAGATTGTCACACCCCGTTTACACTGAGTCGAATTTACGCTACTGACTGGAAAAATCTGAGATGATAAGCGCGAACTTTATCCACAGTAATCTGGTGATAAGATACCTTAGATTGCGTGCGTGTTGCTAAGAATTCAGCGGTATTTAGGTGCCGGTTTCGGGGGCATGTTTCCTTTTATATAGCGGAATATTTCTAACTGGATGTAGAACTATCTTCTAAGAAATGCATATTTAGAAAAGTTATTAACATATTACTGATGTAGTAAGACCTTTTGTTTCTTCCAATTCGTCATATTTATGTTGGCTTGCCCAATTGCTTCTTTAGAAATTCACTCGTGTGAGAATGTTGTTACATCGCCGATAGGTTTGTTTTATTTGAGACCAAGTGAAGCCTCGTTGAGACTGGCTTCATAAAAAAGTATGATATGACATAGAGAATACAACTGTAGTCGAGGTTGAATGGCGAGACGAGCCATTCGTCTGATGGTAAGCTCATGGACATTAGCAAAAACAAACAACACTATGAATTACAAGGCAATGCTTGGCATTCCACTGCGCTCGCTATCCTGAGACATAAGATGTTAAGTCTCATCATGTCCAGTAGTTACTCTGGTTATAATGTCCTTCAAAGAAGAATATTACAGTGCATTTACACTGCTGTTTGGCGAAACAAATAGACATTGGGGTATCTACCCAGGCGGCCTCTCACATAATATGAGAGACCAACCACTACACAGTCGTGTCATTATTTCGCTCGATCTTTAACGTCTTCAGTCTTAAGACCATAAGAGTCTTATAACTCTTCTCAACTGCTGTTCCTAATTGGGGCCAGATTTCCCCCAAACTTCTTTCCAAATTGGTCTCCAAGACGCGTCGTTATCAACAATTGGCATAATGTTTGTTTTGCCAGATAAGCCTGCACGTCTCGTACTCGTTGTCTGGGTGACATTGTAGTCTGCGCTCGAATATGAGTGGTTGTGTTAGTAGTGGCCATGATCAACAACATCAAGAGGAGGTTCTCGTCCCCGGACCACGGGTACACACCGCTTGTTGACGAGGTTGGATATTGAGATTTTGTATTTTGTTTACGGTAGGCAGCGACCTGGCTGTCCTAGACCCTTGGATTTGCGAAGGTCCATAAGCGGCGGTGACCTCGTTCCATCAGGCGGGCCGCAAGCTCGTCTGCCTGCGAAGACAATAAAAAAATTGCAACCTAATGATGTGAGGCATAGTGACTAAGTCATTCGGACAGTGTCTATAGTACTTAATCGGAGGGGTGAAAGGAATATCAGCCATAGGAATGAAAGGAGTTAAGCATTAGTCCATTATACTGCAATCCATATAAGTAATAAATAAAATTGTGTGTGGGTTGGTTAATATCATATACCTACCCTTGAACTAGTCATGTCTCATTTTTTCAGTTATCGAATCCAAACTTTTTGTTTCAGCAATCTAATCTATCTTCGGCTCGTAACTAAGCTATGGTTTATTCATACTGACGTTAAATTTCCTTTTTTCGCCCTCTTTATACTCAATTACAAGTCCAAGACCAACAAAAATTTGCGGTTTCGCTGTCGTTACAGTACATGCCTCTATTGCTTCAGGCTTCCATGGTTCACGAGGGATTACTAAACCCACCACTACTATGTGTATACTAATAAGCAATATTTTAAAGGTTTTATTTACCACCCCAATCTACAAGCCTTTGAATTTCGTAATATTATCAATGTTTTCAAAAGATTTAATAGAAATCGTGTGATTTGAATGGAGTGCGAGGCACTGGCTTCCTATAATACGAAAGCTCTCATTTATCCAGCTTGTTTTGTTTCAGTGTAGCCTTTGATAGCAATTTTCAAATAAACAAAACTCTAGTTATGCAGGACGCTCACCTGACCTACTACTTTGACCTCCATTATGATGTATCCGGAGTTCATACTTCATATTTTCATTATTAGATTATCACCAGTTCTAATTTGAAGTTTTAATTTTATGTATTGTATAAAGAAATACAGCTAGCAGTCTTGATAGTGGAATCACGACTGTTACCTGTAATATGTATCTTATATCACGGGCGAAAGAAAATACGTACCATGGACTTTTTTGTTTCACCCGAAACTTATATGCTCATCACGGATCATTTGGTTTGATGATGTCAGAGTCTCTTGATGAACGCTTATCCCTGTAATTGTTGTAGTAAATTACTTTAAAGCCGTGGCCCTATTTAATTTTATTATTTCGACCTTCATCATCTTCGCTCTGGTCAAAAAAATGTCTCAAATATAGTAGGAATCCGCAGGTTTATAACGAAAATTTCCCTACCACTCCACCCCTCTTCGTCTGTTCCGGCCCCAAGACAATTCCAAGACATCTTATTGGGTCTCATACCGTCCCGTCTCGATTTTATTTTCGAGTCTTTAAACCCTAAAATCAGAAAGGATTTACCTAACTTATAAAAAACAAAAACAATATTTTAAATTTTCCGTGGTTTTTTACTGACAATAAACACATAATATTTACACTGAGAGCAGCACGCGAGATAAAAATGTCTATATTTGTACAATACTCCGCAGACACTATATTTGGTAGAAAATGTTTGTTACAAGTGTTGATTGTTGTTACAGGTCGACTTGGAGCCTCAGGGGAAGCTGCATCTCAAAATCGATCTGATATGGAATTCTCAAGGTGAGGAGACAATCGATTTGTTATTTAACTAAGCATTATACTTGGGAGTTGAAAAAAAATAGTTTCCAGCGTTCTTTCTTACCACGTACGTGCAAGCTCTGGAATGAACTCCCTGCATCGGTGTTTCCTGAGCGCTATGACCTGTCCTTCTTCAAACGAGGCTTAAAGAGAGTACTATCCTTAAGGTAGGCAGCGAATTTGTTGTGCTGGACCCCTGGCATTGCAAAGGTCTATGGGCAGCGGTAGCCGCTTACCATCAGGCGGGCCGCTAGCTCGTCTGCCTATACGGCAATAAAAAAAAAAAAAAAAAAAAAATATTGAATTTGACAGCCTCCGTGGCGAAGTTGGTTAGACGCCGGCTGTGAAACGTGAGGCCGCGGGTTCGATCCCCGCACCGAAACAAATATTTGTGTGATCCACAGGTATTTGTTTCAGGTCTGGGTGTTTGTGAGACCGAAAAGTCTCTCGTAGATTCTGATACTTACGACACAAGACTCGATCTTAGTGTGGGGTCAGGACTATGTATGTGACTGTTGGGTGTATTTATTTATTTATTTACGAAGTATGAAGTCATTCAAATCTGTCCTCATTTGTTTTATTTCTCGAATTGGCCTACTTCCGCCATGATTATATTAATTTAGCAGTCGCAGATCTTATTTCTCATACGGGGATTCAAACAGTAATATACTGGGACAGTATGCCAGTGTGAGGTCAGGTTTGAGTTGAGAGTGTATGGCTAGGGTCGGAGGGCGCGCGCGGCGCGGGCGGCGGCGGCGGCGCGGGCGCGGGGCGCGGGCGCGAGTTCAAGGAGGGCGCGGGGTTCGCGCGGCGGCGCGGCGCCATGCGGCGGCGCGTGCACCAGGTCAACGGACACAAGTTCATGGCCACCTTCCTCCGGCAACCCACCTTCTGCAGCCACTGCCGGGAGTTCATCTGGTAACTGCATGCCACTACACACACCGCGACACTCACCACTTGAATTTCATACAACGTAAAACAACTCATTGATTTGGTCGATACAAGGTACATTTGTTATAGAAAGAATAAAAAACTACTTCATAAAGTATATCAGAACTTGCCTGTTCTGATATCTATATCTACCAGACAATTGTATAAGGATCTCTAAATAAGCACCAATATAAAAATGGTAAATGACAGATTTTTTATTTCAGGGGCTTGGGTAAACAAGGCTACCAATGCCAAGGTAAGTATTGTATCCCACAAAAATATTTTGTTTATTTTTTGCATATTAATGTTGGTCACTAATCTTATGATATTTTTGTCCACGAAACTTAAAATAAGTCTAGAGAAAAGCCTTGTCTCTGCAAAGGCGATATAGGCTATATCAAGATTTTAATATATATTTTGTAATTTTACATCCCATTATTAAATGATATGAAGTGCGTGGTGGCCTGTTGGTAACGGACCAGACGCGGCTGCCTACATGTTACAGGGCACACCTCTGACTTTTCGGAGTTATGTGTGTATTGATAGTCAATCACCACGCACTTTAACGGTGAAGGAAAACATCGTGAGGAAACCTGTATACCGTAGCGATTTTAAAGAATTTCTACGGTATGTAAGTCCGCCAACCCGCACTAGGCTAGCGTGGTGGGACTATATAGCCTAACCACTCTCAATCGATTCTTTTGATTGTAGAGTAGGCCCGTGCCCAGCAGTGGGACGTATATGGGCTGATACAGATTATTAAATGATATCCAAAGTGTACAGCTTAAAATGAATTTATTTTTTGAATAAAATTTTCCACCATAAAATATCAACCGTAATAAATAAACTACTTTAATAACTTGCCTTGGTGAAGAACCTTTAGTAAGATACACAATATCATAAACTTTAACCATAAATATATCATATTTCACCACAATGTATTTGTGTGCAGTGTGCACATGCGTGGTGCACAAGCGGTGTCACTCGCTGGTGGTCACCAAGTGCCCCGGCATGAAGGAGGAGGTAAGGGTAATGACTCCTTTTATATTATTACTGTACGCTATATTGACAGGAGAGTGAATTGAGATGTATGGATGTTGGTGCCGGTTGAATGAAAGGTGCAGATCGTATTTTAGATTGGTTTTTATGTAGTTTGAGGTACTTGGTACTGCGTCTAAGCTGATCCTGAAGTAACCGCAATGAATTATTGCTTAAATACATGGCATTAGAACTTGTTGGTAGAGAAAATGATTTTTTTAAACTGTAAACTTAAGAATATGTCATAGATCGAAATGAAACATTAAAATAACTTATTATATCGGATTCAGTTTGGACGTAGCAATAATAATTGTATTTTAGCATTACTCTGGATCTCTATTTCGTCGGCTTTAGAGGCGGTGTGGTAGCGCTCTTATTATGTAACTTGTATAACTAGTGATTAATTTATTATTTACTTCCGTCAGTAGAGTTTTTCAATTTTAATTTCTTGAATCTAAACCAAACTATTGGGATTGTATGCTTTATTAAGGAAATTGTTCTTGCCTTCCTGTGTATTTATTGCTTTGTAGGTGTAATTGTGTACTGGTATAACAAATTACTCATTTATTAAGAAAAATAAGATATTCACTGTTAAGAAAAGCAATTCACATGACTGCTAGAATACAAAAATTATAAAATTTTAATAATTTATTAATTGCAAATAATGCAACAGTTACAGATGAATTAGTAGAAAGTTTTAATTTTCTAAAATATATTTTTAAATATTAAACAGAACCGACTATTATGCAAAAGGTTTTAATTTTTTGAACAGTAATGTGTGGTCCTTCGAGCCGGATGTAATATTCCATTCATAATGTATACAGACTATGGTCCTTGGAGCCGGATATAGTGGTGTATAGATGTATGGAATGTGCATATGTATATACAGCAGCAGAGCGTGGCGGGGGTGAGCGGCGGGCAGCGGTTCAACGTGAACGTGCCGCACCGCTTCGTGGTGCACTCGTACAAGCGCTTCACGTTCTGCGACCACTGCGGCTCGCTGCTCTACGGGCTCATCAAGCAGGGACTGCAGTGCGAAGGTCACTATACTCCTATATTCCTGCTTGCCCAATACTTAGATTCACATATTCAAGGATACTTGGGACATTTATTGCGTGATAAGTATTACAATGATAGAATGATAAGTATGAAAAAATACTGAGGGAATTTACACATTTTGCAAACTACCTTAGTTCGTTATGCATATGGACATAAGACATCAATTATTGAAAACTGGTAATAAAAAAAATAGTTCGATAATTTTATTCTTTGGTGTAATGTCTCAAATATTTGAAAAACAAATTCTAAACAACAACTAAGTTACTGATATGGCAGGTAGAAGATTTAATTTTAAAAAGAAACACATTACTTTATTCTGTGTATTGTGAGTAGTCCAGAATATTAACAGAAGCGTTATAATTACAGTGTGTTCCATGAACGTGCACAAACGATGTCAAAAGAACGTGGCGAACAACTGCGGCATCAACACCAAGGCCATGGCCGAGATCCTCAACGAGATGGGCATCTCGCCCGACAAGAACCCGCGCCCCAGGCCGTCCAAGGTATACCACCGCTAGTATTAGCACTTTATTACCCACACATAGGCATATAAGTGACCGCTGTGAGTAGGATAGGATGTTTCCGGTCATGTTAAATGGTTCGTTGTGAATCATGCCATGGTCCAAATCAGTGGCGTGCCTAGGGTTTTGGAGTAGGGCAAGCCGAATATTTTTTTACGTTTAATTTATATTGTTTTAGAAACACAAAGTTACTAAGAACGAAGAAAATTAATTTATAATACGTCGGCAAACCTACCACACAATCAATATTAAGATTAAAACAATTATTATAGATTACTTGTGAACATGTATCCGTAACTATTCATTACATTTCTATTGCCGTCACTATTCTGTGGTGCCGTGGTCGACTTCGAGGTTTACCGAAATTGCAAGCAGAAATTATTATTAACGCATTCATGTTTAAATGTTTTTCTGAATTTAAAATAATAGATTGCTTTTGAAAGGACCACCTAATTTAATGAAAATTTAAAGCATTATAATCCAAACAATCTAACACACAAGACGTGTCGTTTAAAAACATATGAATCACGATTGTTTAATAGCTTTAAAGGGAGTATGTAGTAATAAAAGTACGTAGTTTATTAAACTGAACTGAAGAAATTTCTATTGTGATTTATCACGACTTATTAAATGTACAAACACGGCATAGGTTTCGCGCCGGTTTATTTTTCAATATAATTGAATGAATTTACCTTTTTACCGGCAATGAACGCTTTCACAATCGCACTCAAACCATCACAGAAAACAATACAACTCATAATAGTATCAAAAAGTTTAAATAACATAAAAAACTAAACATTAACCTTAAACAAAACAAATTCACAACTCATAAAATATCATAATACAAATGAAGTTAGTAGAAATATGTGCTGTATTGCCAGTAAAAGTGAAATAAACAATACAAAAGATACAATTTATTAAAAGAATTATTAAAACTTCATTAGTTGTTCTAAAAAAAATATTAGATATAATTTCTAAAAGGAACCAACTTAATTTAATAACAATTGATATAACAAATAATCACGTGACGACCATGCAACGCACGATGTTTTTACATCACCAAGGCCGAAGCCGGGCATATCGTCTAGAGTAAACTGCTATATAACATATCTATAGCTATACATTCGTAGCGATCGAGTAATATCATTTCCCCATACAGTTCACGCGTTGTTAGAAGCCCCGTAAAAGCACACGAGAGAGAAAAGGATAGATGTATGTGCTGTGTGCTCCGTCTTTTCAAGTTCAATATAGTTTTAATGAATGAATATTACGCGCATGGAATTACGCGGCGCTTCGGCGCTGGCGTTTCATTGAATCGAAGCGCGGTAAATTCAAAAAAATTAAATGTTAGATGTTTTCTAATAAATGACTGTTGTATTGAATGTAATAGTTTGTATTCAGTATGGAGTATATACGTATTAAGTAGGGCAAGCCGGGCTTTTGGGCTTGTATGGAAGTACCGCCACTAGTCCAAATATAATATTCGAAGTAAAATGCCGGCTAGAATATCTGTAAATAAAAACCCATAATAAGCACTTGCCCTGGACAAATCTCGGAGATAACTATGAACTGCTAAAATTTTATTTTAACAGAATTTTAATTTTAACATAGAGTTTTATTATTTTTTTACTATTTTTTAGACTATCAATACTCTTATCTAGTTGGTACAGGATCAGCAGACATAGTGTAAGGCTTTGTTTTGCTGGGCCAGTAAATAGACAATAGACAAAGAGGTGTATATCATAGGTAGGTTATAAGTTATAACCTATTTTCTTTTATTGCCTGCCTCGGTGGCGTCGTTGTATTACGGTACGGTTACAAAGCTGAGGTCTCAGGTTCGAATCCCGGGTCGGGCAAAGTGATATTGGATTTTTCTATTCATTATGAGCCCGGAGTCAGGAATTTGTGCCCGATATGGCGATAGGCTCGCCCCCTATCACATCATGGGACGGAACATGCAAGGCGAAATGTGGGTGTCCTAGTGGCGCCTCTGCCTACCCCTTCGGGGATAAAGGCGTGAGTTTATGTATGTATGTATGTTCTTTTATTGCAGTACTTAAATGCAGCTCTCTTAGAAGGGACTCCAGATTTGGCTTCGTCTGGGGACTCCGACAGCAAAGAGCCAGGGGACAAGCAAGAAGACAAAGGTAAGGCAATTACTAACTTCTCTTCTTTCATTATTTCCTTTTATGTAGTCAATTTCAGTCAAAAAATTGCTAAAATGTGTTTGTCTCGATTTATAGTTATTTTGTTTTTTATTTGCACAGTGTTTCAAAAAGATTTGTGTAATGTGTGATACCTTTTTATAAATTTTCAATGTTAAGACAAACTTAGCTTTCATACAATGTTAAGTCGAGAAATATCATCAAGTATTTTTTAGTGAGTTTAAAAATAAGTTCTGTCAAGGCTGGTGCTGATGATAGAAAAATCCTATTACACCACCCAGTGGCCAAAAGTTTTGCAGGCTTTAATTCTGCCACAGTGTCTCACATAGGTGTATCTTTACTCATTAACTTGAGCAAATTCAACCACAGACACATTAAAGCCGGGGCACGCTCACCGTGCAGTACAAATAACGATACTAAGGGCAATTATTATTACACAAAAGGACAAATGAATACTTGCTAATATTTGTCGACTATTCCCTTATATTTAGCAGTGTGTGTTGAGTGTGTGTTCCCCATACAGAGCTGTCGTCGTGGCGTCCGTCGCGGCAGGACGTGCACGACCTCTACACCGTGCTCGAAGGTTCACTCTTTGTCTAGACTCTAGCGCTTACAGGACTAACGCTTAACATCTGTAAACGCTGATACCTAGGCTTTATTGTAATCGCCAGTATATTCACAGGTTAAGGGGTTGGCACATAAGGGTTGTTATACTGGGTGTCTGTTGTGGGTGGGTGTTGTCATATCATAGTAATTGTTTTTTTTTTGCACAATTAATATTGGTGAAACAAGAAACAATAATACAAAAAAATACAATATTACTAGATATGGTATTTTTATATTATTAATAGTTTGATCCGGTTTTATTGATGGCTAACATCAAAATATATGTTAAATAAAGTCTTTGTAATCAAGTTAGTGTAAGTAAAGTATCATCGCTAATGCAGTAATAATTTCATTAGTAGTATATGAAGTGTTTCTTGCTGTCTCGACATATTCGCTGCTGGTTTATTGTATAACAAAATAACAGCAATTGTTGCTTGTGCTTCGTTAGACTAATGATGATATTGATAATATTGTGTATTATGAGGACGCTTATATTATGAACCAAGTGCTTCAGTAAACATAATTAAAGACAATAGTTTTGTCGTGGACACGTAGACTACAAACGCACGTACATGTATTTTTACGGGCGCAAGACGTGCTATTTATTTTGACGTCGCAGTTAATGTGTTTAAGAGTTTTATTGTGTTGCCGTCATAATATTAGCAATATTTATCGAATCTAAGTCATATGGAACATAAACAACTTTCCTTTATGTCGTCTGTAAGATTCTAACATGAGTGAGTACGTAGCAAGGTTGTGGGTAGTGACGGTTCCGTGTTGTTAGGTCTGGGCTGCGGCGGCGACGGCGGCGGGCGGGACAAAGTGTCGCTGGACGACTTCCACTTTATCAAGGTGCTGGGCAAGGGATCCTTCGGGAAGGTCATGCTCGCTGAGAAGAAAGGGACGGATGAGGTGAGTCACTCATACATAGAGGTAGATAAGAGCTGAACATTGGGCTTAGTGGTATATTAGCCAGAGGCCGTCGTTTAGCAGTCGTGTAATTTTAAGTGAGGTCTATGTCCAGCAGTGGATATCTTATGGTTGAAAAGAGAGAGAATTCAATGCTATGGTACCAGGTTAAATCTAAGGAAATTGGAAATATCCGTTTGTAGAGAGCTAAACATTGAAATCCGTAGGGAGCTTATGTATTGAAAGCAACAGCTGATGAGGTGAGGCGTGTGCAGGTGTACGCGGTGAAGGTGCTGAAGAAGGACGCCATCATCCAGGACGACGACGTGGAGTGCACGCTGACGGAGCGCCGGGTGCTGGCGCTGGCGGCGCGCCACCCGTTCCTCACGGCGCTGCACTGCGCCTTCCAGACCAGCGAGCGCCTGTTCTTCGTGATGGAGTACGTGGAGGGCGGCGACCTCATGTTCCAGATCCAGCGCGCGCGCAAGTTCGACGAGCCGCGCGCGCGCTTCTACGCCGCCGAGGTCACGCTGGCGCTGGACTTCCTGCACGGCCACGGCGTCATCTACCGCGACCTCAAGCTCGACAACATCCTGCTCGACAGCGACGGACACTGCAAGCTCGCAGACTTCGGCATGTGCAAGGAGGGCATCCTCGGTCAGTACGCACATGCATACATAAGCACACTCCTGTCACAGTCGACAATACTGTGCACGTTCATTTGCCGAGCTCGCAATACCTCTTGCATCGAGCTACTTATATAAAATTTATTATTAATTTACACAAATTAACAATAGAGTCTCACTCTAAAACTTGCATTATTACACAAATACCATATGCCCTATGATGACGAAAGCGCCTGGAGGGCTGTTGAAGGACTGGTCTCGCGACCGGGCTGGATGCAGGGTTGCCCTGTGACTAGTAAGATTATGAGAGCTGAGGGCTTGCAGACATACTATTATAACTATTTCATAATTCAAACTGAAATAGAACTTCAAACTTCAAACAAAGTAATATATTGTTTCAGACGGCGCGACTACTACCACGTTTTGCGGCACTCCTGATTATATCGCTCCTGAGGTATGTGTAATAGTGTATTATGTTATATCTTTCCAACTGTCGTCTCAAACATATCTCAAAAGATATGTGCTGCTGAAATATATTATGTCCCAGTCTACAAAGAGTACTGAACAATATTTCCGCAATAACCTTTAAATAAAATTCAATTTCAGTAACCAGTTAACATGTTTAGTAGTAAAGTCGCTATGTTCAAAAGTTGAGACTGTATAAAACGGACTACTGTTAATAAAAATAGTACCGAGATATACAATACGGTGTGTTGGTGGCGGCAGATCCTGCAGGAGCTGGAGTACGGTCCGTCGGTGGACTGGTGGGCGCTGGGCGTGCTGCTGTACGAGATGCTGGCGGGGCAGCCGCCCTTCGAGGCCGACAACGAGGACGACCTGTTCGAGAGCATCCTGCACGACGACGTGCTCTACCCCGTGTGGCTGTCCAAGGACGCCGTCTCCATACTCAAAGGTTACTCATATAAGGAACTTATTATATTAAATTTAGTGAAATTTTGGGAAATGAAATAAATAGAGGCTAGAGCATATTTTAACATTATGTTTAATAGTTACAATTTTTTATTGCAATAAATGGCAAGACAAGCATGCCATTCGCCTAATGGTAAAAATCGACAAGTGTAATGAACAATGTTTACGATTAGTAAGTAAATGGCTTGCGTGCACAACGTGTGTCTATGGAGACGTCTGCAAATGCGATGCACGCGAGTGCTTGTGTCTGCGGGCGCGTATGTGCGTACGTGTAATTACACATATGTACGTGTGCGTACGTATCTGTGAACTTTGTTATTCAGCTGTGGATCGTTAGGCTGATATAATTTGTAGTGGCCAACTTGCACTAGGCCAGCGTGGTGGACTATACGTCCTAATTCCTCAGCAGTGGGACATTCGTTCCATGTGGTAATGTGTGGTTCTTGCAGGGTTCATGACGAAGAACCCGGCGCGTCGGCTGGGCGTGTGCGGCGGCGCGGGCGGCATCCGCTCGCACGTGTTCTTCCGCGACGTGGACTGGGACGCGCTCGCGCAGCGCCGCCTGCGCCCGCCCTTCAGGCCCAAGGTGGTGAGTCTGTGTACCCTACATACACTACATACCGTACCGGCACTAATCAAACGCGACCATGACAACACAAAAGGCGTGAGCGCAGTCGCGTGTATACAAGACTATATTGGAATTTGGAGTAAATTTGAGTTCGGCTTTTCAACGTCATTTTAATAGACACCATTGCAAGACATCGATAAGTTTACGAGTACCCTCAATGCACTCGAGGCATGAGTACTGCTGCCTTTTTTATGTCATTTTTGTCCTAAAATATTTAAAGAGTAATCCACAATATCTTTTAAATCTGGCATTGTTCAAGATTTGATTCCTTACATTAACATATTTGGCTAAATTATAGAATGTAAATAACAAAAATTGAAAAGTGCAAGAGGGAGTACTAATGCATGAATGTGATTGCAGAAGAGCAAGCGCGAGGCGGTGAACTTCGACGCGGAGTTCACGAAGGAGGAGCCCGTGCTCACGCCCGTGCCGCACGACGTCGTGCGCGCCATCAACCAGGTGACGTACTACTACATACTGTTTCAAAATACCAGTCTCGTTAAAAAATACTCATTGCATTTTTTTTCAGATTCATTAGTACATAAATATTTACCTATTTTGTCGCGTAATTGATATGCTCTATTGTATGATAGTTGTCGTGTAAAATGTCTACCCGCTAAACCATATTACTATACCATGTCCATGCATGAGTTTATCAGGTAACACTTATTAACGTGTGTGTCGTGTTCTAATAAAGCTTGCGTAATGTTGCAGGAGGAGTTCCGCGGCTTCTCGTTCGTGAACAAGGATTTCAACCCGGGTCCCGCGCTGGCGCCCGAGCGCGCGGCGCTGGCCTGAGTGTCCGCGCCGCAAACCCCCCCACCCCCCACACCGTCGCACCCCCCACACCCCCATCCCGCAGGCTCTCTGCCTTCTGGATGTTCGTCTTTAGCGTACGTAGGTTAGGGAGCGCTCGAGTCTCTACTGTCCATATGTTTTGGCAGTGACGTGTGTGTCAATGTGACAGACGCAGCGTTTCTTTTTTGACATGTTTTTATTGAGTCTCGTTGATTTCGATACCGAAGATTATATGTTTGTTTTTTGTATGTGATGTGCCTATAATACCAGTGAGATCTGTTCCCCACTTGTGTCGCTTGTCAAGTTACAACGATGTTACATGGGGCTGCGTCTGTCATGTCGACAGAAAATCTCATTTTATCATCAAACTTCACATCACATTATTTTTTACATACAAAAGTATTATATTTTCCGTTTCACAACAGCATCCAGCAAAGCGTTAGAGCCAGGATATTTTGTCGTTACGATGTTCTTGTTGACACATGCAAATATTTATCTTGAAACGACGTCGAGAATACTCGATACCGCCGAGCTTTTATCGATATTCGCCGATATTGTTTATCGACTAATATCGATAGTGTAATGGAGAAATAATAGTGAATAGTCGTGCAGTTCTTTCGTGATAAATACAGTGTATGTAAAGCGGAATTATAATTAGATTTAGCCGCAGTAAGCGATTACCTCAGTCAAAACAAATATTATATCGACACTCGTCTACACTACGCCTTGTGGCCGAACGCTTTGTTGACTTCCAACTCAATTATAAATATTTCAATGTAACTTTTGGCATTAATTACCGTTGCATAGAAATAGAGAGATTATAGTTAACCGCGATAAAGGACTGCTTATCTGGTGGTCCGACAGTCGCGATCCATTGTAGTTACAAGGGTGATTAATGCCATACTTATTAACAGTTTTTCTTTATTATCACCAATAGTTTATAAATTATATATTTTGTCCAACCTATCGTTAAAGATAGAGGCGTAGTGTAAACGAGTGTGAACACTAACTTATAATAGAGTATAACTGACGTTGCCAAATGGTAGTTGAAATTATTTTGGTTTCTTTTGTAAACATACACGATTGATTTCTTATGATGTGTCTCTGTCCACGATCGCACTAGCCAGAGTTAAATAATTTTAATAATAAATATATGTATATTTTATATTTATTGTGCACATGGTCGGTACGTGTAATGAGTAATTAATGATGCAATATTAGGACATTGTAAAAGAGTAAAATATGATGTTAATCTGACATTGGTCGTCTGCTTTTACACGGCTTGTTGATAGAAGATTAATAGAGATTTAGGCTGTCCACACTGGGTGCACAAAGCACATTATATCCCACGGTCCGAGATAGAACCGGCGCTTACGGTTTTGTACCAATCCAAATTAATATTAGTTGCATAATGTAACAGTCCGAATAAAGGTAATTTTGGTCGAAAGTATTTTCTGTCGAAATAAACGGACACTCAAAATATATCAACAACTTTTAGTGTCGTCAAGAAAATTACGGATTTTTTATAAGATATGATATTGTAAAGTATTTGTTTGACGGCGAGTGTAAAACGCAGACGCAATGTCAGTTCGTTTAATCTGTTCCAAATTATCGCGCGCTAACAAAGTTACCAAAAACGGAATTATTTGTTGATACTATGATGATTCTATTTTCCATTGAGATTATCTAAACGATATGAGGTTAGAGCAATTATAATTGTTGTAAATATTGATGAAATGCATAATGCATAGTATGCAAGTGGAGAACGCGACGTGTGGCCAGCGTTTAAATTTTATTTTAAATATATTATTTAGTAGATTTTTTTGTGTTGGCGCTGGCAACACTACGTAAAGTAAAACCCCATTCGCGTTAGTAGCGTGTGTGTGTGTGCGTGCGTGTGTGTGTGCGTGCGTGCGTGCGTGCGTGCGTGCGTGCGTGTCTATGCGTGTGTGTGTATGTTGTGCGCTGAGGCGGAGGGAGGGATCGCCGGAGGGTTTTGGTTTATTTCCTCACATGACGTACCTACCGAGCGGTGCTTTTGATATATTTGAATTTACGAAATGGGGAATTGACATTTGGTTGGTTGTTGTCTCCCGTCTGTAACTGCACTGGTTTAACGTATGAGAGATTTTATTAGTTGGACTAAGGACTCTATGTAAGGAACAAGAATGAACTCTTGATATCCGCAATGTAGGAGTATTTATGGCCTATTCGTCGTTACGGTTAAACTTGCTTAGTTTCGAAGCCGAAATTTCGTTGGAGTGGGAATATATTTCGGTGTTGGATGTGTTAGAGCGTGTGCGAATGTCGATACCCGAAGCGGAATTTTCGGGACAAACAAACCAGTGCTGCAGGGAGTCGGTTCACAGTTGGTTCCTAATTTGATACAAAGTGTGTAATATCTCGCTTCTAGTCCTACGTTGTGTAAAACATTGCGTTTATTATGTATACCTGCGTTTGCGGAGCATTTCTTCCAATACTCATTACGTTTCGGGCTTCACTCCACACTCGGCCTCGCATCAAACGCGTTGCACTTGTGATACACGGTCGAACAAAATGTTTATCGATAAGTGTCACAAATGTAACGTCCATATTTGAAGTCGTCATATTTATTATTTATTTAATTGTCTACAGTACTGTGAGTACATATTTTTATCGAGATAAGTCCTCACGAGCCGGGTGTGCAGATATTTATTGGACGTTTCCGCTTCGCTGTGACGTCGCGGCAGTATTCTTATTTGGAGTATTATTTCTAGTTGTTATCGTTAGTACCGAATATACCAAAGGTGTTAAGTTTACGTGTTTATAGTTTATGGACATTCTAAGTGTACATTGTAAGAGAGAGTTCCGTCGCCGACGGACGGTCGCGAGGCCATCAGCAAGGAGATCAATGCACAAATGTAATGCTTTATGTAGTCGTTAGTGTATCATAAATAATTAAAACAAATATATATTATATAAATAATTATATTATAAACAAATTATAAATCTCTGTACGTGTGTGTTCTCGTCATTGAAACGTCGCGGCGACGACTGTCGCGCCGGTAGTGTCGTGCGGCTAACTTCACGAGCGACGCGAGCGGGGCACATCGTGACGTCATCGACATGATGAGATGCGATCCACTAGTGCTGACTCTCGGCTATCGATAACAGGGAAGTTTTAAGCTTTCGATAAATACGAATGAAAGAGTAAATGATGAATGTGATTAACGGTTTATCTCAACAACGTAGCATACGATGACCCTATTAGGCAAAAGGGTTCTTTGTATAAAGTTTTCATCTATACAAACATTTTTTTTGCCTTGATAAGTTTAGAGTCATGGTATGATACGTTGTAATGGGCTGAAACCGTTAATCATATTTTGCAACAAACAATGTATGCTATTGGATTGTATTGAAGTGAACACTGGTGGATCGTCATGACACGTAGTGTGTATGTAGTCTCCTGTGGAGGCGCGACATCCCGGCGTCGCGCCGGCACACGTGCACCCAGGCTCATCACGTGTGACGTCACGCACGCGGGGAACCACCCTCGCGGGAGGGGACATGCTCACTACGTCACACCTTGTGCGCCTCTCCAGCTCCAACCTTCTGGTATGCCAGCAGCAAATGTTGGCCCCAACACCTCCTTACCACGGCAGGAATATGGTATTAGTCGCAACCTCGGCTAGTACTATTTTCCACTAGTGGTGAGGCCAACATCTGCGGCCAGCGGTACCTAGACATAAGTGACATGTCACCGTTATTTTTCGTCTAACCAATACCGTGTGCGCCGTGACGTCACTCTGAACATGTAGAAACTCGATTGTTTTGTTTAAACAATCTCCATTAAGGAGTTTTGTGGGAACGTTATACTGATGTACACGACCGTGTGCTCTAGTGCAGCGCTCCAGTCAATATGTTGATATTTATATTTTAGTTAAATATTAACATATTGCAAGTTTTTGTACTTAATGTTAACAAAACATGGATAGTTTCTAATGTGTGCAGGATGACGTCACGGTGCTCGTAAGCGCGTAAAGTATTGTAAAGCCGCGTAGTAACATTAGATGTGGTTGCCGTCGCATTCACTTATTTATTTGTTGAATATGTACTTCATAGTTGCGTGTTGTTCACATTTTTGTGGTTTTTTTATTACGTGTGCGTGGATGTGTGTGTGTGTTTGTGCGTCGGCGCGCGTCGAGACACTTCGCCTACGATTGACAAACTTATTTTCACTCTAAAAGTTTGTTAACTCCATACGTTGACTATTCATTAGTGTGGTACGGGCTTCTTAATAATGACACCCCTGGCGTATGATGGCCGCTAATGTGTTGCGCACGTAAATCAACGTGTGTGTGCATTGAAGTGTTCGTACAATGGTAGTAGTGGTGTCTCGGCGCGTGCGCGGCGCGAGTAGTGTCGCAATGCCATAAGCCTGTTTCTGTAGCGAACTCAGTACTTAACCACACGTCCCCGCCGGGTGTCGTCCACACATCTCCACCTAGAATAAGTATACTTTATCGATGTTCTCATAATACTGTAGTCGTTCTCCCATTACTAGTCTTTAAATATTTTGTTTTGGCTCTACTCTAATATAGTAATAGGCTGGCGACAGTTTATCGATGGAAATGTGCGTACGGACGACACCCCCACAGGCCGCCCGAACACTTGCGATTTTTGATCGCAATGATTAGTCGCAAATGTTCGTGCGACTTTATAAAAATAGCTGTGATTATGTTGTATAAGAGATTTGTTTCCGTAATGCACATGTGTTCTCATTGCCGACCTGGTTTATGCAACATACAATAATAATATGAAATGAAGCGTTTTAGAAATATTTTTTTATTTTTTCGAAATTTTACAATATTGTTTTTTTTATTTCCTTTGTTGTATATTATAAGCGTCTGTTGCCAGTGTGTCACTTTCGAGTAAATATGATCCTTATTGTGTCCTACGTACGTCGTATACGTCATGTGAGGTACGTATTATAAGTTATTTGAGTGATTTTGGAAACGTTATTTGGAAGTGACACACTCGCTCCTACGCACATAGAAATAAATGCAAAGTTAGTACAATTATACGAAGTGTTTGAGCGTGCTGCAGTTACGTGCGGACGTACGTGGCCACTTGAAAGCTATTTATATATACAGACTACTGCGTCATACACCTTGTCGCTTTGATGGGACAACCAGCAATATCTAAACCTAATTAAAATCTAAATTATTTGGCATAGCTAGGTATTTACGATCTGAAAAGGAACAAAAGCTAGCGAAAGCAAACAAAGATATTATATTTGTTACAAGATAGAAATGCTTTAATTTTGGTTAAAACCATCGTTTTTATAGTAGTTTATATTATCATAAATTATTATCTGAACACGTTTGAATACACATTGTGGTGTTGACGATGTTGTGTTTTATAGTATAAAGAAGTCGGGTCAGTGAAGTTCTCAGTTTAAGTTTTTCCAATAATATTTTTTTAAGTGCAACATGACTAACTTGTAGTCTAAACAATGTACTTGATAATGCTTTCTTCCATAAATTATATATTTTCATTGGTTTACAAAAGTGTTCAGTAAGTTAAGTTTTATAGTTATTGATTTAAAATGCCTTTTAGATGTGTTTATGGTAATCAAATTGTTTTTATAAGGTTTCGGCTAATTGTTTTGGTCCCACAAATTATGTTGTGTGCTATCAGAGTGACAAGAATATGATGCAATTTCAAATAATTTTCTTATATTTTTTCTACTTAGCTGAGTAGTCGAAATATTTATTGAGTTCCATTCACCAACTGTGCCAAAGTAATCAGAGTTACCAGTGAAACGTCTGCATCGACCCGTCAGTTTGGGTTTTCCAATATTGTACAATAAATGCACTGTCAGAATTATAATGTTTGTACTCGAATTGTCTGGTCGACGTCAGACGACAGTCTATTATAAATAGCTTGTTTTATGCTATACTGATGTCAGTGGCGTGCATACACAAATATATTGTCTACCCTTACAAAGTTTACCACCTGTCCTATTTATCTGCAAATTGTAGTCCTAAATCAGTTTTTATTGTTAAAAAATACAATGTTAAACAATTTTGTAAATTCATTCATAATTAAGTCAGTTTGAGACTTTTTAGTGGGTAGTTGTCAAGTAGCAGGAAAAGGTGCTAGAAAGAGATGGACAGATGTTCTCATTACCCCCAACTTTATTTTTAAAATACTAATGTGTCTCTCATATTACATCCAATTTTAACATAAATGTCTAGTATTACTTGTATTTATTTTATATGCAATATAAAATTATAGATATACTGAATTAATTAATGGATACTTACTATTTTAAGGGTGGAATATTTTTGAGTATGCACATCGCTAATATGTCCTGGAGCATCGCTTGCCCACCGCACTACACACACTGCATAGTACAAATATTTTACTGTTGAAACTCTTCTTTACACCGCTGGTAACTGCACTCACACAAGATGGTAGGTGGTGATGGTCAAGCGGTGTGCTTGGTACATGGTATTGTAGGCAAAATGGTTGCAATTCCCTGACTTTGTTTAATAATTTTAATTTATAATTTTTGGCTTAATTTATAAATCGTTATTTATAATTTGTTATAATGAGAAATGTTTTTTTTTTATTATTACAATATAACTATTAAATGAGAGAGAGAAATATTTACTTATTTTGTTGAGTATATTTACTTATATTGTTTTTTGTTAGTGCTATACTTTAACAAAGATGAATCTATACCTGACAGCCTTTGCGACCAGTATGGGACCTTTTGAAACTTGAAACTACGGGCTTTAATCCCGTACTATAACTAATATTTGTGAGATCCACAAATATTAGAAGTAATACGTGGGTCGCTGAAGGCTGTTCTTATTATTTAATATTTAAAATAAATACAATGAATTGCAATCACAATGCCGGCCCGATACGGATCAATGTGCCGCTGCAACGTCGCTCGCTTGTCCAGTGTATGAACAATGAAACGAACGTACATGATTCGATGCCATTTTATTAAAGTTAAGCCATTACGCTAGTTGTAACGCACATATCACATTGATTTACATTACTTTCTCTCTTCTATACGTTGTCAAGGACATCCGTACACACAGAGCGATGCGATGCGATCATACGCGATGGTGGAATATCACAGATTTTTATTTGACAAATCTGGGTAATTTACAAATTACAGGAGCATGCATGGGGCTTTGAATAGAGACATGAGTTATAGAATAAATAAATCTGGAAACTTTGTGGACTCTTCCCAAAAGACAGATTTTTGGTAAAACATTGTATTACCTCTGAAAATTTAAAATCTTGAGTTTCTAAGTATATAGGTGCTAGTTATACATCTATACCGGTACACAGAAATGGTGCTGCAAAAATAATATGCAACTCTATGGTGCTTGGTTTTGTTGGCATCGCATCGCTCTGTGTGTGCAATATGGCCAGTTCAATAGTTTATTCCGCAGAACCACGATGTCCTGTGTTAAACATAGCACAGTAGTTTTGTATTAAGTTTTTGTTCTTTGCAAAAATGCAGACGGATTATTACTCTTAATTCTCACAATAAATACGTAATTACAATAATATACTAAATATGATATAATTTTATTATTAAAAATACATAATGTACAGTTTTGAATTCTATTTTAATTTTATATAGGGGTTGTTACGTCTGCATTTCTGTAGATTAATTATTGACTAATTTTCGAATATGCTTATAGTATAAAGATATGTTACGCTTCCCAGAGGTGTTATATAGCCAAAGAAAGGATTATATTGTACAAAGCGGCTGAAAGCCTTTATTTAGTTGTCTATTAGTTGAATTCGTATATCGTCTTGCCAGTTATATCCGGTTATTTATATACAGTTTTGGTAATATATTAAAAAAGGAAATTAATATTAAATGTGTTTTGTATGGCTGATGCTTTTGCATTACGGAGTGTACTTGGCTACTTGGAATCTCTGATATGGCGATGTTAATATCTGAACGGTTGATCTGATCCATATTTATTTGTTTTATGTGTAATGATTTATCATGGTGCCATTATATTTATTTATTAATTCTATTGAATGTTTATACCAGTATTTTGAACGCCATATTGAAACGTGCAAGTTGGGATATCGATACGAATTATGACTTATGCTTATTGCTTTTGTTATTTTATAGATCGGTGCCGCGAGCACGGACTGCCATCGATACGGTATCGTTTTCGTAACGAGTTCCATTTTTATTTTTTACAAATTTTAGTTGTGTCGGTAAGGTGCTTTACAGACTACACCTTGCGATGACGTTACGAAAGCGTTCACTGTACACGTCCGCGCCGCACACCGAGCGAGAATGTTGAGTGTTTGCCGATAGTGTATTGTTTTATAAGTATACTTCGTAATGTGGAAGGAGTATGTTTATGTTGATTAATTGTAGCTAACACAAGATGAGACCTGTATTGTGGCGCCTGGGGGACAACCCGTATTGGAAATATTATTTTATTAAAATGTATTTATAAAAATGCATTTTAATTTTGTTAACTCTATATTTTTGGCTCATTAAATATTGTTTTTGGAAATTATTTACATTGATTTCTTTGAAAGTATAAAGCCAAGTGTCTCGGCCAGGGTTGGGCCACATCGCAGCACTAATTCCGCCTGCAATTTATTTTATATGAACCTGTGTCCATTAGATGCGAGCCGCACGGTGGCGGCGGATTTGCTGTAAGATAACCGCGATGTAGCTCCACCCTATTGATAGACTTTTGGCCTTATTCTATATTACAAATACTTTGTTATTGCAATCCTAATTACGTGTATGTCCCCTCGGCCAAGTAATACTATATTTGTTGTTCGTTCACTGAGTCACTATTAGAACACATTAGCTGAGTAAATTAATGCATAATATAATATAGTTTTATGATGAAATAAAGTATGTATATGTAATCCTACATGTCTATTAAATCAATGAAAATAGATTATAATGTCGTGTTTTATTTTTTTTCCTATTATAATTAAGTTCATGAAATTTAAAATTCCATACACTCAGAGCTTATCGCCATATACAATTGTAAAAACTACTGACAAATCTATTTGCCCTTGTTTTACACTGAGGAAACTGATTATTGCTCATCCGTTTAGCTTTTGATTTTACGAACGACACCAAAATAATGGAAATCAGACATGATTTATTTTTTGCTATTCCCACAACGCGAATAAACTAATGTTGGATATCCATACCTATTAATATTCATTAGTACATTAGACACATCACACAGCACTTAGGAAGAACACTCGCAAACCTGGTTTTCCCAACACGCTTTTGACTTTACGCAACAGAGGGCGCTACAGTATAGAACAGACACCGTTGAACGCTTGTTGAACGTTTGGTTTTTTACAAAAGAATATTTAACAGCAACGAAACGTAATTAAAATATTTTCTATAAACAATTGTATTAATAAGATAGGTACAAACAAATAAGTTTGTGATATAGAATAATAAGAGAAGAAAATGAACAACGAATTTTATATTTACCCTTTCCGCTACATTCCTTTAAAAACTTTCCACGATTTATAAATCTGAGGAAACATTATATTATAAACCATTGATAATTTAGTAATTATCTTATAGAATCATAGGGATAAATCCATCGATATCAATGGTAGAATATAAGTCAATGGATAAATCTGAAAGTTCTACATAAAAAACATTCAGCAATAATTCATAAACCGGAAAAACAGCGCTTGTGTAGCAAAAGTAATATTTGTGAGAAATATTAAATCTTTTAAGTTAAATACAAGGTTTTTGTCAAGGTCAAAGGTATCAATGGTGTTTATTTAACTTTATAAGAATTGAAAAAAAGACGCAAAAATTCTTTCTTCAAAAAATTACTTGATTAACGTGTAACTTTTACTGCTTTATTTCCAAACCCTAATTCTGTAGCGCCATTTTAAATAATCTTCGGACGGATAAATTAGTCTAATTTTCATATATTTTTTTTTTATGTAACAAAATATAAAACAAACGAGGGTAGTTTTACCGTCTTTCGCTTTCTTAGTAGTTCTAAAGGGAGTCTCGTGAATGCTTCCGGACAAATGGCGCGCGACCCGCTGGAGCACTGGCGTTTTTTGCAAATTTTGGTGTGTAATGTGTATCGTGATTCGTGAACAATTGTTACCTGCCAAGTGTGGTGTAGTGGAGTGCTTCAATAACCCATCAAGCCACAATTTTCGTCGATACTGGTCATCTAGCTTCAGGTGCGGGAGTTCGGTGAGTACCTACTTACGTATCACCTAGTAATGGTTTATTGATCTTGATCTTCCTTAATTGATTTAAAGTACTTCGGCTAGTATATATTTATGGAGATTCTAAATTGTATGTACCTAACAGGTTTTCTTCGTAGGAAGCTTTTCATTACCATATAAATTATCTAGGTTCTAAACACAATGTCTAGACACTTTCCTAGCAAGCAATTTATTTAATTGGCAAATGATTAGACACTACTGCCTATTACACTAGTTGGCTTATTTATATCTAATTTTAATATGCAATAAGTATGGAAACCGTGTTAGGTAAACTTCGATCAAGCATATTGTTTATCGAAGTAGGTTAGTGAATTTGCGAAATCCTTTTAAACTCTCAAAAAGGAACATTTTAAATATTAATAATTGCTGCCGATTTGAGAATGTAGACATTACTTTAATTGTATAAAAAAGAGTTCACGCACTTTTATTTAATGAGACTAGATTTTACTAATCATATTGTTACGATAAAGAGATTTGGGCGGCATTACACAAAGTCTGGGGTAAAAACGCTCAAACAAAGCTTTCCTACTAGTAACATGTGAAAGATATAGACTGTTGAGGCTTAATTGTTAATTACTTAGTAGTTAAGTAAATTGTTGTTTCTTTAAATTTTGAATTAAAATAAATATAAAAAAGAGCGTATTTCCTAAAGTGAACTCCATTCCCCCTGCTTACGCTAGGTATTAAATGACGCACAACTGTTTTGAACTTATTTGAAATCATTATTCCCATATTCGCAAATATGGCGTGAATGTTACAAACGGTTACAATAGTATTCTATCACTCACATTTAGCATTAGAATAAACTTTGATTTGGCAACATGTGCGCGCATTGATATGATTATTATCCTCAAAACATAACACCATCTGCTGCGAACGCGATATCCGCAAAATAAATGTATCGACAACAGACTGCCCACTTGTTGCAAACTATTAACGTAACAACTAACAGCCAACAATGGACATCTCGAGAGCACGCGAGTCGCGAGGGCGGCGCACACAAAGCCCAAACCGAGGGCAGGTTTTTTATCGCGTCAGCTGCACAAGTGGACCATTGTCTGATCCGCGACAATAACGGGATTAAACTGTATTTGATTAAGCTTCCCAAAGCCATAAGGTTCATTTTGTATCATGTGTAACCCCTCGGCGTCTGACCCCTGCGCAATTTTTTATTCATTACGTGGATTGTTGTGCAAGCGACTAAGCGTGCGTCGCGGCGTGAAATCGGCTCAATTAATGCTCCACTCTAGCGCAATGGGAGATAGTTAGTCGATTATACGATGTATTTATCGCTACCGTTAGATTATCGATGGCTCCGGTTAATCGTGTCGAATTGGGCAATTTGAATGATGACTACTGTACCATTATAAATTCGTGTAATAGATGGTTTATGCGAGCGTTTTATGTTATTTTATTATGTATATTGTAATTTATTGCGTATTTGTGTGAATGAGCTGTGTGTTTTCTTTTTATAGCTTCAATTATATTTAAAACGGCTTTCACATCTCTTGAAACAATTAACGCAACATAACGTATTATAGTTTGTTTTCATATCACACTTCAGAGTTGTGAATCTATTTGTTTGTTACTTCGTAATCAACCAGCTCTACCGCTTGTCTATCTTCAGACTTTTTAATATGATCTTAGTTTTACCATTTTATAAATTGAGAGCATCACTATTCTTGTATATTCAAGCCGTGTAAAATGAGTGAGTAGTTACACGTGTTCAATCTGGTCGATCACCGCGGTATGGCGCGGCGCTGGACGGTGGTTATGGTGGGTTCGCGTGTCGCATGCGGCTCGTATCGACACATCAGGACATTTGTCGCCATCGTCACACCACCTCATTACTTCTCGGCTTCTCGCCCAGTGTAGGGAGACAAAAGCTTAGCCTAAAGTATTTTGTTACGAATAAAACTGGATAATAATAACATTTTTAAGATGCTGGAAGAAGGCAGGATGGTAACTTCAGTAGGTACCGACATAAAACATACCTATACACACACACACACACACACACAAGCACAACTAATATTTTCACATCAAGTACTTACCTACTAATGACATCATTTTCCTTTCGCCCTTCTCTTCTCCTTCGTGCGATATTTGGCCAGTTGTTAGGAGTATATTACCTAATATTCTCTCCAGTTACTTAGGTACATACTTAGGTATCTTGCCATAGCACCATATAAACGTAATAATACATATTAACATCAGGAACTATAAAAGTAATTACGGTGTAAGCATAACTCTACGTAGGTACCTAAAGTTAAATGTTAAGCTGTGGCCAAGGCCGCCTTTGTTATTTCAGAATATAGATCATAATCGATTTGGGAGGCACCTTGAGCTCAATAACGATTTGAAAAGCATTTCAGACATTATGTATTGTTATGAATTTAATATTTATGAGATAGGTTGCGTGATATCGCAAACTGGATACCTACCTTTAGAAACTTAATCCTATTAATTCACATCCTGTTATTATGGTTATCAAAATCATATACGACAGATTTTATTTTGAATTAAAAACGTTGAAAGCTAGATTAAAACTTTACAGCTAGGTTTAACACATTTATGAATACTATTAATTAACGATTAGTGTGTTTAAAAAAGTAATGGAGAGTTTGATTATTCACAATGATGATGTTCATAAAAATCATAACCTTTTAATCAAAATATGGCTTTTCGTGACAGTAGACAATAGCTTATCAATATGTGAGAAACTAGATCTTGTCCAATCTAAAAACGTTTCGTGAGGTTATCCCAATTAGATTGGTTCATGTAGCGACCCTACCGGCAGTTAGCGGTCCGTGAAATCAAAAAGTCAAATGCACTAGTTGTGCTCTAACGAAGATCGTGACCTGCGCCGGGATTGCAAGTGGCAACGCGGCGCAGCGCGGCCGTACACACGCACCGCGCCCGCGCCGCGCCGTCCGCTGTACTCCTCGCTTCCTTTGCCTGAATAAATTAAACGATGTTAAATATATAGTCAATTTAACGGTACAGGAAAACCTAACCTAACCTTATGAGGAAACCTGTTCATTATAAAGAACTTTACGAGAATGTCCATGCGTGAACTTTGATGGCAAAAGGTTAGCGTGATGGACTATGGCTTAAGTAATCTTATACGAACTTTCGATTGTAGAGGAAGTCCGTGCTCTACAGTGGGCTAGTAAAGATAGTAGATAACTAATGTCTAAGGCAAATGGTTTGTTAAAACTGACAGCAATGTTACCAACGTCTGATGGTAATTGCAATACCGTCCCGAGAGAGTATGGACTAGAAAAAGGTGATTATCCCACTCAATTATGCTGGTTTGTTGGAACAGATCCTAATGTATCTGTGCACACAACAATTTAAATGAAATAAAATTACTTTGAAAAGTATAATATTATATTGAAAAGTATAAATAATTAATGTATTTAATATTTATATTATTGTCTTTTCATCTTAGTATTATTTATTTATTATGTGAATTTTAGATTGATGTTGATTGTTATTCTATTTATTTGGCAAACGAGCCCATGGGCAAAAGCTAGTGGTGTAATAAATAAACTTTCTATGCATTTTATTTATTTATTGAAATAGTGTACACTAATGTCGAACATTGCATGTGAAGTGCAACAAAATACGAGCAATTTCTGTTGGCGAAATAAATTCTCCCTTATTTGCAAATTCCAGTCTAGTTGTATAAATTACCCAACTCAAGGAAATTTTAATGCGAATTACAGAAACTAGCATCACTGTAAGCGTAAGGCCTACAAATTTCTTCTATGCTCATTTATGCCACGGTTACTTTAAACCGCAATATATGTATAACAGGCTACATCTATGTGACTTCGCTTCTCTCTGGCTCTTAAACGTCGACAGCAGCCACACACAGGTCTGATCTCACAATAAAGCCGGAGAGGGTTTCTCGCAGCGAGAATCGTATGCGATTATCACATGACATAACCGCCATAGCTTATTGTGTTCTGACAAACGTTTACACGATGCAACTTTATCATATCCTTACGATAATCGTATTTTCGAGGCGAGAAACTATCCCCGTGTAAATAGGGCTTAAGATAGGTACAAATTCTGTCATGGGTATCAGAAACTACAGGACACTTTTCAATCTCACATATACTAACTTAAGAGAGAGATTGGTGTGTCTCACTAAATAATTTAGATTCAGATGCCAGATTCTCTCGTTTCACAGTACAGTAATTTGTCGGATTACAAGGTACTCTTTCGTAAAAAAATCCGGACTATAGGGTATCTTAGACAGTACTCTATAATCCGACATATTCGATAATCCGACACTGCCCTGCAAACTGTTTGTCGGATTACCGGGGGTCCACTGTATTTCGTAACCAGCTATGCCACGGAGACCATTACCCACCGCTCTAATTTATATTGGTAGACTTTACATACCCTTTAACTTACGAAGAAAATTAAGATTTCCTAAATGTGTTCTACCGTAAATAGAGCGATAAATACCTAATGCCCAGTATATTAGTTCAATAGTGGCTATTCCTCAGCTACATGCTGCAGTGGTCGATAAACATCTGTCACTGCCTGCGAGCCGCTCCTGTCCTAGTAATTGGCAACGCGTTGAGAAATGGACGAGTTAATCCCGTCGGGATTATAAATCATTACAACATAGTTTTGTCACTCGATGTTACATTAGCATTCATATTTCAGTCCAATTAAATGCCTTTGGTTGGGTGTGGTTAAGAGTTTATTCGTTTTTATTTTTACTCTTTCGAAAATACCTGATGATGATTTTGATTATGGGTGTCTTAAATTGAGTATTATTTAGAAACAAATACGTTTTTATTTTTGGGGTCGTAAGCATACGATAGAATGTTTATGCCGATAGGACCCTATTGATAAACTTATGTAATCTGTTTGTTTAATGCGCATGATTTTAGTATTACGAAAACCGCTATGTACTTTTAACATTATAAAATTCTTCGCGACTCGTTGATTCCAAATGTAATTTAAGCTTACAACTCTTAAACTGACAAAAACTTAACCCGTCTCAACCCTATCAGCGCATCGGTCTGTGGATCCCTCTTCCGTGTACAGGACGGAGCGGTAGTAGTGGATTTAATTAGTGCCGGCGTGTTGCGGGTTAAGTGGGCGCTTGTACCGCAGCGAGCGCGCGGGGACGACATGCGCCGGGTTGGTCGCGGCAGTCGCGGTCGCAACGACCACGCTCATTACTGCATGCGTAGGGTTAATGCTTCTACTTACTTTTTATAAGGATTTTATACTTAAGTGTTTTTGGGAATGTTCTAGTAAACAGACTTTCAATCTATAAAAATATTTGGCATGCATCGGATTGAAAGCGAAAAGCGGCAGTCACTTTGAAGGGTTTTCCGCCATATAGTACGGTGATTGCGGCATGTTGAATATTTTTCCCTAACTCATGTGACTGACAAAATAGCCGTTAATGTGAATCGAAACGTTAAGTTATATTTCCTATTCTGAGACAACCGTTGTCTTGTGAATAAAGTACTTTTTTTCGCTGCATAACATTATTCTGAATATTGCTAATAGGCACTCTCGACTGCCGGGCCTAGACTTACCATTATCAATTGAGGAAACCCGTTACCCGTCAGTGGTGTAATATCAGCAACAGTGTCACGAGGGCTCGCCGGACCGACGCAGCGGTCGCGGGTTAATTAGATCCGGGCCCAGTTTGTAACGCCTAAGTGGCGTCATGTAGCTGCGACGGCGCGGGTCGAAAACACCCCGCCTAACCCTATCATCGCCGTTTATCGCCACCTTAACGGCCGGGAGTCGGGCCCAATGGACCATTCGCATCCGACGATTTTATTTCGCCACTTTACAAATCGATAAGAATGTATTATTTGAATTTATTGTGGGAGTCATTGCGACAGTTTCTTGGATCGTAAAGCGTTTTGTTTTGTTTGTCGAGTTGACCCGTGGCGTGTCCTCGGCTAAGTGTCCTTTAATCCGGCCGTTTCAGAGAAGTCATTAAGTGTGAACTGAGCGTTAACTGTTGTTTCGTGTCCATAATTCTCTGCGTAATTGTTCGAAAGGTTCTTCTGTTCTATCGAAGTGCAGTTTATCTCGCGGTAGAAAGACTTGTTTTACGCCGGAAATGCTTTGTTGCAACATTTTTATTGTAAGCCAGTTTAAGTTAATTCTTAAAAGTACTTTAAAACAGTATCCGAAGTCGCACATATGAGGTAGAAAAAGTCACGTACAATTGAAAGCCATGACAAAATTAATTGAACAATAGATTGCTTGATAAATTCGCAGGAAATAATTGTAAAGTATTTTACACTTCATATACTTCCGCGCAAGTTGTTTCTAGAATCGCCTAAATAATTGCACAGCATTATAATCTTTCAGCTGCTTGTTGCTCAAAGTAAATAGGTATTACTATTACGTGTACCAGCGCGATATTATTTCTTGATTCCACACTGTCATTACCACGCCATAACACCTCGACGATAATGTGGTATTTGGAGATAATTGCACACTTACCTACTGTTTAACGACACTTGTAAACTCGCTGATTCCATGGTGGTCTTGTTCATTAATTTTAATGACCACACTTGAGGACATTTTCCTGTATAGTGGACACATTAACCAGTGTAATGTTATGTAATAAAATAGCCAGGCCTGGAAGAATACGGGCAGTCGACTGATACATTATATGCGTATTATGTGTCGTCGATATATTCAGTCGCAAGAAGTCCATTGCTGAACGTGGTGCTTCCCCTAATGGCTTTTATTTTGGGGCAGCCAGTACTTACCACGCTCGGCAAACGGATTGGCGAGGTGCCTTTCATCATTTGGTCATTCGTATCCCTGATCATTAGGTATCCATATGGGAAGCGATCTTTTAAATTTAAATGCAAAAAGCAAGTTTTTATACAGTGCGCCAATCAATAGTTAATATTATTATTAATTAGACGTAGACGACGTATCATTAATGTCCATCGTAATACGCATAATGTTACTATGTTTTTGTCTTCCCAATTTCCATTACAAATCCTACATCGATAAACTCAAAAGAAACGTAAAGCCAATAATAATAATAGACCGTAATTAAGCCCAAAATCAAATGAGAATGTAGTTAGATACCGAATAATGGTCCTTCTGTTTATAGAATATCTAATGTCGTTAGTAATTAATATGTATGTTACAAACCATTCCAATTACCGAGCGACCTTTAATCCCGTCCCTAATAGACCCATTGCTCTCCAACCGTCGGAGATTACAGGAACACCCAGTAGCCGATGTCTTCAACATATTAATACTGATTAGGGTAATTAGAAATGCGCCAGGGCCACATTAAGGTGATGGAGGGCCCCCACGCCGCCCCACGTGGGCTAATTAAGGATGTTGCGTGTAATTGAAACTTTTAGTGGAGATACCACTATAGATCGGATTTACATACGAAAAACAAACCGATAGTGCCGACACTGGCTCGGTTGTCGCGATGTACCCAAACTTCGATGTAACGAGATTGAAGAAGTAAGATTTATAAAAAATATTTTTGTCATTTGACAGATAATATTTTAGTAAAGAGAGAATAAAATAATAGTAAACTAATACGGTGAACTAATAATTATAATTATTTAGTTTCATAATTACTACAAAATAAATATTTTGTTTGGACATTTAAAAAAATAAATACATAACAATATGTCGTTAGAAAGATGGCGATCTTCTTATCTAACTGTAGTTAATTTTTATGTGGGAATGCGTGATGATTCATATAGTAAACGATTATTCATAGCAATAAGTTCGTATCGCGTAATCTTCAACAATCAGTTACTAAACAAAATCGTTATCAATAAATTGGTTCTTTGAAAAGATACAAATCTTCTCATCGTTCTATTTTCTCTACACGAATATTGGACTGCAAATTAGTTAGAATTTTTGGACATTGTTGTTTCCATTCTCACTTGAAGATTTAATCCAATACAGTCAAAATAAATTCAAGGCTAATGATTGATATTCTAGGTACTTTAGGTACATTATTTATACAAAAAGTCATATTATACAGTTTCAAATTCAGCCTAGCGGTAACAATAATTGCCGCAAAAGAATTGTCACAAAGTACTAGTCTGTTTGATTCTTTATCACCCAAAACCTTAAGCAACATCTGTGAATCGTATATTTCTTGTGGTTAACCGATCTCCCATTTTTCAACCTCACTACAGGCGTGGTATATCCGAGTCTCGATAACTCGAAAGCCCATTCACTCGGCTTAACAGGACGCACTCCTTGTAATTCAAGCACATCACCCTAATTTATTGAACAAATGCAATATAATTTGAGAGGCAGCGCGCGGCTCGCCCACGCGCTCCGCTCGGTATTTTTATTGACCGACTATAATTTCTTTTTCTAATTGCAGATGTACCTGATTGTAGCTCGTTAAAGCAATGCCTTGAAATGCTCAATAAATGTGAAGGTTTATTTGGTAGTTTACCTCTTGGGACAGATGAGCTGATAAAAATCGGGAAATTAAGATTGGTTCACCGTTTTCGGATATTATGTTCGGATATATCGATTTTACGCTTCTTTATTTTTGGTAGTTTAAATTAGAAAATGATATTATACTTCATTCTTTCGGAGTGCATGATAATTTATTAGAGGATATTTTTCAAGAATTATTGTTTATTTGGTCGAATTTCATTGTACAGTAGGCAAGATGATGCAAGATCAATACTTTAACGGATACCCCAAATCCATTTAACTTTACTGATTTCAAAGACTTATGTTTACAACACCTACTAACCCCTGAAAGAAGGCAGTCGACTCCAGCGATCGCCCTCTAAAATGTTTAGAAACTGTTGTTCATAATATCCAATTGAATTCGGATCACGTTGCATATCGTCATGTAGTACACAAGGGATAGGCCTCTGCGCTGGTATGTTTTATGTTGCTTGCGAGAACAAGGTCAGAGGTCCAGCAGAACTCATTATCTACACCTTTTTTGGCCTCAAATAGATTGCTTCAGGTCCGAGATAAGCGTAAATGTGCTGTGGTTTATACTTACAGTTAGTAAGGGATAGTCGTGGTAAACATTGTAAGAAGTAAGTTCAGTTAAGATATTATCGTGTATCTAATAATACATATGCGATGATTAATATAATAATTTATAATAAGGATGAAACAAAACGTACCTCTTTGATGCATACCGGGTATATCCAGACTGCGATTGAAAACGAAGCCAAGTGGTAGTTTTAGAGATTACAGACACAATGCACCTAAAGATTTTTGCAATTTTTTAAATGTCTTCGTATTTGGGTGGTAAATACCTTGTTTTTGCTAAAATAACATTTTAAACCCATGTGCGTCTAAAAAATAAAAAGGTGTACATTATTATTTTAGGAAAACTATGTATTTACCACCCAAATACAACAATAAATAACAAAAAAAAATGTCGCTGTTTTTAGCGAATTTTTGTTGTATTGTGTCTGAAGTCAGTAATACCACCTTACTTCGTTTTGGTTCTTAGTCTAGATATACCCTGTAAAATAAAGGTAGTAGTCGAGTGAACGGCCTACCTGACAGTAAATGATGACTATCGCCCTTTTTATTAACTTTATATTTACTTTATAACTTTATATTAATTATATTCTATATAACTTTTTATTAATATTAACACCTACAAAACTTAGTTGTAGATGATATATTTCCATCGCTGCAAAATTAGAGGGAAATGGAATTGGAAGATAATGGACCTAACTAATCACTCGTGTACGAGAAGAATCAAAAAAATATGAGAATACTGCCTCCTGTGAGGTTTGAACTCACGACCCCTGGTTTACGAGACCAGTGCTCTACCACTGAGCTAAAGAGGCCTTGTGTCGTGTGTTGCGAATTGTGAATAGCAATCATATAATGGGAAGCAACATTAGCTAACGAATTACTACAATAATATGTTATTTCTGATGATTTTGCTATACATATTAAAATACAATTTATTATTATAATTATAAGTAAGCTTTTATTCAACTTGCCCTGTATGTATGTTTGGGTGGAATTTTGCAACTCAATTTTGAAGCAGATATATTCAACCGATTGAGCTGAAATTTTGTATACATGATGGCGAAAGGCTCTCCCAAAAATAATTGGAAAAATAAAGTGACGTCACTCTGAATCCAATATGGCGGACTTGTTAGATGGCGTTTTGTGCTTTCTTACAACATGGGTATCAAATGAATGGGCTTGCTGAGAACAACTAGAAAAATTAAGAGTAAGAAATAATTTTTAAAAGTAAGCTTTTAATTTAATGCGCTAAAAAGAATAAAATAAACATTTACTATCAACTTAAAACCTTATTACACCATTTAATAAGTAATAAAAGCTTGTCACGAGAGTTACCCTATGTAGATAATCAAGTACTTAAATCGCAGCGCATATAAATAAAATCTTTTTTTTATTATTTTTTACTCTTCATTTTAATAATAACATTTTAAGCACATAGCAACATAGGCGAAGTGCGAACATCGGCCATCGCAATTCGTCACACTTGACCGGATGTGCATATTATCTATTAATATAATTTTGTCAAGAAACAAATTTCATTATACAGGGTATATCAAGACTGCGACCGAAAACGAAGCCAGGTGGTAGTATTAGTGACTTCAGACACAAGGCAACAAAAAATTTCGAAAAAAGAATGCATTTTTTTTTGAAATTTTTACTTATCGTCGTGTTTGGGTGATTAATACATTGTATTAATACATAGTTTCGCTAAAATAATGATGTACACCTTTTTATTTCTAAAGACACAATGGTACGTACGAGTTTAAATTCCTTTTTTCGCAAAAACTAACAAAATAACTGTCACTTATTTTGCGAAATTTTTATTTGCATTGTATGTGTAACCACTAAAACTACCACATGGCTTAGTTTTCGGTCGCGGTCTTGATATACCCGGTATAAATATTTCAAAATAATAAAAATCAAAAATCGTAATGAGCTACGATTATTTCAAACTAGATATTAAACTAAGTAGATTATTAGCGTCCTAAGTCCTAACTAATAAGTAATAACCAGTTATCATAATTATTGGTACAGTAAAATACATTATGTCGTTCTTATTAAAATTTGGAACGCTTTAACTATTGATAAAATGTTAAATATTAGGTAATAACTATATTATACTAAAGAATATTCAATATTATTCGGGAAAGGGGTGGTTTTTAAAGGCAGTATTACACATGGCCTCTTTAGCTCAGTGGTAGAGCACTGGTCTCGTAAACCAGGGGTCGTGAGTTCAATCCTCACAGGAGGCACACGTCTTTACATAATCTAACTTTTTGTATGATAAGGAGGAAATAATTAATATTCTCTATTGTTTTATATTGATTGCGTGTTATTTAACATCGTGTTTTGAAAATTAATATTTTCTTTTGTATTTTGTTTTTAATAATGTTTTTTTCCCTGGATTCTTAAGCAGTTTTCAGTGTTTAAAATATGTAATCATCTAAAATAATGTTCTATACATTACACGTAGTAGGGTTGAATAATATTTTATTTTTGTTATTGCGTAATACTTTTCGTTACATACTGATCGACTATTAATATTTATAAAAAATAAAGCCCTATTGTTTAAGAGGTTTAACTACACCAGTGTTGCCAAGTAATAATTCAAAATTCTACCATAACTACTATTGTTGTTTTTAGTTTATAATTTAAACGCTGTGGTGGTATTTTTTTAGCATTTTACTCTGTGTTTATCGGTTATTCGACTCGCGAGGTATTAATACAAAGGAGTGCAGTACAATTACTAGTGATGAGCGGCTCGGCACCGGCGAGGTGCCATGCCGCGCACGCGAAGTGGCTGTATGGCTGTAGCATGTATGCCTTCGCCTTTTTTTCTATAATAGTTCAAACCACTACTTCGTATCCGTAAATGTGTTTTTGTGAATTTTCAAATGAAATAATCTATTAAACATGTAAAAACATGTATTAAACATGACAGCCTCCGTGGCGCAGTTGGTTAGACGCCGGCTGTGAAACGAGAGGCCGCGGGTTCGATCCCCGCACCGAGAGAAATGTTTGTGCGGCCCACAAATATTTCTTTCGGGTCTGGGTGTTTGTGAGACCGAAAAGTCTCTCGTAGTTCTGATACCTGCGACACAAGACTTAATTGATCTTAATGTGGGGTCAGGACTATGTATGTGACTGTTGGGTGTATTTATTTATTTATTTATTTATGTAGCTGCCATTTTGTTGCTGCAAACTATTTGAAAGTTTAGTATGGATGATTCAATTTAGCACTGACATTTCAATTTAAATTGAACTTTGTTGATTTTATTCAATTAGATTGATGAGATTATTAACTAGCAATTTTCCGAATGCCATTCCTTCGATTGGATTTGACTTTACACGACATATTATTAGACAAAATATGCACATTACTATGTTTATATTTTCACAGTAACAATGGCAGTATTATTTAGGGATTAAACCTCTTCCAGTTTTTTTTTTCTTATAAATGTGTTTTATTATTTTATGATCATAAATTAACTTGTCACTGATGTGGTAAAAGTATTCCTTTTAGTATATTGAGAGAGAATTATTTATCCTCATATAGATGCGAAAGTGTGCAATCCGCTGTCCGGCGGAAGGTGGTGTTTTTACAAAACGCACACAATGAGCGGCTGCTCGTCCGGACCGCGCGCTCCGTGGCAGATAGATTGCGCCCGGTACGACCCCGCGCCGGCGCTCCACGGTGCGCGGGGTTGCCATCAATAACGACTTAGTAGGATATTATTATTGGCATTTGTTTGTATAGGTTTAATGCAAGTAACATTAGGAAATGCTTTAAGTAATGAGGTTTATTAAAGAGTGTTTACATTAAATTAATGGACATTAAAAAAATTACTATTTAAATTATTTAAAATTGATAAGTATACATACTTTAAAAAATATAGTGAAAATAATTTTAGGATGATTATATTTTTTTAAGAGGAGTAAGACAACACTAGTAATGTTATCCAGGAAATTAAGAACAGCATTCAAGCGTTTTTATCTCAGAAGATATATTAAAAGGGGAAAAATATAATATATAGACTGTTAAATTCACTTATTGTGTCATAGATTGCCATTTTTTGTATCGTAGTGCCACATAGTTGCAAAGTGAGATATGGGAGGGCAATTTTAAGTGGAGAAAACAATTAATTCAAAACGTCCAACGCTTAAAAGTTTGGTATTCCCGACGGGGTAACAATGGAAATATAGGTAGCTTGTATGTGACAAGCAAAGGACGATTATCTTTAAAACGACCGCTAAATTCCAACATAAATATATCCTCAACACTGCCTCAACTGTGGTGTCCCCTTGGCGCGGGTCTGGCAGGGAGCAAAATGAAAAACTGCCGGCTCACATAAATTATCGGCGAGATGTCTGTGCGGCCGCGTGACGTGTAATTGCACCGTGGTCACGAAACTGGCTCGCTGGTCGTGCCGGCGCGGCGCACCGCGCACCGACGGCGACCAGGCTTCTCCGACCACTTCAAATATTACTCTATACTATTTAGCGTATTCGTTTGGGGTTTTGCTGTGTGTAGATTTTAGTGTACCTAATCTTAGTTGTAATGATAGGTCATGAATTTCGTTTATAACAAGATGAATCAGCTGATAGGGTAAAATGTATTATATGTACGAGTATGTATGTAGGCAAAGCTTTATTTATTTTAGTATAAGACTTACACAGTAAAATAATTATAAAAAGAATAATGCTTAAACAAAGCTTAAATTACCCATCTATCATTAACATTCCTTAAAAACAAGCAGACAACATGGAGTTAGTCAGTTGCATTAAAAAAACTAGACAAAGCGAAGGCTATACACAATATTGTTTTGTAATATTTAGATACGGGCCACTTAGCATGAATCGCTTTGAATAAGGATGTGATATCACGACTTGATTTACATGCAATAACAAAGGGCAGGTGCCTTCGAGCGCAGGTGTGAACCGACCCCGCTCGGATTTACATATTGATGCTCCCATTACTTTTATCAGCAGAGATTGTTTGTTAATGAAAGATCTCCTTCAATATTTATATTAAGAATCAGTTGGGGATTCAAGTTAGTCATAACTTATATTGATACTACATCAGTTCATAATTACCCACTGCTAAGCACGGCTCTACAATCCTCTCCATTGAGAGTTATCTCATAATCCACAACGTTCTTCAACGTTCAACGTTGGTTGGCAGAATCCACGTATCACAGAAATTCTCGTGTATGTGTGTTTTTGAAGTGAAACTTCTTTATCGGGGTTGGAAAAAATTTTTCGTTACGCGTCACATTCTTCCGTTACGCGCCATCTTTTTTTATTTAGTAAATTAGTACCCACTTCAGTAAGCCACACCCCCAACCGTTTTCAAGCCCCACCCAAAATTTTAAGTCCCACCCACTTTTTTGTAATTTGATCCTTACCCCCCCCTCTGGCCTTCCCCCACCCTAAATCCAAAACAGTGCCCAATAGCCTCCCCACGAAACCTCCCCCCCCCCGCCCCTACCCCCACCTAAAATTTTTACCTCACCCCCCCTAAACCTATCTCGGCCAATAAAGGTCGTGGACCCACCGAGCTTGGTATCCTCGGAACCGTCTCGGTGAGGGCTACAAATTGGCCCCGATAGAAATCCCAAATTCCCTCAAAAATTTCCCCCCTCCTAAACTTAAACTTTATTTAATTTAGCTTTATTTTACCAATTCTGTAAATTTGTAAATAGTAGATCATTTTTCGAAAAATGATGTCATAAAGAAGTTTCACTTCTTACGTGTGTACACTAATACACACACACATTTTTTTTTACTGTAATTTACGTGGCAATTGACCTGACCGGAAAAGTGAGAAGTATGCTCTGGGATTCGAACCCGTAACCACCTCGCAGCAAAACGCATTCGATTAGTATCATTCGGTCATTAGCATCGCCAGGACTACGTATTCCAAACGCAGTTACATCAACACAATTAGTTGATAAGACAAAAATTAAAAATCTCGTCAAACGTGTTCATAATACAAAGTAGTAAAATGCAAAGGTAAAATGTTCTCGGAATCAATCTGGCGTGGTTCCTTTGTGCTCAGTGGCGGGGGTGCGGGCTTTGAGGGATGCGGGGCGGGGGCACGCGCGCGGTGGCGTGCTCTGCGATCGTTTGTCCGCCGCGATTTATTGACCCCGATGCGCCGATACCACCGGCCCGGGGTTGTCAACTCAAACAACGCCGTCTGTCAAAATATTTACATGGCAACACTGGCAAAAAATAAGGAGAATGTACTTGGATGTTATTTTATTGAGCAATATTTTTGGATCAGAGTAGCCTGGTAATATGTGCGAGGTGTAAATAACCCAACAATTATTTCTAGGGATCTATTTTTCCTAAAAGTTTTTTGATAAGTATTATAATATTATAGGTACCTATTATAATTAGCTTCAAATTATTCTTTATAATCTAAAAGTAATTAGTAAGTTTACCGTCCAAGCTATCATATGGATATATTAAAAAGTCCGGTTCAATTATTCGTTGCAATAACAAGGATAAATAATGAAGATACGTTAACAACTAGTAATTAATAATTATCATGTAATGACCAAAATGGAGTACCATCTAAGTGGAGATTGAGGTCAACATGAAAAACGTTCATAATATTGATTACGAAGCGACAAATTATTTAAAGATAACTATTCAAATCAATATACCTCGCCATTGAAACGATAGACATGTTAATTTTTAAAAGCAATTGAGGTACAATTACATTTAACTAGCAACACTACGAGACGAACAATCCTCTCCGCAATCAAGATGATAATTGTAATAATCAATAGTAGAATAATTTATTTAGTAGTGGCAACACTACGCTATCAGCCAATAGCGTCGGAGTATTGACGGGCGCTCGGGCGCACTAAACGCTTCTGATTTGTTCGGCTGCGATGGTGTCGATAAGGCTCTCATTAGGGCGCGGTGTTGGAAACCGTTGTCAGATATCATCTCGGGATGCTGCGCCACTCGGCACATCCGTATAAATTATACCTTCGTTTGCTGTTATCTTAACGATTTTAGTTTTATAAGTAACTAAGTAAATATACGCCGTTCATTGCGGCCGGCTACAATTTGTATTTTGATTTGTTTTACGTCTGACTCTGATCGTTGAAATATATTTCTAATTATTTTTATTGGTTTTCTGTAGGTTTTATGAAAATACGATATGAATTTTTAGAAACAATTTGATTCGATACTGATAAAGCGTCGTGGGATGGGTTCTATAATCGTGTCGACATCTTCGGCAAGTAAATTGGAGAAAGCCGGCGATCTCAATCTAACCTGACCTTTTGTTATTGCTCGGTGAAATGAAGGTGTGAAGTGGGAACATATCTCGGATGCAATGTATTGGGTAACAAAGTTGCAACATGCGGTATTTTACCATTACTAAGGCTGGTCACACCAATCTTGTCATATCAGTATCGGGGTTTTATGTAATTTTCGCCAAATATTTTCGTTAATGACATTCAATAGAAGTAAAATTTCCCGCGTAGTCCAACAAGGTGTATTTTTGTAACTAAAAGGCAAATAAGTATAAAATGTGCGATAAGGTTTTTGTAGGTTTTATTACTGCGGCATAATTTGTCGAGTACTTAATTAATTATTTAAATAGTGATCGTTTCATTTGTTTAGTAGATGCATTTACGTGGTGTGGACCACTGCCACAAGTTCAATTACCATGTTAACTCATCCAAAGGGTGCGCAATTATCGACCTGAAAAAAAAAATCAATTGCACGTGACTGGAATTAGTACTTAGCAAAACGATGTCTTTAAATTCTCACATTTTGGTATTGTGAAACCTCTACCTCTAGACATTCGGGACTCGCAAACAACTTGATGCCAATTATGCATAATCTAAATTGGGCGGTTTTAACATCAATTTAAAAAAAACTGCCTCGTTGGCGCAGTTGTACTACGGTACGATTGCAAAGCTGAGGTCTCGAGTTCCAATAACGGATCGGGCAAAATTATATTGGAATTTTCTATTCATCATCAGCCCCAAATCAGGAATTTGCGCCCAATATGGCGATAGACTCGTCACCTATCACATCGTGGGAAGGAACATACAATGGCGATATGTGGGTGTCCTGGTAGTAACTCTGCCTACCACTTCCGGGACAAAAACCGTGAGTTTATGTATTTAAAAAATACCACTTGTCTAATTTAACGTCAGATTGTGATCTACGAGTATAACAACACGCCACGTAGGTACCTATTGTAATGATGCGAATATGAAATGCACATAATTGTTGAGAATAGCTCGTTGCGGCAGATTCTCGAGGCATTTCCGAGGTCGTGGAGCTAATCGACGAATTTGAATATCTCTTAACAAGCTCGAAGACATAACTCGGATCGACACGCAGATACACGCGGCTAAGAGCGCATTGTTCTGATCAATGTTTATTGTGCATTGAACGCAGCCACTACGCATATCATAAATACTCGGCGGACCGAATTTATGAATTGAAACCACCGTTTAGGGAAAACATGCATTAAGTGGTAGATCCACGTAAGTACTCCTACTTGCATTATCACAAGAATAGGTTGGTTCTTTGCTGCCTTGTTTTAGATGACAGAGACAACCAGAGGTCTAATACTCGTTTTCTATTTCCGAGCTTTTTCCTATCCTTTCCCTTCGCGTGCTGAGAAGCTGGTAACGCAGCTATGAACAAAGTGTTGTAGTCTGTTCATGGTCTTGCGTGATGGTTACCACATATCATAAGACGAGTGGATTGTTCGTTTCTTGGGCCTCAGCAGTAAACCAATCGCTTGTGTAACGTAATCAGAAAACAAAAGAAACAAGAGCGGCGCAGCACTTGTGAAGTTAGTTTTCTTCCCAATAGGTTACAGTTCAATTTTCATATGGTTTATTATTTGTATGGTGAAAACCCAAAAGTTATTTATTTGAGGCTCATTGTGCTCGACTTATAGCACTTCTTTGAAGATTTTTCATTTTTGTCACAGGTGTAGAATATTTTACCGCCGAATGTGTTCCTTGCTATAGTCCTGGTTATTTGTACCGTCAAGCAAGCCGCTATAATTCTGTCGACTGGCAAGAGATTGTCGGTGCTTATCGATATTCTAATTAGATGGCATAATTGCACTTAATATCAAGTGCTGTGCGGGCTTTTTTTGAGGGAGTAAATACAATATGAAATAGTGCTTAGCTAAGATTTTCAAATATGGAAAGCAATCTAGTCGAATAAATATTTAGATCGGCTAGTTTGAAAGTAGGTAATGCGATAGTCACTGCCCTGTCATAACATCCAGCCGGATGACTAAGTAGTGACACATCGCCGTGACTCTGAGGTTATCAGCGCCATCAGCTCGAGAGGGGATCTCCATCGCCACCGCAGGGGGAGGGAAGGGGGGAGACAGGGGCGGGACGCGGGCGTGCCCACCCATTCCCATTGGCTGCCAGTTAGAAAGTGCGCGTTATTATGACGGCCGGAGCGGAACAATGGCGATCACTAACAATAGTGAAACGTGAGCCGCGGTAATGCACCTCCCGACCGAGTCCCGCGAGCTTCTTAACGACGAGGCCATTGAGCGAATGATATTGTTCCCGTAATGGGCCGCGGTAAACAGCGATAGACAAATGCGTGTTTAGATAACCGCTCGTGATTGAAATTCGTTTGAGCGATGTTGAAATTGTTTGTATTGATTGATGACTAGACATCTGTTATGTTCGTTCACGCTGTAGGAAACTCAATGCTATGCCAAAACGTTCGAAGGTTGCTAGAGTAATAGACGATTAAGCGACAGAAACGGTTACATGATCAATGTGGTTAGCCATCACTCACCATATAGCTAAACTTACAATAATAATGAACTTGTTAACAAACGACAAATAAAATGAAATTACTGCTGCTACTGTCAAATAATGACAATCGTGTCGTCTCTCCAAGGAACTGAGGAATTTAATATTTTCACCACCACATGCTATAGCTTTCCATCTAGAATTGAAATGTACGCGGTTTTATAAAACTCTGGCCTCATTTTCATTTCCGTTATTTTTTATTACATAAGCACGACATAGAAATACCAAAGCATCCATACTAAGTGCGCTATAATTCATTTATATCAACACGTTCAAGTGCGTTTGCGCAAACGCAAGTTTGCACCAGTCTCGAAAAGAAAGTTGGAACAAAGTTTGCCTAGTTATTTGCGCACACACGTTCCAGTATACTGGTGCAAACTTGCACTTGCACAGTTATATCGTCACGTGTGTGACGGCCATTAGCGTATGATGAGTTTTTCACCATAGTTTTCGGTGTTCGCTGTCCAGCATGAATACGAAAATTATGACACCATCTTATGGGTCCCTCGCATATTTTCACTTGATGCTCTAATGCATGAACGTTATGCATAAATAAGCAATGTTTGAGGGTTACATGTGCCCCTAATTGCGGTAATCACAGGTCTACCAGCAACGTGTGTGTGTGTATGTGTGTGAGTGAGTGTATCGATGTAAATATGTGTGGCTGTGTGTGTGTTTCAGCGCGTGCTGGGTTACAGCGCCGTACAATTAGGTACGTGAGCGCGCGCTCGTGACGATGGCCTGATGCAGCGCACAGACGCCTCCGACAGAATACTAACTGCCTTTAATGTCGTCTTAAACTGAGAGGGACGACCTTAAACTTGACGAGGAAAGGGGAGTGAAATATACAATTCACAAGGCATTTTATTCCTCATATTTTGCTAAAATCTGCATGTTTATATAAAGATGTAAAAACCAAGATTTGAGGTTAAATATGGCTTGGTAGGATATTTTAGCGTCACCTTACATCGACCGAAAGTAAAAAAAACACACACACACACGAAAAAATAGTGCGGATCAAGACCACGCAATTATCTTCCAAATCCATCCACATAAATGGCAGACAATGTATTTAAGATAAATCATAGCGTACAGTTAGCTTATAAAAACCTCCCGTTATTCTCGAGAATAATGCATAATTATAAAGCATCAATTTAAGCTTTTCACGAGATTGACAGGCAATTGGACGTGGCTTCGAATAATAGGATTAATCTATAAACGTTCTACATCAATAACTGTTATTTGAAATGAGTCGATCGTCTCGACTTACAAACTTATTTATAACTCCGGCTATTAGTTTTTATTTAATTAATTTTAAAATAAGTGGATTCTTTGATCAGGCAATTTTGTGTAGGTTATATACCACAAGGTTTAGGGGTCAATTTCTAGGATCGCATATTGCCTTTTCAAAGTTTTTCTGTTTGAAAAATCTTCAATGAATTAACCTGGAATTTGTATTTCATGGTGATGTGCACGGGTCCTATTACATATTAGATAGAAATAAGCTTTGCGAACAGTGGATGCCACTAGTCACATATCTGCTTATCCCTTTGATGATACACGTAAAACGTATTTATCTTGCTGCAAATGCTAATTTTATGTTGTGAACTTCGATAGTCAATAAAGTTTACAGGGCGTTGTACTAGATATTGACAAAATATGTTGATGTGTTCACATAAGAAGTATTATTAACAAGCAGATGTGAAACCCATATATCAAATGAACACATTACTTTTCAATTCTTTATCTTCGGTTTAAAGTCATTTCTTCCGCAAATAAATGAGTTTTTATAATTGTATTTTTATCTCAGTTTTGTTTGGTATCGAGTGTATTTATCTAAATAACTTAAGTAACAAATGCATCTGTGCGTGGCATTGTGTTGTTCCGTCTTTTCATCGGTGCCATAAATAACATTTGTTTAGAATGCCAGCGGCCGATATCACAGTATCCATTAATATTATCTTCACTATTATAAAATAAATTCGTTTCCTTATTGAGAAGAAATACGGCGGGCAGTCGGCGATCACGCGTCGAGTCGAGCGGACGTGCGCCAGATAACAGAGCCTTCTATTTATTGATTACAGGTGCGCAGTCAGCTTGCTGGAAGATACGGTGTATTTTTTTTTAATATGCACTTGAAGCAATTTTTTAAAATATTTAATGTCTAAATCCAGGTCCTACTCTCTGCTGGAAGTGCAGATGTAGCAAACTTACGGCTAGTTATTCTAATGTTAGAAATGAATGCTAACTTTTGATCATAATATAAAATACGATTTCATATCCATTTAATTGCTGACAATATGCTTTATTCATATTTTAAATAATTCAAAAAACGCTGTAGGGACATAAACAGTGTTATTAGCAGCATATTATGTTGATATCGCTTAAACGCATAAAGTTTCCTGAGTACTGAGTCGGCTTTTCAGGGTAGCTTAGACATTTAGGTAATTACAAATTCTAGTTTGTCATATAGTACCTAGACTTCTTCTAAAATATAAATTTTCTTCCATTCAAAAGCCGGTGATGATCCCAAAATATCCCTGGTACTATGTTTTGATTCTCTTCATTGGCCTAATATTCATTTGGCAGTCTATTGTTCACGGAATCGTAGAGGGCATTTGCCCAAAACCTTTCTTAAAATACGGTTTTATATTAAGTACAGATTACAGTCACATTTCAACACCATTACCAAGGACCCCAATTCCTCACTACACACCTGCATCCCCTATCAGTTTCAATAGTCTCGGTGGAGCGTGTTCGCGGTTCTAATTGGCGAGGGTAGTGGCTAATTACTGGAGATGTATGGCCAGGCTCATAGGCCTCGGAGCAGGGCCGTCGACGCCGAGCCACGATGAATGGACCCGCCCGGTGAAGTGGCGGCCGCTGTTTGTCTGTGTTGTGTAACGTGCGGTGGAAAAGTGCTTTGGATTGATTTTTTTCGGATTATGTGATCACAACACATTTGAACATAGTATAGACTAGAGAGTGTCCATCGATGTGATTTGAGTATATTTTAACAGTGGACACAATGCTGAGCATATTATGCGCAGGTGATCTCGAAATGCGACACACGTGGTTCACTATGACAGGTTGTTAACCGTTGTGCACGGTGATCTCTATCCGGGGGGAAGCGAATATATTATGCTGCTGGAAATGTATTAACGAAAATATAAATATATATTTTTATGTTCGACAAAGGACGTTTCGAATTTAAAAATAGATTGAGCTCATTATAATATATTTTTGAAGTGAAACTTCTTTATCGGGGTTGGAAAAAATTTTGCGTTACGCGCCATCTTTATTTCTACGTCACATTTTTGCGTTACGCGCCATCTTTATTTATTTAGTAAATTAGTAATACTTAGTAGTAATCCTGTGTATTGTAACTGTATTTAGTACGAATCCCACACTAGTGTATCATCCCACATTTGGACATAATACAGTGTATACCATTAGAACACATTCTGTACCCACTTCAGTAAGCCACACCCCCAACCGTTTCCAAGCCCCACCCAAAATTTTAAGCCCCACCCACTTTTTTGTAATTTGATCCTTACCCCCCCTCTGGCCTTCCCCTACCCTAAATCCAAAACAGTGCCCAATAGCCTCCCCACGAAACCTCCCCCCCCCGCTTACCCCCACCCTAAAAATTTTACCTCACCCCCCCTACTCATATCTCCGGCATTATCCATCGTAGACCCACCGACCTTGGGTTCATTGGAACCGGCTCGGTGAGGGCTACAATCCTGCCCCAACAGAATTCCCGAATACCCCCTCACAACTTTCCCCACTCAAAAATATTTTAAGGTGCCCAATAGCCTCCCCACGAAACCTAACCCCCCCCCCCCCGCCCCTACCCCCACCTAAAATGTTTACCTCACCCCCCCTATTCCTATCTCCGCCAATATCCATCGTAGACCCATCGACCCTGGGTTCATTAGAACCGGCTCGGTGAGGCCTACAATCCTGCCCCAACAGAATTCCCGAATTCCCCCTCCACAACTTTCCCCACCCAAAAATATTTTAAGGTGCCCAATAGCCCCCCCACGAAACCTAACCCCCCCCCCCCGCCCCTGCCCCCACCTAAAATTTTTACTTCACCCCCCCTAAACCTATCTCGGCCAATAAAGGTCGTGGACCCACCGAGCTTGGTATCCTCGGAACCGTCTCGGTGAGGGCTACAAATTGGCCCCGATAGAAATCCCAAATTCCCTCAAAAATTTCCCCCCTCCTAAACTTAAACTTTATTTAATTTAGCTTTATTTTACCAATTCTGTAAATTTGTAAATAGTAGATCATTTTGCGAAAAATGATGTCATAAAGAAGTTTCACTTCTTACGTGTGTACACTAATACACACACACATTTTTTTATTTAGAAGTACCCTAAAACCATTACTGGGTCTGTAAATCGAAGTCAACACGTCATTTACAGTTTACGCACGCTATTATTAAACCAATGGGGCATGATTTAATTACAAAGATTGTTTTAATGATTATGTTTGATAGATCAATTTGTTATTTATTTGTGGTGCGCGTCCGTCAGGCGGCGTACAGCACTGCTTTTGATCTCGACTTTGATCGATAACATCGAGTAATCGATGCACTAAATGGATCACAGTGCCCGTACCTTATGAAATACGAGCGTAAATAATTAACTTGGAAAATGTTGTCGAATTTATTGATGTGAATTTTAATAAGCCGAATCGTTGTTATTGTAGTTGACAGCCTCGGTCACGCAGTTGCGCAATGAGCCGGCGGAAACAAGTCGTCGCTGGTTCAATTCTAACACCGAGGTAAATGTTTGTGACAATCGTAAATTTTGGTTTCGGTTCTGAATGTTGTGAAATCATAAAGTAGTCTCGTAAAATCTCTTGAAGCCTAGTTTCTGATACTAACTACACAACATGTGTATCTTTCTGCGTATTCAGGACTATGTGTATGTTTATTTTTTACAACTGAAGTACTTTTGACCCCAGATAATATAAATTATATTCCACTTGCAATGTTACCATGATTTTAATTTTACCAATTTGGTTCCTTTATAAATGAGCTATACATTTTAAAGCAAAGTCAATCCTAACTTCTCAATTTTCCTTTAATTTATTATGACATTTATACATACACATACCATTATAATTTTGTTTTATTCTACAACCATAAAATTTCTTCGCAAACCTCGGTCGTGTCTGGAGCTGCGCGATTTACAACGCGTTTTATTGATTGCCACGTCGCTGTGATTGAGCGGCTACCATCAGCGCGACCTCTGCACCCGCCCGCTGCCCTCCTGCATTGCTACCCGTTCCCTACCCCTCCCCGCACCTCTCTAAGCCTCCCCACTCCACCCCTTCCTAATGCTGGACGCCCATAATGGATTGAGGGATTGCGAAAGCCTTTGTGAATGATGTATTGTTTTGTTACTACTAAAGATTTATGTGAAATTGTTTGTTCGTGGATTCGACGCGTGTCTGTTTAGTTTTATGCGGAATGTTTAGAGAAATATGATAGTGGTTGATATTATTGGCATCTAGTGTATTTTATCTGTAAGGGATTAGAAAGTCGTAGTTGTCTCACACTTTGTTTGTGTCATTTATGCTTGCTCTTCATCATTTCTTGAGACGGAAGTAAAAGCGAACTACGAGTGGCACTGTTGGCATTTCGGATTCTGTCTATCTATTCGGCGGCGCAAGACGTGATCGTCTCGCCGCCAAAACCACTAATAGATACTATTTTAAGGAAAAAAGTCAGTGGCTTTTGACAGTCTCCGTGGCGCAGTTGGTTAGACGATGCCTGTGAAATGGGAGGCCGCGGGTTCGATCCCCGCACCGAAACAAATATTTGTCTGATCCACAGGTATTTGTTTCGGGTCTGGGTGTTTATGTGACCGAAAAGTCTCTCGTAGTTTCTGATACCCACGACACAAGACTCGACCTTAGTTTGGGATCAGGACTATGTATGTGATTGTTGGGTGTATTTATTTATTTATTTATATTTATCACGTCTCCGTTGCCTTGCATGGCATAGTAAGGCGATGATGCCATTTTTTCCTGTGCATTATATTAAGCGACTAAGTTGACGAGTATTTAAAATAAAAGCTGCCAACTGTGTTTCGTTTCCCATCGCCTCCTAACCTGGGAATAAAAATACCGTGTATGTGCTGTGCCCACAACCGGCTCACTGACTCCGCTAAAACATTTCAAAACCAAACAATCTTTCCGTTTTTTAAAAATTATATTTATAGAAAAAACAAATTTAATACTCATCTTCCATCTTTTCATTGTTGATGGACAAACATCCAAACCGTTCCCATATTAATAGAGAATTATTTTCCCATTACTCACGGAGCCTAAGAAAACATGGAACCCGTCGTGTGGCGACGCCGGGGTAGTGAGGAGGGGGAGGTGATGGGGCAGAGGTGGGAGGGTGGGGGAAGTGTCCACCGTGGTGTTTGCAGTCGGCTGTTTGACGTTATGAGGCTGTGGCAATATTTGTGCAGCGGAGAGTCGGACAAACACGCGGAGAAAGCGACTATCGGCAGTGACGCACGCCTGGCGGTTTTAGGGCTTTAGGGGAAGTTCGGGGGTTACTGGAGTCGGCTGACCGAGACTATGAATCTAATAATTTAGAACAGGTATTTGTACTATGTTATTACGGATAATAACTGAAAAAAATAATAAATCAACTTGATTTATTCCTAACTTTCCTTATATGGGTGTGACGTCTCATTTCCGCCCACCTAAGTGGTTAAATTAAACAAAATATCTTTGGCATTTTCTCTGCAATTTCTCTGCAATAACAGTCTATTTGCCCAGTTGACAAGAAATATCTATTCCTTAACTGCAGTCTCGTTAACGGAGGATTACGCTTCACTTTTCCGAGTAAAAAGGAGCCTGCATAATTTTCCGGCAAAGATAAACTATCTGAATGCAATACTCATTTGGATCCGTCACTCCAATCGTGATTAAAGACTGGGCAATAAATGTTCACATTTATACTATTACTAAGATCTTAATTTATCCAGCGGAGTATTGGTAAGCGAAATCTAATCTTAACTTATCTAATCCAATATTACTAACTACGGAATCCCATTAATTAGTTCCGTAACATCGTTAGAACCAGCACGACATTTGCCAAGACAAACAGCACACAATTGTGACGTGTTCTGATGTGCTCGCAGTGATTACGTCTTTTACACTCCACAATGCGCCAGTTTCACACCCACAGCGCCATATTAAGGTGATACAAAGGCTCGCGGTCTGCACTGCACCCGCGCTACGGTACTCATATCTCCTCATCTCAGACATTCAATAGTACGGGAAATGGTAGTAAGATATATTGCAATCTTTGGCCGTGTTGTGAAATTAACGGTTTTGTGTATTCTCTTGGGAATTTGGGATTTTTCCGGATTTTTATAGTCTAGGTAATTTATGTACAAATGTCATAAATTCATGAGTGGTCGTATCGCTCACCATGAGCCGAATGGCATGCTCGTCTCGCAAAAAAAAGCTAAAAAAAGTCTAGATACATGGATTTACCTACTGTTAACTCGAAATAGGTATCTAAGTATTACAAAAAAAAATGCAATCACCAAGTGGTGTAAATAACTGTTAGCTTCAAAATTAATGAAGCTATCGTATCTAGAAGTCATGCACAAGAAAGAGGCGAGGGACAGGGACGAGGTGGGCCATCTTCTACCACCTCAATAATTCAAAATAGTTCAGCATAATTGCAGCGTCTAAGGAAGAATAAAAGTTAGTTGATACTGTCCTGCATCATTTTCTGTAATCTCTCCCATGCCAGGTAAAAACATAAACCAATGAAACACTTTAGTTTTCCAAAGGTTTCAGTGTTTACAGGTTATTTCAAGTCATCTCATTGAAATAGTGGCAACATGCATGAGTTCCGAACTTTAAGGTTTTTGGCATATTACCTAATTCATCCTGCTTGTGTCTTTCTTTCTTTCTGCTTAGGCGTTATTCCGGCCGGTGCCAGGGTCCGCCTTCCGGCTGAGTCTCCTCCATTTCGCCCGGTCTTCGGCATCCTCAATAGTAAGGCCATTGACTCTCATATCTTCCTTGACGACATCAAGCCAGCACTTCTTCGGTCTACCCCTTGGTCGATGTCCTGGAATGTTAAGGCTCAGGCACACATTGCCGACGTACTCCTCGTAGTTTGTGTATTTTTTCTTATTTTGATACCGCACATGAAGTTCCCGGAACTAGATATAATGGTAGTAGCTCCACTGGCGACTCTTTCGCCTATTTAAATAAAAGCTTATTATAATATAGAGCAGGACAATGATCGATGATAATATTATGCTAAGCAGACTTGTTGAACCAACAGCATGATGTGTAGGACAAGTAGTTACATAAGACGCAATCTCGCCGTGATTAATATTTATAAGCAATCAGTCCGGAGCGGTAATTAGGCGCATATCGTATGCCTCGGGTTATTAATAGTTTGCGAGTAATGTATTCAAATCGATTGCTCTCGCCTCGCGTCGGTGCAGGAGCTGTTGTGCGCCTGTCACGCCTATTATTTAGAGTTTAATGGCGTATTATATTGATTAATATGGAAATGAAGTTATTATGAAATGTCGGCTCCCGGATGAAAAAGATAGATCCATAGATGAAGTTTTTGGTGCTACCTCGTTATTGCTGAGCATTAACAACGCTGCTAGAAGCATTTACTTTTCTATATTACAGCGGTTTGCTTACAAAAATCTTTGTAATTTACGGCTACCTGACCTTCCGGTCCTGCCATTCATTCCATCCGGCTTGCAGATCTCGTCAATCCGTTTTGTTTAAGTGCGTCCTGCATGTGTTTCAGCGGCCTGTCCGCAAAGAACAAGCGAGCTGAGACAGTTATTTAATATTTATTAGGCCTGCAGACATTTATATAAGTTTTTCATCGCTGGTCGCGACTGCTGATGCTGCCTACTACAGCCATCTGGAATGGTTAAAACTTTAACACAGTTCAGTCTCTGTGTACCTACCTTGGCGACACTAGCTGTCGTGAACTGCGATTGACGGAGGCCACCCTTAACAATATTGATATATTGTGTAACACAATACACAGGGTGTCGCGGCGATCGCATAACGTGTCGAAGACAATCATTCCCACGTGGATTGTTGTATCAGCTTACTCGTAATTGCTGATAGTGATGTGTGTAAAGACAATAGATATAAATATCATTAGACTAAATCGTTTATAACTCCTTACCTCTGAGTTCATAGAATTTCCTTTCCTTTTGACTTTCAGAAGACATCCTATAATTAGTAATTATAGGATGTCTTTTAATGTCCTATAATTAGTAATTATTAATTACTTTATGATTGTGGCAGTTTCTTAGGACGAAAAAAAGAGAGGCAATATTTTCCATGTGAAATCTAGACTTTTTGGAAGCTATAAATTGAAGATTTTAAAAATATAAGACTCATAGTATTTTTTCGAACGAACAACGTGAAATCCTAAAATTTACATCGATATCGCCATTCATACTCGATCATTACATTAACGAAGAAATAGGATACAATAACAATTACATTTAAAATCTACATTAAATGTCTATGTAAAAGACAGTGAAATCCTTTACTAATTTACAAATTACGTTTTATTTTGATAATAAACAGCGTTTAAAAAAACGATAATAGTGGTTGTGTACACGGGCGGCCGGGCTGTTTGTCCGTCCGCGTGTTTGTCCAGGGTTACAATGATAACTCAATGGCCGCCCGTCTGCCCCGGTGGTCCACGCCCACGCCCACTATTGGGCTCCGAGTGAGTAATTACTCGTGTTCAATGTATCCATTCAGTTTAGTCTACATTTTGTAACGTTGTTACTGGTGTCAATTATGTGTGTTACATTTAAAATGGCTCGGATTACATTAAACGTTTTTCATTAGTTCCGTTAATAATAGTTATGGGTTCGATTCCCAACTCAGGAAAACGAGTTCGTGTGACCTTTTTTTTAAACGCTTCAGTTCTTTCAATAGCCGCTTGAAGGTATACAGAACGATAGTCGTAAAATCATTAATTAGTTATTAATAATAAATACTACAGGATGTGGTAGAGTAGTAGATGTAGAGTCTTGCTGTAGGACGTTAAAGCTACAATATCAATAAGTAGCTCAACCTAGGAGATTCCACTGTCTCATAGGAACCGAGGTGAGATCAGAGCTTTACTTGTAGGTTTTGTATTGCGAGTGTGATGGCCGGAGACAATATATATAGTGGTAGGATATTCGTAATCATCCGTATAGGGACGATTGTACACTGGCGAAAAAATTGCCGTAAAGACATGCGTATGAAGTGCGTGGTGACCTGTTATTAACGGACCAGACGCGGCTGCCTACACGTTCACGGTAGTCGCGGGTTCAAATCCCAGGGTACCCCTTTAACTTTTCGGAGTTATGTGTGTATTGATAGTCAATCACCACGCACTTTAACTGTGAAGGAAAATTTCGTGAGGAAACCTGCATGCCATAGCGATTTTAAAGAATTACTACGGCACGTAAGTCCGCTAATCCGCACTAGGCCAGCGTGGTGGACTATATGGCTTAACCACTCTCAATCGATTCTTTCGATTGTAGAGTAGGCCTATGCACAGCAGTGGAACGTATATGGGCTGATACAGAAGTCGCGTTTTGATTTCAGTCTGTGTATATGTCACGCATGCCGGCATAACTTCGAGCGATAACCGTCAGTAGCGGATGCCGGATACACTATCTAAACGGCACTTTATTTTCTATAAGGTGTATTGTAGTCATTTTAAGGTTCTATAAAAAATAAGAGGTCTATTTTTCTGCAATATTAATTTCGTGGTGAATTGTGAATGAAATGTTCCGATGGAAAGAATTAACGTGAAATTGATTACGATCCTATAATTGCACTCCCACCCCGTCCGGGGCGAGGCGTGAAAAGCGCCGTCAAAAAACTAATGAGAAAAATTAATGCTTATTCATTATAAGTTTACGAGGTGATATGAATTCAACGCACAATAAAATTAATTGAATCGAGAATAATCTAATTTGTGGACGAATCGGCCGGAGCGGGTACAAAGACGCTATAATTAGATTTGGATGGAAATTAAAATTGTTATTTGGTACCCTATGAAGCTGTATCATTATGTTAAATTAATAATTATAAGTGACAATTATGTGGGGTTTTAATGTGGGAAGTGGAGTGGGGCGACATTTGGTTTGTATAATGTCTTGTCTCGGCCCTCGGGGCGGATGCTGTGAGTGTGCCTCTAGATTTTTACGCGTGTGATTGTTTCCTTCTCGACAGGAAAGGGATGTGTTACTGTTGTAAGCGGTGGTTTCGCGTGTCAGTAAGATGTACATTAATATCGCATTTGTATTGTTGAAGCAAGTATATTATTCACTTTTTGTCGACGGTTTTATGACAGTTTCACCACCGGGGCTTGTGAATCGTTTGACCAAGATTGAATTCTTGGAGGTCAATTAAAAGATTGTTATTATAGAGCTCTTAATAGAGAGAAATGGTAAGCAAAAGCGTTTGTCCTGTACACTGCAAGGCTTTAATAGTAGTAATAGAACACTAGTTACTAGTACTGTTTGGTTTAACAGTAGTATTACTAATCATAAATCCTGTTGCACCGACAGGAAGAGATCACAGGTGCCCTTCCATATCTATAACATAAGACCTATTATTTATTTGGTCTTGTCTAATTTGTATATGTCGCTATGTATCAAGAAATATGTACATGATCCCATGTCGCGCCCCGGGCACTCCCGCGGTACATAGCTCCCCGCGTACTTCGAAATGTCCCACTGATTTATGTTAATTTTTATCTGGGGACAGCGCCGCGCTGTTAACGTGTCAAAATTGAATATTTCGTGTTATTTAGTGTGGTGTCGTAGTGTCGGGTGACCCCTGCTGCCGACATTTGGACCCAGCTATACCAAATGTACCAAACGACAATTAAGTCGCTTCTTTGGTGTAGTGGATTCGATTCCGGAGCTGGGTATATTTTCTGTGAGATTTTTTGGTTAGAAAATCTGATTTGTGTTACTTGGGACTGGAATGTAGGTATCGCATGGCGTTAAACTCGTTCTGGGATTGAAGCAAATTCGCCTTATTGTAGGTGGTGCTAGTGACAAGCGTCCCCATCCTTTCGGAAATATAGGCATGAACTTTGAGAATGTAATCAGCAAAACAACCGACGAGCTTTATATCTATGATAAAACAGTACGTACCAAACAATTTACACAAATTCCATACGTATATACCGTCATTTTCTCGAAATCAATGTATTTTGTACATTTCGGCATACCTGTGTCCAATTATGGCAGTAGGAGCGTCTCGTCGTGGAGCCATGCCCGACGGTGTCAATGGTCCAGGGAGTTGTGATGAGCTGTCTACTGTAGAACTGGAAATGAGTTGGTTGTCATCTGTGGACTAATGGGCTTCGGTGACCTATAGAGTTGTTGTATAAGAATAATTGTTGCTTCCATTCTTCAAAGAAAAGAAAAGAAAAGCAAAAAAATGAAGACAGTTCTTGTTGCTGAGGGAGTTTCTTGCGCCGTTTCTTCTTCAGAGCTACAACACTTTTCGAAGCGGTGGTAGCAGAAATTAACGATTCAAAAGATCTTGTAAAAGACTACTTGAATAAAGAATATTTTGATTTGATTTGATTTTCCATATGTGGTGATTTAATGTTGCCATTTTTTTATAGAATTTGGTGCCGAGAACAAATATTTGTATTATTCTGTATCTGTTCCACAGTTGGGCTTGGTCTTCATTATTCGGGTTAGGCATTTGAGCAACCTGCTGCGAGTTAATAAACAGTATGTATGTATGTAGTCCAATGTTACAACGATGTGTGTCCCTATTGCTTGCTCTGTGCTTGCCAAATAATTTCAAAATAACGGACTACAAATGCACTCCTCCATTTGTTTTATAAATTAGAGAAACCCCTTCCATGTTAGGTTTATTAATCGCCAGATCAAGGTCACTAGGATCAGATGATAATTAGTATCACTATGTTTTATTGTAGGAAGTAATAAATAATAAGTTGCACCGCGGCCGGCTCGCGGCTCGATACCATCTGGTAATTAAAAGTACAGGCCGCGGGCGAAGCCGGGCACGCCTCTTGTATCGACAGTCAACACTCGCCACCTGTAGCGATTTATGTTGATTTTCATGATTTCTGAAGTATTTATTACTATTAAATCAATTGTGGAACATGCACCGTTCTTAATCTGCGGAAGTATCATTGGAGTTGTACAAATCTGTTCGTACGAGACTTCAACTAAATATTTATTTATTAAGTACAGAAGCAGTATCTCATAACAAGTAAAGGCTTTTAATTAATAAGAAACTGAATATAAATAGTATTATTCTCGGTCCATCCGTTAGGTAAAGTTATATGTAGGGTAAACACATCACCACATAATTTATATCCATGAAATAAACTTTCTAAATATAATTTTCACGAGACTCAACAGTTGTCAATAAAACGGATCCTATTGCAGGTTCACGCTGCGTCAATTCATAAACAGAGGCGCGGCTAATTGGTATCCGATTACAAATACCTCCATACATTACGTTATACAGTTACTCGCACGTCTCACCCCTGTGGGAACACAAACTTCATTTACAACACAATCGACACGATAAACGTACTTAACTTCTTATCTCCACACTATTCAGTTTTTGACACCTCGGACCCCGAAAATAATTGAAGGAAAGCGGAGATCACGGGATCACGCGTCATTAATCATCTGTTGTCTATGCCTCCGTGCCTGTGCGTTCTCCAATTATGGGGCCCACGAGCCGGTAAATAAACAATATGCCTCCACTAACACTCTTTTCTAATGAAACAATTCAATAAATCTTTGCATCGGTGGACGGATTGTGTTGTGTGATTGGGGGGCAAAATTCTTATCGTTCGAAATAAGATTTCGCTCCATTGATCTACCCTGGATCCGGTTCCTAGGTAGCCATATCACGTTTTGAGAGTTTGGGTCTAATTTTCATTTTGGCCAGTAAGTCGACCGGCTCCCTATATGGTGAACTATGAGTTGTGCAAATAGGTTTCCTGCCCTCCCTTTCTGGATTATCCCCACATCGGGCTTGATAATATTTACAAGCGAGAAAGCTAGAACTGCAAAGCACGCTGTACTTGAAAAAAGGGTATTAATAAAGCAGACTAGTTTTAGCATTCCGCTTGACAAGACGTCGCTGAAAAAAATGTATATTCATAGAATATTTCGGGAAAAGATGAAACACAAGATGTTCTCTTAGTTCTGACTACTCTTAAGCTTCGATATTGTGATTTTTCTTGCACCACCCTCTTATAGCTCATTTCGTCCCTGCCTAGAATATGAAGTCCCACAATTTAGTTGGGACAATTAGTGGCGCGTGTGTCGTGGTGTCGGCGATGTCGGAGTGTCGCGGTGTCGGTGAGTCGGTGACGCACGGCCGTGTCGTGGATAACGACGTCACTATATTACCGCGCTTTGTCATCGCTCTTTATCGATACCTTGCGTTATTAACGCTTCTTCACAGTTTCGATAGCGGCGCACTGTTCACGACAAGACATGCGGTATGTATTATTTAAGTGTGACACTTTCAGATAATGTTTAGGTAAATAGTCATTAATATTAATTCGGCATGCCCGGGCAGTTACATAAAAAAAATGTATTCCCACCTTAAAGGCCGACAACACTTTTCTATGTCCCACGGTGTTGCAGATGTTCAAGGTGGTGACCACTTACCATCAGGTGAACCGTATGTTCGTTTGCCCCCTATAACATGATTGTCTAATCCTACTGAATGAAATGTCTGAAGAAGTTTGTAAACTTAGGCCGAATCATGCTTTTTGGATTGAAATGGCTAAATTCGATTTCGCTAGTTCTTCGGACAGGTGAGGGGATAATACTGTTTAGAGCAAGGAAGCTGCCGATATCACTATACCAATGAAGCAATTGAATGACCAAATATTTGCATAAAAATTACACTGCAATAAACAATCAATCAATCATTTATTTACTTGTGATACATAGGTATTACATAGTTGGAATAATATTAAATTAAGTGCTCTATGCTCCGCCTCATTGGCATACAAGTATGATTATAAAAATATAATATATTATTTTTTTTACAATTAAATATTCAACAAGCTGACAGTGACAAAAATAAAATGGTCTATAATTATGCAAAATAACTGTTCCATATTCTTTAAATTACATTACAAGTTATTCGTCAGGTAATTGCACATATGTATATATTGTAATTGTGTTACATCATCAAAGACATTCGCTACTTAAAAAATCATTTAAAGAGTAATAACACTTATCTATTAAGAATGCTGTTAGTTTCTTTTTGAACCACTTTGTAGGGAGGCTTTTGAAGTTATGTGGTATTTTATTGTATATTTTCGGCCCCATCGTTAAGATGCTTTTTCTTAATAATGCAGTGTTACACCTATTTACGTGTAATAGATTCTGATATTGTGTTCTTATCTGATGTGGGCGCGTTGTTATATCAGCCAACATATTAAATAAATGTGGGTTAGATTTAACAAACATAGCAAGTTCCAATATGTATAACGATGGGTATGTTAATAATTTATATGATTTGAATATATGTGAGCAGGTTTCTGTTGCTTTGAGGGCGAATATGGACCGAATACAACGTTTTTGGGCCTTGAATATCCTCTCCCTGTCACAACAATTCCCCCAGAATATAATTCCAAATCTCAATACTGACGCGACTATACCATGATAAGCAATTATGAGAGTTTGTTTATTAACCTTTTTCGACAGATTGAAAAGTATAAATGAAGCTCTACTTAATCTAGTACAAACGTCATCTGAGTGATATTTCCATGATAGCTGATCATCTATTAATATTCCCAAAAATCTTGTAACCTTGGTAGTATCAACTCTCTGTCCGTTGTAGTTAATATTAAATTTTTCAATATTTATTCGCTGGCGGAAGTGTATGACCTTAGTTTTTTGTAAATTTATTATTAAATTGTTGGATTCAAGCCAATTTATAATGTTTTTTAGCGTATTATTAATATCCCGTTCGAAATTATCCTTAGTGTCACACTTTATTATACACGTACAATCATCGGAAGAAACAAAATGTGATAGTAAAACCAAATTGCCCCTGCAATAATTAATTACACAATGTAATTGTAACGTACACGAGCGATTACATCTTGTCCATAATATTGTTTTGCAACGTAATAAGATTAATTACGAGTGGAGCGTATGACCCTAATAACAGCGAACAATTTGTCCGACCACCGCGAGCGCATCGAATCAATATCACTGATTGTATTCATTTCGCATGACAGATCGTGACTACGTGTTTAGATTCCTTTTTATTTTATAACATTAACCGTGTACATCATTTGCGTATTTGCATGTGTGTACTCTTAATCATGGTCGAAATATGAGCAGAGATATTTTATACTTTATATTGGTATTTCATAATTTAACAAATATCTTGATCTCTTGAGTACTCTTCTTCATCCAAATTCTCAAATATGTTAAGACAACGTTTTGTGCTAGGATATTTAAAATTACTGGCGAATTGTTTGCCTTGAGAAAATTAATAGAGTATTTAAATAAAATAAAAAGTATTGATATAGGTATAACACTTTTTTTATAACAGATGTGTTATTTTCTGATTAATTATATCTCATTCTTTCTGCAATAACTGCGTACGCTAGCATATTCATTCTTACGACTAATCGCTGCGATTAGTGGTAAGGTGAATGTGTCGCCTTAGAACGCTTTTCAGTGTTTGATTATAATTGATCGCGACAGCCGCCCCGCGCGTGGACAACTTACACAAATTATTTAGAATACGTCCCGAAGCATATGGACACAGTATGCATTATGAATTAATTGAATTCCAAATATTCCCAAGCAATTTGTAGGGAATTTGTTTACTTTCCTGCTTACAATATATTACTAGTTAAAGTTGTCGATGTGCCCTTCGAGGTATTTCTGTGGGTATATTTTATTGAAGCGTGCATACGAATTACTAGATATTAGGAGTTAATGACGGGTTAATGTTAATTCTGTAAGTAATCATTTACACACTATTTGTGCTATTCCGATACAATTTGAACTATTTTCTTTAGAAATTCTAACACTGCAAGAAATTAGAATTTAGTCTTTATTCTCAGTTTTTAATTGTCTCGGGGAATTGCTTATGCTAATTAAGATTGAAAATTCTTTTACTTATTTTCGCACCATATAAGTAGTTTTAGACAGTGATACCTACTTGAGGCGACTACACGAGTGGTGGTCGTTAAATAATAATTGTACGATGAAGATATTTTTATTGACCACGGTTTTAGGTAACGGACAAATATGCTCTACATAAATATCCACACAAATTATAATTCACAGAACACTTCAGTTATAAAAAACGTCCAAAACAAACATCTCATGGTGCGCGGGAAGCTCGCCCACGCGCCGCCTCGCCAGGTGGACACTACATTTGACAATGCTCCGACACCTTTATTTTGTTTGAGTAAATCTGGCCCAGTTTCGCTAAAACGGTGTTTATTTTCTTATTTAAATTTATAGAAATGATCTAAGAGTATTTACCAAACATGGTTTTGCATCTAATGTGCGTATTTATAAGTTTACGCTCGTTCGCCTTCTTTTCGATAGTAGTAAAATGTGTGGTCCCATAAGTCATGAATCATGCCAGGGAATTATGGATATTTGAGATAATAGGTAAATTAATCACCGCTATCGCACAATACCTATAAGCTCATTAATGTTTTTCATGTGTAGAAAGTCTTTCAAATATTCTGTATTTGTTTGCTTTTACCGCGTGTCTTCATGTCTTTATATTTTTCATGTTATGGAGTTTGCCAAAAGCGATAAAAATTGTAATTTCATTACCATTTGCAAGTATTATTACACCTTTATTTTGTTAGAGCCTTGCTCATTACACAATAAGGGACAGCGCGTAGCACAAAATCTATACACTACACAGTTACATTACCTTGTAATCAGTCCGATCATAAGTCAATCATGCGTTTTTGCGGCGATGTAGTTGCGAGCTGATTATCCGAAGCACACGCTCTGGCTTGTTCGCCCGCAATGTGTTGGCATGAGGAAGTGGCTCGTGACGCAGGGCCGCGTGTAGGCACGGATCTCACGCCGGGACCGTAAGACCGCGGGCTGCGAGACTGTCGGACTGTAAGACTGCGAGACCGCGCCAGCCACGCCGGTACATCGCAACGTATCTGATTGTGTTAAACGGCTTGTTCACACGACAACAGCTGCTATGGATAGAGCGCTGAAAACTAATGGAATAAATAAGGTCATTGTCCTTGTGGAATTTTGTTTATTTTCAGTGCGCATATTGGATTTAGTTATAGATTTCTGTTTTTATTTCTTCTAGTTTGATTACTAGTCTTATAATATTCTACAGGGTATATCAAGACTGCGACCGAAAACGAAGCCAGGTGGTAGTATTAGTGACTTCAGACACAAGGAAATTAAAAAAAATTGAATGAATGAATACACTAAAAATCCCCAGAGTACAGTAATTGAGGCGCAGTATATTTAAATATAACTAAAAACACCCAACAATCACATACACACTCCACGTCCACACTAAGATCAATTAATAAATTTACCAACTATGTGTATACAAAATGATTCGCCTTGAAGCATTCAATTTTAAAGAGAAATATTTCGTAAAACGTAGATGATCTCACATAAATGATTAGAAAATCACATCCAAAATGGAACGTGAGGTTCATATTTTTGAGTTACTTTAATTATTGTTGAAGTTAAGCTTCCTTGTTTAGGCCTCAAATAGCACATCCCTGTTATAAGCTAGTAAATAAAAACATTGTAACACACACCAGCAATGCGGTCCCGTGCGCTATCTCACCGTGTAGCACATCTTACTCGCCCCACAATCGCGCCGTACACGATAGTGTGTGTTATCAGCGGATTGATGCGCCGATACCGCTGTCCGCCGATGTATCGATATACCCACATATCGATGCATGGTGTACCGATGCGCCGATGTATCGATTGTGCCGACATGTGCGAACATTCCCCGCGCCGTGTACATTGTGCGCCATGACCGCCGTTTATATGGATTTTCTATTTATTCTATTCGGTTATCTTGACTTTTATTGCTGTGAAATGTATTAAATACTTTACTTGTGGCAGATAATAACTTCTACGGGATACAATTTGATTAGCAACTAAATAGTGTTCGTTGTGGGGTGACAGATCTGTACTACAGGTTGAGTACTATTACTACAATCAATGTCCAGATTTGGCAATTAGAATTGCTTGTGAATTGAAAAGTGTCGAATAATATTAGCGATTTTTGGCTTGATGTCAATACCTAATATTCAATATCATAATCGTCAACAGCCTATCGCATAATGCTTTTGACGCCCTCCATTTAAGTGTAATAACGATTTCCGAAACGTCGCTGGCAGAAGCTGAATGCGACAAGCCGAAGACCATCTAACGGCATTAATTGGAAGAGGCCTATGTCTGATTTGACACATGGTTATACTTCAAATCATCAGGAGAAATTGCATGGTCAGCCACCATCATTATACAGAAGATTATAATTGTGTCGAATGATTATAGTCGTCGTTATATCTTACGGCACTATACTTACCGTCAGGTGCAGTGCAGTCACTGAGCCAGAATAAGTAAAATATCCTTGTATTGTATGACGTGGGCGCAAATAGTGCACTATGCGCCGCGCCGCGCAATAAACACGCTAAGTGCACGCTATTACACGCACGCTGGCGCCTGCCGACTCTAGCGTGCGTTTCTATCCACACGATTTGGTCGCTGCGATTGTTTAGTGCGACTTTTTGTCGGAATTTATCAAGTGTAGATTACTTAAGTTAAGTAAGCATTGAGATCTTTATTGCTATGCTTGTTTTGAATGGAGTTAAGGTTATGGCTTTTTGTTTTGTGCTCGGATATTTCGAGTTATCAAATACCTTTGAGTACCTTTGTATAATGTTGTAAATATTGTCTGTACTGTGTGAGAATAATGAACAGCATTGCGTTTAAGAATTTTCTGAGAAATCATGTTATTACTATTTATGATGTTACAGAAACGTAACTAATAAGTACACAGTACACGCGAGTATTGCTGTATAAACATTTGGCGATGTGTTGTTAAATTTACTGTATCATTAATCCGCTTCCAGGTATATAGGACTAAACAATATTTAGAAATTAAACCATCTTCTAAAATAGTCTGTTGTTGTCTATTTGTCTAGACTCTAGAGCTACTGCACTCTTCTTGAACTGGCGACGGTCGTCAATCGCTCCAATGGAATTTAGGTTTATTTAAAGCTATCGTGGTGGATCAGTTTCGTTGCGTCGGTGTTGCGCCACGTAAATACTGCTCGTGCGAGGCATGCGCTCACCCGCTGCCTCACCGCCTCGTCTCGCTGCCGAGCCACCTTGCCACAGACTTACCTCGTTGTCCCGCTGCCTCGCCAGCCTGCTGCAGCCCCCTTCACACGGGATTCTTAAAACTATGACGGGAATGGAAACGATTGAGTACCGTTCGGTTCCAATAACATCAAAAGAATTAAGTACCACCAAGTGCCTTATCAATCGATAAGGTACTTAGTGTAAGTAGTTGGAAGTTGGAATTAGTTTTTTAAGGAAAAAAAGGACCTTCAGTAAACTTACCTTAAAACGAAAATTATGATTATTGTGTTGTTCATGATAACGCTGTCGGTTAAAAGTTTTAATATCTCAACTATTTCCGCATAATCCAGGCTTTATAAATAATATTAGCGTTTTTTTTTTCAGAACAAGGTTTTAATTTTATAATAATTCAGATATGTTGGCATTAGAAGCCAGTGTGGCGGCGCTCGGTGTGCGCAGGAGTCGTGATGGCGCGGGGTGATTGGGCGCCGACGCGAGCGATACTGTGTGTCGATGCTGATACCGCGCGTCAAATATATCGCGCTGATGCATTGGCGAGGTTAAATGTCGTGGACTTCGTGCCGTAGAGATCAAACAGCATACATGGACGATATATACACGAGGAATCAATAGGCGAAAGCAGCTTCCAAGTTCTGTGATTGTGTTTATGGAAATATTGATGTAAGTAAATATTTCAATTGGACTTACATTGGAGTATGTATAGTGCATGGTGAAGGAAGCTGTCATGCATGGTCGAGTAGTCACTATGTTGAGTCAGTATAATGTATTATACATATATAACAAAAAAAACAGTAACGACAAATAGATCACACGCCCTAGACAGGTCATAGTTAGAAAAAAAAAGTGACAGTAGGATAGCTAGGCCGAGTTTAGGTTTCAAGAGGTTTAGGTATACAAGAGTTTGTATGAAAAATAACATCTATCTGATCTGGAATGGAATCAAAAGATATCTGCACCCAGGCGAAGCTAGGACGGGCAGCTAGTAATTATATATTAAAGTATTTATCAAAATAAATTATTTTTATTTATTTTTCCTTACCTATACCACTTACTTATTTTCTACGGTATGTAAGTCCGCCAACCCGCACTAGGCCAGCGTGGTGGTCTATATGGCCTAACCACTCTCAATCGATTCTCTCGATTGTAGAGTAGGCCCGTGCCCTGCAGTGGGACGTATATGGGCTGATATAGAATACCACTTACAGCATTTACCCCACTGTAGTAACAAGTAAAATGTACTGCATCGATTGATAGATGGCGTGCCAATCGTTATATAGCTCCAATTGCGGACAAACTAAGAAGCTCACACTACACAATAATAAACGGTACCTACATGAAGGAGCATTACAAGAACAAATAGCCATTACACATGGTACGGCGCGGGCATCGGGAAGCAGCGATCATCCGCGATGCGATCTCAGCGCATAAAATACTGCTGGATATCTTTACAGCATCCTGCGGGTGACGTGCGTGGCTCTCCTGCATCGCTGTCGTTGTCGCTCTGTCGTCGTCGCTGTCGTCGGGGGCTCGGTGGGAACATTGTCGCGTGATTGAGTCTTCCTGTGCGACGTGTATTGAGGAAGTGCTGGCCTGTGAAGAGATTAATGAGTTGCCTCTGCGTAAAGTAGGTTCAAATATATTTTAAAGATCTTTAATATTTTTTTATATTCAAATAGATTACAAATTAAAGTATTGTTAATAAATTATGAATGAAATTATTTGCTTAGTTATAAAAATGAGTGAACTACCGTTTCCAATCGCAAATATTATGTATCCCGTTACTTTAATAATTAATGGAGATTTTTATAACTTTATACTAACACCCGATGACAAGGTCTTAAAATAAAGTGACGGTCAAAGGTATTTGACTCAATAAAGTGAATTCCATTGACGACATTTCCGGATTAAGGATTTAAACACACATAAAAATGTGAGAACTACACGTTACAAACGTTAATAAAACCCACGGTTTTAATATAAACATTATGTTAATCGAACACAATCAGCGCATAATATTCACATCATTTATACCTTATTAATAATTTATTAATTAGGGACTTATTACGGGTGCCATTAGTGTCGCGTCCGCGTCAACGTGTCGAATTTACGACTCGGCTTTGGGCGTCGGATAACAGATGGCGCTAGCGACAATATTTCAGAGATTCGAGTCACGTGCGCCAGCCGAGATTAACCTCATTAGATTATCCTTTTTACAAATGTCGTGGGTTGGTAAAAAAGGTTAGCTTACTCCGACCTTTCTGTTTAAAGCGATTGTATGGAACCTGAGTAAAATTCTTATTAGTTTCGTGATATTATTTAGTATTACTGCATACAAATTGCGTATAAGTCGCTCGATAGCGTCTCCGCTTTAGTAATGGGGTTAACCAACTATCAAGTCTCTTCTGTGCCTTCTTCGTATATTATTGGTTCATAATTGAATAATAATTCAGATTATGTTCATCTTCTGGAGTATTGCAGTCAATAATTTCGAAACTCTATGTAGGCCAATCTCCGACAAGACTCATATTTTAAACCTAAACTATCAAGATACGCTGGCATTAAGTTTTGTTGCAGAGTCCCCAGTTTCGCAACCTTTTTCACATAGCAACAAATAAATTCTTATTTTGTCAATAAGGTTGTTACCCCCCTAGCAAAAAAGTAATTTTATTTACAAAATTCGCTGCAATGATTGTGTTGGCATTTCTCCATTCTGCAAAGACATTGTACGGCGCATCTTACAAAGGAATGTGTATTGGCATTTTGCTGTGGCTTCATGCATTATGCAACGGATTGTTTTCATATCGAGATGTGAGATACATTGCTCCCTCACTTCCTGTCATAACCCACTCCAATTACAATAATACTCATCGGGATTTACAATTTGCGCTTTTTATTGCCAATAATGCGCCTTCAATTACTCAACTCTATTTATGATTTATGAAGGTAACTACAATTATCGGCAGCGGATGCGATCGACAATGCGATACTAGTTACCACAGAGTACGGGTACAGACAAAACCGCTGCGAAATAACAATTTTATGTTAATGTAATCCTCGCTATTTTGTTTTGTCGGAGAATTGTATTAGCATTCGGAACACGGACCACATACACACGTAGAACTCTTTGTATTTTGATCAAATTCCATTGTTATTAGACCGAGTTCGCTTAGTGACAGTGTTCACACCTATCGTTAAGCCTTCCCGCGGTCAGGTCAAATAATTAAGAGAAGGATTTGTCTACAGATATTGTTTGTATGATTTTAAGAAGGTTAACAGTAGAGGATTACGGCATGAGCTTTCTCGTACGTGTCGTGTTCGAGCGCGAGTGGTTCGTCGTGATGCCACAGATAATCTTATTAGCTTTTGTGTGCGCATGCGGCGAGTTAAGCAGCTCGTAAATATTCCGCTCATCTATAGAGAACAGCGTTTTTGTGCCGCAGACAGAGTCGACGACGCGCCAAGTAAAAGCTTTTAACGAACACTCGAGCTCTGAGTACAGATGCTGTGTTTTGTGCGGGATGACGCTCGAGATAACTGGCCCGCGCGGCGCATACTGATGGGCCAGCGCGGTGCCGCGGAGCCGCGTGTCATGCTCCTACCAAATTGGATGATGTAGCGGGCTCCGAGGCATTTTTATAACTTTGTTATTATTATATTGTCAATTTGAATCACGTTTTGACATTTGAACTGTGAATTTCCTATGTTGCGTCAATTTGCGCTCCATCCTGTTTGTGAAACCGGCCATTCCAACAGTTCTCACATAAAATAGCATAAATATTTTAGATATAAATGCATTAACATTTTTAATGCATTTTATACTTGCTAATTATAAGATGTTTATAAAGTCAAAACTTCTTTCGCGTGTGAAATGGTCGGAGGTTGGTCGGCGATGCGACGGCGACAACACTAGTGTTTATATGTGCTGCGATTACAGCGCTATACCAGCTGGCAACACATCCTGGAAACACAATAAATAATAACTTTCCTTAATAACTTAAATACTATGATGTGCAGCAGATAATTATCCACTTACCTACATGCGATCGCCTTCACAGAGCATTTAATTGATGTACAGTATTAAGAAAAATAAAACACTATGAATGGTCTCTTTAAAGTTATTTTTTAGTTTTGCGTTATAAAGTTGCAATCCCTTTTATTATCTTATTACTTATATTTATTTATTGACTACGTTTTAACACACTTTCGCTTAATTACATGAAATTACAGTCTTTTAAGCAATATAACTTAAAAATATTAAATGTTATAAACATAAAAATGTCGAAGGCGCCAGAATTGTTCGTCGAAACACATCGTTTCCAAGAGTCAAGGCTCCGCTGCAATCCTTTGACATTTGCACGCGTGTTATTAGCCACAATTTCATCGTAGGATGTGCAAGCAGGGAGCTCTGTCATGCTGCTTGTGCGAAACCGCTCACAATTCACATAAGTGCAGCGCTGGACCAGTTATTAGCGATTCAGTAATTAGCAGGTAGCCCTGTATAATTATTACTAAAATATATAACTTTGACAGGCAGAAAAGCGCGGTTTGATGGTTGTGTGGTGAATGACTGGTGAATTTCGCTGTTAACGATTAAGAATTTAATAAAAGTAATTGAGTTGCGATTATAGTGTCGACACGGTTATTTTTATTCATTTTTGGCTTCAATAATTTATTCACAATGTGCTAAAATGTGTGTTTATATTAAATGATAAAGATCTTTATCTTCTTGAGTCGCTATTAATTTTAGTTTATTTTATTCATTTAATTATAGTGATATCGGACTGCAACAATTTTTAGGAAGATCTAGAGATGTCTCATTAATGCCAGGTAAGGAAGTACCACTTGATTTTTTAATGCTTGTTCGGAGGCCGGTAAATCTATTTGCAAATAATATAACTATTGCATTAGATATATGTATATAAAATGTATAACAAAATGCCAACTAGCACTCGTAACTGTTTTTTATTTTAGCGACAAGTTTTGAGAGTCAACTTTCTGCGAGTTGTCTTAGTTGTCAATACTCCCACGTAAGCTCACGCTTACACATTTGAAGGGTGTGTAAAGCGACAATAGTGGAATTCGGTCTGCTGATGTTATTTTCGTTCGAAAAGTGGATTCGCGTTACTGTAACGTATCTCCTGTATTCTTTCATTAGGTCCACAAAAAAAAGTAACCGAACAGATTTTGAATTTCTGAATGATTGAGGATGATATGCATTACTCAGGTGTTTCGCATGCCCGCCGCGTCCATTGACTGCGCGAAACCTGTTCGAGCCCCGGCTGAATGTTCTCGAACGTGTGTGTTTAACATAATCACCGCATCGCGTCCTTATGATCCAATTTGCGGATAGCGTTTCCGCCACATTATTGTAATTCAACCAAATTAACTTGCAAAATTGACTTGACGAATTAATTATATCGAAACATCTTCATTTTAACCTTGAAATCAGGCACCACGTGTGGATGTTTTTGCGTTACTTCGAATTAGATTGACTACTATATTCAGAGTGCGATTACTAATATAAATTAAATAATATGCAAAATGCTCATATATAGACAAATATCTAAAGGACATACAAATATCTATTTATGCGGGGACTTCATCGCCTCTGCGCTAAGCGATCGTCAATCATTTTCGACAGATTCATTTAAATCGTATTTTATGTTTTGTTACATTTTATGTAATAATATGACGCTTGTATTGTATTGTAGGTAGGCTCATCATATTGCCAAGCATATTCGACAGCCTCCGTGGCGCAGTTGGTTAGACGCCGGCCTGTGATACGAGAGGCTGCGGGTTCGATCCCCGCACCGAAACAAATATTTGTGTGATCCACAGGTATTTGTTTCGGGTCTGGGTGTTTGTGAGACCAAAAAAGTCTATCGTAGTTTCTGATACCCACGACACAAGACTCGATCTTAGAGTGGGGTCAGGACTATGTATGTGACTGTTGGGTGTATTAATTAATCAGTTCTGATAATTAATTAATTAATTAAATAAATTAATGCAATTAATGCAATTTCCGTATCAAGATGTAACAAGGGGTGTGTTTGAGGTATTGGGCATTAATTCATAAAACTCATAGGACATATTTTGAACATAAAAAGTTATTCATCACCTTTTCGAGTCAGATTAAAAAGCTCTATCCTGATTTAACATTACCCAATAAGTCTCATAGCAAAGCAACCTCGGCAATATCTCGTATCTTGTCTTCAACCCTTCAACATTTCCACTACCGTTCCTTTCATCCTGCAATAAAACGTCAGCGTCAATCGCTGCGATATTATTTGACACAATGAAGATTGCGCCGATTGTGCCGCGTATTGGCTCGCAGGAAATACATCATTAGCGCAGCATCCAGTCATGATCTACCTGTTGCATCGCTGTCGATCGCAGCCAGCGATATCGATATTGCTTTAGTTTTGTTGTGCTCCATGTTGATTTTATAATTCGTGATGCGTGGTATGAAATTAATTTTGATTGGCGTTTATTTTTTTTGTTAAGGTGGTTTTAAGCGTTTTGTTTTACGTTTTTAAGTAAGAATTTACCGCGCCAATTCATATTTCCTTTATAAAGGCTGTTAAAGTATTTGTAAGTATATTTTTAACCCCGGTGGCTGTAATATGGAATTTATGTTCATATGTACAAACCACCTGCTTCTGATAATTAAGAGGACGCATACAATTACGCGTAAATATATAACTTCCCCTTATACTTCTGATTTATATCCAATCATAAATACCAAGCTCCCCTCTGTATCTCCGCAGAGATAGGCCGAAGTGCTACTTGCGCCAGCCGCAATCGCTAAACTTATTTCAGTTCTTGGATCAAACCCAAACAAAGAGATCACACAAATCCCTTGTCTATTTAATATGAATATATATAAACATAATTAAAGGTCTCGGTCACAGATAACCACTATGTCTACTGATCACATCCCATTGCTTACTGTTATTAAAATACCGTTTCGTCATGTATACATTAATTACAAGCATTAATAATTGCCTAGTACCAATTTATTTGTTCAAATAATGGACCAAATGTTTGTAGTTGTTACACAATAATAATTTAAATGTACCATGAATTAATAAGTGTTTGTGCCGTTGGCAATGATGGAATTAACCTTTGAGAACTGGTATAATTCCATAAATTAAACACCTCGGTGCCGGATGGATGGCATACTGGATGTAACGACTATCATCATTACTTTATTAATTGATTATTGATGATGGAATAAAATTGCTAATACGTATGTATATTTTGCGACAGGCTCATTACGGCTTCAATTAAGCGGAATTAATACGGCATATATTTGTGCGAGTTGTAGCTATTGTTCTAACAGTTAGTATAAGCAAAGCCCAAAGGCATTTGCGATACATGGACCAACATGATAGACTATTTTATAAGCCTTCTCAATCGTACAGGCCACAGGGTGCTTATGTCTTGCAGTGAAATGTATGGCATCATCATTTAGAATAATTTATTTTCAGCTACATGAAGTCTGCTGAACATAATATTTTGGAGGTTTTCCTCAAGATTTTTCGAGTTCTATTGAAAGTGGCTTGAATCCAACGAATTCTTCTGTGATTAAGTTGTCCACCGTATAGATGCTAGGATGTACATTATGGGCATTGCACCTAATTAAAAATTAATTAGTTTCTTTGCAAGCCAAAAACTAATCGCTGGCTGCATGCCGCTTACAACTACAGCAGTGGTACTTGGGAGATACCCATTTCCAGCAGTGGACTTCCAGCCGAAGAGAAAGATTAATTAATTTGTATATGAATATGTTGAAGCTGTTTTGAGTTTTGTCTCTAATGCCCGTTAGTTTTATGCGACGTTTAATTCGTGGCCGTCTTTATGGCGGTTTCACAAGCGACCCCAATTGCCTCGGCAATATCACATGTAACCATTAAGGCCGTGGAATCGACCGAAATAGATGACTGTACTCTTCTGCTATTTTTGTACTCTACTGAAACTTACTTTCTAAAAAAGTTATCTAACAGTATTTTAGTTACACAGTTTAATTGCTAACAATACCTGGGATTGCCTGCTTTATAAATACACTATTAATTGTTTTCTATTCAAAGTTTTCAATAAAACTTAACATTTGTTTCGTGTTTTTTCTTTGTCGAGTTCAATATTAATATTTGACGTAGTTTCTATATTATATTAATTGTCTTGCAACATTTTTATACGACACAGTAATATAAATTTACAAGGTATTAAAATTTTCTATAAATAATGACCTCCGGTAATTGAGAAATCTCTACAAATAACATATATCATGGTGCCCCGCCTTAAGATAGAAAGTGTATTGGATTAAAGTCATGATCTAGTTATTAAAACTAGTTATTATGAATTACGCGGTCGTTTGTCCGCGGTATTGTTGGCGAAAAATGAGCGTGGGCCATAATTGTACGGGCTGAGAGCGCGGGCAACAGTACCAATTCAGTTAATTACCAGACAGCAACCACGAGCGCTCGGTACCCCGGTCACTGCCCCACCATCGTAGCTCGGGCTCCGATCATGTCGATAGGATTTAGTCTGTGGATTCTAGGTCAGATGTTGCAAAGTATTCTCTTGGTACTGCATGGGAGGAGTGAAGGAATTAATCCAGGATTAGTGGTGGCTTGTGACTACTGATTTGGTCGATTGTGAATCTTAAGTTGCATTAGCATAAAAGCGATGTTTTAAAAGTACTTAATAGCTAATGCTAAAGTTCTTCGGTCTATTGAGCCTCATTAGAGTGGTAAGCGGGCTCTCAATAAAGCGGGTGCAATAAAGTATTGAGTATTGAGTATTCTCATACATTACCGTAGGGCAATTAATCTCGTCTCTGATATTTGTAGTGTTTATAAAGCACTTGTGTTACTTGTTCGTTATGTCTTTATATCCAACAATTAACAGCAGCGGCCTCAGTCTGAAGTATAATAGCTTATGACGCAGACGATGGCAGCGGATGATAATCCGCAGCATAACCGAAGTGTTAACAAAGCGCACACAATGCGCGCGGATACGCATCTCCCACTGATTCTCACACAAATCGCGCGCCGACTTTATCTCGCTAACATTTCACGATTACTGTTAAATGGTACAAGTTAAATTTACAGGGGCGGCCGGCGTCCATCCGTCTTGCGCAGTCGCAGGTAGCGGAATATGCGCCCTATTTGGTTGTGGCTTAGTTACGCGCATTATCGATGGCCGTAAATCACGCTAACGGAGTACGCGATCACTTGTCGCGTCGCGTTGTCGCCTTGTCGCGTTGTCGCGCCGTGAATGGCCGGCTTTATTGTTAGTCGCGGCTCGCCTGACGTTGTTTTATGGCGGCGGTGCTTGATGGCAGTATACATACTGTGTGCTCGCTATTAGGGTAACACTCGGCTGCGATCTACGAGCGCCCCCTGACTGTATTGCGGGAGTCGTGCACGCATCCTAAATGTATGATTGTATGGAAATGCGCTCATATTGTTAACTAGCTTTAATGATGCTCCTTTACTTTATTTACGAGGTGTCCAAGTCTTGGGTTCAGTTGGCTGCAACTGTTGTTTATGTGTTGTCGACTACCCTGATAAACGGCTTTACTAGACACTTTTAGTAGGCTCGTAGAAATAGAAACTAACCCCGCAACTACAGAAAGTTCACTGGTTAACATAAGCCTCTCCCAAGGACTTCTATAGCACTCTGTTGGAAGCATCCTCCCTCCTACCACTTCCTCAAATCTCACTTCATTGCATTTGTATCATAAAACTATCTACAATTTGAGCAGCTGTACGCTGTCCGATCTACAAGGTGTTCGCGATACCGTGGGTAGTATGAAACAAATGGTATCAGTCGCAGCACCGCTACTGAGAGCTGTTATTACATCTGTCAGCTTTATCTTTACATCGAATTAGCATACCAGCGATTACTGCAATAACTTCTACTTATTTTGTTGTTACATAATCACTACATTATGCGTGGTGGTTTGTCTGGTTCTCTATTATAATTTACCTAAAATATTGGGTTGAATTGTGAGATCCTGAATTTCAGATGAAGAACATTTTGTGTTAGTTTTTACGGAAGAAAACATGATTTGTTCGGTATTGTTTAGGGCGGCTAAACTGTGGAAAACTGCATAATAATTTTTACTAAATATACCCGAACAAACCCGCCGACAACATCTAGTATCATCGTTACAAGTTATATTAGTGAACAAACATTGCATTGTTGCTACCGTTTGCAACATTCCTATCGAGGTGTGGCGCGCTAATAGCAGTGTAACGTGTCACCGTGTCGCCTGCTGTCGTCGGCCGTGTTGCACGACAAGCGGCCGGCCGCCGCGACAACAGGTATACTGCTTCCTAGTTCTGCATTACGTGCAATCGAACCGCTCATTTCGGTGCTTTGTTTTGGTTACGCGGGCATTTGTAATTTGAAGCGGTTTTCCTAGTTTACATTAGATCAATATTTTAGATGGTGTTAAATTAGAATTAGGTTAATTACGGCATCGCTCTAGTGACCAGACTATATAGACTGATTTAGATAATATAGGCATTGTTAAGTCAGCAAAATCAAAGTCGCTCAAGATAACCAGGGTGCAAACATCGTCAGCACATGCCTGGATTGTATCTAAATTAAATTATGCTTTATTCAAAATCTTCTAAAAGAAGTTTTAATTCGTTAAGCAAACTATCACTGCTTCGGCTCGTTTAACCAAAGTGAAGGAGGAACCAATCATGAAACTTCCTTAATTCCTTCTTAATTTGAAAATGCTGGAAGTATAACCAAAGCTTCTACACCTGATGCCTTATGCTTCCAACGGGTATTTATTATCTTGTACTGAAATTCCAAATAGCAAAACACCTTAAATGCTGTGAAGGATGCAGGAAGTAACTGGTTACAAGACACTTTCAATAAATTTCGATAGAAAACAATTTTTATCAATGCACTTCCTGTACCTTACAATCATGACAACTGCATCATTACATCGGTATACCCATTTATATGGATAATGACGATCTTTCAGTTTAGTCCCTTATCCCATCCCCTAAGCAGTGAAGGCGCAATATTTCGCAGAAAAAGAAAGTCCCAAAGTAAATCGATCGCGGCAGTATCTGGTGTTCTGTCGGTGCTGGACGCGACGTCGCCAATCAGATAACAATAAATAAGATGGCGTGATAAGCCGGCACGACTGCTTACCCTACCAAATGCGTATTGTTCCGCGCGACACTATCTCCAAGTGTCTGCTGCTGTTTGTTCGGCTGCCGCTGAATTTTTACTAGAATATTTGAAGTTATGAGGTTTGCTTGTATATATTGACTACTTATTCCCAGGCTGAGGTATTATTGCCTCATTAAAGTTATGTTACTTCGTTGCGATCCGTTATCTGAATAAGGTTACCAGAAGATCTATAAAATATACATGCGATTGATAACTCAGGTGGGTGACTTGACTGCGAAACCAGTGGTGAAGGGTTTATAACTTGGGCAAAGGCTACTGTCATTTGGAAGTAACGTGTTTGTGTAATTAGTTATCGCTCACTTAATCTCTCAAGGAACAAATCGTGAGGAAACCAGCATACCACAATGTTTTTTTTTTAGTTCTAAGGATATTTAGAGTGTACCAACGCGGTCTAGGCTGGTGTGGTGGGCTAAAGCCTCAACCCCTCGTAGAGGAGGCACGTGTTTAGAAATGGGGCGTACAAGAGCTTTGGTATTAACAAAATACATTATATTCCCAGCTCAAACTTTTAACACTCAATAGCCATGTAGCTGATTATTTCTTGGTGACATTGTTGGTACGTAATAATTTAGCCTAAGCCGTGCGTTATTGTCGACAGAGTCGCTGTGGTGCGATGGAGCAGTAAACGCAATGTAAATCCCACACGCCCGTCGCTTATCATGTAAATTAGCTGCCAGTATGCGACCAGCAGCAGCCGCCACAACACACTTTCACACAGATGCCTCGCGGAATTGCTAAATAACTAACGGGATTATACGAATTTTATTCGCCACAGACTGCGTAATGAATACCTCCGTGATAGCTGTTTAACAAGATGTGTGTGAAACGAGAGGAGGCCGGTTCAATTTAATTAAAGCGACGTTTCAAAGGCTGTTTAATCTACTAATATTAATTTTAACTACAATTTTTATAAGACTAGTCTTTCGTCGTTTCTGATATCCTTCATACAATAATTGTGTCTTGTGTGTGGTTCGGACTGTGTATGAGACTGTAAGGTGTTTGTCGAGAGCCAATGATTCTGTGAAATATCCAGGCTTCCGAAATTATGTATAATTTATAATCGATTAAAATCATTGGTCGGACCGGTTTTTTTACACTTCAATGTAAACATATCTATTAATATTTTGGTTCTTGTTTAGATACGAATAGAAATAAATTTTAATAAATATTCCATTTTTATTTTAATTACAAATTAATATGTCGACTGATTTTTACCATCCCGGAAGTCATATCGTGTAAGCGGTGTATGGGTTCTGTCTAGGATGAGAATTTTACATATTAAAGGCTTACATGTTTTCCAATAAGTATTGACGATAAGGAATTTCGTCAGACCCTCTGTAAACAGCGATGCTGTGTCACATAAAGCAGGAAATCACCATCAGTCTGGCTTAGTTCGAGCACGTCTGGGAGCATTCACACCGTCTCACGCCGAGCGATTTATGCACTTTTCAACTCCTCACCTCTTTCGCATGCAAATCGCATTGTTCGGTGCGTAGCGAGGCCACTCTCCGGCTTACCGGCGCAGCGTCACATCTGCGGATTAGCCGGCAATGTGTTTATATTAACATAGCTCCGGATTGGCCGGTAGCGTGAATTATGACGTAGTGTTTGTCGATGAGATATTGCAAAACTAATGTCAAAATATATTGAGTACGCGGTCGTGTGGAACGGCCATTTATTGGGAAATAAATTGGACTTAATATTTTTTATGAGCAAAGTAATGTTTATTGCGACTTGTATAATCTTGGCAGGATGCTGGTGAATAGCTGAAGTAAGCTTATAAGAAAGCTTCATATTGGTAGTTACTAACTGTCGGCAGACACGGGGAATGGCCTACGGTTTCAATGAATCGACATTTCAATGAGATCAGTAGGTATTAGTTTCATATCATAAATATAGTGGGTTTTCAAAGATGTTTTCCTATACCGTAATTACGATTAACCGGAAACAAATAAGAAATAAAATACATCAAAACTTTTTACCTTCATCACAAAAAGCGTAGAATTTCCAATGATTACGGATTACGTCACAGATCGCGAGTAAAACCTAGACTGAATAAAAGTATGGTATACGTTGTGGAGCAAAAAGCGAGTGTTTTATTATGCCGCGCTGGGCCGTGTTATTGGCGGAGAGGCGGTGGGCATGTAGCTGCAATATTTATTTATCAAATTGCGTGATGTTTTTTAATGGATGGCGCGGTTAATTAATTACTCGATGTCGATTAACAAGGAAAATGGATTGGGTGTGTACGATGTATTTGCTGTTACTTGTTAGTTATGGCGATGTTCTTGACGAGAGTATTAAAAAGGAAAATTTAATAGACACTAATAAAGAATAATGTTTTTTTTTCGACCAAGGAATTTTATGAAATATATTTTTTTACAGATTTTACCGCAGATTTAGTTTATTTTAAAAAAAAATTAACTTCGCCACGTTTCGTTTCCTACACGACTTGAAGTTATCAAAACGTCTATAAAAAATAGTTTTAATATGATGAAATATCTTTTAAACCTTTTATTATGGATAAACTAATCGTCGTTTAATGTGGCAAGGTAGATACAGTAATTTGATGTGGTAAAACAGATGCATTTGTTTAGAAAGTCTCAAGATATGAAATAGTTGCATTAACATACACCCTAATTACAATTTCCGTAGTTTAAAATTGGTGCAGCCATCCTGAGGCCACGTTAGACTACGAAATCAAAACATACCAACATAACTCGTCAGCTTTATTATCGTGTTTTGTTCGGTGAATGGCATTGCCGGGGGGCCAATATTGTCTTCCTTCTTTTTCCTACCGTTTTGATGCTTTTGTCCACAATCGAAGCGTTGAACATGTACGCTTCAGAATTAATAATAATAGTTTTTTTTTTTTCATATGGTGGTTATGTAGGCGCGTTATGCGTTATGCAGGCGCTATATACAAATATTCTTGATTATGCTGTGCGCGTGTTGTGGCAGCGTGGCGCCCCGCCGAGCGCTTATTGCGCTCACAACGCTCAGATCGCTCGCAACGCTCAAAACGCTTGTAAGCGCTGCCAGAGATTTATGCGGCAGATTGCTCGCCTCCCGCTGGGCTGAGAGCGGCCGAACGCTCATTTGCATCTGGGCTTAATTAAATTTGCAAATATTTATACGGGTGAGAAAGTTGTGACGATCGAAATTGTTGCAGCTTCGAGACGACTTGTTTTAGTTTTGACGTGTATTGAGTTATGGGAGGTTAGGGAACTTAAAGATCAATGACCGCGTCGTTTTTATTTACTTTTTAATTGATAAACGTGATGTTGTTTATGCAGTAATTAAATAATGATTAAATACATCACTTATTGAGATTGTAATATACTAAAATATTTTTTGTAGCCGACATTGTAGTCCGTGATTCTAAACCATTTACTTTGACGTTAAGTTACGAGAAAAGTGCAACATACGTGTTTGATATAACAAAATATGTGTTCATATTAATAATATACTACAAGTAGAATTACTAACGGACATTGATAAATTCAATTCAAGCCTCATCCCTAATAAATTGGAAAACTTTCCAAACTAAATTACACCACGAAGTTAATTCGTTTGACTGCGTCGCGATCGTGACGCGCGCTGTGCGTAAGTTAAGATAACAAGCTCGGAATCACTTACCTAGTATATCTAGTATATGTACTTATCCTAGTATATTGGCGCGGTAGTTCCTGGTCACGCATGCGCGGCCGCCCGCGGTGATTGACAGCTGGCTGGGCGGAGGGCGGGAGGGACGAGGGTGGGTTGCTACCAGCCGAGCTGCTGTCAATTATGCGCACGCGCATCCATCACTTGTGACCAACCACCACTCACCACCCACCAGTCACCACTAGCACAGCTGATGGTAAACAGTGCATCAAGTTCTCGAATGTTTATTGGACGCGGTGGGTTTGTACATAGTATTAGGGTTATTAAAGATTTTATATCGTATTTTTAATGTGTGTTTATTGTGGTTAAATATCATCATCAGCCATATTAAATATAAAGTAAACTTATTCGTATTCAAATATATCCTACTTGCAAATCATAACAAGTTATTAATGAACTGCTCTGATTTAAACCAACTTGTAATTTTTGTAATAATCATACATTGTAAACTGGTTTTGAAAAGAGCAACACTAGAGTTTCTTGCCCGTTCTTCTTTAGTGAAAACCGCTTTCCGAACCGGGTGGTAGTTCAAAAAATGACTGAATCTTAACAATGTTGAACATTTTAATGGATTCAATAAATTATTTTCATTTCATTTCATTTCATCTATTATTGAAAATAAATATCCACAAAATAACATTTAAGACACTGTCTAAAATGTTATTATATAAAATAGAAAACAAACGTACTTAAATTACATACATACATACATAAACTCACGCCTTTATCCCCGAAGGGGTAGGCAGAGGCGCCACTAGGACACCCACATTTCGCCTTGTATGTTCCGTCCCACGATGTGATAGGGGGCGAGCCTGTCGCGTACTTAAATTAATAAAAAAATATATATAAAGTATGATTCGAAAACAAATAAATTGCTAGTAAATGTGATATTAGATCATCTACAAGTACAGAAACATAACTTATATAATTATATTTAATTTATTTTATCATTTCAACACAGGCTTACTCTCTCTTCACATTGAACTATAACTTCACATGCCGGAATCGTTATGCATTTAAAGTGAAGGTCCGCGAGCTTCTCCTTAAACAAATCGCAGAATCGTCAAATTAAGTTTTACCATTATATTTTTATACATAATATTTATATATGTATATATATATATATACGCCTATATTGTATATTATGTGTATGTATTATATTTATATATTGTATGGGTATGTAGTTAGATATGTATATACATATTATGTGTATGTATGTTTATTTGCACTTTATTACATTTAGTAATAACACCTACTTTGTATAATCTCTGCATCACCCAAAGGTTGACTGGTAGAGAATGCCCAAGGCATTAAGTCCGCCTTTATACAACATGTATAAAAAGTTTAAATAAATAAATAAATAAACTATACTCCAATTAGAATGCTAGGTGGTAAAAAGCTAAGCTTCATGTATAACGCATAAGCTAAGCCCTAGTGAGATGACAACTTCGCTGATGAGACCACCTGGGGTGGAGGTGTTCATCCTATGTGCACGGAATCTAGATTTCTTTTTATATACTACTTAAGCCTTGTTTAAAGTGATCACAAACACATCTGGATGTGTACGGTTTGCGGTCGAATTGTATGTAAATATGACGACACCCTTGTGTCGTGTGTGTAGTTGTGTGTAAATTAATTAAGGCTATGACCTTTCATAGCCTTAATTAATTTACACACAACAAAAAATAAGAGTTTTTAGACCTTTACTGTATACTGTATAAGCCCATATACCGATTACTGCTGGGTTCGGGCCTCCTCTACAATCGAGAGTACCTACGATTGAGAGGGGTTAGGCCGTATAGTACAATACATTGGCCTAGTACGGGTTGGCAGATTTTACGTACCATAAAGTTCTAACAAATCGCTATGGTACGCAGGTTTCCCCACAAGTTTTTGCTTCATCGTAATAGTGCGTGAAGATTGCCTAACAATAAATAAATAAAAAATAAGTAAATAAATGCACCCAACAGTCACATACATAGTCCTGACCCCACACTAAGATCGAGTCTTGTGTCGTGGGTATCAGAAACTACGAGAGACTTTTCGGTCTCACAAACACCCAGACCCGAAACAAATACCAGTGGAAAACACAAATATTTGTTTCGGTGCGGGGATCGAACCCGCGGCCTCTCGTTTCACAGGCGGCTTCTAACCAACTGCGCCACGGAGGCTGTCAAAAAATATAATATAATACACGCATGACTCCGAAAAGACAGAGCTTTAACAACAGTTCTATAAATTAAAACAGACTAGTCTCTATTTTATACGGATTTTATCGCGATTTGGTTTAATTTTTAATTTTTTTAACTTCCCGACGTTTCGATTAATTCGTAAATCTTTAGAAATCATCAGACTAGTCTCCCTCTTGCCATTGAACTACGTCTAATTAGTGAGCTATTCAATAGTAAAAAGCTTAGTGATGCAGGAAGTCGGCAGGGGTTGGCGCGCGTCCGACACTCGTCATGCATAACGCAGCGAGCGGGGCGAGCTGACACCTCCGCTGATGAGGCCGCCTGGGGTGCAGGTGTTCATCCAGCGAGGAATCTAGATTTCTTTATTTTGAACTAGGCGGATTGTTCCCATTTAAATGTATTCATAGTAAATTACATTGAACCAAGAAAGAAGACAACGTCATTTAAAGTTTTAACAACCTTTTAACGAAATTTTAACGGAATGACTTCTCTTTTCACATGGCACTTTATCTAATTAGTGAGCTATGCAATAGTAAAAAGCCTTGATTCTAGAGACACAGTGCTGTGAGCCTCAGGAAATCGGCAGGGGTTGGCACGTGTCAGCGTGATCATGCATAATACATCAGCTGTCCCGGGAGCTGACACCTTCGTTGATGAGGCCCCCTGGGGTGCAGGTGTCTAGGTTCACCCTTTGAGGAGTCAAGATTTCTTTATTATTAAGAAATCAATAATTGTTTGCAGTATTTGTTTATTAGTTTCTTTATTATTAAGAATTCAAAATAATTGTTTGCAGTATTTATTAATTCTTTGCGACGTGGAATTCAGGTCGGAGTCGTGAGGATTGTGTTTAAATTGATTAGAGCAGTGGTCAGTCTAGTTCGGTACATGTTAATTAATAGGAGCCTGTTGCCACTGGCGCGACAGTTCACCAAGCCCTCGGAGCAAGGATCAATTTCATGCATATTTGTATTAATCCATACTGGTTTAACTGCTGGACTTAATAAACAATTAGCGGCCCGACACAGGTTCACCCGGGAATGTAATAAAAATAAAACATAATTAAGAACTATACGTATAAACCTTCCTCAATAATCATTCTATCTGTTAACGAAAAATGTATTTAAATCCATTATACATAGGTATAAGTAGTTTAAAAGATTTAAGATTTTGTAAGGACAGCGGGAAACAACTTTATTCCACACTATGTATAGAAGTATGTGGGTCTATATCAAGCGAAGCTCCTTTTGACTAAACGTGATTTCTCTTAATTCTGAATTCAAGAGCGAGCCATAAATTCTACTTACTGAGCGAAAAGCCTCTCTACATTTTACCATATCTTCTTTCCCTCATTAGAGATCTCCAGGTAAATAAATATAAATAGCTATGTTTTCCTATACGTACATGCACGACTATATCTTTAAAATGAGAGGCAGAGATGCCAATCACAGTTTATCGTTCTTGTAATATTTCATTTCACGATATGACGTAGTTAGAGATTCTTGTCTCAGATAACACATAAAAGATTTCTCACGCCAAGAAACCCACACACTTGGATCACCTGTCTTTAAATAAAACCCTTATAATTCACGGCTCATAAACATTATCCTTGCGGTCCAAATTTTGAATTCACCCCGAGTATCCCATATATTCGAGGCAGGAAGCGCATGCGCTGTAGCTCTTCACAATCCGCATTGCCCAGTGATTGAAGCGCGGTCGTTGTAATGGAGGCTGCGACGCATTCGACGGGTTCTTGTGAAACGGAGCGAATCAATCACACATCTCTACTTCCGCTGGGACTCGTTTCATTTCGTACGTTATGTTATGGGCTTAGATCGCTGTGCTGTTTGTTAATGAACACAGATTTTATATTGCTGTATGATGGACATGTTATAATTTATTTCTATTCCCATTCTTTTATGTCATAAAGAACCATAGCCTTAGGTACATGAAATTTCAAAGTAATTGCTTCTGCCTTTGTTTCATCTAAAATTGATTTGAAGCTATTTTTAAGACACCAAGTAGCGTGTAATTTATAAGTTAACGTGCTAAGCTTCTAATAATATTAAGCACTTATAAAGTACAATTTAATTGGAAGCTCTTAATATTATACTCGTATAATACTAGTGCATTGATACAATGTATCGGTGTCAACGTTCCTACGCTAAACCTACTAGCATTGCTTCACCGAGAACTTGTGGCAATATTAATGAATACAAATATTATTATAATTGGTGGATGTTTGTGTGCACACGTCACCGGCGGCGTGGCTCGGCGCGGTGAGTGTGGCAACTCTGTTCCCAGGGGGGGCACTCGCTAAAATTAACCCATTAACATCAATTAGTCTGAGAACGCTCGCTACAACGATACGGGCGGACTCAGTGCGATCACTTTGTTTGTGTTATTTTAGAGGATAACGTTGGATTTAGATAATAATGTTGCATTCTCGGTCATTGGAACGATAATACACATAATATATTATGACAGCGCGTATACGCCTACTACTGTGCACCAGACTTCGGTTCGATTTAGAATACGATTTACACGACAGTCTAGTGGATTATGGTGCACTACTACGAGCTGACACCCTGGATTAACACTTACTCTACATCTTATTCCGAAAAATTTAGTGTTTCCGTGAGATGAGGAAGGAATTCCGATATAGGTACTTCTTTAGACTCAAAAGGATAGGACGGGACTGGATTATATACCTTGAGTAAGAATGAGACGAGACAGGCGGGACGGGATGGGAAATTCCAAATAAAGTTAATTTTAATTAAAGTTAATCACGCAGACAAAGTTTGCGAGTACAAGCTAGTTACATAATAAATTTCGTCATAAAAAAGTGTTGCGTGACATAGGACACAAACATACTTTCCAAAAATCAACGGTGGTTAACCTAAGATTTGAACCCGCGATCACCATTTTATTAGTATGCATTTGATTCAACAACACACAATTTAGCACTGGTCACTAGTACAAGCTAGCCACTCCTAATCCATGTAATTAAAACCTTGCCATACTGTACACTGGCAGCGTGGCGCCGGCCGAGGCTACTGACCGCCTCGTGGCCAGCGCGGCAGTACTCAGCACTTCTCCACCGTATTATATCAAGTCACATTGACGAGACTAGAGCACCCACTTTTTAGGAAAATTGTCGGGACAATCCGCCGTCATTGAGGAGGATCGATTCGTAATTGTCACTCCAAAGTGATTGCTACGACAATAGCTGTGAAAATGCAATTTAGAGAGTGCCGGCATTAATTGTAGGGTATCCAATCGTTAATTGAAGATGCGGAAAGTCATAAATATCAATTTGACTGACCTACCAAGAATTAGACGCAGATGTGAAGTTTAGTAGCTATTACGATTTCGTTTTGTTTATTGGTTTGCTGATTCTTTCGCCTGTGGCAAAATATTGTTATGTGCTCTGATAACAACTACGGTACACGTTGATGCAAAACTTGTAATTATGACACCCGCTATTGTTTCGTGTTTCGGGTTCATGTTCGTGTGTTATCCGGCTGGCAAAGGTAACCGTCTCTTACCGATGAATACTCTATTTGGTTTGCACTGTACTTCCCATCAAATTCTCTGTAGGCATTTTGTCCTGTAAATTATAATTAAACGAGTTATCTCGAAACAAAATTCAATGATAACCATTATGTTGACAATTTTCCATAAAATTTACAAGTCCTCAGAACAAGGAGAAATATCTAACCCAAGATTGTCCTGGCATAACAGCAACGTGTGGCCACTTCGTCACTACCGCTTGGTAATCGTGGAATTAAATTGGGATATAAGCGTTAAATGAGATGATTCTCGAAGCCGCGGGCTGCGTGCGCCAGCGCTGGGTTTTTTTGCCACAGATTACAGTTTAGAAGTTACGGAGAGAGTTAACGGATGTTTAGTTATGTGCGATGTCACACCGAGGTTTTATTACATAGTTTGAGATATAAATATTTTATAAGCCACATAAATTATATTAGCATGTGGCGACAAATGGAACTACAAATATTTTTTGATAAGTATTAATTTAACACATTGTTTGGGATATGTGTTTGTAATATTATAAACAACAAGCATTTATACTCGTAATGTAATAATATTAACATGTCGAATGTAATAAAGTGTGAACAGAGATAAACTATTCTCATTTTTGACAACAACGCATTCGGACGCCAGAAGATCGTGGACGAGGTCTAATTGTGTTTTGGCCGTCAAATTTTCAATTTATTTAATTCAGTGCAAGTTTCACATTGAAAAAATGCCCGTTGGACGACAAGTTCTAGATTTTATTAGACTAGTGTTAGCAACTTAGAATTAGGTATATTGTAAGAGCCAAGTTGATCAATATACACAATTTATTATCTTTAACAGGTTTTTGCGAATCAAAGAAAATATGTTTACTAACGGACATGCTTTACGATGTTATGAGATAGACTTTACCACGATTGATCAAATTCCTTGAAACTCGAATACCAAACTGGCGATTATTTCTCAAGGAAATGAAGCCGCTCATGATAGGTGGTTACTGGCTCGTTCCCGAGAGTCGATGTTATTGTCGACTCATGCGTAGTAATGGTGGCGCATGCGCATGAGATCCACGCCCCTCCCTCTAATTATACACCAAACGCCTGAGAAACAGAAGCCTTTTGATATTGTAAGCTTTACGCTCGTTTGGCTGGTTTCATACATCTTTGTGTGGTTCAAGGTTGATTCAAACATACAACATATAAGGCTTGTAGGCAGGAATGCCACTACAGCTACGCGCATTTCGCCGAGTATATCGGTACCAAGATTTGATAAAAGCTGACACTACCACCATATCGGGCGCAATATTCATAAGAAATTTAAACTGAAAATCTCAATGTGGTTGTCTGATAATTGCACCCTAGATCATAAAATTCATACACGTTATGAATAGCTAAATAACGCGTATAAATATAAAAACATGGACACAATATACGTTCATTCTTCTAGCGATAGCGATCGCCTTTCCGCTCAGCATCCTGCAAGACTACTTCGAGCGTCCTAATCTCTAATCTAATCTTTTATATTTCTCGCTAATCAGGAAAAGAATAATAATATGTATTAAAATAAATATTCTCAAAACAATATTAAGATAAAAAAATGTCAAGGTGAAATTGGTAGTTTAGATATAGATTTTGTTAGGTTTTCTAGACCCCGCAGATAAGATAAGATATTAATTTTGATGTCGTGGGCGTTAGACACTACAAAACAATACCCGGATTCGAAACAAGTATTTGTGCGTTACACAAACGTTTATCTCGCTGGCGGGATGGAACCCGCGGCCTCTCGTTTCACAGCCGGCGTCTTAACCAACTACACCACGTAGATTGTTAAAACGAGGTATATTGCGATGTTGGCATAATTACTATTCATTCAATTTCCTCTAAAACAAATATAATAAATCATATTAGCCCATGGCCTCACAGTAATTACAATGTTTACCTCCGGATAGATTGAGTATCGGTATTTTTATGAGTGTATCTACATTGGATCGATATTAGTGAGTATAAATGTATCGGTTGTGAAACGCTGATGTGGAGCAGTCCAAGGCCCGCGACCATTTAATTATGATGGTCGTTAAGTAAATTACTAATTCAAACATGGTTGAAGGTAAATATCAATTTCTCACGCCACAGTTTCGCAACGCCGCCGCGGACCTACAAACACACTCACTCACATTATGTCATCTGGCTTCATTATAATAAAGCCACGTTGTTGCTCCTTGCCACTTGAAATGACAGTTTATCTAGACGCAACTTAGGTAGTATATTGGAAGGTTTTTGGATTAATTCCTAAGATGGGAAATGTACATCTTATAAGCTTTTTAGATGCGAAAAACATGGGTTTTGATAGTCGAAGGAAACTGGTATATCTGCCAAGTAACCGTTTTTTAAATCGTAACCTCAATTCTGCAACACACCGAAAAATACATTCGGGCGGATATATTACGTATAGAATTAATCGTAACAAATATATACAGCTTTAATTTTGCATACGAATTGCTCATGCATTAAATTAAAACCAATAAATATAATCCTCAATTTGATACAATTGGTATTGAGTCGAGTCACTTCTGATCCTGACGGCGCTGACCATAAATTCTTCATTAATTTGTCGTTTGTTAAGTAATACGCGGCCCACTGGTGGGCGGCGCGTGGGCGTCGTGGGATCGAGCTTTGAACGTTCAGTGTTGACACAAATAGAATAACTCCGATGTAATATGATACACACTTGATATAGAAAGCGCATGTTAAGTTATTGAAGTCACTTGAACTTGTTTCTCAACAATGATACGGTTTTAAATAAACACATTGTATAGGGACGTCCTCTGGCCAGATGGCGGGACGACTTGCATAAAAGGGCCGGCAGCGACTGGATGCGTAAAGCAGCAGACCGGGCTCTGTGGCGTACCTTGGGAGAGGCCTATGTCCAGCAGTGGACTGCAACGGGCTGATGATGATGATGATGTATAGGAATGTGGGTTTATAGTACTCAGTACCTACAGACATTTTGTTCTAAGTATAATACAATAAAATTGGAGGAAAAAATGTCGACATTTGGAGTTCCCTAGCCTACTCTAGTAATAGCTTCTTTGTCCAGACCTTTGTAAAGGATAATGAGCCAGTGATTACTGGGTCTTAAGACACTTAATACCTAGATATTGTCTCAAGAAGACAACCGCACTGCACTGCCATAATATCTTTATACTACTGGTGGTAGCTCTCTCATATGTGGCCGCCTGAGTAGGTACCACCGCAATGTCTATTTCTCCCACCAAACTGCAGTGTAAATGCACTGTTGTGCTCCGGTTTAAAGGACATTGTAGCCAGAGTTACTGCTGGAAATAATAAGACTTAACATCTTATGTCTCAGGATGGCGAGTGCAGAGGAATGCCAAGCATTGTCTTGTAGTTCATTTGGTTGTGCTGCTGTACATGAGCCGTCGTATCGCTTACCATCAGGCCTCGTCGCAAAATTCATCGCAATAAAAAAAAAAACTATTCACAATCTGTAAAATCCACACACAGTGTATTTTATTGGTCTGTTCAGTTTAAGCCGTTAGGTGCAGTAAATTACGCGAGTTATCGCCCATTCCGGTTAAACGTTCATACTTCTCCTCAAATTATGTCGCTTAGTAATTCAAATTTAGGGTATCAGCACCTATTGCGTCATACTCGTGAACGGGTGCTGCTTGTGTGGACTGGTCTGTCCGATTTGCTTACTTTGTAATTGATAAATAGATTACTTAACGCTTTTATAATTATTTATTGCGTTGGCAAAACAGAGTATACTGATTCTTCGTTATGGGTTACTTCGTTTCGTTTCTCTCAGCCATATTAAATATAAAGTAAACTTATTCGTATTCAACTATATCCTACTTGCAAATCATAACAAGTTATTAATGAACTGCTCTGATTTAAACCAACTTGTAATTTTTGTAATAATCATACATTGTAAACTGGTTTTGAAAAGAGCAACACTAGAGTTTCTTGCCCGTTCTTCTCTAGTGAAAACCGCTTTCCGAACCGGGTGGTAGTTCAAAAAATGACTGAATCTAAACAATGTTGAACATTTTAATGGATTCAATAAATTATTTTCATTTCATTTCATATTATGAATACGTCAATTAAAGTTTTCGATAATTCTTATTTTTTGTAAATTTAATAAGCACAAGTTTTAATGAAATACAAAATATTTGTACGTTTGCGCAGAATTTAATAATAAATCAGATGTAGTTGATTAGCCCGAGTAACATTGTAACGTGATAATTTTCGCTTAGAATGGGAGTAAACTCGTAACTCACATCGTAAATGCTGGAACGTGAAGGTGTACTTAAAGTCACAAAATAAGAGGATAAATAAAACAACATTTATTTGGTAAATGCAAATACATGTTATACGGTTGGTATTATTTAATTTTCACTATGACGTTATAATTGTGACCAACGATTTACAGATACATTATTTAGTTTGCATCCCAGTCTACATACTATCAGTTGTATTGTAATCACTATCTCGCGTTACAATAATACATTTATTTCAATAAGTAAATCATGAATTACCTGATTCGGAAAGCGATTTCCATCAATCCTCGAATGTACATCACAAACATCAATTTGCTTGTGGTGGTTATTGATGGCGTCGTTAACGGGTGCTTCTACCTCACTCGTGTTTAATTAACAGTAACATCGCGCAATATATAGCAGTGTTTGGACAGCGCCGTGACGTGATGACTGACTCATGCGACTTGCCACTTACTCGCGCGAGTCACTAGGCAGTGGTCACTCATCGGGAATTAAAGCGGTTGAGTCATGGGACCAACTGGATCATACTCACTCGCAAATTGATTTGTAGGACTGTTTTTATTTGAGTCGACTTGAATGACTGGTCTTGAACCATGAGGCAGGATCTTAGGAGAAATGATTTCCCCTCGCAGTTAGAGGGACCCACCTGTTTGGACTTATACTAGCTACATGATTTATTGACCGTCTCGGTGCCGTAGTTGTACTACAGTACGATTACAAAGCTGAGGTCTCGGGTTCGAATCCCGGGTCGGGCAATGTGATATTGTGTTTTTCTATTCGCCCCTATCACATCATGGGACGGAACATACAAGGCAATGTGGGTGTCCTAGTGGCGCCTCTGCCTACCTCTTCTGGGATTAAGGCGTGAGTTTATGAATGTATGTATGATTTACGGAGGGTTATTGTCTTGCATGGCAGTTGATTTTCGAGTAGATACGAACATCTTACCATTACTAAAACTTCCTCTTACTGTGTTCCCAGCACCGAGCTGCGAGCAACACAAACTGAGAATCGAATCGCACGTTAATTTCATATCCAGTCCCTCCCGCCGCGCAGGACTGTCAAATGATATTTTAATCCAGCGCCGGCGAACGCGAAAAAATGTAATAACACATGAGCGAAGTTGATTTAATACAGCGTGGAATGCAGATGTTTTGCCGTGATTGTCACCGCGCCGCCTCCGCCGTATTAAAATTCATGCGGTCCTTTTTGTGCGGCGGCAAACAACACCGAGACAAAATTATTAAGATGGTATAAAACTGGCGGCTGCTGATGGCGAGCAAAAACCCTCCGCCGCGCCGCCCGCGCATGATTGATGACCTGGAGCAAGGAGCTGCTGCCAGACCCCTCCATGCGTTTCTAGATCTGTAAGAGCAGGTTATGCTCTATTTATTTCCATTCGTTTTACTTGTTGGTTGTTTCGTCGCGGGTTGGAGCCTGCAGGTAAGCTTGATATTCCCAGAGACTCGTCACTTTTTAGTCCGCGGTGTTATTAAAATGAGTGTAGTTATAGATCGTGACTCACAGGAGTAGCAGTGGCGGATATCACTTTATTTCTTATGAGGTAAGATTGCAGTATTTTGAGAGGTTCAAAACCTTGGAAATATATGTTTATGATATTTCGCAGAAATACAGTTTAAACTTTATATTAACCAAGACCTACTCAAAAAATGAATGTCAAATTATTCGTAATAATGATTTATTGTGAGAAACAGTACATGTTTTCAATAAAATTTTAATGCACCATAGCAATAAAATGAGTCACTTGCGTCACTTTGAAAGCCTGAAAAGATTGTGATTCTTCTAGTCAGTCATTGTATAAAAATAATAATGATATTCTGTTTTGCGTTGATAGAGACATAGACTAGGGCGACTAAAAATAAAATGGCGGCAATTGGATGGTGTGAGCAGTGAAAAACAATGTGCTGGAGCAGCAGCAATGTAATTGCATGTGTCGCCCCGGCGTGAGCCGCGCTCGCCTCCGCATTTCATTTCCAATAGGATTTAACCAATTTGTCACAGTTTGCACGCACACGGCTCCGTTTCTCACAGGGCCCGCTCGGAGCGCGTGGGCGGTCTCCATTCCCTACATACTTTTTTCACCACACCGCATTATAATAAAATGAAAAACGCACCGTGTGTGACCACTTCCCACCGGCGATTTTATTATCTCATTAGCGTGAAGAATGTCTTCATAAAGTGTCGCCGGCCGCGGGCAAGCGCGGGACATCGTTCATTACCCACGCTAATGGCTTTAATAAAATACTATATTTTGCTTTACCACTAGCTGTTACTATTGCGCATACTACACTTTTGTTTACATTGCTGGCCTATCTACACATTTTGACCGATTGGTTGAACAAGCCAAGCAATGAATATAAAACGAGAGGGTTTATTCACAGTCGTGATGTGTTGTTGGTGCGGGTGCCATTAAAGGAGAGCCTGGAGCTAGGGGCGGCTGGCCGGACTGGCTGGCGAGGTGAGGCGAGGTGAGTCGAGGCCAGGTGGACTCCCTCGGGGTGCGCTACCGACCGCACGATGTTATCGCAGCGCCAGTATTGTTGGCTCGTTCGCAGCTTGTCGAACCTCATAATTGGCACTCGCTGCGAACGCTACAATTACACTGGGCGTTATTTACGAGTGCCTCCAGGCGGTTAATTGATATCGTAATGTATTAACTGCGGGGTTATTAAGACGCATTAGTGTAATCAGGCCGGGGGCGTGGGATATCGGAGCTGATAACGAAACTCGTGCACACTGACATATCACTTTATTAGCAGTTTGAACTATTGTCAATATTGTGTTTTCAATATCCAGTGTAATAGATCGCGTTATCCATTGGTTACAATTAATTTAATCAGTGGTGTTATACAGGTTACCTTTCGGCTACAAAGGTATTTTTACACGAGGTTATTCCTCTCTAGTTCATAGTTTTATCTTCCTCTTTGAGTAAACTCCTATTCGTTTAAGTAACGACTTTAATTTCTCTGTGGGTTAAAGACAAGTTGGATGATCTTGGAAACTCGCTGAGCTTCAATGCTCGGTGTTATTAACATGCGTGTTGTTGTCCATCGTGGCTTGCAGGAATTGCATTGAAGAGTGTAAAGGCGGTACTGTTTCTAAGTCAAACATTCTATAGCAAAATCCACGCTCCTGTGATACATAATTTCATGCCTTTTATGGAAAGCTTGAGTGGAATCATCTCCAACACAATTGGCAAATGATTCCACGATTTACATAAACAAGCATTGCGTTTGAATAGCGCGTGTGTTTGAGATTGCTCTATCGTGTCGCTATTCGCTGAACTATTCCGCGGTTGCCCAACATCGTCCTTATGTGGACATGGTAATGCTGGCCCGAATGGGCACAATGGTAAGTGTTTCCAGCGTCCGAGTAGGGTTACCTGCCGGCGACCAGCATGGGGCGGTGTGAAGCTTCTTTATTGCTTATAAATTAAGTAAACGTCGAGATTTTTACTATTAACATGTTTGGGTGTAATACAAATAAGATGTAGTGGATACGTCGTTTATTTAAAATGAGTTGTTAGTGTGTGACAAATCAAATACCTTAAATTTATGATAAGTGAAAGTAATGACTCTGTTAGAGCTATCGCTAAAATAAAAGGGCCGTAGTATTTGATAGAAAGTTCTTTTGATAAGGTTAAAGCATCAGCAAAGCGAACCTGATAACAAAAGTCTATATAAAACGTCGAGGAAATTAAAGACGGATGACCAATATTGATGAAAGTATATTAGGAGGGTAGAGTAGCAATAACATTTCGTCGAATCCGTTCGGCTAATAATGGATATACATATCAATCTTCTATTCTAGTTATACCTCGGTGCAATTATCCGTTCAGTTTTAGTATTCCCCCATTCATGTTACCAGCAAGGCTCCATCATACGGCCGACATGCGACTGTAAGTGCTAATACAGAGTGCAGGCGACAGCCCTGTGCGTGTTGGTTCACCGCGCGGCGCCCGCGGCGGGTTCGCACTCGCCACATCGATCATATCGACGCGTCACGCGGCCCACAATTGGGCACCGATTTGCGTCCATCACCATGATTTAGTCTCCACCAAACAACTGGCCTGACACCGCTCGAATTATTCTGATACTTGTCCCACTGCAATTTCCTCTGATTGATTTAATGTCCGTTTAAATCGGTAAATAATCGTGATTGTTTTATGTTCGGTAATGCGAGGTATCTGAACGAAAACTCTAATGTTACCTATTGGAAAGTTTGGTGTTCGTTTCACAATTGATTTAGTTACTATGTAAGTGATAGGTTTTTAATAATAATAAATAATAATAATAATAGTTTTTATTATTGGCACAATAAAGATAGACTAAACTACGAGTTAACACTTTTTTTGCCTAAAATATTGTGCCAACAATGAGCCACTCTTTCAGCTTGTATGCTGCGATATCACCTGAATAATACCGCAGCGCTGGTTTTCAAAGAGAAGCTCAAGTGACACACAGACGTCCAGTCGGTACAAAAACAAATTGGAGCACAAACAAATAATAACTATTTCTATAAAAAAGACAATGCATACAAAATAAAATAATACAAATACAACAATCAGCCATCAGCAACCGTAGTTAGTAATAAGAAAAATATAAACTATTTGAGTGGGTAGATTGTTGCAACGATCACCCCATAAACATTCATAACCGTCATTATGAGCCACGCGTACGATAGCCAACGCGCATCTTAAGACTAATTTAAAAGTAATATAGGTAATTAAGCTATTCATCTTGTTACACGAGTGGCATCAAAACAACACAATTTTCGCAAACGCGCACTTTGAAACAAATTACAATTTCCGTCCATGAACTTAAGAAAAGACAAAACACGGTATTTCATGGAGTTCAAACTAACAAACACCATGTGGTAAGTACAGGCTACTAAACTCGCTAAACATTTAACATTATTGCTTTTGTTTAGATAATAAATACTTCTTTAGATTATTTTTGAATGTATATTTGTTATTTTTAGCTCGACATGGTGGAGGAATATTGTTCCAACAACGAGTGGCAGCGTATTTAAATGAACCTCTGAAAGCAGAGGTCCGATGTTGAGGAATCGCAAGTGGATTTGTTGCCGAACGGGACGCATATTTGAAGTTGTCCTGTCTCCACATCAGCTTGTCATACAAGTATTTCGGTTTTTTTTCTTTTATGACGCCAAACAACAGGGTAGCCAAGTGTAGTTCCCTACGGGCTGCCATTTTAAGGATATTAGCGTCATTTAAAAATGGCGTGACATGGTTGCGACTGGGAATATTGAAACAGAACCGGGCACAGGCGTTCTGCACGCGTTGAATTAAACGCACTGTTCGAGAAAGTAAACAAGGGCCATACACAGTGTCACAATAATTTAATCTTGATAAAATAAGACTATCCACAAGTAACTTCCTCGATTTTATATTAAGATACTGCCGAAACCGGTACAGTACTTTTAGTCTATAAAAACAGTTTTTAATAACTTCGTTTATATGTGGCTCAAAGTGAAGTTCTGGGTCCATTATCAGTCCTAAGTTGCGCGCTGTTTCAACCCTATTAATATTTTCTCCCATGATGTGTATCCGTGGCGCAGCCGACAATATGAGTTTGATTTGTGTACTGCTTCCCAAAACTATAAAGTTAGACTTTGCGGGGTTCAGTACAAGTGTGTTGGAGTTGGACCATGACACTACCCCAGCTAGGTCGTTGTTAATTTTATTGACGGCTGATGCTAGTTCATCATACTTAAACGATAGATACAGCTGAATATCATCCGCGTACATGTGGTATCTACATTCCTTAAGAGAGCGTGCAATATCCGCGCTATAGATAATATATAACAGAGGGCCAAGAATAGATCCCTGGGGAACACCTCGAGTCACTGGTCTGGGAGTGGAAAATAAAGAAGATCCATCCTCTTTTTGTATCTCCACATACTGCGAACGATTGGTGAGATAACTATGAAACCATCTTACGGTGTCTATTTCGAAACCATAGTATCGCAATTTGGATAAGAGCAAATGGATATTGATCGCATCAAAGGCTCGCGAGAAGTCAAGTAGAGTCAGAATAGTTCCTTCACCTCGATCCCGTGCCTCCAAGATATTACCCACCACATCTGAAAGAGCGCTAGAAGTACCGCGACCCTTCCTGAATCCTGATTGAAAATCAGGAAGAATATTGTAGTTATCAAGATACTCTGTGATTTGTGAGTATACCACACGCTCCAGTACCTTAGAAAGACATGGCAGGACACTTATAGGGCGCAATTCCTTGAAACTCTGGGGATTGTTGTTTTTAGGTATAGGCTTAACAATTGCACAACGCCACAGATCAGGAAATGTGCACGTTCTGATTGAGGTATTCACAATGGATGTTATAACTGTCAGAGTTTCAGGAAGCGTCATTCGGATCATATCTTTCGTGATACCATCAATACCCTGAGCATTAGTCTTAATCCTTTTTAAAGCAGTTAATACAGTTGTCTCGTCAACTTCTTTCAAGCAAAAAGTTGACGGACCGTGCCTGTGATATTCGAAAAAAGTTAATTTAGATATGGCCACCTCCTGGTTCCCAGGAATGTCTAAGAATGCCCTATTTATATTTTCCGGGTCACAAAGATGGTCTGGAAGAACATTTAAATTTTCTGAAGGGTAAACACGTGATTTTAAATTTTTCCATAATACCTTAGAACTGTGTATATTCTCATTAATGTGTTTATTAAAATATGCCTCCTTCTCATGTCGTAATGATTTTATGACTAAAGCTTTTAATTGAAGATAATAATCTTTGTGACCCTGCTTTTTAGTACGTAAATATTTAGCCCTGGCTGCATTACGTAGACTACACATTAATTTAATATTCGGGGTAATCCAAGGGGTGGGCAAATTTTTAAAGGAATTACGCCTAATTGGGGCATGAGCATCAAATAGTCCAATTATATTAGCATTGAATATAGAAAGCATAGTGTTTACGTCTCCCATGTTGCGTAACGTGTCCCACGGAATCAGTTTTAGGTCACGTTCAAAAAGGTCAAGCGCAATGCTCCGCAATGGACGATGCACTACCAGCCTTCTAACAGCCCTATCCTTCTTTATATCTAAACGACACGTGATAAAAGAGTGGTTTCCTAGTTCATTAATGTGTTGTACGCAAAGGTCTCTATATCGTGCATCAGTGCAAATAACATCAATAAGTGAACTACTGTCATTGACGAAATGCGTTGGAGTAGTCACTATTTGTACAAGTCCGCAATGATTGACAAACTCCAGTAGACGCTTAGTTTTACTGCCCTGTACATCTAACATATTCACATTAAAATCGCCGAGCAGGATAACGCTATCATAAGGCGCCAATGCGTTAATACTCATTGTCGGCGAGTCAAGGAATAAATCTAGGTCAAGCCAGGGTGGTCGATATGCAGTACCAAATAAGAGAGTTTTGTTATTTAATTTAATATTCATCCAAATTTGCTCGACATTTGGCTGGTCCGGATGTTGTCGGACTCGCGCACTTATACCTGATTTGATGTAAAACCCGACACCCCCTCCGCGTCCCCCACGTATCGTTACCGGTCGGGGAATATGTCTTAAACGATATCCCGGTACCGTAGGTGCTCGATTCTCCTCGCCCAACCGCAACCAAGTCTCGTTTATTGCCATAATGTCAACTGCGTGATTACTCATGGCCACCAGAAACTCATCATGGCCAGTAGCGAGCGAACCAGCATTAAAAAACCCAAACTTAATTAACTTATTTTTTGGTACGAATAATATTGTAAATTAAAAACATAACAAAATATGAAATAATTTTTGTAAAGATATTGAGTTTGTTAGAAACATAAATAAATTTTATATGTAGTATTAATATTATATACATCATGGAACATAATACTCTAAATAAAAAATCATTATAATTGAAATATGCTATTAGTAATATAAGTCTAGCGAGTAATAGTAGTTTTATGCGATTTGTGTTGTGTTTTTGAAGAATAAAAGCCAATAACAACCTATGTGAAACAATGCGCACCATATAACGTGAATCACCTATAAAGTATTTTAGAATATTACACTCAATTATATTACTATGTGGCTGTATAAATAGAAAAAAATACATTTGATGAGAACTACTTGAGCCATGCATCTCAAATAACCTTAATAAATTATAGCAACTGTAACTAATTATAATATATGTTTTACACATGCAGTAAATGTAGGAAGTACAGTTAATTAGACGTCTTTGATGCCTCATGGTCCACATCTTTAAAAAATCTAGAGATGTCTTCCTCGCAATAGATACGACAGACATCATCACCTGGCTTTCGTCGAGCCAGTATGCGACCCCTACTAGTCCAGACGAATTTCCAGCTGTGACGTTTAATTTAAGATTATTGTTCTTAATAACAATGTATTCGATTGTTTTATGCGTATTTATAATTTTACGAGTATTTTAATAAATCATGAATGGGTTTTAATATCAGTCGACCTCTTAATTGTTCTGAAAATAAATAGACATGGTAAAATTTTGTTTCTTGAATGTTTTCATTTAGCGTATTAGCTTTTTTTGCCCAATTTTATTCTTACTTTTATAATCCTTATTACGTCTGTTATATTATCTTAATTTATCGCTTATCTTTACAATATAAATAACGCCAAACAAATGAGTCACCGGTAAATATCGACAGTAATGTGTCGGTGGATGTTATCGGCGGTATGTTAGTATTGTGTTATGATGCATTGTGTCGGTCACAACGCGTTGCCTCACCGACGCGCGGGTCTCAGCGTGTTCACCTCAAGTATCGATGTAGAGTTGAAATTTAGTGGAATACTTGCCCTCCGCGCCCACGCGAGCCTTCCTCGTGCTTTGTAAGTCGAGAGCTGCACACCGCTGTGTGACCAGCAGATTCAATTATCATTCAAACATTACGATTTGATTGGGCCACTTTAAGCCATAGTTCATTGCGCTTGCTTATTGTAAATTGGCGTACCTACTTACCATACCATAAAATTACTTGTAAAGATTTCTAAGATATGTAGATTCCCTCATGATGTTTTCCTTCCTCGTTAAATCGTCTAGTTGTGGATTAATTTGTTACTTAAATAAGTTTTCACTCTTCGGAGTCATGTGAGCATGAATATGACTTCGAAATGATGCTTCGAAAAAAATAAATGGTGATATAAGATTCGAACCTGCGACCAGTCTTGGCAATTCACCCTTATTTGAAATGAAACCGCCCCACACTTATAATACACATAATTAAACACAATGCATACGTAAACATATCAATCTCCTAGTAATATTTCCGTTCATAAACGCATGTATAGAGGAATTTCCCGGGTAGTGTAGGGTCGCTCGTGAGCGCCGCGCCCGCCCTCGCGCCGCCTGCGTCACCACGGCGATGTTGATAAAGGCATAGTTTGTTATAAACACATATACCCTGCACACTCAGGGATCAAGGTGTTTGTTTTGGTGGCTTTATTGAGATATCGATTAGTATTGTGATATTGGAAAATATGATACATAGACTTATGTTTCAGAAGTGAAACAAAGTCATTATTGCAGGGCGGGTTGAGGAATGATGTACAGGAATTGTACTCATAGAATGTTTTCTGCAGTAGAGTCGCTTTTATTCGTTGATTTTAGTAATTAATATTATGTTTTGATTTAGTAAAATTGCTGTTCTTCGTTCATTTCAAATCCAATTTTCCGATAATTCTACCTTGCTTTTTGATATTATTATTAACTATTTTTATCCACTATCTGTATATGCCTAACATAATATTTATACATTATATTAAGTCGATAAACACGCGTAATTAATTGAATGCCCTAAATATCCAACTATGGACATCACGGTTCGCCGACATTAATCGAATGAGGCGCCGCTCGAATCATTTTATTATTAGCGTACCCAAGCTATCAGAAATCTATTTTTTGCACTTCCAATAATCCCGCGTTTAATATTTTGCCAACAGCTTTTTGCAACAATCCCGCCAATGATTGACGTCCGCGAATTAAACCGTGATGTTTTCTGACACCAAAAAACATAATAAATGTGATGTGAAGCGGATTTAATTAATTAACTAAAAACGGCACGCTCAATATATTGCCGCGTAACGGGATCGAGAATAATGTTTTATTGCGATCTAGTTATTTCTACACTTAAAATATTGCTTTGTTGAGTATTTTGTATCACTAATTTATAGAAAATAATGTACTTTGTCATTCGTTATCATTCGTCATTTTGTCATTGTATATGATTGCTAGTAGTAAATGGTACAAGCATACCCCTGCTGTATCTAGTTAAGTCTACACTTCTACACTACAAGTGAATCGGCTTGAATTGGACAGTACCCAATGTCTTACAAAACACCGATGTAAACAGATTGGTTGTTGCGCTTCGTTCAGTGAGTGATGCCAGTGAATCGAAAGCACGTGGTCAGATATTCGTAGCCCGGGTAGGGTAGACCACCGCAAGCGATGATAGAAAAACAGTCATTGTCACTTGGCTGTTTTTGCTCCGTGGCACAGACGATTAGACACTGGCTTAAAACAAGAGGCCGCGGGTTCGATCCCCGCACCGAAACAGATATCTTTGAACCACAGGTATTTGTATTGTGTCTGGGTGTTTGTAAGACCGAGAAGTCTCGTAGTTTCTGATACTCACGACACAAGACTCGATCTTAGTGTGGGGTCAGGACTATGTATGTGACTGTTGGGTGTATTTATTTAGGTTGAGGAAATCGATGTAACGTCTTTTATATTCGTCTTTTTTCGTATTTTTCGTATTTCGTATTTCACCGTTTGGGGCCTTTGTCCACTGTATGTTAGTCGGAGTCCGGGCGCGCGGCCTCAATCGCTTTGTCGACGTATTAACCGGAGTGTCATTGTGATCGGCAGCCGGGGACATGTTTATCTCATAACAAACCGCTATTATCATAATTTTTCTATTGAACGCCGCCATATATCGTATTGTAGTCGGCCGAATGTGAGCGCGGCGAACATCTTGCTCCGAGCGCGGCTATAAATTGAGTGTTGAGTAATAATTTCAGTTATTTATTGGCTCTAGTCTCTCGAGTTACTAATATTTTGTCACTTAAGCACTCGGTATTCGTGTTGTCCTGTGGGTGTATCGATACGGGAAAGTATTTCATATTGTTATTGAATATTTTAGTTTGAATTTTACTAAGTTAAATATTTTGGACGCGACGCGGTCGTTTTGTTGCGTCGAGCGACACGATCAGTTAGTTTTGTGGCGTTTTTCGAGTTGTGGGAAACAGTTTAGGTCATAAAACTGCATGCCGAATCAATACGGCTTGGTGGATGATTGGATTTGAACACTGGTGGCCGGACGAGCGGAGAGTTGGTACCACCCACAATCTGATTTCGGTTTACAACGGTTGTCATTCGATAGCATTTGAAACCGATTCTATTATGTATTCCATGCTGTACAGGCGGACCTTGTTAGGTCTATAAATTGGTCAATCAAATCCGAAAATCGAGTCAGCAAAAGTCATATCCGGATTATTATTTATGAAACCACAAAACCACATTGACGTATAGACATCAAACTACGTCCACATGTGGGCCATAGCACAGTTTACCTCTTCCGTTTATACTCCGATACATTTTTAATGAATCCAACGAAGCAAAACCGGTTCAAACCGGCTGTATAATTCGATTTAAAGTATTTTTTATCACAAATTCCCCGTAAGAGAAAGATCCGAATCATCTAATACAAGAAGGAATGTCTAACTACCGAGTTATAATAGTTCATTGTTCCGCCATTCGAATGTTTTTGTGCCTCCAAAAGCGAGTATCATTTAGTTATCACCGAGTCACGGCCCTGCGGCCCTCGCGTCCTCCGCCGTAATTAAATTAATTTCTACTCCTAAAGCGGTTAATGTGTTTTTTGTCGCGGCGGCGGAATCGCGGGGTGTTGAGGACGTTGGGGGCGGAAAGTGGCGGAGGTGGCGGCCGGGGCGGATGAGCGGAGGGCCGGTGGTAGAGTCGGCGTGACTACCGTGCGCGGCGGCGCGGCGTGACGAAGCGGAGCGGGACAGCCGGGCGAGACAAATCGCCGCAGATGACCCGCCGCGGACTAGCGCTGGCTCTTTTTGTGCCGCCGTGTTCGCCCGCCCTATTGTGTTGTAATTTGATTTCATTTGGGACTATTCTCAACGCGTAACCGGGTTCGTTTCTGTTAATATCTGTTCGCAGCGTGTAAAATACTCGCCGCTTTTGAAGTTCTAATTATAGCGTCAAAACTGCTTTAGGTAGATTTGAATATAGCAGAACGGTTTATGATTCAGAATCATATTTCACATGAAGCAAAACTTAATGATCATTATACTTTATCAGTGTGACTTGTCAGCACACCACATTCTCGCCATAAGCAAACACTAAGACCTCATTCATCTCTATCTTCACAGTTGCTCATTCCCAGAAAAGTAAAAAATATTACTCATTTAACTAAACGTAGTTTATCTCATTACCTCTATTTCTATGTAACTCGAAAGAATCTTCTCCTTAAGTAATTCGTGCAAAATATGTGATGTTTAATAGTGGTCGTCTTCAGCTGCTTTCCGATAAGGCGCGGTGAGTCGGTGTTATGGCGAGGTCACGTCCCCGGCCTGCCTTGTTGCCTCGCTGCCTCGTGTCTCGTGCCTCATGCCTCGTCGCGGGTCAACGGCGGTTTGTAGCCCGGACATATTTAGACAACTACGAAATTAATCGGCTGACGATGCACATTTTTATCTCCATTAGCTAGCTACGTAGTTCTTGGTAAATTCGGGATGGGTCATAAGGAAAAGATGCCTAGGTACCTACTTGAATATGTGGCTAAACATGCAAATACCATTAATGGCTATAGATTTTTTTGAAACCTTGTGTTTCACAGGATATTCTATGGCTGAAAATAATGGTTACAATGCATTTCTCAAGAGGAAGTGCATTTCTCACGTTCTATTTTTGACTGCAGCATGCATGGGCCGGTATGATTTGTTGGTACCGCTGTCTTACATATTACCAATGTTTATTGTTTGGAGATGAAATATATTATTTACTTTTAATTTCTTGGATCTAATCTACTGCGTATATTATTACCTAGATGAGTGAGAACTTCTTTTCGAAGAACCAACGGTAAATTGGTGAAAATATGTGTGTCATCAGTGTGCGGGCAGCGGATGGATACAATGGCACATTGTTGTTGCGGTGTTGTGTTGCAACGTTGTCGGCGGGTCCGAACGCTGGCCCGCGAGGTCACGGCCCGGCTCCGCGGGGGCTCAGCCGAGTCCCGAGTAGACTCGCACACTCAAACTATTCATATTTATTATTATTATTGGTTGCAGGGGTCTGTAGAGATCGTTGAAGAAACCCTATAATCAGCAGTTTACTTCTTGTGGCTGTAAATGATAATAATTAAAATTTACTTTTTGTCTGTTAATTGAACAGTGGTTTTGAGTTCGTTTAATCATTATTGACAACTGACGTCATAGGTTTGTATTGTAGTAGTTGGAAAGTGAGATTATCTTATGAAATTCTATTCCAAACGAGCAGACCTAGCTATTTTACTTAAATATATTTAATTGAAGTGATAGAAAAGTGTGATAAATCGAAAACTGTAGAGTGTACGTGATCGATCACAAACATCGCGATAACAGTTTACACAGCATCTCTATCGGTGTCTGAATATAAATCAACAATACAATGTACAAGAGCCCGAGCGCGATGGAGGAAGAGACAACAGTGTCGGCGACAGTACCGGCGCTGGCCGCTATCTATAATTGAGATCGGATGGAGCTTTGTTCGCTGTTGCAACGTGCCATCGAAAGCTTTGTCTAAACAACTAATCTCTACATCGACGTGGTAGTCGCTAAATTTTGGCTGTAGTTTATGGTGGTTGGATGTTTTATGTATCAGTTTATGTATAAGCTTTCTGGACAAAAGCTCACGTAGAGTTGTTGTTCTACCTACAGTTTGCTGAGCTTATTTGCGTCCCAAAATGTGTTTGTACGATGTTCATATCGCCATCATCTCTAGCCCATATACGTCCAACTGCAGTATACATATAAATCGTTATGCTAAGCACGAAATCCAGTCTTGTGCAATTCATAAGATTTTTCATCCGAAAAACTCGCCTAAAGTGGATTGCCCAACCTGGGAATTGCAACAGTTTATCGTCCACATGTTGCCACTAATACTAACTAAGCTACCGGTAACAAAACAAACAATCAGATAAGAGTTCTATTTGGTTACAACACCGCCGTAACTAACACTTATTGTTATTCCAGTAATAAAGTTTTTGTGCTTATTTTGCGAATCTGCACGTTTTCACGGTAGAATTCACTTTGCATCCATTCTATTCAATTTGTTAGTCAAACCATCGCGAAATGGAACAAGCAGTTAATTTTTACGATCGATGTAAAAATATTTCGCAGTCGTTTTATCGTCGTTCAAATGACATCATATTGTCTTGTTAACCAGTTGTTGAATTAGTTATATGGTCTATTAGTCAGACAGTGTATAGTCTCTATAAGATAATTGGCGTATAAGGGGTTCCAATTAAGTTGTTCCGGCGCCCAAACCATTTTAATATGCTTTCTATTCCACCTCTACCTAGCGGTGTTAGCGCAACCATCCCAGTTGATGACACGCAACACGAACAGTCTTCTCTTTGTATTTTATTTTCATTCAAGATTAGATACTGCAACGAATCATAATATTTTGAAGAATCCTTTGATCAAGCAAATAGTTTAGTGATGAATCTACTGCGATCTATCTATCTATTCAGCCACAGGAAGTCCAGTGCTGAACACAGGCCCCAAGGATGTCCACATCGACCTGTTGGAAGCAGCCACTGAGTTGTATTTAATTAATCAAATTATATACAAACATTGCTTCTCTAATGCATTTATATTAAGGAAAATATTATTATCACAAATGATCCGGGCTGATAATGAATAGAAAAATCCAACATCACTTTGCCCGACCCGGGATTCGATCCCGAGATCTAGTGTAAATCTAGCGTAGTAATCGTACCGTAGTACAACTTCGCCACCAAGGTATTCATATCAATAAAACCCTTCACATCCCGCCGGAACATCGCGTTTGATACAAAAACGTAACGTACTGTAAAATTGAATCAATACAAAATCGATTAAACGCTGTGTTTCCCTTCACACGAGCGACGGAGTGAAATAAAAACTCCGGCAGTATCCCGACGCATCCCGACGCATCCTACCCAGCTTTTTCAATAACGTTACTGAGCAGAGGTGAACGCATACTTTGTGTATCATACACGGCGGATTGTTTTTGTAAGGGAGAGAATTTTGAGCAAAAAACAGAACGAATTTATGTGTCCGATTTATTTGAGATGATTTATGAATTTATTCTTAAAGTAAATACAAAGTTAGCAAACACAAACTGGATGCTTAACCTGTAAAACTGCGTTCAATTATGGCAAAAATAAAACTATTTTATTTCAGAAATAAATAAAACTAATATTTATGGATGTATACGCTCTAGGAGCTATACATAGGTATTATTTATATTTTATCAATTGAATCATTGATTTGTTTACTATTAAATAAACGCAGAATTATTGAGATTTTAACGACTCAAAAGACCTCGTAAAACACAGCTTGAATAAAGATTATTTGGATTCCGACTGATTTATTCGTAGTTCTAAGCAGTACACATATTACAAGTATTGAAGACATATTTCATCTAGTTCTCACATAGCTGCGCTATCGGAGGGTAGACACTATGCAGTGAACACTAGGTAGTAAACACACGGGTAAATAAGTTCACACGTCGCGCGGTGATAGCATCTCGCGGAGGATCGCTCGCCTTCTCGGAACACGGCATTGATTGTGAGTCCATTGGCCGACGTCACTGCGCAGTGCAGGAGCTAGTAGTGGGCTAGGTATGCTTTGTGTGATTGTTTGTTAAGCAGTGTTTGTTACGTTTTATTAATCTATTTTGACCTGGCAAATTTGATTGGTTACTCAAAATTCATGAGACATAAAAATAGTTAAAACCTGTATCCTGTTTAAGTTATTTAATTTTATTATGGCCTATACACGCAATGATTAAAAGCAATAACTTTGATTTCAGTGCGATAGTGGTCCTTAATGTTAGTTGATATAAATTATTGCTCCTTTTGTGATTTTGTTTTTGTTTAATCAACCCACTTACGCAAACTATATATAGAATTGTAGATAATAAATTAAGCCTGCCTTAATTAAGCATATTTGAGTCTATAACAGCTGCGTGAAAAGTCAATAAAATCCGGAATAATTTATAGCGTACTAATTTGTCATGTGGATTAATAGCGCGAGTGTGTAGTGTGATGCGTGTGTCGTGGAGATGGCGGCACTGGCGCGGCTGCACTGTGGCGCGCGGGCGGCGGGCGGCGGAAACGCCGCGCGAATCAATCCAACCGGATTTCAATTTAAAATGCCATAACATTTTATGGCGAACGTTTTATTATCGCAATTATAAAACGCTCTCTATGTGTAGCCGAGTTCTTTTTACAACGCATTTCGCTTCAATTCTACGTGTGATTAATATTGATTTTTAATATGTATTCAGTATTTGGACAAGTTGTAAAGTCGTGTCATTAGCACATGGGGCGGCAGTTTCGCTTCATTATACATGGATTTGGAGTGAGCTTGAGTAACGTGTCAGCTCCGGCGCGGCCTGCGTGTAGTGCAGGCTGTGTAGAGCGCGGGTGCCTTCACTATCTTGTAGCAGACTACATTTGAAACCAGTCTTTCATTACGCAGACATGTCGAGGTGTAAATATGGAGAAGTAATATGAAATTAACGTTTATTACTGGGCGTGTACGGGCTTGTTTTACTGCGCTGTTGCTGTGTGCCAGCTTGCCCGCTTTTAAACCACCGCGCATGTTCCGACTACATTAACAAGACTATATTGTAGTTATTGAAGAATTCCACAGGTGTGCTTAAACTGCTTTTGTATCGTTCTAATTGGGTTTTAATCATTTTTTTCGGCGGGAACGCAGTTCGAGTGGTTTTACGATTTCACTGAATATCGGTATTGCAGCTCTATCGTTTTACTTTTATAATTGTGATTCAGTCTTAGCATTTTTAATATAATTTCTTAATAAATATGAGGTGGTCACAATACAGCATTATACCAGCCAGTGTAGGAACACACACCTCGGTCGGTCTCGTCATAACTCACAGTAACATAACACAAGAAAACAATCCGGCCGCGTCGAGAACATTTACCAAATGGTTCACCTCCAACAATATCACTTTATTTGAGTCGCGACGCCGACCAACAATAAAATCATTTGATCTCGCGCGTTTCCACCCGCCGTATCAACTTACTGCCTTCATTAACAAATGTTGTAACTGCGACAAACAGACAGACACAGGCACACATTTATTATTAAGTAGATAGAGCCTAGCTATGGGACAGCTACAGTGTCAATGCATCGGGTCGAGGGAGGTGGTGCCGATGTCTCATAGAAAGCAGATGGGGAGATAGTTCTACTGTTCTGTTTCTTTCAGTGATTTAGATTGGTCCGCCGGAATAGTGATTACCATTCACGATAACAAAACATACTTCCCATCAGGTCCAACATAGACACTTTTTCGCACCAGTTCGTTCTATCCAGCGTTATCTCGATCAGAGCCAAGCTTAACTTTTATGCTTTTGCCTGATTTAACCGTCTTGGAAATCTGTCTCTCTCTCTTCAGCCATAGGAAATCCAATAAATATAGGCCTCCCCCATGGATCACCACATCCACCTGTTGGCAGAGGCCTGCATCCAGCGACTTCCTGCAACCTTAACGAGGTCCATTTTCAAGTCTTGAAAATGTAACACAAATCTTTTTACTCACACATATCACGTAGCATCACACATGTCCACGGCCATTCCCGATGTACAATCAGTGTCGAGATAGCGCGTTATCTGAAGATATTAACTATCGCCACACACATTAAGAAGAAAGTGGGCAATTGTGTCCGACAACTCGACTAACTTATACCTGTACTATTTTTTTACTTTTACCACCGATTCATTTGCTTAATGGCAGCATCTATAGGCTATAAATCCTGAGGTCCTGGGTTTTTTTTTTTTTTTTCTCCTGTGTTTTATTTTGGAGGTCCTGGGTTACTTTCTTAATATATTTTTGGATACATGAAAAATGTCAGGAGAGGTAAAGTATGTATTGAGAATTGGGAAAGTATGACCGGTGTGTATTTATGGACACCATGATAATTATAAAAAGCTCACTATATTGTGAGCGCCTGCTTTAATGTAATAAAAAAATATACCTATCCTATGAAAAATATCAATAAGCCATTTAATTCCTATCTCTAATATTTAGTAAATACAAGGAACTTTACCCATGTTAATCCGCACGATCCCCTTACTATCAAATGCGTGGGATATAAAAGCTTTGTTCTACAAATTTATCGGATGTTATTATCAACGGGACGCGCCCGTATGAATACAAATGAATCAATACTTGTCGATCGTAGACTTGCCGTATCCCGCAGTGTCCCGGCGTCCCGTCCCGTCCCGTCCCAGGAGTAGTGTTACATGTGGGGCTGGCACGGGAGCACATTACTATGATAATCTGCCAACATTCCCAGCTCTTTTTCGTGTCGGCTGCCAATATTAGATAATACAGGAGTTTTAGAAAGTTGAACAAGACATAAAATTGTTGTCTTACTGCTGTGTTTTAGGTTGTATTATATTAGATTATATAATATGTACAAATATTTTACTACTATAATAGTGAAGAGGAATATTTTATTCAAATAAATAATGGGAATATTATGAGCCATGACGAGCGTATATTTCAGTTCCGGGAACCCAATAGATTTTTATAGAAAACTCAATCCAGATCGCCTTACCTTAGATTCGAACGCAGATACCCAGGGTTAATAGTCCATGATTCAGTTAAACGTGCGAAAATCATATTAACATTATTTAATTACTGTAACATAATCTGCGCATTACCGCGCTTTGAACCCGGAACTGCGCGGTGCTGACGAGTGTTGCGATTTATGAAGCCATTACTAAGCTAATCGTCCAGATGAACCCGCGCCGCCGTCGTTAGCGAGATAACAATCTCGCGGTCACACTCGTACTCCGCTACAGGAATGTGCCAGCTTTTGGGTTAGCTCAATGTTAATTACGTACAATGCTTTTGAACAGTTGCAATTACCATTTAACAGTAAAAAAAGGAAGAGTATAAAAATAAAGTGTGAGGTTTCTCCATCAAATATGCTTCAACAAAAATCCCACGCCCCCTGGAAGCATAGGGGTTATTAGGCTGCAAGCCATTTTACTAACCGAATGAAACTTACCAGCAGTGCATAACAATGGTTTTTCATTCAATAAGAACTGGCCAACTTGTCTATAGACTGTTGACAACAATACTTTACCATTTCGGAAACATCTTCATAGTGATTGTTTGTAAGCGCAAGTAACTTCGTTCCTCTGAAGACATCAGCAGCTATATCAATGGTAAAAATCAAGATGTCTTTCTCATTCCCATACCAACCGACCATTAGTCACGCGAAAGGAATTAATGAAAAATACGCATATGTCCTGTCACATCAATAAATAAAGGTCAGCGGTTTCACAGGGACGGACTGCGGCAAATATCCAACACGAATTCCTGGCCAAAGGTTCATTAGGGCGGTATGCGCCGGCTGGTTCCGTCACTCCGTATCGGACCATCTCCATGATGTATTTATTTTGGTGTACAAACACGTTAAATGCTGAGCTAGTTAATCACGGGACGGTGTTATGCCACATGACTCATGGGTATACGGTCGCCGCCATTTTTCTTGTTCATTTGATTAAAATGTCTCGTTGGAGATAGCGTCGTGGAGTGTGGACTGTGGTGCCATGAAGACTACTTTTTTCTAATCTGTTTTATCTTTGGTAAGTATACTTTTCATTAGTAATTAATCCGTCGAAAACGCTTTTTATATGATTTGCTTGATTACTGTTTCAATTTATTCAGATACTGCTGTATAGTGTATACTGATTTCGTGCCTAACTCATCAAAATACTTGCCCATCGCAAATACATTACGAAAACAACTACCCAAGTCTTTATGACGATTTTCATCCAGCTTAATTTTGCAACCAAAGAAATATCATGCGTTTTAGAGCATAATTTCATATCTTAGCCATTGATTAGCAAACTCTTAAGAATACCATGCATATGGTAATTGTTGGAGATCATTAGCTTAATGCGTGCGAGTGCAGTTTGTGAAGCGCCCGGCATTGCTGCAGAGTCAAGGTGAGCATTACCGTGGGTCAGGTGCCCCGCGGACCCCCCGTAGACCCCCCGCCGAGCACCCGCCGCGCCGCCGCGCCGACACATTCATCTCCTCATGCGGTGCGCAAACTTCATTATTGTTGCTGTATGTTCACGCTGCGGACCTGTATGGGATGAGAGAAGTTAAGATATGCAGCAAAATGTTTCGCAGTTTAGTAGTACTTCTTATTAAAATATTCTTGTAACTGGTCGAACCCAATGGGCAAAAAAGACTTGAAGTATAATCAAATGATTTTATAATTGTTGAAAATCTAATTTCGCACTAATATTACCTTCACTCGTCAGTGTAAACTCTACCTGTTACCTGCACTGCGCTGCGCTGATTATCATTTATAATCAGCGATGCAGTCAGTTTGCCAAATCCCTATTTCAATTGTTCAACATTTTAATAAATAATCTGTAAAGGCATCAAAAATATGTGTTATTAAATCATTCAGAAGGCCGGTATTTATCAAACATTTAACGTTTATTGTAGCGTAGCATTAAGTGCTCGTTTTCCTTCGCATTACGCATCAAAATTGCAAGCTTATTGCCTCTCAGAATTGGATATTGCACCATTTTAGTTTCATCGAATAATTAACTGACTTAAGACAATTACCGTATTTCGTAGAGATCTTTTCGTTCGTATATAGCTTTTAACAGGGATCTGTGCACTTAGTACCTAAACCTGGTGGAAGTATGTCGGTATTGCTGAATATTTTAATGTTTTAACTGTGTATCACGTCAGTTGTTCTTCCATTAAATATTATCAAATCTCATTATATTGTTTAGCCACTGGCTATGTCTATTTAAAAATATTTATTTTTATTTACTTACGTATTTAAAAACATATGTTTAACGACTAGCTACCGCGTTATAGTTTAATGTTTAGTATTCTTATAACAGAAAAAACCACTAAAATAATACCAAAAAGCTAGTGGAATTCTCAACTTGACAGGAAATTGCATTACAAGTTGTAATGGTTAAGACTGCAAGAAATATACAAGAACATGATTTTTGGTGTAGCCTCCGCGAAATTGTAGGATTATTAAAATAAATGCAATTTTTATAATCGTCTGCTACTCCAACACTAATAGATACGAGTATGCAAAACATTAATTTGATTAGTTTATAAATTGATACATAATTATGTAAATTGATGTGAGCCGAGGAGATAAAGCTTCACTTTGTTATTTATGTGGCAGACACTCTGGCCATGTTTAAAAAGTAATTTAAAATATTTCAACAGTGAATACATATGATTGATAACTATTCAATTTATTATACAGTATCGGGAATATCCATTTTTAATAAATTAACAGAGAAAAATCCTTTACGAAACTAATTATTGTTCATTTTGTGAAATTTAAATATGAATTATCACATTATCTTTTTTATTTGACGAGGCAAACTTGAACCAATTTTGAGTATTTATCTGTTGCAATAATATGTCCATCCATCCTTAAAATATATAGCACATTCCAACCTAAAGTTTATTAAACTTAATGATATAGTATTGAATATTGCATAATATTGAATTCTGATTTGACAAAATATTTGAAGTAACATTATTTAATGATGTAAAATACTTCTTTTTAGTAAACAGACAATATGGAGCTTCTAGGTTGGTTATCAGCGAGGATCTATGCAAATTATGCCAAGATCTATGATCCGGAAACAGTTCAGACTATTGGCATTAAGAAAGACGAATTCCATCGATGCAATAAGAAAAAATAGTGTGAGTTGATATCGTCCGCGCTGAATAATTTTCCATTAGTAAGTTGATCATGGAGCAGGCCACAAACGACATGTTTGTTGACTATTCATTAAACGGTGCGACTGTCCGTCTTGTAGCAACACGTATTGTCACCTGCGTGTGAAACCACATCATTCACTCCATAACGACGTGTCAAACGATACTCCACAGAACTAGACCGCGCGGGGCGGCGGCGAGCGCGGGCGCGGGCGGGGAGGGGGGACGCAGCCTGTGTCCCAACGGATTTCTAATTTTCAAACTGTTTTCTTTATATCTACGCGCTGTAATTACACATCTAGTAAATGAAGTGTGAGAAAGTCGGTTCGCTGTCAAAATGGACACTCTTATCCGACACTTTTTGAAACTTGACTCTTAACTTCATATTTATCTAACACATAGCTTCTGGTGAGTCAAAGGGTAATAGTTTACGGGCAGCGAGGTGTATTCGACACTTCTACTATCCAGCTCCGGGTATTTTTATAGTCGATAACAACGACGGCGTGTCGCCGTACATTTTATTTAAATGGCAGTACAGGCGCAGTAATGGTGTCGGTCCGAACGACCCTGCTGACCGATTCTAATACTTGAGCAGCGTTACGAGCCGTCAGCGGCGGCTCGTCCCAATAGTTATGTAATGTACGAGGAGGGTTTATCTGGACATCGCGATGGGCGCTCGGCGGCGCGTCCAGTATTAGCGCGTGGCCGTTACCATGGCGACCCTTTTAGCCCCGATAACCCTTCCCGTGCGCCAAACGGCCCCAGCCCCGGCTCGATATTAAGCGCGGTTTATGTAACCAGTTCGGCTCGTTACGGCGCGGCTTCGGATATTTATACAGACTTCGAGTCGGCGGCGCGCGCGGCGGTGCGCTGCGTGCTGCGGAGTAACTGCCACTCCGCTCTATCTGTTGGCTTGTATTATTTATTTTATTAATCTAGCACTTAGACGCGTCCCCTTGATGCTGTGGCGTGTATCGCAGTGGGAAGTGCGCACATACCCTATTATATATCAATAATATTTTAATATGGCAGTTACAATTCTGTCGAATTTAAGTTATTTTATCGTTTAAGGCACAATATATTTTAATTATGGCTATGTTTTTACTGAAGTGTAAAACATTTCGCAATATAAACACTAAGAAGAAAGTATTAAATGAGATATATAAATCAATCTGTCTTCAAAACGGTTTTATTTTTTGTTACTTTATTAGAAAAGTTCCTATCTTAAATTTCAGGACACATACCCACATAGAAACTTATCAGTTCATTGAAGTAAAGTTTGAGCCAACAGTTTGATGTTAGACAAATCACCTTTGTTATTCTGGTTTGCATGTTTAAGATACCATCGCAGCTCCCCGCGGCGCTGCATCTGACTCGAGATGTCATTAAGCGGTGTGCGTGCGTGTGTGTGACTATATGTGTGTTTGTGTGTGTGTTGTGTGATTTAGTGGTCGGGCGCGAGTTAGCGGTTCATTTACACTTATTAGCGTTACGGTTTACAGTTTAGGAGCATTGCCCCGACTCCATTGCAACATATTTGAGCATGGTGCGACGTGAGAGCATCTCTCGTCTTTCATGTGTGTTGGTCGCTGACAAACCAACAGGCTATAGTTTACGGCCTGGCCCGGTAATTAGGAGTTACAGTCATGCAGAACGCAGGTTCAACCTGACTCCGGAAAATATTAGTTTAATCCACGATTTATATCGAGTTTGCGTGTGTAACTGAAAAGTCTCCTAGTTTCTGATTCCTATAGTACAAGAATTGTATCTTAATATAGGTTCAAAACTATGCACTCAATGAAGTGAAGTATCTGCAGTCGGTCAAATTGTAATGGCCATGACTACAAAGGCCCTAGTAAAAAGCTAAGAAGAGGTTTTGGGACAATAGTAGAAACGCTAACATGTTGTTAGACCTTTTTTATTCCACTATCAAACAAGCAGTCTAAGTAAAATATTCCACTTTAATGATCGTAATGTGTATTATAGATAAACAACAAATACATTACCAGGTGGTGGTGGCGGCTCATTCATGCACTGAGTGCAGCAACACAACAGACGAGTGGTTCTGAGAAGCGGCGCGGCGCGGCCGACCTCGCCACGGGCTACGATACCAACAACGGCTGTTCTTTTAAACAGAGTTGTCTTTTTTCCAATCAGTATTTGCTTTATTTTATGATGATGTTTTTGAAAAGATTGAATGCGTTAAAATATAGGAGCTTGTACACCACATTTGAATAGAAAGCTTTGCACTATCACGCTGGCGAGTTGCAGGTTGATGGACTTTTAAAATCATAGAAATTCTTGTACATGTCGAAGTGCCGTCTTCGAAGTGCCACACATGTAGTGACAATTACGTATATCTGTATACTGGAGCATCACATTTCAAATTAATGCTGTAGCGCAACAAAATAGTATAACTGTATAAAGCTGTAGGTACTAAAGTAGTGCAAATGTGTGCAGGATAAAAACAGTAACGTTTTCACGCTCGGTTAGACAAATTAACACCGACGGATCCATCCCTCACTGCGCACGCAGCTCTCATTCCAATGTTACAATCTACCAGCACTCAATTAGCAACGAATTAACACACTAAACTCCTCAAAATCCATTCAGATACATACATCATTCCCTCCTGTAGCCCGCTAGATGTAGCATGGTCGCCACTAGTTCTATACTCTACTGAAATAATTTCCATTCCATGATGCGATAGTGAACAAGCCTGTCACTATACTGGGTACAAATTTCAGTCCTGGGTGATTTATGATATGACATTTATGTATCAATAAGTTCACATATACTCGTATGTAGCCCCAGTCTAGCAATTAAACCCAGAACTTCATATGTCATAGGCCATAGCTACACTTAGATTATGCGTCGAATTTCATTCAACATCGCTGCCTCTTTATAGATATTTGTTATGTAAATTTTATGTATAACATGCGCTTTTCTTCTGATAGAGTCATTTATATGTTTACGGTGTCAAACTTGTCATTCGTACATTATGTTTATTTTATTGTATTTTAGATTAATTGTTTTATAAGAGTGTCGCTGTAACCAAATAAATCACTTCAGTTTTAAGTCCCATTTATCTCATAAACGCTATAATTGATAAATTTCCGACTGCCTCTGCGGCGCAGTTGGTTAGGCGCCAGTTGTGAAACGAGAAAATGCGGGTTCGATCCTCGCATTGAGACAAATGTTTGTGTGAACCACAAGTAGGCATTTGTTTCAAGTCCTGGTGTTTCTGAAAACCACGATCCACGACTTGATCTTAGTGTGGGGTCAGACCTATGAATGTAACTGTTGCACTCACCATCTAAATAAATAAAATCAAGTACGGTTTAAGCAGATGTTATAGCATAAAAAACTAATTCGTATTCCTACATAATAACTTTGGCCGCAACGTTGCATACATATTAAGTATTCCTAATGGAAGCCACATAAACCGTTGTAGATTCCAATAAATTACGTCACTACATAAAGTATATCTTACGTTCAGATCTGGAGGTGTTACAGTTAACACAATGAGCAGCTCCGTGCGGCAAATCTCTCGGTAAACACGGCGCGGTCGGAGTGCAAGCTGTTACTTACGCGGCCGCGCCGATGCGTCACGGAGAGCTCATAACGCTGGCTATAGGGCTGATGTAGGGCTGCACTGATTTGTGTCTGCGCGCCGACCCGTGACCCGCACCCGACACCACAACCGTGTCGCGACACCTGCACGCAGACACCAAACACTTATCATGTCGAGAATATAATATGATCATTGGAGGTTTGAAACGGCATTTTGAGTGGTCAAGCAACCGCGCTCATGATAAGAAGTTATAGCCAATCCGTGTAGAACTACAATTGCATCAGCATTTAGCAGTAGAGCGTTTTTATGTGGTGACCTGCATGTTCAATGGTAATTATGTTCATTTTTAACATTGTGTAACCTACTCAAATGTAAAATAGATATGGAAGAGCTCGGATCCAACGTCATTTACCGAAATCATTACCATCGTGTAAACTGTAAATGAACATAAATCGCAACATATTCTCGGACTTGTATATAACACCTGAAACTGGGAAATAAACCTCGCCAGTGTATATCTAATTAGAAGTGTGGCGCTGGCTCTGCGCCGGCTCCCATTACCGCGGCGCTGCGATGGATGCTAATGGCGCTGCTGTCGTTCAGGTGCGTGCTTATTATCGCCCGCGCGGTAACTCTGCGCGTCGTGTGCGCGGGGGGGCGTCGGGGGCGTAGGGGTGTCGGCACCGGGGGGCGTCGGTGAGCGTCGACATGACGCGCTGCCGCCGCTCCGACGGGCATCGTCACGCGCCGGTGAAATACACTCCACCGGCACCGGCTGAAACTAACCGAGATCACTCGAACAGTATCGCAACTTTATCGCTACCTTCACGCCACGTAGTAAAGATTTCAACGAGCCACAATTGACAATCGATGTACATGGGGTCTGGCATCTGCTTATGAATTGAACATTTGATCGTGAAGTCTAAGTTTTGGGTAGACATGCGGGTATATTCACATGAATCTAGGTGAAATGAAGGTATAAGTCTAAAACTGGTGGCTAATCTAGTGCCGTCCAGAGAGAAAATCTTGATGGACTGGCGATATCAGTACAAATATATTTCTTCGTATGACACAATTCCGCTGGCATACTCAATATCTTTGATAAAATTTGTGTTAATACTCCAGTCCCGGGTGTGGGAACAATATCCCAGCGATATTTTGCACTACAAGCTCCCTTAAACATGTACCTGGCTGTTAATTCCCGGTACCGACACTTCAATAGGTGTAGGGAATGTTCCCAGCGGGTTGGCATACCGTCCGTCTTGCCTGCGCGTCGCCACACACAACATTACACTACATTTGAGCCGCAGAACACTGCAGCGCCCATTACTTCTGTCACTAGCAGCGTGGACCCACGCCCACTGCACATTACACTCTATTACCTGATCTATAAGGTCAATAATGTATAGTGCACGGCGCAGAGAATAAGTTAGCGTGGTGTATGGCACTTCACGCTTCTGATTTACGTACGCGCCGCTCGGGCTAATGAAATAGCTCCACTTCAGCGGGACTAGAACGGATCGCCTTTGTTTAGTCGCTGGACGGGTTTATTATGCCGAGTGCTACAGCTTGGAAAAAACACATTATTGCTATGTCAGTGTTCAAACATTTAATATCCGAATTGTCATAATACTTGGGCAAATGTGAAATTTTGAGTTTGAATGAGGTATTTCAATGTCCTCGTAATTATCGTCAACTACATGAAGTCCATGCACATAGTCCTCTTCTTAGGATATCCACAGTCACCTGTTGCGACCTGTACCCAGCAAGTTCGCAAAACTGATTAGGTCGTCTGTCCACCTTCTAGATGGACACTCAAAAATGCCTATTAGTAGCTTCCACCTCACGACACAAGGCTTAGTATCTCACTCTGGAGTCACAACTAAGCGTGTGGTTGTTAGGCATGTTGTATTTATTTAACAAAAGTGTCAGTCTGTAATAGGCTTCCCAGGCCAAACACTAATCAAACACAAACAGCACGCAATCAATCTTAACCCTCGCTCGCAACAGAAACAAAAGGATGAGGTGCAAAACAACCGTCCACTCTAACCCCGGGGTCGATTGTACCAGGTACTCGCATTCCATATCGGTTTAATTTCACGGCTCGTGATCGCGGAGCGGGTTGGCGGCCGGTACACTACACCCTCGTATATTCACTGATTCATAAATCTGCGAGCAGCGATCTGTTGCCGTCGTGACTGCGGTATTAATTAGAAAACTAATGGCCGGTGCTCTGTGCCGATGTTACTGTTGTAATCATCGCTGTGAATTGAATCGCAACGAAATTACTTCTAATTTTATTTAATCTTCTAATGATTACAAACGTTTTAAACAACATTCGACTTTGAAATAAAACTATTTTATACGGATTTTATCGCGATTTGGTTTAATTTTTACATTTTTTAACTTCCCGACGTTTCGATTACTTTACAGCTTTCGTGGTCAGTTGCTGAACACATAGAGGAAGGCTCCAAGCATTACCTTCGCTTTGACCAGCCCCAAATCCTTGCCAAAGAACACCGTTTCCTGCCCAGGATGTTTCGCGAGGCTATTGAAATAAAAAAACATCCAAATTTCAATAGAGAAGATAGCTTGAAGCTTGCACCATCATGGGATCCAATTCTACTTTTAATTAAATCGGAACCCAAAAGACCAGCTGCCAGACCTCATGACACAGTGAGCTCCTTCTGCGTAGATCGGATCGCAAATACTAGCTAACTTTTTAAATTAACTTTTGAATTAACTTTTTTAATTTAATAATTATAAATTAAGGGTAGTTTAATTGTAGCAGTCACTGAGCGGATGACTAATACCTCAGTCCGCCCCGTGACCACGAAAGCTGTAAAGTAATCGAAACGTCGAGAAGTTAAAAAATGTAAAAATTAAACCAAATCGCGATAAAATCCGTATAAAATAGTTTTATTTCAATGTGTAACATTCGCGTAAATCTAAGAAACCATTAAACATTCGACTTACATAGAAGATTGAAGTAACGCTTACTTCATGCCGAAAAGTCATGAAACGGGACTATAAGGCTTCCTTTGTGAAGTTGTAATATCGAGCGAATGTTTTTCCTCTATTTTAGGATTTCTCAACGTGAGTTTTATGAAAAGCATCTCTTCTAGGCGACCCGCTCTCTCATTTTACATTTTGTTACAATACTATTAAAAAAATACACTATTTTCTCTTCAACTTTCAGAATAGTCACTGTAAGCACTACGTACACACTGTAAACAATAACCACAAATCCATGTTAACTTTTCCTAAAATCCAACATGAGTTGGGGTCGGGCGCGGCGCGGGCGGCGGGGTGGGCCGGACGCATGTAAGAACATTGCGAGTTATTTGCACACGTCACGTCTCATTGTTTAGCAGGAGATGAGTGATTAATCGAGTGTCGGCCGAGGATACTCGCCCAAGTGGAAATAACGCCACTTACCAAGACATATCAATCAATACTAGTCGTTATGATGTCTCACACATATACATGCACAAAGGTGGGTGAAAAAATGTTTTGTGATTTATTGATTTAAAATTACTCCTTTAATTTATTCCGTAGGATGATTTAATATATATTGCAACAATTAACCGAGTTACATCAATGTCGTCATTTCAGCAATCATGTGACGCTTTCAGGATGCTTCTACAACGGGCGAAAATGGATATTGACCAAGATTCTCTTCGTTAAAAAATAATCTAGGCAAACCTCTTTACGACAAGATAATTAATATTGAGAAATGTGGGCGGATTATCACTTCAGTAGGCACACCTAGATTAATTGTAAAATATAAATATAATGAACAAGAAATACTCGTTATAAATCACAAAATTACATGTCACTGTCAAGCGATTACATTTTTATTTATGAGTATTAAAACAAATTAATTGGTATGTTGCTGAAATACCGCGCTCATAAAATAACTGCCTTCTGAGTTCTGCGCATATAATTCAAATGATTAATAAAAAGTGGATTATCTGCGGCGACGCGGGGACGAGGGGCGCGCGGGGCGGGGCGGTGCCAGTACCCACTGCGACCGCAACGCGCGGAATTTTTATTGCCTGCCATTTAACAAAAACTTTGCATGTAAAGGGTTATGAGTACCTACAGAGATTTCGTACCGTTGTGGTCAGCGAGGAGTAACTAAACATTCTCTTGGCCTTTTTGATCCGACGGTATTGATAAAATCGTTTGCTGTGGTCAGTTGGGTGTAGGGTTGGAATGGCTGGTGGTTTTGATCGGCGCATGTCTGTACATTACTGCGGTTGCGCCATTTAACCCTCATATGACGCTCAGCTCATTAGCTTAAGAGAATGAGTGGTAGGACGGGCGGATGTCAATATTTTTATATTGTACGCTGCAATAAGGTTCGAAGTATTGATTGTTGTTTGTTTATTTGTTTCACAATACTCGAAATATTATGGCAAATATAATCACTAGTATAAGAAATCATGTCGCTTGAAACGATGATTATGATAAACCGTGAATTTTGGAAAAAGCTTTTCCTATACTTAATTATTTGCGGATAATGGATACGAATTACGGATTTGTTGCATAAAGAAATGATGGGATGATGTAACGCGTTTAATTAAAGTATTCCTTTTACAAACTCCCTGACATAATGTCAGTCAAGGTTTTAGTTTTTATTGAATCCTAATTTATCGAACTGATAATCAAGAATGGTCTACTTTCCAAAATATAAAATGCTTACTTTACCAAAGGTAATTCGTAAAGCTAGTAGCAATAAACACCTTTATTTTCTAGTAATAACTTTTTCTTGTCTCTAGTCTCCTTATTGCATTGCAGGAAACATGGATTGTGAAACGAAATGTCCTGTGTTCAAATTTTAGTTCCATATTTTTTTATTTTCTTTTTAAAATCTCTTTAAGTGGCTTACGTTAGCATATCGTATGTACGTAAACAGAAGTCACCAAAAATATCTTAATAGTGGTTGTCCTTACGCATCATTTAATTATTAGCAATATTCATTTAAAGCAAGCAAAGTCGCGTGCATCACCTACTCACAACACACAACACACAGTACACATTACACACTGCATGTAACCAAAGTGATTTACCGAATGAGCGGCGGAATGAGTACACCGCGGCGACCGCACCATGGTGCAGGTTCATCTGCGCGTTCCCAGGCGAGGCCACACTTCTTGCGCGACCGCAGAGAATTCACTTTTATTAATATGAGCCGTCGGTTTAACCGTGCAACGGGAAGTTTTTGCTCCGGGAATGTGAAACCTCAAATTGATGGTTTTAAAGGAAATCTAAAGCCGAAAGAAGCCCACTGCTGAACACAAACCTTTCTGAAGGATTATGATTCGGTTTTAGTCGAACATCAATTTTCTGCATTCAAGACGTTTTTGATGCAGTAAATTATCTTTACCAAGATAAAGGTTTCAAGAAGCAGATTGAATGCAGACTGATCACTTTATTTAATTTCGATCTAGCGTTATTTTGGCCAATTCCATGATTCGCTTTCAACCTTCGCCATTTAACCCGGTGTTGGACGGTACTGGCTGTCAGAAAACGCTCTCATATCTTCTTTGTCGACATCAAGTCAGCGCTGTTTTGACCAACCCAAGGCATCGGTCAGGTATTTTGAAGCTATGTTATAGTATTTAATTTAATGTTTCCAGCGACAAATATAAGCCAAGGACTGTTTGTTTTCGCACAGCCGCATATCTCTTGCATCGTACGAGTTTATCGGTGTATGGGGAGTGCGACGCTTCTCCGACGTCACTCAAATTTATTCAAATATTCATCGATGTGAACTGGCATTCCTCTGCAAGCTACGCTATTGGCGCATACTAATGTGAAAGGATTTATTGATGTTGGATTAGGGATTTTTACCGGAAATTTTGGATACGAAGTCCGCCACTCAACAATGCGCTAGCATGGTGGCTGTGGCCGAAGCCCTTTTAATCGTACGCTCTGGTATCATATGATCTGATATGATATTATTAGGATTGTGACTATCTTTTACTGATATTCTGCAACTTTTATTACGCTTTTGTCCACATTGTGAATGATTATCCTTATTCAAATTATCGCTCTAAGTGTGGTGCAGGCCCGCGCAACATTATGCAAGTGTATCACCGGCGGCGCGGCGATATGCTCGCGGACGCGCTGTGTGCTCGCGAGTCGCGGCTGTTTGCTCGCCGCGCATTATTCATGCTCTCGCGCCGCGCAGCACCGCCGCTGCGGCTGCCTGCTTGTACGCGTGTGGTGACACTTACAGCGGGATGCGGGCTGCTGCCGCCTGCTAATGCATCGCTTACTGTAGCTAGTCAGCGATAAACCCCTTCTCCAAAGATTCGATCTCTACACAGGAACAAACATTTGTATAATATAATTCCTGAATATCAATCACAATGCTCGATCCAGCCGCACTCAAACACATTATAATTCTAACACACATCATTTGATGAACGGATCTGAATATTTATCCAAATCCGTTTAAAACAATCAAACAACTTAAAATTAATTTCGGTTTCCGCGGCCGCGGGCGTGGGCGCTGCGGCCGACGCTTTATTTATTTGTTTTGGAGCATTATGCAAGATTACCGTGGTGTCGGCATAATTTGGCGCTCCGTGAGTGCGCCACACGCACCCGCACGTTCCCACGCTCCCAGCGCTGGGCCGCCGCCTGCCCACGCAACGGGACTCCTTACGCTCCCCAAGGACCTCATTTGAAACATTTACGGGAACACTCGTGCGCCGTGAAATGAACTGTTGTGTTTGGCACAATGAGGGCGTATTTTAAACCGCAATTGAGCTAATTTGTGCACAAACACGATTCAATGTTCCCTATTCATGTAATCCAAACATTTTAAATAAGTATTTGAGGTTCAATGAAACACAGTGGGTAAATAATCTTTGTAAATTAGAGCTTATTCTTTGTGTAATTTCACGACTGGTCGTATGTCTCTGGTAATCCTTTTGAGTTATATTAATTTTCGAGAAATCAAATTGATTGAGTTTAAAGCTTATTAATTTTTGTTCTTTATACTTTTTAAGTCCTGCCTGAAGCGGGGTATACCAATTAAAAATTTATTTCTTTTTTTTTCAAAATTGGAACCTCATGGCGGCTATCTATAATCATGTCTCACGGTTTCCTCAGGATTGTTCTCTATTCCTGTCGAAATAGAACCTACACCCCACCACTATAATGGCTTTACGAATGCATTATTTCCGCTGAGCAATGACCGCCTCAAACATTTTAATGACAGCAATAACAGTCTACGTATATAACAAGTGCCAGTGTATTTGGCCCAAACAGGAAAGCTGTAGTGAAGTGCATGCCGTGTTTGTCCAAGCAACACAAACATTTGTGCCGCTCGAGAGCGACGCTTCCAGTGTAGTGCCAACACCCACCACACCTGTCGCAAACACCCACTTGTTGGGGCCAGTTGCGCCACTAGTCATGGCATGTTTGGCCATTTGCTCTTAAACTGTTTGGATCGTACACAGAGAATGCTAAATATTGTGTGAAAACGAGCTACGGATTGCCGAGCAGATTTCGAATTAAAAACAACAAGAACAGCTTTTCTCTTATAAGCTTAATACCTATATAATTAATAATTACATCAGTCACACACACAGCCGTGACTCTGTAGTTAGATAGTGAGGCTTGTGTTGATCACACAAATATTAGTTTCGGTGCGGGATCTATCTCTAGTTTCACAGTCAGTCTCCTAACCAACTGCGATACAAATGCTTACTTTGCCGTTCTCTTTTTCAACACATTTTATTTTCTAACGTCACAGTTTTCATGTGAATAGTCTCATTATATTTAAAGAAAAGAATGTCGCTAAAGCTAGCAAAAATACCGTTGCTTATTTACACAGACTGGAACTTACGCTATTGTGTAGTCCTTACTCTATGTCTACGGCTTGAGTTGAATGAGTGTAATTTTTACTAGTTTCGATATTTAAGATGTATTTTTGACTGCTCTTGTGACAGCGGCTGCAGCGCGGCTCGGCTCAGCTCGCGGCGGGCAGGATGTGTTCGGTGCAGTGACCGTGCCTTCCTATTAGCCGCCTACAATGCGCGCGCTCACAAAAAACATAATCCGATTATTTGTTCAATTAGCCCCGGCGATGCGGGTGTGTGCATGTGTTCTCACGGGCACACAAACACACACATACTGCGGGGCATGCTGCGCACGCGCAAGTCATGCGCATTAATGACGCACTAAACACAAGCGTCCCATGTCCGTCGAACCTCCGCCCTCACAAAACACACGTTTAAAGTTTTTCCACCAGTAATTGGGGTAATCAAGTGAGCACAATGTTTTAAATCATCCGTTCGACTGCGACCCGCGCCACCATAAAAGCAGTTCCAAATTAAATCCCCGCATTAATTAGACGAGAGAACGAAAGGAAAAAACCCTGACTCATATAGTTATAATAAGATTATGTGAGAAGCCGTAGAGCTGTTCGGTAATCGATCGACCGCCCGACAAGATGTATCAAAAAAACCTATTGATTTGTCATTCATGTGAATATTAAAAGGTGTGCGAATTAAATCGAGATCAACGTTTGGGATTACTTACATGAAAATTAAGCTGTCCTGTTACCGACTCGTTTGGTTTATGTTGATTTCTTTTATACACACTACGAAGAGAGCTTAATATTCTTTACATATGTACGTTTCTCAGTAAAGAGAAATTATAATTTAGTAATACTATTGACGCTAGTGGTTATACACATATACATGTTACCAGTATCAATACGCATGTGGGAATTGTGAAATTAATGTAGCTTTTGTATTTAGCGATGTATACACTTATAACGCTAATGTGTAGAGTGGAATTAATATTTTAAACTTTAAATTAATTCTTCACATGTAAATTACAATCAAGTATCGGAGATCGCCATTATCAGATAAATTCGAAATAAACGAGCATCTCAAGTTAAATGATTACTAATATAATTTGCGGAAGAGTATGGGCGTGGCGGAGTCAGGGGAATGCGGATGACTCACTAGGCAGTGGAGAAAGGCGCCGCTTCCTACTCATTACCGCGATCCAGTTCATACCTCATCACACATTCACATCGTCACGATCATGTTAAGTCTTATGGAGACATGCGTCTACATGTCGTCACCTGTCGCTGAACAAAGTATGGGAAAGTTGTGTGGGATTGTCAAGTCGATACGTGATTAATTGTGAGGCCTAAGATTGTTGTTTCTGTGACCCGTAATGTTAAAATGAATTCAAGTGGCAAAATATGATTTTGCACAAACAGCCAATCGTAGATATGACAAGCCATCTTTGGGCAATCTCCATAATATGTAGCTACAAAAAAATAGTAGCATCCGAATAGGTAGTCACAATATTTAGAACTATACAATAAATAGAAGTGCATGGTGGCCTGTTGGTAACGGACCAGACGCGGCTGCCAACATTTTCACAGTAGTGGCAAATTCAAATCCCAGGGTACACACATGACTTTTTGGAGTCATATGTGTATTGATAGTCAATCAATATGTACTATAACGGTGAAGAAAACGTGAGGAAACTGCATACTAAAGCGATTTTCAAGAATTTCTATGGGTATGTGAACTCCGCCAACCCGCAATAGGCCAGCGTGGTGGACAATATGACCTAACAACTCTCAATTGTACTCTCGATTGCAGAGGAAGCCCGTGCCCTGCAGTGGGACGTATGTAGACTGATATAGATACAATAATTTAACTTATTTCTAGTAACAGTATTAATATGGATTGCCTAGTTGAGTGTTCCGCTTCTCATTATGCGTTTATTAGGTACGTTGTATTTTTGATGCGCTATGGCAAATTCGTCTAAAGTGTAGTTTCAATGAACCGCCATAAAATACATTAACTATGATTAAATTTCTGAATGATGATTAATATGAAAAGCTTTATTGCAATTGACTAACTGTACTCTATCGTCTCTACCGGCTGACATCTCTACACCTCTACGTAGACACGTCTGCGAGGTAGAGCCAGTGTGTTAATATTAACATAAATTTACTGTTTTATTCATTCAAACAATTTAATTAAATTGAAGTTTAGAATTGATTGTCTCATTTGGAAGATCAAAGTGTGAGCGACTCAGTGGTAATTTTGTGTGTGGGTGTTTTAAAGACAATATTATTCGGTGTAAAGAATGATTTGTGTTATGCAATATACCAGTCCATGTACATCCAACTACTGAGCACGAGCCTCCTCGATGATTGTGAGTGGTTTAAACCTGAGTTCATCACGCGGACCTACAGCCTTTTGACAGACTATGTAGGTTTCCGCGAAATGTTTCACTTCACCATCGAAGCAAGCAACAATAGTTTATGAATTGCACACATATAAATTGGAAAAGTCAAAGCGGTGTCTCGTATTGCGAACCTTCCACCTCTAATTTTTCAGACCGGCCCGCTGCCATCGGGACTATATTATATAATTTATTTCGAAGTCTAATTGGCCGTGCAATAATAAATAAGTTATAGAACGCAAGAAACCAATCACGTGAAATTATACTCCGGCATATTGTGTTAAGGTTTATTAAACTCATTAATTTTAATTTATGTTCGATACGTTTTCAAACTGGCGAATGTTTGGAACTGGTCGCTGCGCCTCCTAACTATGTCCGTTAATGTGAGCAAGTCCGTTTTAGATTAAAATTTAAATGTCAATACACGCATAAACAAAATAGAGCCTATACTCTGTGAGAGTAGTGTGCGTATATACATTTCGCTGGGTTTATGTGTCCTAAGATAAATGACAGACCTATTGCCATGCTGGATAGTTGATACAATCTCCAACTCTGGGCAACTCATATCAGATTTTTCTGTTTGCTCGATCTAGAAATCTTTAAAGTTCACAGCGTTTACACACTCCTACAAGATCGAGGAGGCGATTGAATATGAAAAAGTTATGATTACATTCACCGGGACCTAATCTCCTTCGACATTTACTCTCCAACACATAAATACAAACAAATAAACGCAATATTTTATATATTAATTGGGTTCGGAGCGAGCGTGGAGAACGTGCTTACAACAGGCCCCGTGTGTGTGACTTGTGTTCGCTTAACGAGAGAGTAAAAAGACGTTAATGCCGGTTGAAAAATTAGACAACATTAAGAGACAGCTCAGTGCTAGTGTGGGCGGGGCTTTAGGGTCATCACCTTGTTTACAAATATAGATACACTGTGTGCAGCTCTCTAAACACCTCTTATACTTGTCATGCTTCATTTGAGGCTGGAATTGGTGAAGAATTTTTTTTTTCCAAGTTAATATAACCGTACTGTCAATGACAACAACGTTACTCATGGTGATGTGCCTTATATGGCGTGTGTCTAATAAGGTATTGTGAGTATTGTATTAAATGAAAGATCGGTTGATAGACACGTCCGTTTAATAGGTAACTTCTACAATACTAAAATCTTAATACTATGACATTAGCATATATACGTATAATGTCGGCACAATACATCCCCCTTTCTTTAATTTTGGGTATACAATCACAAAAAAATGTGTGTGTGTATTAGTGTACACACGTAAGAAGTGAAACTTCTTTATGACATCATTTTTCGCAAAATGATCTACTATTTACAAATTTACAGAATTGGTAAAATAAAGCTAAATTAAATAAAGTTTAAGTTTAGGAGGGGGGAAATTTTTGAGGGAATTTGGGATTTCTATCGGGGCCAATTTGTAGCCCTCACCGAGACGGTTCCGAGGATACCAAGCTCGGTGGGTCCACGACCTTTATTGGCCGAGATAGGTTTAGGGGGGGTGAAGTAAAAATTTTAGGTGGGGGCAGGGGCGGGGGGGGGGGGTTAGGTTTCGTGGGGGGGCTATTGGGCACCTTAAAATATTTTTGGGTGGGGAAAGTTGTGGAGGGGGAATTCGGGAATTCTGTTGGGGCAGGATTGTAGGCCTCACCGAGCCGGTTCTAATGAACCCAGGGTCGATGGGTCTACGATGGATATTGGCGGAGATAGGAATAGGGGGGGTGAGGTAAACATTTTAGGTGGGGGTATGGGCGGGGGGGGGGGGTTAGGTTTCGTGGGGAGGCTATTGGGCACCTTAAAATATTTTTGAGTGGGGAAAGTTGTGAGGGGGTATTCGGGAATTCTGTTGGGGCAGGATTGTAGCCCTCACCGAGCCGGTTCCAATGAACCCAAGGTCGGTGGGTCTACGATGGATAATGCCGGAGATATGAGTAGGGGGGGTGAGGTAAAATTTTTAGGGTGGGGGTAAGCGGGGGGGGGAGGTTTCGTGGGGAGGCTATTGGGCACTGTTTTGGATTTAGGGTAGGGGAAGGCCAGAGGGGGGGTAAGGATCAAATTACAAAAAAGTGGGTGGGGCTTAAAATTTTGGGTGGGGCTTGGAAACGGTTGGGGGTGTGGCTTACTGAAGTGGGTACAGAATGTGTTCTAATGGTATACACTGTATTATGTCCAAATGTGGGATGATACACTAGTGTGGGATTCGTACTAAATACAGTTACAATACACAGGATTACTACTAAGTATTACTAATTTACTAAATAAATAAAGATGGCGCGTAACGCAAAAATGTGACGTAGAAATAAAGATGGCGCGTAACGCAAAATTTTTTCCAACCCCGATAAAGAAGTTTCACTTCAAAAACAAAAAATAAACAGGAAAAAGTAGCTACATAAAGATTTATATAAAAATGTATAAAGGATGTATATTTTCTTACATTTACTTAGTATTTAATAATACAGTAAAATACATAGATTTTTTATTAACTAAGTCAATACCTTAACTAAACGTATCGGTCCGAGTTCAAAACCTGAGTCATAACGCCACTCACAACACTGTTTACAGAATATTTTGTTCACAACACAAGCACTAATTAAATGACGACTCGCCGTGGAAGGTCGCCGTGGGAGCCTGGCTCGACGTTCTGCTGCTGTAGCTCTCGTCTCATAAAGGAAGCGTATTTTGTCTTGCACCTTCGCCACATCACGTACAGTCCAACTGCCAGAATGCATATGATTATGAATAATAGATACAGCTCGTGTCTATTATTTTTAGCGCTAATATCTGCGGTGCTGACAGCCGTGGCAGCGCTGTTTCCAGCACCATTCTGGGCGATTATGATCTCTTCCTTTTGCTCTTTGATCTGGTTTCCTCCCATGTTACTATGATGTGCTTTTTTTTTATGGTTGGAAGCGCACGTCAGGTTTGATGAGGCGTCCGTATCTCGATAATCTCGTTACATTTGTCTCGACTTTGTGTCCCGTTGCATTATTTGTCATGTCAGCAAATTCCTTGTCGCTAAGTGTAAACGCAGGCTTCAATCGGTCGATACTAACAACTTTCTGTGTATCTGCCTGCATCAATTTAAAATATTTGTCTGTTCGTTCTAAGACTTTAAAAGGACCTATGTATGGCTGTGTTAAAGGTTTTGTCACCTTGTCAACACGCACAAAAACATGACTGCATTGTTGTAAATCGGGATGGATAAATATTTTGTCTTGGTGATTTTCTCTCCTAGGTACAGAAGCTAGATCCGCTATTTTATTACGTAGATCTTGTAAAAATGTTATATCGTCGCTGTTTTCTTTTCTCAACGGTTCAAAGAAGTCTCCGGGTAATCTTAAGCCTTCACCATATACCATTTCCGCGGCACTTATGTCTGTGTCATATCTTAAGCTCGCTCGTAGTCCAAGGAGTACTGACGGTAGTTCTGATACCCATTGATCCGTTTTCCCTCTACACATAAGTGCAGTTTTAAGCGAACGATGCCATCTCTCCACGATTCCATTCGACTGCGGATGGTATGAAGTGGTCCTGAATTTTTGGATACCCATTCTTTTTGCCAGTCGCGTAAACAATTGTGATAAAAATGTTGTTCCTTGATCTGTTGTAAGGAATAATGGTGTTCCGAATCTGGCTATCCAACCAGTGTAAAGTATATCAGCCACTGTTTCAGAGGTAATATCTTTGACAGGATATGCTTCTGGCCAGCCAGTTTTTCTATCCACCATGGTAACGATATATCTGTATCCTTGGCAATAAATAAGTGGGCCGACAATGTCCATATGTAAATGTTCAAAACGGTCAGTTTGAATAAAATGTCCATGTGGAGACACTGTATGTCTGTGCACCTTTGATTTTTGGCAACCTATACATGACTTCGTCCAAATTCCAATGTCTTTATTCATGCCATACCATATAAAGCGTTCCTGCATCATCTTTCGTGTAGCCCGTATGCCTGGGTGGCTTATCTCATGCACCGCTTTGAAAGCTGATATGCGGAATGCCGCGGGCAAATATGGACGTGCTCTATTACATGACACTTCGCAATAAATTGGTTTATTGCAATTAGGTATGAATATTTGCTGAAAGTTGTATGATTTATTTCGTAACAATATTTGTAAGTCTTCGTCTTTAGTTTGCGCCTCCGCTAACTTTTCGTAATCAATAGGTGAATTTGAAATCTCTATACTCGCTATGCGTGATAAGCAGTCAGCAGCTACATTATCGGTGCCAGACACATGTTTTATTGAGCTGCAAAATTGCATAATAAAATCTAGATGTCGAATGCGCCTTGGTGTATCGCTTTTACCGATAGTGTTACGTTGCAAAGAATATACAATCGGTTTATGATCTGTATATACTGTAAGAGGTCTGCCTTCTATTAATGGTCTAAAATGCTTAATGGCCATGTAAATCGCAAGTAACTCTCTATCGTATGTACTGTACTTTTGTTGAGCTTCACTCAATCTATTAGAAAAGAATCCTAGCGGTTTCCATGTATCACCTTCACGCTGTTGCAAGACGGCACCGGCACAAGTACTCGAACAATCTGTCATAAGAGCGATTGTTGCTTCCGACGACGGGAAAGACAGGGTAATTGCGCTTTTCAGGCTTTGTTTACTCTGTTCGAAGGCGTTTATCGAGTCATCATTCCATTCAATAATACTCTTATCTTTTTTCTTGGCATTGTGTAAGTAAACATTTAACTTTGCGTGTATCTCTGCCGCTTTTGGAAGATGTCGTCTGTAGAAGTTGACCATACCCAAGAAGCGTCGTAACTCTTCAACAGTGTTCGGCCTTGGAAATTCCGAAATTACTTTAACTTGATGTTCCATTGGTCTTAAACCGTCGGTAGACACATGATATCCAAGAAAGTTTAGCTCCGATTTACCAAATTCGCATTTCGCTAAGTTTATAGTAATTCCATATGTGTCTAAGCGTTTTAATACTTCTCGTACATGCTGCTTGTGCTCCTTTATTGTGGATGCAATGATAATATCGTCGATATATATAAATACATAATCTAAATTCTTTAAGACTTCGTAATTTAAAAATCTTTGAAAGGTTTGGGCTGCGTTCTTGAAACCAAAACCTAATCTTAAAAATTCATATAACCCAAATGGTGTGGTTATAGCCGTTTTAGGTATGTCATCCGTATTAATAGCGATATTATGGTAAGCTCTCTGTAAGTCTATGCGGGAAAATAAAGATTTTCCATGCAACAAATATGTGCAATCCTGTATGCGCGGTATCGGATATCGATCCGGTTTCGTAATCGCATTTAATTGACGATAATCACCGCACGGTCGTATCTCACCGTTTTTCTTAATGACGACGTGTAATGGACTTGCCCAATTGCTCTTTGATGGTCTGCATATGCCCATTTCTTGCATTCTTTGAAATTCTGCCTTCGCCTTACTATACTTATCCGGCGGTAGAGGCCTCGGGCGTGCGTAAACAGCTGGTCCCGTTGTCTCTATGTAATGAACTACAGAATGGCATGGCGTATTTTTAAAACACATCGGCTTGGTTACATTCGGGAATTCCGCTAATATATCGCTATACAGATTTTCACAGTTGATTGTTCTCACTGTAGGTTGTTCTTGCAGTGATATAGACGCGATTGCTTGTAAATTTGTCACAGAGTCAATAAGTTTTCGTCTATTTAAGTCCACTAGTAACTTATGATGAGCCAGGAAGTCAGCACCTAGGATGGGTTGCTTGACATCGGCCAACACAAATGTCCACTGAAACGGTCTACGTAAATTAAAGTCTAAATTTAAGGTTTTTACACCAAATGTCTTTATTTCTGTGCCGTTCGCGGCATATAGTTTATATTCATCGCAATCACTATTAATAAAACGAGTTCTATTCACTGGCAGCACAGAAATATTAGCTCCCGTGTCCACTAAAAATGTCAATTTACTTTTACTATCCGTAACACAAAGGCGGTGTACTGGCGATATGGCACAAATCTCCGCCCGCGATTGTACCTCAATTAGTTTTCCTGTTTTTCAGGCTTCTTCCAGGAACACGGCTCTAGACATTTTCTTGCCCTTTGTCTGTATTTATAATGGTAATAACACAACCAATCCGGGCTGCTAGGCGAGCGACGGATCGAATTGCGGCCGCGTGACCTTGATCTTGAACGGGAGTGATAACGATTATAGCGTTTTGTCTCATTTCTCTGACCTTCCAGTTCTCGTATTTTTAGGCTAAGTTTGGCTAACTCGGCCAAAATAAACGTATTGTCACTGGTTATACCGGGCGCCATATGAACTTCCGAGAGCTGCAACGGTCGCGTTGTTTCCATCACCTTATCGGCGATAGTTGCCAAATTCTCAAGATCCGTAACTTCTGTAACAGCGAGCACACCTCGTACTTCCGAAGGCAGATGTCCTTGCCACATAATCCGAAGTGTTTCGTCCGGTATCTTCTCGCGCGCCAGGTCTCGCATTTTTCTGAGGAGTTGAGAGGGCTTCTGGTCGCCCAACTCCATCTCACTCAGTAACTTTTGGAATTGCCTCATCTCTGACTCTTCATACACTTTCATCAGCCGTTCCTTTAAAGTGTCAAATTTCCTAGTCTCTGGCGGCTTAAGCAGGATGTCGCTGACTTGCTGTACAACATCTTTTCCTAGTTTTGTAATGACCATGTTGTACCTCGCTTCGTCACCGAGTTTTTGTGGGCCTAGGACAGCTTCGCATTGAACGAACCAAAGTCTTGGCTGGTCTTTCCAAAATTCGGGAATTCTCGAAGACACAGAAACTACAGCTATTTCCGCTCCGCCGGCTTGTGGTGATGGTAATTGCAGGTTGTCGTGTTTTGACATCTTGGAATGTTACCTTAAGCAAGACAATTATATTCCGTCTGTACTTTGCACTCTTTAGTCTGCGCGTGTCCGATCGGGTCACCACTGTGCCTTATATGGCGTGTGTCTAATAAGGTATTGTGAGTATTGTATTAAATGAAAGATCGGTTGATAGACACGTCCGTTTAATAGGTAACTTCTACAATACTAAAATCTTAATACTATGACATTAGCATATATACGTATAATGTCGGCACAGTGATGTAATAAAATTAGAAATTATGATATTATTTAAACTGCTCTGTGCTCACACAATAAATAACCGCGTCTGTGTTTACAGTCAGTAGTTAAGACAAACGCTAATTTTCACGTCAAAGCTTTATACAAAATAATAATGACACAAGCGAAGCCTCGGGCTGCAGTTAGTGTAACAATAAATCCCGGATAGAAAGCGCGCTTCTGTGAAAGAATAATATTTAATTTGTGTGGAGCGGGCGCGGGGCGGGGGTGCGGTGCGGGGGTTGCGGGACGGCGGTGGAGGCAAGTAGTGGTGTGTTAGTCGGGCCGAGGCGCAATCATTTCGATAACCTGCAATTAGGTTATTAAACGCGGGCAGCGAGCCCGCGGCGCGCGCCCGCCCGACCACCGACCTCCGCTCCGCACCGCCGACTACAGCAGGACAACTCCACACAACAACGTAGCTTTATTACACTGGGAGGATACAGTGGCTACAATGCACGCAAATTTTTGAACACTAATATGAGATTTTCAGCTCTTGTGTGATGATTGTTATCTGCACGAATTTGTAAGCACTACAACCGGTAAATTCGTATTTATAACATTATGACATCTCAAAACGACAAGAAATCTAAGTGAATTTTGAATAGAAACCAGAGTACTTGGCGCTTTATGATCTAATCGTGTTCCTGGTGCCTGGTGCTTGTCGTTACATAATTATAAATGTTTACATTTAGTATTGTCTGTCGACATGATCGTTAGATAACCGTTTAATCCGCTTTTCAATCTACTCGACTGTTATGGTTTGCTTTGATAAATATCTACCAAATCGAATTGCAAGACAAACATCTAGAGAAATGTAATGATAATGCAAATTTGATCAAAGAATATACAATTATGTAGCAACTTTTGACCTGCTGTGTAGTATGTTGCGCTGCGTACAAATCGGTAGCGTGACGCCGAAACGCTAATAACAATATGTGTGCAGAGGCGCCCTCGCGAGCAATTACCTACCAATTAATAGCCGGCGACCATCGACCATCCACCAACGCCGTCGACCGTCTACCAGCGCGCCGGACAAACACCACCTTTCACTTCGGAGCGATGCGCTCGCCTCTACAGTTATGACCACAAAGAAATCGATCATTTAGAAGACGTTTGCCAAATGTATGTAGTTTAGAAGACATTTAGTTTGTGGCTTTTTAAGTGGCCGTTTGATGTGGTTCTTAGTGTATACTGATGAGTTGTTTTTTTTGAAGAGCGTTGCTTAGATTGTGGTTAGTTACTCATAACAGAGCTGTTGAGTTGTTTTCGCTAAAAAGTGTTTCTGTTCTAATCATATTTTTACCCTATACGTATTATTTTTGGATAAGGCCTATGCCCAGCAGTGGACAATAAAAGGCTGATGATGATAACTATTATTTAATACAAATACAGAATATTAAGAAAATATTTGGTTTACAGCGTTAGATGGTCGGGAGTTCGATTTCCACACGAAGAAATATTTACATGATCTAAAAATATTCTAATGATAAGATTAGTCTAAGTACAAGTACAAGATGATCTGGATGTATGTGCTTGTAAACATAGCGTCTACATTGAAGAAATTAAAAAAAGAAGCCCATATTTCTATGTAAGCAAAGATTTTCTTTGGTTCGTGTTATCAATGATGGCATGTCACGACTAATGTACACACACGCGTGGTCCACATTACCGCCCATATATATGCGTAATTAATTTTAGAACCAAATCAAACGCACATAATGTATGCTAACGGCGCCGCTGCGTGTCTCCATCGTTACGATGCTGTTCGACACGCGTGGCGATAGTGTGGCGTGTGTGGGCCACGTGTGTGGCGGACACTTAGTGTTGCCACAAATATAAATGGTTATTTTAATTGTAATGGACGAATTAAGAAGACGTTTAGTATACGCAGCATCAACCTTTACTGCGTTAATGACCTCAACTTAAAACATTGATTTTCATTTCAGAAAGGTGAAGTTCTGTGCTCATGTCTTTTATATTATGTACTAATTACATTCCTATTAAATAAATAACGCTATTCGGATTTTAATTGACGTTTTCCCATTTACATTTAATAAATACTTCGCTATTTTTAACCGATTTCAAAAGAGGAAATTATCGATACGACAAAATTTTATTTTGGCGTCTCCATTTACGATAGGTTGTGACGCCGCGTCGTTGTGGCAGCGCGGCGGCGCGGCTCGGCGCGGAGTCTGTACGTTGATTGACAGTCGATACTATCAACAACAATTCATTAGTGGTGTAATTAGTATTAAACAGTCGTGTCCGGCGCCGCACACACGGAGCCTCGGATAAAATTACCATAAGTAGATACTTTTCAATTATTTATTGTATAATTGATCAGTATCTCGGTTTATCGGACGACTCTTTGGTCTAGGTGAGCGTGTGGGATGTAAACTATACGGTTCTAGATTATATTACCAGGTTAAGTCATCCACTTCGTACAAGAACCTCGTTTTGTAAAATGTTATTAATTAGAATGAATCATGGGATAAAATAGATGTCGGTCATAACTGCAAATATACCACTATTAACTTCCTGACCCTCGGAATAATTCCGGGGAGGTTAACAGGACTGTACTAACTACTAAACTTAAACTCGGGGGTTACTCTGTAATTCGACACGACGTTCGAATTGTCCAATATAAGTTTTCCACTTCTGAAAATCAATACTATTCTCTATGAGACTTATCATTCACTCCGAACTTAGTCTATAGTTACGACGCAAGATAGAGGATTCGAACATTTTGGAGAGTAGGTACATATTCGTATCGTCATGGATGTCGAAAGTTCGAACATTCGATCCTCGTGTCGGAGCAAAGAGTAAACCCCCTGATCTGATGACAGTATATTATACAAGCAACTTGTCAATTAAAATTCGTTTTGAAATACTATAAAATTATGGGAAAATGTGAATATTTTGAATTGTGAATACCTTTTAATTATGAGCGGCCTTAGCGCATTAAGTGATTTCTTAAATGCTACTTTTGGAAAATAGAAAAAATATCGATGTATCGTACTGGGTGCATAGCAGAAACTATAGAAATCATGTAATGATCCCGTTATCCCTTACACTAAATACAACGGTAGTTTCATGCAGCGTGGTGTTTAAGCTTGGTTGTCGCATAAATCTCGAGGTGCGAACTCCGCCGGCGCACCGCTAGTTAATTGACACGGTATATGTTCGGCACTGGACTTCTTGTGGCTTAAGAGAGAGAGAGATGTGGAGCGGTGTCCGGTGACCTTGTGTATAGGTACTACTTCCAGGTTTATCGTCTTGCTGGTGCAGCCCCTTGCTAGCTATATTAAGTCCTAGTGGATTTACATTATGCGAGTCGCGTTCGTATGAATAACACTAGCAACTTCATAATGAATTCGTTACTTTGAAATTCTCTCGTATAATGAATACATTTTTGTAAATAATTAATTATCAATCTGAAAATTACTCGACAATCCCCGCAGCATGTAGTGGTACGTAATGCACAACAAATAAGAAGTCCGGCATGTACTCGCGGTAATGCTATTTATAAACTAGAATCATGTACAAATTGCACGTGTAATTGCGTCGCTCTCTCCGCTCTCCGCTCGCCGCTCGCCGCTGAGCGCTCACTGCGCTCGGAACGCTCAGGAGTTCACGAGCGCTTGTTTATTGCTAATGGAGAGCGCTCGCGAGTGCACCAATTAATGACCACCGTTACTCGGCACGGAGCAAGGGACTTTATTTGAATTTGTGTACCCGCTGGATACCTGCACTCACGGCGCGGGACGGGCGCGGCGCGGCGGCCGAGCGGTCGGACGGAGATGCTCTTAATCGTAGCTCAGCCGGTTATGGGAAATGTTAGATAGTACGTCCAATACGAAATAATTTCGATATAATTAGCTAATAAATTATATTTAGATAGTTAGTGGAGTTCCGTCTCGAAGCAACCAGGTAAAGACGATATTGGTTTTGCTAAAGAGTGACATAAAGAAGTCTTATAATAATACGGTTGAAGTGTTTGTTAGCACGCGCTATTATTTGGAGATGGCAATACTTTTATAAATAAATAAATAAATAAATAAATAAATACACCCAACAGTCACATACATAGTCCTGACCCCACACTAAGATTGAGTCTTGTGTCGTGGGTATCAGAAACTACGAGAGTCTCACAAACACCCAGACCCGAAACAAATACCTGTGGATCACACAAATATTTGTTTCGGTGCGGGGATCGAACCCGCGGCCTCTAGTTTCACAGGCGGCGTCTAACCAACTGCGCCACGGAGGCTGTCACTTTGTCCACTTTGAATCGGCTCAAAAATAACAGTTTATTTAGAAAAAAGTTTCTGGTCTTTCTTATTCAAAACTAAGGTGTTAATAAGCGTGCAGAGGAGTAGAGTAATTGCCGGGTAAAGTCGCGCTGGACTAGTAGTTAGTAGTTACTTCATACTTTGTCACTCAAGCGATTCCTAATCACGCAAACAAACACATTTAAATTCATTTTCAACCAACTGATTTCGTGAACAGGCGAATACAAAGCCGAGAAAGGTAAAAATAATGTTTATGTGAGTGGTACAATTGCTGCGCGAGTTGTTATGAAAACACTCTGGTCAGTCGCTCGCGGGTCCTCGAGGGCTTCATAGACGAGTCGGTGAGAGCGCTCGGAGCGCTAAAAGTGCTTAGAGCGCTCGGTGTGCTCGGAGCGCTCGGAGTGCTTGCCAGCTCTCGTGTGACTCAACGGCTGCAGCGCTGCTCCGTTAGCCGCCACTTCACCTGCTGCGCTGTTATTATCCATAACAAATCTATTGCAGAACAGTTAAAAGTGCTTTATATATCATTTTATTAGGTATCCTAGTGGACCTTTTTCGAATTTGTTTAATTGAAATCCACAATTATGACTTAAACCTAGCTTATACTACCGTTCTGAGTCACATGTTATTAATGTATATTAAAGTAATTCTCCATTATAAATCGTTTCATACTCTGAATATATCCGCCAGAGACGTTTAAACTTTTGCTTAAAAGAGAGAGAGAGAGAGTATCAGCTCTACTTTTTGAACCAGCAGCCTTTAATACTGACATTGACTACATATCCTGACGCACCATAATAGTTGGCACGATAATAAGTTTACATATTATTTTGTGTTTGCTTTTACGACTAATGCCACGATATTCATTTACCATCGAATTTTAATTTAAAACGGTAACAATGTTATGTACAAACTACAATGTATGCAGTGCGTGTGTAATGTTTGTGGAGTGGAAGGCTAGTGCTGCTCGTCCCACGCTGGAGTGTGGCTCTCCACACGAGGACTCTACACGTCACCACGACTCCCCTCCCCCCACCACACCTCTTACATACACTCGCACTCCCCCGCAACTTGTCACGGGTCCACTAAGCTTTATTGTCGAATGTTGCCTTGACATTTCGTAATTAAGTGTAGACGCTAGATGATTTGATTGAAACTTTAATTAATGATTTGAAGTTTGTGAAATAATGTTGTTTAGTTTGCTACTTATGTTTGGTAGAATCTTGTAATCAGTACCTGCAGTATATAAGTCGGGTCAAAGGAGATAATAGCGGTGGTCAGTGAGATGTCGAAGGATCCGGTCCTCTCTATCTCTCCTCTTCTTCTTTTCTTTCTTTACACCATATATTTGGAAGCCCTGGTGTTGCACCTACTATCATATTATGGTTCTGTGGCTGTTTATTGGCGGCATTCATTATTTATTTGCTTCATACCATTTACCATATGGTAATCTAAATGAGTTATTGACGGACCTACGCTAAATAGTATACTGATATGTCATGACTCATGAGTTAGATATCACATTAAATACAGTAAACAACTTGAGAAGCCATCAATACATATCAATGCGAGCAGATTGCTCGTAGTAATGAGAGCGGTACAGTCGCGCACACGAGGCGGCCGCATGGCGCCAGTACCGCTACACTATTAGCGCGGTTTGCGGCCACTAATCTGCCGCCACCATTACTACCTGTGAGGGAAGGGAGAGAGGGGTCGGCGGGGGTGAAGGTTCAGCTCAAATTGACGGGTTTACGGGCGAGTGCGAGCCGCAGCGCACGACGCGCAGCTCATACCGTGGCGCTATTTAGTGCCGATGTGTTTGAATGTACGGTTAAAACTGTTTTATGATTGGATGCATTAAACATTTATAGTGGAAATCAAATATGAAATGGAATATTATGTTGAAATAGCGGCGAAAGACTGCGTTTCCGTTATAGTCTCTGTGTATTTAAATTAAATAGAGGAATAGAACAATTCTGATACCATTTGGGATAATGGTTTCTTAGATTTACGCGAATGTTACACATTGAAATAAAACTATTTTATACGGATTTTATCGCGATTTGGTTTAATTTTTACGAAAGCTGTAAAGTAATCGAAACGTCGGGAAGCTAAAAAATGTAAAAATTAAACCAAATCGCGATAAAATCCGTATAAAATAGTTTTATTTCAACCATTTGGGATAGTTAGATAACCGACATCAGTAACGGTAATACCCCGAGCACTTGTGTACGCGACAGTCCGGAACTTCTCGATGGCGCCCCGATTACCCGCCGACGTGGTGCGGTCCTTTGGGAAGCGGGAGGGGGATTAGAGGTGGAGGGAGGGGGTGGTATCTGCGACAGCTCGCACGGCTGGTGACCGGACGCGGCGCCGTGTCCGGATAAATCATAGCACCGCCGCTAGCACTGCTTGCTATTGCCGCAAAAACTAAGCGCTCGCCAACACAACACCTGCCGGCCATGACGACAGCTACGTGACCGCGGCGCGTGAGATCACTCCTCTCTAGTCTTAACGTAGCCCGTACTGGCAGCTTTTGGTGCAGCTTGTGCTTTTAATATCAAAGATTAGCGTGATTATACGAAATGTATTACATAAAAGTTTGTAGCCACAGGAAATCCTCTGTTTCTTATTGTACCACTCAGTATCGACTTTCAAAAGGATGTAGAGAGCAGTTCGTTTTGTATTCTACGACTTCTTCTAGTACATTTCAATAAATAGCTGTGTAATGTAATACGGTAAATCTCCGCGCGAATAAAGTAATTTCCTTTCCGTAAACGTTTTTATTTGTGCCATCGCTCACGGATAATCGTTTGTCGACGTTTAATGTCGCGATTACATTATAGAAAAAGTGCAGACATTTCAAATAGTATTGAGCAGAAGCGGCGGGGTGAGGGTGGTGAGAGAGGGGAAGGGGTTGGCGTCGAGTGTCGGGTACACTGTCGGCGCAGGCGCTCGCACACGGCCCCCGAATAAATAAATAATAATAGAGGAATAATACCGCGCTACATCGAATAGAATAAATGAATTATAAGCGCAATATCTGATGTTTACATCGCGCAGCGGCGCGGTGCACTCGCGAGCCACTGAAACCTACCCGCATTGTTCACACACACACATACATGCACACACGCGCACACACAGACATACAGACACGATATATTTTATAACAGCACAATAATAGTGTTGAAGCGGCTACAAGTGCTTGCTCGCGTGTTCCTGCGCCGCACCTGACATTAATGTGACGCATTTACTTCCAGCCTCGGTGTTTAATCTATGACTATATTCGCTCCTGGGCTGATACAACACCTCATGTCAAGTTCAAGATTAGTAGCGATTGCTTTTAATGTAAAATATTTTATGCCGTCATTTGCTCGTGACATTGCCAGTTTTGGTAACAACATTTATCATTAATTTGCTTAAGAATGGTTAATGACTTCAAATATAACCTCCAAGTACTACTGAAACGGGGTTAAGATTCCTACTCAAGTGTCTTCGTTGGCCGCCAAATTAATTGCGACGTAATTCTGTAATGCCCCTCAAATTATGGCACTGTCATGATCGGATTAAATCTGGCAGAAGATTAAAGCAAGCGCCCGGTACAAAGGGTAGTTTAGTGACTATTAGACTATTCTAACTGTAGAGATAGTGGGTTCGAACATTGGCATTGTACTCGACGAGGAAGCCTGAGCGCATTGCATGCAAAGTGCTGGCTGCGCGGGACACGGCGCGGCGCTCGAACCCGCTACCCACACATACATATGGATGCAGGCTGATGCGCCCGATAGAACAGCACGACACCGAGCTGGGACACACCGAGACCCGAGGCATCCCCTAGGGAGGAAATGAGCACCTTGCAAGGTATTTCCATATTACCAGCTCATTGCTATTAAGCACGAGATAGCCACAATGAGGTTAAGCAATTCATCAAGTGTAATCCAATTCTAATTAGGTACCTAATCTCATTGTTTAAAGCCAAATCCCATTGTTTTGATTAAACAGACTTGAGACTACTACTTGTCGCCGCGCCCGCTGACCTCGCGTCCGCCGCCTTAAGGTATCGGCTAAATACATATTCATATACAAACACAAGCCTTTCACACAACCTGGCGGATCGTCAACATTCAATAACCCAAACAATTACTCTCTGTACACCAGCGGCTTTACAACCGCTTTTGTGGCTAATCGTGTCGCTAAACAGCCGCGCTGCGCTCACGAGCTCATACCCCGGCTTTGTCTCGAGCTCGCGCGTCCTCGCCACAATGCCTGACGGATGGCCGCCACTCATCAACATCAACCGGCAAGCAAACATACGCCCACGATAGCACGCGTATAATGCTGTGGCCTGTGGGTTGGTGAGTCTGTTTTGTGTACGGTTTTTGAATGAAAATTTTAGGCCACGCCAACATTTAACTCGATGTGAGGGTTCAAGCGCTCTCTAGTGTCACAGATGGCTTAACCAACTGTGCTTCTGAGATTCTAGGAAACGTAGAAAATATAAATTATTTATAGGTATAAAAGTATGTTGGTATATTTGTCAGTGACGTGGCCTCATAGTTGTCACTGTATATCGTTTGGGATATCTACCCGTTTTTCCTGTAACGGTCATTTCATAAAAGAAGCAAAACTTATATCTCGGGCGCAGCCTCAAATACTAGTCACTTAAAATAATTATGAAAGAGTAAAGAGAGAAAGAGGACTCCTTAAAAGGAAAAATCTATGAATATTATTGAGTGATAGCGAAACATGAATGCATTAAAATTATTTATTATCTAGAACGCTGATTGCGGAGAGATGTCGGTAATTCGTGAGAAGTGGGAGAAAGTCGGATATGGCGGATGTGATTGATTGACTGCATGCGCTTGGTGTGAAATTATCGCACGTAGACTATGTGCGCGTGTGTGTCTCTCTCTATGTGCGTGATTGATTAGCAAGCAACATACGTAAAAAGATTTGGAGATGATCTGCAAAGTATTGTTCTACATAGGTACTGACTATGCATACATGCAAAGCTATCTATCAACTTGGATGTTCGTTGGCTATAGTTAACTTTTTTGTTGAATAACCGTCCTAATGCCTAATGCCGAATACTCAAAAGTCACATAAATATTATGTTACTATTAATTGCGCAAGTCCCACTTAAATGTACTGGTTACGTGGTAGGAGGGTAGTTAAGTGCAACTTAATATTTAAATGGCGTTTGAGTATTCGGGCGTAAGCGTACGAGAACATAAATATTGTCGTGCTAAAACAGTATCTGGAACCTAATGGTATTTGGAATAATAAAACATAATATATAATCTATATTTGATCGACGCGACGGTTGTATTTCAACTACAATAAATGTGACTATTGAAGAGATCGAATTACACAAAATTTGCAAACATGAACTACTAGATCTTCACAAACTATTTAAGATTTTGTTCAATTACTCACCTAAAAAATCTTGACGCATTATGGCTATTCTCTTCCAACACCTCCAATTTGTATGTTTAACTCGTATTTATCTTTCTGAGAAGATGTTGAGTTCAGCAGCGACTACAACTGCTGGCCTCGTTCAATATCTCGTGCGTCTGAGCTCTAGCATGTATTTAATGTAAGCAATTATATCTGCTGGTTCACTAGACAAGGCTCGCCACGGCGTCGCGCGCGGATCGGTGGGATAAACCTACATTATGGATGCCTCAACCTTTTAATATGAATATTTTTATTAATATGTTTAGATAAGTGCCACTTTCCATTCCAATCTTTTCCATTTTACCCTGTCTCTAGCATCCTCGAATGTAAGAACATTGGTTGTCACTTGTTAACAATTATAGAAGTGAAGAAATTAAGTGGAAGAAAATTCGGAGGATCCAATTTCACTTGCCATTTGATTCTCCTAACTGCACAGAACTGGCCGTACCATTAGATGCGGTACACATTTATTGCCTTACCAGGAAAAGTAAAATAAATACTTTCTTACATCATGTACCGTAAGTGGTGCTGTTTCATTCATGTTGTACTTAACTTCCATTGAATGGCGATGAGCGTTTATTTTGTCTTGATACAAATCGATTGCTAGAAGATTATAAAAACTGATGGTAGTAGTATTGGAGCTAGTCTTGAAAGACTGCTAACTGAAATTTATCGTTGACCTCTTTTTCTCAACGTAGATATAAAACAGTTCTAAGATAGCTACAAAGTCTACAGTTTCATAATAAGAGAACCAAATATATTTCAGCCAATATGAGTATTTGAAACATTAAGTATACTCGCTATTCCCACGCGCGCATTAATATTGTTTTTTAAAGACCTTCATTAGTTTAAGAGACGCTACATCAAGAATTAACTTGTAAATAACCAGTAATCCACTTTGTATCATCCCTACAGCCTATGAGTGGCGTTTTCTATTCGATATATTCGCACGCGATTCTCATGCAGCGCGGCGCAGTACCGCGGTGCCGCTGGCGAATTATCATGTCACCGCGTCGCCGGCGTAATTAATGTAATAACCGCTCGTACGAGTATATATGTATATTGTACATGCAGCATCGCTTCCTCACAATACGCAGACGAGCTGTAATTACTCCTAACTGTGCTTTCACATGTATTCATGGGCGACACCATTGGCTTTCTGCGCATTCTAACCTTCATTTGTTAAGTGCAACTAACATGCTTTGATGTCATATACATCCAGATTCTAAACATAAGGAATTTATTCTGTACTAGCTTCTGCCCGCTAACTTCGTCTGCGTGATTAACTTTGTTTAAAAAAATGTACATGTGGAGATTATTTGGTATTTCTCATCCCGTCCCGTCCCGTCCCGTTATATCCCGTCCGTCCTATCTCATTCTCACTCAAGGTATGTAATCCACGCCCATCGCATCCCTTTGAGTATCTATATCAGCCCATATACGTCCCACTGCAGGGCACGGGCCTACTCTACAATCGAGAGAATCGATTGAGAGTGGTTAGGCCATATAGTCCACCACGCTGGCCTAGTGCGGGTTGCCGGACTTACATACCGTAGAAATTCTTTAAAATCGCTACGGTATGCAGGTTTCCTCACGATGTTTTCCTTCACCGTTAAAGTGCGTGGTGATTGACTATCAATACACACATAACTCCGAAAAGTCAGAGGTGTGCCCTGGGATTTGAACCCGCGACCACCGTGAACATGTAGGCAGCCGCGTCTGGTCCGTTACCAACAGGCCACCACGCACTTTGAGTATAAAAAGTAACAAATATATCGGATTTCCGTCCTCATCACACGGGAACACTTAATTTATCTGGATAAAATGTAGCCTAAGTGTTAATCCAGTGTTAATATGGGGAATATTAGTTTTTCTCATTTATCTTCCATAATACAAAGAACCACCCTGTATGTAAATAAGACATTTACCAGTTTTTAAGTTGGACTTGTACCTATATACCTGTGAAACCGCATCTCATTTCGTCTTGTAGTTTTTGCGTTATGCGCAAGTAAATAAAAAGAAACACCCTGTCTATAAATAAAATATATACCAGTTTTCAAATTGGACGTGCACCAATATTACTGTGAAAACTGCATCTCATTTCGTATGTTAGTTTTTGAGTAATGTGCAAGCAAACATAAAGAAACATCCTGTATGTAAATGAAATATATACCAGATTTAAGTTGGACCTGCACCATTGTAATTGTGAAAACTGCATCTCATTTGGTGCAGTAGTTTTTGCATGATGCACAAGTAAATAAAAAGAAACAGCCTGTATGTAAATGCAACATATACCAGTTTTTAAGTTGAACCTACAGCAATACAACTGTAAAAACCGCATCTCATTTGGTGCAGTAGTTTTCGCGTGATGCGTAAGCAAACATACAGACAGACAGACAGACAAAAATTAAAAAAAAAATTGTTTTGTCTTCTGTTGCTGTTATAAAGACCCCCCGCGTTGAAATTTCTTAAATATCTTCCATGTACAGACATCGACCATTTACATTTTTATTATATGTATAGATAGATGTTCTTAGATTAGCATACAGTTCATTGTTTTAAGGGAATTGAGAGAGATGCTTGTGTGGTTTCAGACGAGCGGATGCTGTTAAAAGCTTACCTCCATTACTTATTTGCCTATTGCGAGTTAGCTAAATTAATATGCATAATTCTTTTTACAGATTTCTAATTATACAGGCTTCGTTACAATTATATTTTGCTTCGCCATGAGAGTACGTTACAGTTGACTAATACATGACTCCGAAAAGTTAGAGGAATTATTTTATTTATTTTATTTTATTTTATTATTTTAGAGTTACCATAAGAAGATACATTAATCACAAAAAGTATTACAAGCAAAAATAAAAGCAAAGTTAAATGTTTCCCCGTTAACAGGTAACTACAGCTTACAATTAATGAAACCATTACTTATTCATAATTGTTAAACAATACTAATCTTAAATCTAGGTATAGTATTATAACAACAACAACAATTCAAATAATCAAATCCGCAGTTATTTTCTCGACCGTTCACATTTGGCCCTTTACCATTAGGACTTTACGCGCTTGACGTTCGCGATAGTTTGAGGAAAATAAAACAATGTAAACCCGTCACCAGAATTATGTCTATCTTTTTCTAAAGCCTGATATTTCTGACCTCACTTACTAATGAGAATAAATACCCAACAAACACTTCAATAATTTGGCTCTTTGACAGTTTATAGATTGATAACTGTAAACAAACTGTTGTCGAGAGCTGACAATTAAGCTGGACCGCCAAATTGGCCACTAGTACCGCCCACACGCACCCGCGGGGGCCGGCAGAGAGGCTCGCGGTGGTTACTGGTGACCGTGTGAAATGGTCTACAGTACCGTTGCCTGCGATTGGTCACCATCATGAGCGATGAGATCAATCCGTCACATCGGTTACGTATCTGGACGATCCGACGCACTTTTTATAAAAGCTTCTAATGACACTGAAAGAATTTATTTATTAGATTTATTATGGGTGTAAAGGCAACGTGTTTAGGCTGTGAAACAATGTAACCCAGATGAGGCACTGCACGTTAGATACGTTTTTTGGTTTAATATAAATTTACTGGCACAGGTATTTGTGCTTCAACACAACAACGATGCTCCGCATGACGATAGGCCCACCCTCTGCCATCCTAGGACGAAAATTAGCCCCGTGAAAATGTTTCTCTTTCCCGTAAAATGTTTTCAAACGTAATAAATAACTTGTCAGTAATATTCAGAGCAGCATCCAGTACGTCGAGTGCGATGTTTATCTCGCGCGGGCCACAATAGCCGGCGTTGTACCGCCACGCTCCTGTCGCGACCACGGCGGCCTAATCATTTAATAGCTCCAAATATTTATTACTCAACGGTACGTGAAGTAATTAATGTGTGCCCGCCTTGTGGCCTGACCGTCTGACTGACTGACTGATTGACAGCTGACACACACACAAACACATTGCGCAACGAGTGAGTGCGCTCCACTGCATCACAATGCACTAATATCAGATTATTATGATGGAGATTAAACAGGCCTTTAAACATCTGTAAGCTTAAAAGCATATATTGTTGGATTAATTAATTTAGTGGAACGCTGGGGTATTAGTTCTGGATTACAAAATTCTACGCCCAGCTTGGTTTCTTCACTTTGCGTTAGTGTTTAGTTCCAAAAGACTTTTATGTATTAACGTGCTTATCAAGGAAAAGAGATCGAAATGCGTTCAGATTTTAACATGTATTATACAACTTTTGGAGTGTATCGCAAAGGGCGTTAATGTGTATGTTAATATAAATATATTGTAGTTAAGTACTTGTTACTTCTGAAATGTGAATGCAGCTGGATAGTCTTATTTAAAATAACGTATAAACCAGACTATACTAATTTCTACCCAATTACAAATACAGAAATAACACTCATCGCCGTGTTACATAAACATAAGCAGTTCCTTCGCCCGCGGCCCGAACAAGCTCGTCGCAGTGACAAGTCGTGACACACAGACATACAGACACACAGTGTGGTACGTGGTGCATCACTTTACACTATCCACAGCACAGCGGTTAATTATCCGACGCACATCCCTACAGATCGCTATCTTAAAAGCCTCTCGCGTGATGTTTTTTGTGCGGCGTTGTCGGCCGCGGCCGGCGTGTTTGGAAACAAACCGAACCTCAAAGAGGTCATGTTTTATGCCCGCTTAAATGTCTTGTCATAACCGAAATGGATCTATGAATGCTTTCAATATGGTATGGATGTATCGCTGTATTGTAAGACGAATACTGCGGCTAGTCGCTTCGTTTAAATCTAAGTGATTTTGTTTAATGGCTTGGTTAGAGTTCTCATTGATTTTAATTTCATTTTGCTCAGACAAAGGTATATAACTGATTTACCGATTAATTCATATCAAATTGATGTTGTTTAAGTTCTGCCTGTCAGCTAGAGACAAGTGCAAGACCTGGGTTTCCCGTCGACACTCAGCGTTGCAGATGCTGAGATGATACAGCAACATAAAGCTGAATCGGCAGCTTAGTATTTATTATTGACTAGCTTCTGCCCGCTAACTTCGTCTGCGTGATTAACTTTGTTAAAAAAAATATGCAAGTATAGATTATTTGGTATTTCTCATCCCGTCCCGTCCCGTTCCATTATATCCCGCCTGTCCTATCTCATTCTCACTCAAGGTATGTAATCCACGCCCATCGCATCCCTTTGAGTATAAAAAGCAACAAATATATCGGATTTCTGTCCTCATCCCACGGGAACACTTAATTTATCTGGATAAAATATAGCCTAAATGTTAATCCAGTGTTAATATGGGGAATATTCGTTTTTCTCATTTATCTTCCATAATACAAAAAAACACCCTGTATGTAAATAACACATTTACCAGTTTTTAAGTTGGACTTGTACCTATATAACTGTGAAACCGCATCTCATTTCGTCTTGTAGTTTTTGCTTTATGCGCAAGTAAATAAAAAGAAACACCCTGTCTATAAATAAAATATATACCAGTTTTCAAATTAGGCGTGCACCAATATTACTGTGAAAACTGCATCTCGTTTCGTCTTGTAGTTTTTGCGTTATGCGCAAGTAAATAAAAAGAAACAGCCTGTCTATAAATAAAATATATACCAGTTTTCAAATTGGACGTGCACCAATATTACTGTGAAAACTGCATCTCATTTCGTATGGTAGTTTTTGAGTAACGTGCAAGCAAACAAAAAGAAACATCCTGTATGTAAATGAAATATATACCAGTTTTTGAGTTGGACCTGCACCAATGTAATTGGGTATTTGACTATCATCGAATTTTTGTATTATTTAACAGACAAACAGAAGTGCCATTAAAACAAAACGTTTTTGTGAAAACAGTGTTATAGTAGCGTGTAACATGAGGCAAATATTAGTATTTTAAATGAAAGAGTGGGGACGTAGTGGGGACATCTTGCCGTCTCTTTCACACCCGCACACTATAATGCATATTAAGAATAGTGACGTCACTAATTTTGTTTTGCATCCCTTTTCTTTTACCCCCACTACAAGATTTAAAACGTTTCTAACTTTTTAAATTCTGAATGGATTTACAAAATTCTTTGTTTGTTAGATTTTGGTTATGGATACTTTTTGACGAATACAATAAAAAAATATGAGTCAAATACCCAATTGTGAAAACTGCATCTCATTTGGTGCGGTAGTTAATGAGTAATGTGCAAGCAAACAAAAAGAAACACCCTGTATGTCAATGCAACATATACCAGTTTTTAAGTTAAACCTGCAGCAATATAACTGTGAAAACCGCATCTCATTTGGTGTGGTAGTTTATGAGTAATGTGCAAGCAAACAAAAAGAAACACCCTGTATGTAAATGCAACATATACCAGTTATTAAGTTGAACCTACAGCAATACAACTATGAAAACCGCATCTCATTTGGTGCAGTAGTTTTTGCGTGATGCGCAAGCAAACATACAGACAGACAGACAGACAGACAGACAGACAGACAGACAGACAAAAATTCTAAAAAAAATTGTTTTGGATTCTGTTGCTGTTATAAAGACCCCCCGCGTTGAAATTTCTTAAATATCTTCCATGTACAGACATCGACCATTTACATTTTTATTATATGTATAGATAGATTGCTCCAACAATATTGTCTTTGTTTGCATTAGTATTTTGTTCGTAAATGCATAAGCCTTCGGACGGGATATTTTCATTGTTTGAACAGAAAGTATTACCCCAATTTAGAAACTTTGAGTTTTGCAATTTATTACAATAAACTAGCTGATTTGGGTGTTGGGTTTTACAAAACTTTGGGTTTTGTAATTTGTTACAATACACTAGTTTCTTGAGCTGAGATAAGCAGAGGGATAAAACAATGCAAATTATTTCACGGGTAATTACTTGGTATCGTACAATGTATTCGCAGTGCAGTACACTTTAGTGCAACAAATCGCGTAGGAAATAGTGCCGGCATCTGCAGCAACTCTGAAATTACTCTCATGTGGCGCGCGGTTCGCACGCTCCACTCGCGTGCGCTCGCCACAGAACTCATTCCACTTAGAATTAGTTTGATTCGCGTACCGCTACCTATATTCATTAAATGTAGTTATGATATTGGCAGAAAACTAAGGATATCGACTCCATATCCGCTGGTTTCGTATCTGAGTGTGTGTTCTCATTCCTTCTTCTTATATTAACTTGATATATACACCCATATACGCGTCCGAGCCACGTCTACAATCGATAGTTCGATTGTTCTCATACTATTATTATCAATGATTATAGCAATAAATAATAATAGTAATAAAATTAAATTATGTAGATAGATATGTAGATATGTAGCCTACATATCGTATATTTTGTATAATGGTTTCTTAGATTTACGCGAATGTTACACATTGAAATAAAACTATTTTATTACGGATTTTATCGCGATTTGGTTTAATTTTTACATTTTTTAACTTCCCGACGTTTCGATTACTTTACAGCTTTCGTGGTCACGGGGCGGACTGAGGTATTAGTCATCCGCTCTGTGACTGTCACAATTAAACTACCCTTAATTTTCAATTATTAAATTAAAAAGTTAACTAGTTGTTGCGATCCGATCTACGCAGTAGGAGCTCACAGTGTCTTGAGGTCTGGCAGCTGGTCTTTTGGGTTCCGATTTAATCAAATGTAGAACTGGATCCCATGATGGTGCAAGCTTCAAGCCATCTTCTCTATTGAAATTTGGATGTTTTTTAATTTCAATAGCCTCGCGAAACATCCTGGGTAGGAAGCGGTGTTCTTTAGCGAGGATTAGGGGCTTATCAAAACGAAGGTAATGCTTGGAGCCTTCTTCGATGTGTTCAGCAACTGCAGACTTCGTTGAGCGTCGGTGTTTGACGTCAGCTATGTGTTCTTTTACGCGGGTCCCTATGCTTCTCTTGGTTTGGCCGATATAAGAGAGGCCACAGTCACAATCTATTTTATATACGCCCGGTTCTTGCAAAGGTATATGACACTTGACAGGTGGTAAGAATTGACTAATCTTCTTGGGCGGCTTGAAGTATGTTTTAATGGAAGCACGCTTCAGGATGTAGCCAATCTTGTCTGTGACTCCTTTGATGTAAGGTAGTATAACCGGGGCCCGTTCAACTGTGGCTGGTTTCACTCGGTTTCTGTGACGGCGGCGTGGAACTTGGAGCTTGTTGTCTCGCAGTACCTGCTTGACGTGTTGCAGCTCAGTCGCCAGGTGTTTCTCATCACAGATTCCTTGTGCTCTCTGAAACAAAGATTTACCCACGGTAGCTAACTGTTTCGGATGGTGGTGAGATTCACCGTTCAGATATTTATCTGTATGGGTCTTTTTTCTATACACGGTATGACCTAAGGACTGATCAGGATTACGGATTACTAAAACATCTAAGAAGGCAAGAGATTTATTATGTTCCAACTCCATAGTAAATTGAATTTTATTGTTAATGGAGTTGAGGTGATTTAAAAATGCAGTTACTTGGTTAGATGGTAAGATTGTGAAAGTATCATCTACGTACCGCTTGTAAAATCTTGGCGAGACCGGGGCTGTACTAAGGGCTGTCTCCTCGAAGTCCTCCATGAAAATATCGGCAACTACAGGAGATACAGGTGAGCCCATTAGGTGAGCTCCACGCCGCCGTCACAGAAACCGAGTGAAACCAGCCACAGTTGAACGGGCCCCGGTTATACTACCTTACATCAAAGGAGTCACAGACAAGATTGGCTACATCCTGAAGCGTGCTTCCATTAAAACATACTTCAAGCCGCCCAAGAAGATTAGTCAATTCTTACCACCTGTCAAGTGTCATATACCTTTGCAAGAACCGGGCGTATATAAAATAGATTGTGACTGTGGCCTCTCTTATATCGGCCAAACCAAGAGAAGCATAGGGACCCGCGTAAAAGAACACATAGCTGACGTCAAACACCGACGCTCAACGAAGTCTGCAGTTGCTGAACACATCGAAGAAGGCTCCAAGCATTACCTTCGTTTTGATAAGCCCCTAATCCTCGCTAAAGAACACCGCTTCCTACCCAGGATGTTTCGCGAGGCTATTGAAATTAAAAAACATCCAAATTTCAATAGAGAAGATGGCTTGAAGCTTGCACCATCATGGGATCCAGTTCTACATTTGATTAAATCGGAACCCAAAAGACCAGCTGCCAGACCTCAAGACACTGTGAGCTCCTACTGCGTAGATCGGATCGCAACAACTAGTTAACTTTTTAATTTAATAATTGAAAATTAAGGGTAGTTTAATTGTGACAGTCACAGAGCGGATGACTAATACCTCAGTCCGCCCCGTGACCACGAAAGCTGTAAAGTAATCGAAACGTCGGGAAGTTAAAAAATGTAAAAATTAAACCAAATCGCGATAAAATCCGTAATAAAATAGTTTTATTTTAATGTATATTTTGTAATTCGTGTGGTAGTACATCTTGTTCTCCATCACATTAATGTCTTTGGAATTAATGTCTGCGTATATTATTCATGCGTAGAATAAAACTCGCATTTTGTGAGCAGAAACCAGATCAATCCAATTGCTTATACAGTTGGCGGCGGTCTGACAACGGTACCTAGTGGCCCGAATCACACAGATCCTTATCTCTCGTACGTACTTATTAAAATTATTAATTCTAAGTATTCTCAGTCCGCGAGCTTGTCTGATGTTGTGTGAAATCGTAAAATTAATAACCAAAAATTTCTATAACGTGGAAAGCTGGTCAGCCTTACATAGCGGAACAAATTCGTAGCGATAATAACTTGTACTCATTAATGTGTGATTAAGCCACTTTGTCGGCGACGCGACACATTCATGTTAATTAATTTTATTCCACACACATAACAAGTGTAAAAACATTGCTCCACATGAGATTACACGGACCGGATCTACTTGTGTAGTTGTGTGGTGATTTGGGCACGTCTCGCGTCGGCTAATGAGTAATGAAGAGTAAACGTTATCTCGTTGTAATGCGGCGCGGTGGTGCTCGGGTGGTAATTAAAATACATATAAAATAGCCCCAGATGAGGCCACTATTAAATAGTGTTTAGTGGGCCCCGCAGCCACGCAACAGCGCCACAGCCCGCCGCGCCCGTAGCACCGTCGCACGACTGAAACGCATAACCACTCACCACGAGTAATACTGACATGCAAACGTTATCTTGAACAGAAGCGTTGTTTGGACTGTACCACCGCACCATCAGGTGCATTTTAATTCCTTTGTCGTGCCTGTTGTAAACAATACTCCAGTTACACGGCTAGCCGTAACTCCATACCGAGATATAAGTAATGTGGGTAAGTGATTTGTTATAAGGTGACGCGGTGTTCTAAAAGTTAAACGAATTTAAAATAATTTTATACGCAGCTATTATATCAAATTAATAATTTGTTAAACAAATCGTGTTCCATGTTGTTTGTAATAGCGTTACAACAGTGTATTTACAACCGCTATCCCACTCTCTCAGGCCGGTGCCTCTAATTTAATGTCAGAAGTGAAGTAACATCGAACCAATTACACAAGTTAAACACGCCACTTTCTCCACCCCGCTCTACCCCGCACCAGGGGACAGGGACAGGAGAGGACAGGAAACTAACAGCGTGCTTCCGACTGCTCTGGTTTGAGCAATGAGCGAACGCTGATTGATTTAATGATGCTCGATGATAGCTCTTCCATTGGATTCGAAGGTCGGGAAATTTGAGTGTGATTTTTGGTATGAAATTGAACTTATAACGGATAACTCCGATGATCTATGAATGGTGCTTCCGCCTTCCATCTGAGTAAGCTGGCGTGTGGTAATGCGTGTATTTAAAGTGATCGTCACTCAACTACTTGATGACAACGCGGCTGAGACTAATATGGGCCATCTTACTAACCACTAACCAGTTCTAATAATTTCACCGGATAAATATTATAATGATGCCGGTTACTTTTACTATTTTGATTATGTTGCGTCTAACGAGTATGTTTAAGTGAAATTGAATTACCAATCAACGTTGAAACCTGTTTAAAAAGTTTGACCGACAGACATCGTGTGGTTATCTTTACTATTTTGCAGAATTTTATTTTTATCCAACAGAGAATAAACCAGGAGAGGGTATCTGATGGTATGTAGTCGTCGCCGTCCATGAATTAACGTAAACATGTGAATAAATAAATACACCCAACAGTCACATACATATAATAGTCCTGACCCCAAACTAAAGATTGCGGCTTGTGTCGTAAGTATCAAAAACTACGATACACTATTTCGGTCACATAAACACCTAGACCCGAAACAAATACCTGTGGATCACACAAATATTTGTCTCGGAGTGGGGATTGAATCAGCAGCCTCATGTTTCACAGCCGGTATCTAAACTGCGCCAGGGAGGTCGTCAAATTCTTTAAAAGTACCAAGGTTTGACGGCGTTATAGAATAAAATTCAATTAAGAATTGATGCATCTCCATAATGTTCGTGTAGAGTTAGTGATGACATACCTCGCAACCATTATTGCGGTATTTTGAGTCCGTGCAAAATATTTTTACATCATTCCGTTACTTACATAATGATAAGCATACATGTTTTACTAATGTCGCAGTTTTTATCATCTGAAGCTATGTTAATTGGCGCAACATCCGGGATGATGTCGTCTAATTGGTTTCATGGTACAAATTTATTATTTGATAGGTTTTTTATAATCGTAAGTCGAATCATTTTGTGATTATAAATCATGCTGCAATCTATTCACTTTGCAGGTGATTTCCTACAATATCCTTTTCTAAGATAACGATTTTATTTCTTTTCTATCTGGACGGCACTTATTGATACAGTTTTGTTACTCAGACATATTATTAAGATTTCTGTACTTGCACTGTAAGCAATATGTAATATAAGTTTAAAAATAAACACAAAAAATACGGTTAAACCATGGACAGGAATTTGCAAAGTCTGATGTTTTTACATGTCTTCATGATCCTTTTATTGACTAAAATAAGTTTACTTGTCACCGCTCCCTCACTGTTACTCGCACATAGCAACAATAGTAATCCACACTCATTGCGACTGCGAGTAACTCGCAACGCAGTCGGCTTGTTTATTACCCTCGGCTTGATTCCACTTACTACTCTCTCCAATAAATAGCTGTATTAAGTGACTTATCCACTGGTAGACTGCACGAGAAGTCGCTTGCACAACTCAATGAGAGATTTATTCCGACTCATTAGCTAATCCTTGATTAAATGCTCAGCTAAACCCGAGCTGACAGTGAGTAGCTAATGTTGGTATGGCTAGTGACACTTCGGCGACCAGGTGTATATCTTACTTCAAACGTCGCCTGTTACGTCATTAATTGGATTTAAATGGGGCTACATAAATACCGCTTCTGGGTAGGAACTTTCCTCTAACTTATGCGATGCGGTAGTCTAGATAATATTTATTTCAAATGACTTTGAATTAGACATGAAATAGGACCCGGAAAATTCCGAGATTTTCGCCACTGAATATGCTCTTAAGTCTAGATTTCAGTACAATCGATTATATGATGTAATCTGTTAACAGTTACACCTATTAAATAGCAACGCTTTCTTACATAATTACTTTACATCAGAAGCAAAGGATAAATGAGTACCTAAACACATAATTTTAATCACAACACATTAGAAGTGATTCCTCCACAGTCTACACTATTAAGCCTACTTGGCTCGCAAGCTAATGTATCGCTTGTCGTGCGTCGTGAGGAGACATAAAGCGCAGCGTGTGCATGTCTCGACACTCCGACACTGCGACACTGCGACTCCGTGCGCCGAAACCAGCTCGTTAGCGCGACCTGACGCCGCCCATCACCGTAAATACCTGCCGAGCTACTCCTGGCATCGTGTCTGTGTATACGCTAGTAGTTTCACACTAGTGTGGAGATCCGTGGTCACGCAGCGTGGAGTAACGCCTCCCGTCCGCGTGATGTATGCAGCTCGTTTGATGCTTCTGCCTGACCAGCTGCGTGGCTTTCCTTGTTTGTTCCCCTATTGTTGTACAAATAATGTGCATTGTCACGATGCGTTGTTGTGATAGATACTATTAGACATCCTGGGGGAGTTAAATTTATTATCGGCACTACGAATCTTAGAAAACTTGTATTATTAAATAATTGTGACAGAATTGAAACCATGTTTCCGTGTAAGATTCGTTTGTAGTACATCATAGTTTTACTTACCCCGATGCATCTTACATATCGATTTCTAAGTTATACAAGACTTGCCCGAAAATTCCCTTCTAAATTTAGCGCTATGCAGCAAATATGTAAAAAATTTGGTGAACCGAGTCTTTGTTCTGTTGGAAAGTGGAGCGCCGGAGCGATCGCATCTTTTAGCACTCATTAGCGAGCTCTAACGCGCTGTGAGAAACCGAGGATGCTCTGCAGTTGGGCTCGATTTTAATTCCATCCTTAATTATACCGACTGAGGTACGCTCTCGCCGGGCACATTGCTTCATACTATGTGGAAGTGAACACGGAACACAATCCGTTAAACATCTAATACGGTCATTGACGGACAGATAAATAAATAAATAATAATAAATACACCCAACAGTCACCTACATAGTCCTGACCCCACACTAAAATCTAGTCTTGTGTCGTGGGTATCAGGAACTGCGAGAGACTTTTCGGTCTCACAAACACCTAGACCCGAATACTTGTGGTTCCGACCAACTTTTGTCTCTGTGCGGGGATTGAACCCGCGGCCTCTTGTTTCACAGGCGGCGTCTAACCAACTGCGCCACGGTGGCTGTCGGCTGGCACGGAGGCTAGGATTTCAATGCCTTATTTCTATCCCTAAGAGTATAAACTTATATTTAAGTATGTTTGATGACTTAGACTGATTAGTACATTTTTTCAATTTGACAGTAATTTTGACTTCTCATTTAAATCATAATCATTTTAGCCACAGGAAGTCTATTGATGAATATACGCCTCTCCCGAAGATTTGCGCAGCACCCAATAATAACAAACAATATACCACACACAGAAACAAACACTTAAAATGAAGTAAAATGGAATTTAATCGACATCATCCATTAAAAAGCCGAAATTACTTTCACATCATCATAATCAGTCGGTTAAGTGTATATTTATCCAAAAATTATAAACAATTTAACATATAAAAAGCTCAGCGAGACAGGCTTACGTTCTGTCTTCATCGGACCACCCAGCGCAGTGCTCCCATTCAGCCGACACCGGGTAAAAACACCAGCTGATGAGCGCGCGGAGCTGATGACACGCCACCCCTCCGTCCCCCGCGCCGCCCGCGCCCGCACCGCACCGTGACGACACCGTGACGGACGCGACACGGACGCGTTTAGAGCCGGCAATTATCTGCCGCCGCGCCTCTAATTCCCAGCGCCACGCATATCCAGCCTTTGTCTTACATCCACTGCATTAAGATGTCAGCTCGGCCGCAGAACTAATTTCATTATATCCACACTTAAAAGAGTCGTTAAAATAATTTTCGAGGAAATTAACCGACTGGGAGCGGAATGTACGAGTGCGCTGTTACGTTTATCTCTCGGTCGTGGGGTTATTTGCTCCACATCAATATGTTGGGCCGGGGCTCTTACATTTTAATTACGTATATCCACTAGCGACTGGACCATGAAATCTATATAATGCATTCGTAGCAGCAACATTCGGCAAGTTGTAATAGATTTCCGTGGAAACTACAAAATCGATCAAAATTTAATTTTCTCTCCATCGTATACAGAGGTGTCTGTGTCGGTGGACCTCATTATCTTTCCACCAGTTTTGGGTCGCGGACAACCTCACTTACTAAAGAAAAGACAACATCTAAGTTATACTGCCTCCAATAGTTTGATTATTGTCTTTAAATTGGAATATATTAAACACCGCTCCCTAAGAATCGTTGTGCAGTATGAGCGCTTGACTGCTTTCTCGATATAAAGTGCCGTGTGAGGACAAAGCCGCGCTCGCACCAACACTTCGTAAAGAATGTATATTCTCATTGTGCACGCTTTTCACTTACTGACAGAAGCGCACTCGACAATACAACCCATCAACGGCACAAAGGAGTGACACTCACTGCGACCAGACACTGCGGAGCTCCGGACTAGCCGGGAAGCTCCGGATTGGCCGGTACAGCTACGGATAAATCGGTGGGAGCTCCGGACGCGCCGGAGAATGGCACGGGGTTAATTAAATTGTACGCGGAGGGACGAGTGAATGGTTCGCGATGCTGCATTAAACGTTTTTAATTAAATCTATTATAGAGGCTGTAGCGCTCGCTTGCCGAGGATGCCTCGCGCCTACAGGGCGTTGCGACGCGACGCTAGATATGTCCTCTGTTGTTTTCTGCAAAATATGAATAATCTTAAAAAACTTTATTACAGTAGCCTTAGCACGAAAAACTATCGAATTCGTAACTTAATCGTATCGAGGACTCGATACGATAACCAGAGTACGACGGTAGTCCGTAGTACGAAGCACATTTCGTCATTTATATAATTCGAGTTTTGTTTACGTTGCTTCTCGATTACGATACGAAAGTAAGATAAAATCATTCGTGCTCGCAAAATTAGTTCCTTTTACGCACGATAGAGGCGCTGAAGAAATCTCATAAAAAAATTCTCGATTACGATACGAATACTTCCTGAATAGCCGTTCTTGCTAAGGCCACTGTTTATTTTGTAAACGTAGAAAATTTAAAAAAAATTAGAAACTTATAAAGACTTTCCCATTGGACGAAAATATTATGTATGAACATTCATTGATTTTATAGTTTATTTAAAGCGTTATTTAATAACATTTAAATGATATTCATTTATACATAGAATTAAAAATACCCACCAACAATTGACAGCATACAGTGTACAGTTACATTATGCGAGCTTTATATATTTTAATGTAGTGTCGCTAAAGCTCTATGTGCACAAGCTTATTTTCATGTTTTAACGCTTGCCTGAATAAATATTAAACATTCTACTGCAGCTCCCATAATCTTTATTACAATTGCATAAAGTTGGAATTCGCTTAAGCATCTATCGCGTATAAGGCTGTGCGCAGATATCGATCAGGCTCTTTCACATGACACGCGTGACCTGCGAACTAAGGGATTAATAAATTTAAATTACTTTATTTTAGACTGACTAAACTGCCGACTCTCACCTCTCACACCCCTCCCCGCGCCCCCGCACACCCCCGCGTCGCCCTCCTACATGCACCGACCAGCATCTGCCGTCTCTTTATTGGAGTATTAATTATCATGTATTGTCTTCGTACATGCCAATGTAAGTGAGTCGTTCGATTGGGTATCCCAACTATTTTGCTCAATTATAATGCCTCCGATACAAGCAGGCGACAGCGCGGTGGGCGCAACCACTCAATATGTCACGTGATATGCTACAAGCTGTGACGCAACCGCAATTATGGTTAACAGCGACTTCCGTTGTGTTGTCTCCTGATCGTTTTGTAGTATCTCTCTATTTTATCGAGTGATCGAGGCGGATGATTGATCTGTCCCGGCACAATGCTGCGATGCTGCGCGCGGAGATAGCGGCGGCGGGAGCTGCTTCACGGCGCATTGTTCTCGCGACACTCGCGCCAATTAGCCGCCGCCGCCACCACGTAATTGCGCAGATAACCCTATATCGCCTCATCGCGGAACAAATTGAGCGGGAAATCGATCGCGCCCACACCGGCCGCCCGCGTCCGACGCTCCCCACAGCTCGCCAATCGCGCCGCGGCCGCGCGCCCATTGGCCTGCGCCATCACCGCCACCACGCGCCGCCGCACACAATGCACTGAAATCTGAAACTTTGAAAGTGAGCCATTTTGGAATACCTCATTCGATCCGGCTCGGAGCGGCGCAGACGTGACCCACCAGCCGGCCCTCCCTCCTTCCCTCCCCGCGCACGCGATTGTTTCCCTCGCGAACAATAACTTTATACGAGGCGACTCACAAACAACTGCACGCGCTTTACCGATGGCCGACCATCCGACCAAACAAAACGCAATCACAATGAAATACGTATTGGCAGCTTAATGGGCCGCGTTAATTAAAATGTAGTAAGAATTTAAAATATGATAGCACAACAGTGGGCGACGGCGCGGGTATCAGGCTTTACGAGCGGGTTATGATAACGTGTTCCATGTATTTTATTTGTATGCGGTGAGTAATTTAAACTAATTTAAGGCACAAATTAAAGCGGCCCCGGCCCGGCCCCGCGCCCGCGCTCTCCAGACCCAATTAAAGCGACACTTATCTGCTCTGTCAGCGAGAGATAACCCGCGGGGAGGCGGGGGACGGGCGGCAGCTCATCGGACCAAGACACTTTATCGGTTTCCTTTCTTCCATTCCACGTCTAACATTTAAATTTTATTGTTAGATATCAATAAAAAACTTGATGGATCGAACGTGGGCACCACCTCCCCGTCCCGGTCTCCCCTGCACTCCCCCGACCCATCGGATTACACTGAGCTTCGTCGATAATTCAGCATAAAGTATTACACAGGGAAATTAATTACTCCTCGACGTTTGTGAAATGAATCAGCTGTGAATATAACATTAAACGAATCCGACCAGTTTCCGCGGCGGAGTGTGGACCACACACGCTTAATGTACATGACCGCCGGCATTTTTACTCGACGTACTACCGGAGTTTACAATGTTATACCACTGCAAATTACTTTACGATATCCCTCACACTTAATAAAAAAAATGGTAGAGCCACATTGTAATAAGTGAGAAACTTCTGTACATAATGAGACTCAACATCTTATAGATCTCGGAATGGCATGCGCAGTAGAATGCCAAGCATTGCTTTGTAATTCATGGTGTTCTTTGGTTTTGCGACTGTTCGTGAGTGGTCGATCGCTTGCCATCAGGCGAATGGTATGCTCGTCTTGCCATTCATAGCAATAAAAAAATATATACCGTGTTGGTTGTTTTTGCTGGTAGGATATATGTAAAGACCGGGACATCAACCACCGTACACAATGGTAAAACAACCGTCACAGTATTTGAGCTCCGACCCAATACTTGAGGTTTAGATTACGCCGACACAAGTGTGTCCATCGGCTCCAACCAACTCAGGCCTGAGGATACTCTGTTGTGATTGTATTGCAACTACCATCAGGTACCATTAGCAGTCGTACCATTATAAAAATAGCCCGGCTTAATGCAGATTGACGAATTTACACATATACTTGAAATGTTTGAAAATTTCCAGTAGATATTTAGTCGTGGGAACTTATCGGTCCAGCGTCAGCATCAACACAAAGGCTGCAGATAGTATCGCGCTCCTATGCGCTCCTGGTGTTAGCTCGCCGTGACCGAGACACAATGCGCCACCGATGGACAATTATCACCACATTACCACCACACTGCAATCTGACAATGATAAGCAGGAAATATTAACTGGGACAAAATGTTGCAATCAGAAGTGACACGATGACCCAACGACTATTGACTAGGCGACATTGTGCGTGGATAATGAGGAATGCTTGTCCTCACTTGTAGAAATATAAAAAAATTGGTCATTGACAGCCTCAGCGCCATAGCGCAGTTGCGATGTCTGGTGAGAACGGTGTGGCTGCGGGTTTGTTACCCCAATATCACCATGGTTTTGCTGGAAGCATGCTCATTTCCCTTCAGCAATATTTACACATTCCATTATATGGAAGTATGATCCTATAACATACAAGTGTTGTAATCGTCGGCGTCACACGTAGTCATGTAGGTAGTATTCGTGAGGCGAGCGGGCACGCTGCTATGTCGCCGTGTCGCCGACAACAGCGCGCCATTGTGTGCGACATACTCTTACAACATCCCCGTCGTGACGCGTGACGCGCCGGCGCGCTGGTCGATGCCGACCACGCGTCACGAGACATTGGCATTTACTACATTGTTTTACTATTTACTACTGATACGATGCGAATGCATATAAACGTAACAAAAAGTTCATGGATCAACTCTTTTATCATATTTATAGAGTTTTGTAATATTAAGATAAAGCTTATGTCTCCTATAATGAAATATGCGCTGGCGGTGGTCACCGTCTCTCCTGACAGTCGACACATGTTCAGACTGACACGACAAAGCGACAACAATCCTCCTGCTAGTAACTGTAGTACAGTTACAGTACACGCAGAGTAATTATGCATCGGCGAGAGTCGCTCACTCCTAGCCGAGCAACACAATTAAGGCAGCTCGCTTTAAACCGAATGTAGATATATAGAATGAATCGTAAAAGCAATATATTGTAAGAATCCCAGACATGGGTTTTTCATAATTGTGTATAGTGACTGCTAGCAGATCTTATATTACTTCGCATTTAACTTTATAAATACATTGAACATTAGTCTCGGGTGGTTCGGTTCACACGTGTGGCGAGTGGTGAATGGTGACCAGCTCGTTACCAGCCGGATGCACGCGGCATTCGGGCGCGGGTTTTTGTTGACCAACATCAAAACACGACCCGAGTGCCAACCATCCGACATCGGTCTTTTTACACAACAAATACTCAACAAATTGAATTGATTAAACCACCAAATATCCAGATAACTTGCTTTCAAAACGGCAGGGTTAATGCCAGGATCTGTCGGTACTTTAAGATTGTAGTTATGATATTTTGACGTTGGAATGGAATAAATTAATCTCCCAATATGGCAGTAAATCACTATACACATTATTATATTGTTCCAATAAAGCTACAACATATAATACAATTGCTTGCGCTATAGACTAAATTACATTGTACTCTGTCAATATTTCACGATTCTCAGTAGCGAAATAGTATCTTAAATAGGTAACATATTTTCCTTATATTATCTAAATATTATCCGGACAATCAATTCGTTATTTAATAAATTCAATTAAAAAAACAACTCATTATAGTACCACGTAGTTTTTTGCATTCGAAATACAAATAAATAGTAATAAACTAAATTTCATCTCCTTGTTCCGTGAGATTTGTTCGTGGGAGCCTTCGAATATACATAATGTATAATGTAAGATAATATTATCTGCATAGTTTTTTAATATGTAAACAATGAATTTTAATTCGTGCAAATAAAACTTTGTAGGGGAAAACTTCAACAAAATAATTAATTTATAATCCCCTATATAAAATCATGTTAATTACAACAGACAGTTATTAAGCTCACTCATTGAGTGCAGCGCACGTGCGCCGCGTCGTCAAGTAAACTGCTCGCTCGCTTTACTTACAATAGGAATTAATTGTAACATCGAGGGGCGGCATTGTCTTTTTTTGTGTCCACGGCGGCGAGCGCGGAGTCGCTAATGACTTGGCTATCGTCCTGTATGTTATGTGTGACGCAGCTGCACGAGGCGAGTCGCCCGCCGCGCCGCGCCCCTCGCTACAAGGGATGTTAATAGTCCGGGCGGATTCCGTATACATTGCATTCAATTAACGTCAATGTATAACCCTTGTCCGAACGATTTGGAAACATTTGTTGTGTTGACCAATCTGTTACAAAGATAAACCAATGTATGTTATAAGATTGTGTGTATACATCATGTTTTTAAACGACCGTGAGTGTTTTCATTTTCCTAAACATCTGCAAATTAAAAACTAATTTATTGAAACATAAAATTTGCATAGTGCTTAAATTTAGTATAAACCGTGCGGTTTTCGCACATATATGTGTGAATAATATGCGTTTGCGCGCGGACCGGTTGGCACATTAGTCTATGTTTAAAACGAATGATATGTTAAAGCGTGGGAAACATTATGAAAGCTCGCGGTGCATGCGCCATGTCGCACGGCTGCGCCACTTCCTGCTTACCAATACATCATATTATTACCCCTATTTGGTTTTGATATCATTTTCACATATATTTATAAAACATTTTTTTTAACCAATTATATTAAATTGGCAAATTATAAGTTCGATCTGAGTAAAGTTAATAGGTCTCCTTTAAGGTTTTCCGTTGAGGCCTGTTGAAAGCGGCCTGCATCCTGCGACTTCCTCGGCCAGGTCGTCTGTTCTCCTGTAGGGAAACTTGGGTAATGCCTTTATTTATCAAAGCAATGAATAATACCTGAAGAGAGAAAGAAGTAATTTCAATATATATTTTTTGTAACTGCACTTTTTAAACCGCAACTGATTTAATGGCATAACCTATGATGTTTGATGTATCGAACATGGCCCGTATTTACGGTTGTGGTGGTTTTGAAATAGTGAAATTATTCTTGCACTAAATAAAATATTAAATGTTCCGTGATATAAAAGAGAACAGTTAATACAAAATACATATAACATAAGCTACGAAATGGATACAATACAGACAGAATTCTCATTCACGAAGGTACATTTGTAAATAATTTTTTTCATTGTTAGTTTCAGAAACTGCTGAAATATTTAACAAAAATCAAGGACTGATAAAAATGTTTTTATGAAAGTAGTGCGCCTTATCCTCGTCGTTTATAGCCAGAGCTATGCGCCGCACATATGGCATAATAGTATTAACCCATTTAAAAAAGTTAAATTGAATACAACAATAGCCAGTTTATTTGCAATTAAGTCGAGAGCACTTTCCGATTGATTCGTCCCCCGCTAATGCGACGCATCTGTCCGCGATCTAATGGACAACAGGGGCGGGACAGTGCGGGGGACGGGGGTCCGGGGGTCTGCGGATTAATCGCATAAACTCGAACATACGGGGCGATGATACTGTTTGTCTGATGAGGGACAGTTTGGCTGCAATAACAATAACTATTAAACCAAATGCACACAAGTATAGCACGTTTTTTAACAACTGTTGCTTTTTTGGTGAAGGCACATCATGCCGATTGTTGTCATATGCAATGCTGTATTATGAAGAGGTCGTAATTGCTTCTGCAAGTAAGATTGCGTTTTATATGTGACTATTATACTTATTTTATTTATTTATTTTATTTTATTTCTTACAATGAAATGAATGAATACTTCATGTCATACATTAACTTGGTACCTACTGTAAATTGTGTTGTTTTCTCGGATCTTAAAAGATAAGATCACTTGTTTTTCGCTAAGAGAGGCAAAAAGGGCCGTTCATCATTAGGTAGACAACGGATTGGCTGCGTCGTGTCTCTCACATTGCCAAAAATCCGTGAGTGGCGGCCACCGCTCACCATCGAGCGCGCCGCTAGCCCGTTTGCTCACAATTGCAATAAACACAAAAGAATATTGTCCAATGGCTCCACATAATTACGTGGACTTAGAAACATCGCGCTTTAACCTTGAGTCCAGTAATTGGTGGATGAGTGATGATTACCGATTACAGATAACACAAATGCGCTATAAAGGTGAGGACAATAAAAAACTTCCCCGCCCCGGACCCCCCGCGCCTCCCCGGGCCGCATCTACAGATAATTCCTAATCACTGGCTGTCAATTAAACAGGCACTGTGCCAGCTAGGACGAGAGGCGCGGGGGGCGCGGGGATGCGATCTTAATTAGAGATAGGTGCGCGTGCGCCGATCACAATTTGAAGATATCTCGTGAGTACAGGAGTTTGGGAGTCGTGGACTCAGCTCGGCGATACGTATTGGAGATAGCGCGGCGAACACGATGTTTAATTGGGCGGCGGTGACACCCGCACTAGTGCCGCCGCGCCGCCCCGCCCGGCCCCGCTCGCGACGCCTCTAACTGATCCTACACCACTTATCGATTTGTACGATAGGAAATTAACGAGAGATTTATGTCGTCGGTTATCTCGGCCGCGGCGCAGATAGCGCCTCCAAACTTTCCCATTGTTAATACTTATAAATTGCCGCCGTGTCTTAATGTATTGCCCCTATATACTAGATACACATCAGCCGACGTGCTAGTGTTTTGACCCAGCTTCTAAACCTCGCCTCGCAACACAATTTATGTTGTACGAGTCTTCTAGTAACTAGTTGATACTTAAAAGTTTTGACACCTTGATTCAAATTTAAAAAAATGAGAACTGTATTGGTAGGAGTTAACATGGCTCCATGCACCATACAGTATAACAGTGAAGAATCAATCAGAGTTCTGAGTACCTACAATTCACTTTCTGTCCAAGACTAGCCGTAATATTTTGCAATTCATTGATCATGTTAACGTTTAGTGAGTGTATTTTTTTACACTTTACAAGACAGCATAGTTGGCAGCGAAACGGACTGACAAATAAACCTAAGGCAAACACCACTGTCTTTTCAGAGTTATATGCGGACTCATAATTGATATTATCGTTCACTATTATGGCGATAAATAACTATGTTAAGGAGACATGCATACCTGAGTGAGGCTTTGAAAACTGAAATTCAACCGGCACTACGCTAACTTTGTAGATTAAGGCTTAAAACCAAATCGTATATGAGCTGTCCTTATTCTCTGTGTCTGTTCTGGCACAGGATGTCCACTGTTGGACACAGGGCCTACCTCAAGTATTTCCTCATCGACCTGACAGAAGAGGCATGCATCATGCGACTTCCCGCAACCTTAGCTGGGTCGCCTGGCATTATAATACGTACATTATTTAGCGGATGTGCACACCGCTCTCCATGAAGCGACGTTATTAGAAAGTTGTCACGTATTGAAAGTTAATCTACTTTAATATGGATGTAGTGAACAGCTCCACTACTCGCGATTCGATTCCGGACGCGAACCACTCGTAAAACACCAATAACGCATAAATTATAGCGCGATATCTGCGCGCACACACACTAGTTATTGCGCACCACGCATTTTCACGCCGTGTAGACATGGTGGTGGATAGTAAGATATTCTACCATGTTTCTCTTTATGACTACAAGCACCTGAAAGAAAGTGCAGTGCGGTCCGTACAGAGTGTCCGCCGATACGAAATGACTACCTCACGGATTGACACTGTTATGGTAGCCTTATGTTTCCGGATATATACAGGTGAAGCCGAAATGCGACGCACTTATACGTAGATCCTCATTCAGAGCTACTTGTGCGTGAAGATATGCATAAATATATTTCGTATTCTTTTTTAAGTTTAAGTAAAATTTGTAACCACCACTGGTTGTCCTAATAAATAAATAAGGTTTAAGGTTTAAGATACTTTATTTCTCATAAGATTACATAAAATCACTTACAGAGAAACGTATATAATCCAACATTTATACATACTTGGGCGAGCATACAAATTAAGTACATGCACTGATCTTAACCTATTAACATTTTGTTAAATTATCATCACTTTTATACGTTTATTACAAAGTAACAATAACATAGCACATAAAGTATGCAACTATAAAAATTGTGGTGGGTAGTTTTTGATACAGAAAGTAGGTCAATCAGCAACTGAGAGTTAGGTTGAATTACAAATTAGTTAAACGATGGTTTAACTCTTATGATATAATGTTAATAAGTTTTATTGTTTTTGTTTTTTCTTTTTTTTTCTTTTATATTTTTTTTTATTTAATTTTGTTATATTTATTTTAATTTTTAATGTAAACATTTGTTTATTTTTATCTGCTTTCTGTATTATTACTCGTAGTAGTGGTATCAATAATAATCATAATTTACAATAATTTATTGTATTTATTAAGTACTAATTGAATTTATATCATTTTCTTTCGTCTTCATAGAAAGGTCATTTATTAAATCTCTTCAGACTCTTCAGTCTCCACGCACATGTAGCTCCGAACGTTCCTGTGTATCTTCACACACGGGGGCCGAGCGAGTGTTGTTCAAACTGGTTTGGTTGGAGTTTAATTAGTGGTGCGTCTGTTGTCGTGCAATAAACACTTCGCATTCAGCTCGGTCGCACAGATTTAGAGCATTCGTACTCCCTACCACGTGTGTTCGTGTGAGAGAGCATACATACTGTATGTCGATGTGACTGCAGTTCATTACAAATTAAACTTACATTAGATTTCATACCGCTAGTGGTAGGGAATTCGCTCGTATCCCGACCATCGTTCATCATGGTAGAAAGATCGTCACATTAACCCACGCAAGTGTTTCCGGTTTCCACCAGAGCGGCATAATTGTCTGGGGCAAACATAATATGGAGCAGTGCATCTACCCGCAGAGTAAGTACCGTGTAAGTCTTAGATTGGTCTTTTCCATGAATTTTCAACTGCTACTAGTGAAATAGTATAGAAGAAACACCAAGACATCCAGTTCGAAAAATATGTAAATCTAATTTTTTGTAATCTAAATGGCCACTTTAGTACTTAAGTAGAACAAAATTGTCATCAAACAGGGGAGCTATCTGTACGCAACACACTGACACACTGCGGAGCGCGGATGCTGATAACACTGATCCCAAATTACACTAATGTACATTTAATATGTTACTGGTTTAAATTATATTTAGTGATGCGAATATTCGTCACAAAATATGTACAGGAATAATTTAAATGTAATTAATTCGGTCATTTATACAGTGCCGCAGTACAAGCATAGTGTGCGCGGGCAGTGGTCGCCGGTCGCTCGACTCGCCCACCGCGGCGGCGGCGGCGGTTGCGGCCGCAATCATGTAATTATATCATTCCACTCGGAGAAATCAAGCGCAATTCGCTATAAGATTTATTACCGCAGTTTTTTCCAGCTCGGTCGCCATTTATCTCGATGCTCGCTGGTGCTCGCGGAGAGCGGAGAGAGCGGGGGGGCGGGAGGATGGGAGCCGCGGTCGTGGCGTCGCGTCGTGCGCGCTACATTAACTTAATTAAACTAATGAATTAGATTAACGGAGCAGTCGCGTTGCTGCGCGGAGTGGCAGCGAGCAGCATGCAGCCGCAGCGGCACGTCGGCGCAGCGGCGGTGCAGCCAGAATGTATCTGTTATTTGTGCACGTCCCGCGCGCGCCGCCGACGAATTAATTATCGCCTGCCGAACGTATTAATATCTGTCGGCCGGCCGGTCGGGGGCCACCGACACAGCCGCTCTCCGCGCCCACCACACCAAGCGAAATCATCTCACGTATAACGCACAACATTACAAGGAGGAACAGCTGGAGTACATTCACATTGTGATCATTTTTGGTTCAACACATACTAATGATGCCTATCCCTGCATCGATTATGTGTTGGTCCGCGCACGGCTCCGCGGCGAGCATGTGGCCATCAACAGGGCGGCCTCGCGTCGTGATACGCAGATAAACAGAGATCCATTTAGATAGAGCGGCGTAATTTAAACTCGTGCATCGGTAATCACCGTTTTCAACTTAATCCCAATCGGTATCGCGGCTCTCAGCACGCGGGCCCGACGTGCCCTCTACCCTGCACGCTGACAGTACACTCACTTCATTATTCTAATATTGCAATGTTACAATTAGATGATATTTGATTACAGCTTCGGGAACATTAATAATTAATTGTTTTTTTTCTGTTTTCTATCCCGGTTACAGATCACCTCTGTAATTCGTATCTTTTTTTTTATTGCGATATATGGCGAGACGAGCCATTCACCTGATGGTAAGCGATACGAACGCTCATGGACAGTTATAGCAAAACCAAACAACGCCATGAATTATAAAGCAACGCTTGGCATTTCACTGCGCTCGCCATCCAGAGACATAAGATGTTAAGTCTCATTATGTCCAGTTACTCTGACTACAATGTCCTTCAAACAGAAACACAACAATGCATTTACACTGCTGTTTGGCTGGAGAAATAGACATTACAGCGGTACCTACCCATGCAGCCTCTCACATATGAGAGACCTACCACCCTAGTGTCTGCCTGAATTAGCTTTGGTACCCAAAGAATTGAAACCGAACGTTAAACTCTCCAATTCCCTAAGGATCTTGCGAGCTTGTGCTCTTCAAGCACAAACACAATATTTATCACAAAATTGACATATCAGGTCGCCTGTATGCGGAGATCTTTACCCAGCGGTGATGACGCCGTAAAACCTAGAAATGTAATTGATAAGCTTTCACGGATTGGTCTCAAATCGTGATAATGACGGCTGATACGCACGTCTCCATACAACCGTGTATGTATTCGCACATCAATAAGACAATCATCATACACAAATCAATAAGACCGTATCGGGAGTGTCGACACTACGCTACGTCACGCAAATAGCGCCGGTGCAGTGTCCACGCGTCAGTACTTACACACTTAAACACCACGCTATGTGTTATTAGAAAGTGCACTCAACGCACAAGTGGTACATCAGTGGTCTGCGCATCATAACCATCAAATCAGTTTCGTGCAGTACGATACAGTAACAGGGAAAAGTACCCAAGTCTACTGCGGACTTTAATTTTAAGGGTTTAATAATATTATATTTAGAAAAAATCTCATGATTGATAAAATTACCTGCGATTGGAGTTTGTGTCGGACATGGCAGCCAGTCTTAAGACGAAGCTAACCTAGGCTATACATTGTGAGCTTATGTACTTGTTGTATGTATTTCGGCTTCATAATTCTTTGCGAAAGCATCATTAGCACGTATAATGTATGGCAAGTAACCTGAACATGCGAGCAGATACCTTCGTTATGATTGATACGGAGTAAGCTCGATTAATCTGCGTCGTTTGGCGCGGGGTCAAAGCGGCAAGTATGTGGCCGAGCGTCTCGCGCCGCGTCGCGTCGCGGGCATGACGAATGCTCTGCACTACATACATATGTATGTATATCTAGCGGGAATGACGGGTGAGTAATTACATGGAACGTTTGCCAGTTTGGCGCGACTGTGGTTCATTTATTTATTTGTTTATTAGGAAAACCAATGGTAGTTAGAAATTTTACTTGCACTAAAAATACATACAACTATAAAAGTAACACCTGTTTAAAGCCGTCAAAACATGCACGGTTCGTGATAAAACATGTACAGTGCGGTGTCGCCGAGTGTGCACATGATGAGATTTCTCTTTCATACAGCGGGTATTGAATAGTGCCGAGTGTTTACTAAATTGTGCCACGCTCTTCAGATGCAGAGGCTGTGAAGCAGAATGCCATGATAAGGGGTAACGTTGAGAGTTGATTCATATCCTATTATTATAAAACTCCAATGAATACCTACGACGATTGTCATAATTCCTTTCTAACGTCATGTGCATTAACACAAGGCCTCTCTAAAATATACAAATTGCATATTAAAATGCCTACAACGTTTACTCTTGCACAATCACAGCGTAATAACATCTTCCGACTCGCCCATCCTTTACAACTGCCGTCGACATCTCCATTCTGTATTCAAATTCTTATTATATTCTTTTTAATATAACTGCCAGCACTATCTTCATACTAGAATATTTTGCTTTACTCATCGCACATAAGAATCCCCCCTTACACTATATGCACTATATGAACCACTTTGCCCATACCAGGTGCAGCAGTAACTTTAGTAACGCAGAAATGTATGGCATTCAAGGCGTCGATAACTATTTTAGTAAAATCACACGAGTTTTATTGGTTACTAGCGGCCCGTCCCAGCTTTGCCTGGGTGCATATATCTTTTGATTCCACTCCACATCAGATAGATGTTATTTTTCGTACAAACTCTTGTATACCTAAACCTTTTGAAACCTAAACTCGACGAAGCTATTCTACTGTCCCTTTTTCTTCAAACTATAACCTGTCCGCCTCAATACCATCCCGTCCCGTCTGTCAAGTCACTGATCCGTCCCGTTCTTTCTCTTCATTATCCATCCGGTCTCATCCCGTGCCTTTACATTTCGTCCTATCCCATCAAATGAAATCTGTCAACTATTCCAGTCCTATACCGTCCCTCTTACTCTATTCTATCCCATCTCTCTAATAATAGTGTGCCTTACGATTTTTCGACATTAAAAACTTCAGCGATTGCGGATTTGCAAAATCGGATCAGTAATACGGGTGCTCCAGAAATTTTGGTTTCCATACAATATGTCATCCCTTATTTCAGCTGCATAATGTTCTTTTCCAAAATTGTTGATCGCCATTATTTTTCGTTTGTAATAAAGAGCTGAAATATAATGTTTCATGGAACTAACTGAAGTGATTTCGATTTTCGACACAACATTCAAACCCTTTTTTCAACCCCTTTGGAAAAAATATAGCCTATGACACTCAGGGATGTCATACCTTTCTAACGGTGTGAAAGAGTTTTTAAAATCGATTTAGTAGTTCCGGAAATTATGATAATGGGTGATTTTAAATGATACTCGCAGGTGAAGGATAGGACATTGTACAAAATTGTGATAAAATTACTTTCGATCTTAAAAAGAAGTTTAGTTTAAACAAAATTTTCTGAACTCACGCATAAATATTTGACAACCAATTTAAATGTCAATCCATAATCATTAGTGACATTATTCTACATATTTAAAATAAAACATACGCCATTATCCGAATATTGTGGATATATGTTGTCGATTCAAAACATTTATTTAAATACGTTCTTTAATTTGAGGCAAGAGTTTACTGTATCGACAGGATGAACATTAAATGTTTGACAGTTACGAAACCTATGAACATTTTGTATGGGAAAATATTTTATTTTTATTTATTGTCACGTTCCACGGGAACGGAATAAATAGTATCCTATGTCCGTCTCCTGGCTCTAAGCTACCTCCTCACCAATTTTCAGCCATATCGGTAAAGCCGTTCTTGAGTTATAAATAGTGTAACTAACACGACTTTCTTTTATATATACCATGCTAACAATGTGTGTACCATGTACGTACTTTATTTCTTATTGGGGCATTTTATTTCATACCAGTTTTTACTATCCAATGCCTTGTTCGATCGGATAGAACCATTTAGTTTAAAAAATCAGAAATTAGTTGTTTGATATGTTTGTAAACAGAGCAGAGACAGCATCCGGCCCTCATGCGGGTAACTGCGTTGTCGCCGAGATGTCGCGATACGGCAGAGATACCGTATGGCGGCCCTGGGGTCGGTGGGGGTGCCGGGGCCCGCGTGACCATGCCGTTACACTCTACTCCCGCGCTAATTGGCGCATTTCCATATCAAGCGCAAACTTAATGATGATAATGTTGTGCCGGCTAACCCGCGCTCACCCCCGTGTATCCATTACGGCCCCCGACCACACGACCATGCTGCGGCCCCCGTGACTACAATGTTTTCATCATGTTTTCATCTCAATGGACAATATAAGTTCAATATCGGGCTAAATAGGCTTTACCGTATGTTAAAAAACACCTGAACTACTCGTATAGTTAGGTGGATTTAACCAAATGCTCGGAACGTACCATCGGATCACTGATGGTTTAATAGATGAAAACATAATCGATTTTCCTATGAGTACAATCTAAAATACACCGGTTGGGCTTTATTATTTGGGTATAATTACAAGGTAAGGAACAAGATATATTACACTTTATAGTACGACGCGCTCGCGCTCGGTCACAAATACAGTGAATGATTGTTTCCTATCACGGAGTTACACGAGTATTAGCCTGTATTACTCGCATCCGAGGAGAGTTGTATCGGCTCGTTGGAGACTTGACAAATATTGGTAATAACGTGTAATGTGGTGGGCGGGCAGGCTCGCCGCTGTCCACGCGGCGCGCGTACTCAACATGATTTGTGTGTTACGCACCGCCGCCACGCGACCAACACAAATAAACATCTCGTAACTCACCCATTAACACCAGATTATACTCACATGCCGGTGTTTGGAGATTTATCACAATGCGATGAGCGTCGACAACTTATTACTCGTAATCTGTGTAGTGCAGGTCTCGTGAGCGCGCAGTATTGATCATGCAGGGAGCTCTGTTACGAGCTGTGGCGGCGGGTGTGAGTCACGAGCGCTCAATAAACTGTGTAATAACATAACTGTCGCGCGAGAAATTACAAGCACAATTACTACCTGTATAAGGAACCGCCGAGATTTACTAGCCGGGGAGTGGACACTCCGCCCGGCACGGCGCACGCACTCGCCGCCACTCTACATTCGCACACTATGTGTCACTGGCGAAGGCAGCTGCGATCTGTGACGTATTCCTGTTGCTTATCATCTGCCGTTAGTGGAAATGTGTGTAGCGTAGCTTGTTCGCTTGTCGAGGAGCATGTGAAAGCATGCTGCATGTAAGGGGATCAGCGCAGCGGTTGATAACCCACGGGCGGGCTATAAACAAGTCGGCGCGTGACCCGCGGGAGTAGCGCGGGCATCCATCTCCACGCCGCGCGTTATCGGCGATGCTGAGTCGATACCCGTGTAGCATCCACTCGAGCCACGCGCGCCGCCTAGTGCTCCTGTCACGCCTCATTAATGGACATATTTGTAATCGGATATTTACGACGCGCCGGCAATTACTCGGGCCGGTGGTGTAACTGTCCGTGCGTGCGTCCGCGCCGCCGCCGACAAACCGCTCGCGTGTGTCGCGACACAATTTGTTCCCGCATTACACAGAATTAATCAGGATTGTTGGCCCAAAGCCAGTGTAAATGTGTTTCCCAAATTGTCGCCTCTCGTTATGGGATTAAGAGCTGATTGTCACGCCACCGCGCGCGTGTGTATGTGTGTGTGAGTGTGTGTGTGTGTGACCAGGCGGCGTAAACGCAAGAGTTTGTTGTGCAGTCTTGTAAGGAAATTTGTTTCAATTACGTGCTGTACTCTTGCAATGCATACAGCCAGCACTAACAGTGACGCAGGGTGCAGTGTGCCGTGTGTGATGTGACGCAACAATGTTGCGATCTAAGAATGCTCATACTTGTACCAAGACCTCGCCTCGTCTCGCCAATGACGTAATCAGAGCGTAGAACACATCAACTATGCTGAAGCACCTAAGATATTCCCATCCTTTGAACCTCCCTGTGTTGAAATATCGGTACTCATTATAATCAATTCTCACCATTTAATGTTTGTATGGAGTCTACTACAAGTTTCTCTGTTCATAAAGAACCAAAGGTCGAGGTTATATTTACTGTCGCTGCCATCACAATTCACCCGAAAACGACGCTCTCTAATTTCCAATGTGTTGGATAATAAGTAAGCGGTAACGAGACGTGTTGATCAAATTCCCTCCAATAAAAGTAAATCGGAATAAACGTGAGATTATTGGAGCGGGTTTTATGTCGCCACATAAAGTTAATACGGTTATTGTAAATGTTGTGAAAGTCACAAATTACCCGCTGGAAAGCTTAATTTATATGTAAAGTGCGGCCGCCCCGTCAGCGCCGGCTCCGCGCCTCGCCGCTGCACTACTAGCGTTCGTTCCCGGCGCCGCGCCTGTTGTAATGAGTCTCTAGCTTGTTCGCAATAGTGTCGCGATCTCCATAATTTAACATTAATGTGGGTGTACATTTTTGTAGAACATCCAATGGCTATAAGAAGTTTATGCTAAAGTGTCGTGGTTGATAAATGATAAAGTAGTTAGTGATGCTTATTGCGAATTGGTTAAGTGACTTTTATTAAGGTAGGTTACCAGTCTTTATTGCATAACTCAGATTTCGTATTGCATTATTCTCATTTTATTAATCATGTCACACGATTAATGTAAATTGACATACTGGCCATGTGTCCGCTGCCTTATATCGCGCTAGTCTGTTTAATTAGCCGGTGTAATGAGTGGAAAACACGGACATGTATTCAAATGATGAAGGCGTTAGTGTGTATATGGCATAATGACGTGATGAACGAGTTGTTACAATTAGCGCGGGTGTCGGCGGCGCGCCTTCTACGGCGGCGGCCGGCGCGGTGCAGTTTTTGCGCCGGCGCTGATTGAGCCCAGTATGGCAGCCCAGCTCATTCACCGCGCTACCACTCGCGTACTACCGACTAGAGCGAAATTGACAGTCTCCCATCAACGCTCCGACACAAATGTTTGTTGATCAACAAATAGTTGTGACACTGAGAAGAACCAATGTTGATAATGGTCCCAAAATTTTAACCCCAGTGTGGAATCAGAACCATAAGTGTAACTCTTGGGAGTATTCTGCCGTAGTGTTACATTTCTTTCGTTTCGGCGGCTGTTGATGACAATAGAGCGAAGAATTGCAGAGCTAGCGCAGACGTGCCGTCACATCATTACAGCACATCGCAAAAACTTAATTGGGGCATGAATAACACATCGGCCTGTTACCTGCGCATTAATATTGATGAGCTCCGAGCACGAGCAGCGCCGCGACACACTGCTCAGTGCCGGGGCGTCATGTGGGAATTAACCTATTACAAATGTCCATACACTTACAATAATCTCACGTCTTGGTACAATTCTCCGAAGATGTTAGTTGAGGGTGGGTAATGTTATTCATAGTACTTCGCGGAGCATTTCCGTCCCAATATGCTATGAACATAAGCTTTTCGCTATGCTAGACATACATTATGGACTTAAAAAGCCCGTGCAAAACAGATTGTTCGGCTTGGAGAACAAACTGAGGACCTCATAGTTCTGGCTTTTAGATCAACCGGGACGATAATAGTTCATCATAGTTCATTAGCACTGAGTGGGAGTGGAAGTGGTCTTCATGGTGAGGGCATGTGCAGTGAGTGAGGAGGTTCGAGCCACAGCCCACACCCGGTGGTCCTGCAAAAAGTAATAACTTGGGGCTGCGGCTGTGCTCGAGTGTTCCTGCTCCCCCCTCCCCCTCCTCTACCGCACTCCAGGCCCCGCACACCGCTCCTCTCTCGTTCGGCTATCTCCGACACATCTCATTAGTGCGCCCCGCTCGGAATCTAAATGAGAGCCTCCGACGCAGCGAGAAGAGTGCGCAGTGAGGCACTCCCGGACTCGACGCTGTTGCTATCCACAATCTGAAGTACTGCAGTATTTGCGCACGACTGACATTAACTAACATTATAACACATCTAAATATGTGTATTTATTTAGACAACTCATCACTTCCTTAATTGTGTCAGGTTGTGAAAATTCATAACGACTGATTCGGGGCACCTAATTTGCATACACTATTTCAACAACACATATCGTGTTTTATCACATCAAATTAAATAGTTCTTGTCGATTATGAACGTTTGGTACTGTGTGTTCCCTGTGTGGTGGTTTTATGGTCACCTTGCGGCCGTGCATAAACATGTCACGGTGTTGCGATCTCGCGGAGAGTGACGCGCCCCACGGGAAGCGATACGTCATTTACAACCACTTCGCTTTGTATCGGCGCCAGATGCCGGCTGAAAGCACTACTACACTACGACACTACGCAATATTCACTACACTTGTCGATGGCGCAATATTCACAACACAGTGCAACTACTAGTGGCCTAGATAACCGAATATATATTAGGCATATGATTTGATTACACGAGTAATCAAATCATAAATAAAGTAAATCCTGTGAGTACACATGAGTTGTACGCGGACGTAGCGGTGACGAGCCCAGGACGATTTCAATCAGCTGGCGATGACAACTGGCTTACTAACATGTCAATTGTGTGTGTATTAAATCTATTGTACTGTACACATCAATGATAATTATAACACTGTGCAAAATTCTTACTAATGTTTCTTAAAAAAACCCATGATCATTTTCTTCTAAGAGGTCACGTGTATTAGATAGTAACCGTCGAATATTATGCACATCTGTTGCATGTACGATAATGGTGCCAGATTAGGATAAATTAACATATTGTAGAATGGAATATTATGCGCGCTCTGAAAAATGAAGGCACAGGAGTAAATTACGAGCGCTTAGCTTTTCACACAAATATTTTCACATTGTTGTGGCGGAATGTGCGGCAAATTAGCTAATGGCCGGTGGATTACAGAATGTTCCGTTGCTCGTCGAGGAGGCATTCCTGTTCCGCTGCTGATTGGCATGTGTGCGGCGCGGGGAGAACGTTGGAGGGGGCGGGGGAGAGGCGCGGGCGAGGTTAGCGCGCGCACATCCCGACATACTGTTGCTCACGCCGGCGCATACTGCAAGCGATGTACTCCAACTTACTATAAAATTTACAAGGTACACCGTGATCTATGTACATACACATATTATATGAGATAACAAGTCGCTGTATTTATTTATTAGTAACGGAACAAAGCTGTTAATATGACGATCTGTAATAATGACGAACTCACGTCCTGATTTTCATCATTGAATTGTAATCAGCAATGAGCTGATTCTCTGTTTAATGTCTGTTATCTAGCGTGTGTCGTATAATGCATTACTAATATATTCTCTCGGTGTCCTGGTTCGTGCAGATAGTCGTATCGCAGAATGTCCATTAATTAGCGAGATCATTTTTGAGTTAGAGATATTTGGTTCAACAGCCAATTTGTATCCACCTGCCGCACGATTTACTAATACTTGTGCACTTCACACCTCGGCCTACGACTAATATCTTTGCGTGTACATGCAATATCTACGCCAATTCACCAGTTAATTAGATCATATGAACTTTAACACATTGAAGCAGATCTTGTCTATTTGCCCCATTTTACCAACTCTCATTACATAGGAGCAGTTTCATTGAACGCTTGACGATTTGCGAGTACAAAGAGTAATAGCATATCTGACTACGTGGAATCAATTACCACACACTTTAACAGCGAAGGTAAACATCGTGAGCTAAGCTGCATCCTATAGATTTTTACAATAATTCCTATGGTAAATGAAGTCCACCACTCCGCAACCAACGTCTACTATGAGCTCAACCCTTCCGAAGATACCTGTAGGAGTCCCGAGCTCAGTAGTGGACGATTATTGGCTGATGTACAGTATTTTGCCTAAATGCTATACAGATAACAGTTGTCGCAGGCAGTACATACTGTACGAATGTGATGAGATCACGTGCAGCCGTGCAGTACCGGCCGAGAGGCTCGTCCGTCACGGTCACGTGCCCACACCTGTAATACTAACGGACCACTACACGCACCCAGCGCAGTTCAACATCTCCACGACGAGTGCTCAGCTACTTACTGCACGTATACAAATGGTATCAGTATAAATGCCCAGGGCAGCGAGCCTATCACACTGATGTAAACTTAATTATTGCATCAGTTTGTGAGTGCGAATCCTCAGAGCACTGTCCACTGTGCTGGTATACAGCTGTTGAAATCGGCTGTGGAGTTTTGGAGCCACGCTCGGGGACTCCGTCGCTCTCTAATGATAGATGTCACTTTTCAAGCACTACACTACACTACACTACATTACCAATTCAATCGAACCTATGTATATGGAAATAGAGTGTGAAACACCTTTTAAACTTTGAATATTTTAATATCAATACTTATGTATTATGTTAAACAGTCTTATGGCCGCCACACACGTTCAAGTGCATTTGTGCAAACGCAATTTTTGCGTTGAATCGAAAGTTGGAACAAAGTTTGCGCAGTTATTTGCCCACACACGTTCCAGTATCTTGGTGCAAACTCAGACTTGCACAGATATATCGTTACGTGAGTGGCCACTACATTGACTGGTGATATTAAATGTTGCAGTTAATTGAATGTATGTGTAAGGTGACTGATGTTCTAAGAATACGTATGTTAGTGGAAGAACCATATTTGATAGTTAAGTTACAGCGGTAATGGATCAGCTCCACCGGAGTGGTAACATTGGCTTACATACAAAGGCACAGACGACCACGTTACCGGCGTGTGGACTGTGGCGTGTGATGAGTTTGCCAAAGGCTACATAAGTTTCAAGGAATTACAAACATATTTGAGTTCGACAGGTTAAACCATTTATTTGTTTTTATTCTGAAATTATACAATAATAAATATACAATTGGTATCTAATTATTTCGTATATAATTAATACATGAATAGTTGAACGAGCGGTAATTGATTTAGTCGATTTCACTTAATGGTCAGATGTAAATCACGTCGCCTGGTCAGCTGTGTTCCCATGTCTGTCAGTGTGGCAGTTAATGTGAATCACCAATGAAGGCGACACACATGACTCGGTGTCGGCGCTGATTAATTACGAGCGCATCACCACGTGCACTCCGCCGGCGTGGCGTATGGACCGGCCGACGCCGTGGCACCGCCTCGGGTGATGTAACGTGCCGGTGTGGCGCAGTCGCCGGCGCGTCTGGCGCATGCGCCGCGCCCACGCCTCACGCAGCCCACGCCGCGCCGCCAGCGAAAACACCAGCCCACTGCACCACGTGCACTGCCGTCGCAGGTGGCTATCGTCTTATCCATAGCGGCAACATTGTCTGCGTAAACATAATGTAGAAGAATCCATAGCACGTGGTGATCGCGGATTATAATATCAGCCGGTGGAATTTGGCGGGCTCACAAATTACAAAGTATCCTTGCTATATTTGTATGCAGAGCAAGATTAAAAGAGCACGGAACCTCAACAAAATATTCAATTGATTGCGTTCAAAAAACTGGCAACAATGACCGGTCCGCGAACTTGTATCAATGGCTCGCAAGCGCACCGCGCGCAAAAAACCCGCGCGCCCTGCTCGGTGTGCAGCGCACAGCGCACAGCGCGCGGGCCCTACGCAGCCTCGCGTCATAAATGTAACAATACCCGGGGATCGTTTATCGCGGTACTTAAACCTCGCCGCGACCACTAAATGTTTTTGCTCGCATCCAGTCTCGCGATTCCACATCCACAACTACATGTAGCGATACATGCTTACTCCCCCTCCCCCTATCTCCCCGCACTCCTCCACACTCTCCGCTTTCAGCTGCATACTTTGGTGAGAGAGCGCGCATTTTGCTAACAAGAAGTGCTGACACGATGACGTGATTTGTGATGTCACGGCCGGAACACGAAAACGGGATATCGTGTTGTAGTCAATATGAATTGGGTCATCGAAAGCTTGGCATATTGCTTATTCAAAACTTCCACTTTTCAGCACTCGTAGTTATTTTCAGAATAGATCTAGCTTTACGATTAATTCGTTTTGATTTATTTTATTGCGTGCCACTCCGTCAGTGAGCTCGGTAGTGTCGGTGCCGTGCTTCTCATCTTATTATAAGTTCGAATGGGAAGTGTCCACAGCAGAGAGACGCGAGCTGGCGGCGGAGAGCTTCACTGAAGGAAATAATTACAGGAGCCCTCATTAGAGAACGCGGTCGTGTCCGTTGGATTATCGAGTGCTGCGCGAACGACCGAGGCGGCCGTGTGTGGACGCCCGTGCGCGCTGTTATCCACCTTGTATCAATGAAAGTACGGTGTAAATTATAAGTTAGGAGTATCTACCAGCGTTGAATCTTACACTCGACGAAGCAAGAAGAGGCAGATACTATTTTATATTTCGATTAATCGGAAGATCATTTTCCTGTTACACATTCGCCACAATTAAAACTCAATCGATTAAATTCAATAATCTTCTGTCGAGGCATTGTCCGCTGTGTAGTGGTAAAGAGTTTGCGTCATCGGAAACCGTCAAATAGACTTGTAGAGGACTAAATATTCCGCGAAATTGTGAGTAGCCACATACACACGAGCTCGTGGTTGGGTGTACCGAGTGTGGAGCGGTGCGGGTGCCGTCAGTCCGACGGGAGATTACCGGGGACAAGGCGGCCGATGGCGATTGATCGCGGTTATCGCGATCTAAATACGTGCCCGTCAGCCGTCACTGTCGCCCGTCACGCGCGTCGCTAATCATAATTAATTGTTTGGACGCAGCGATATGTTCCGCCCGAATCCGCTGAGAGCCACCGAGATGCCTGAGAGCGCCGCGTGTTATCGTTGTTCGCTCGTTCCCGTCACCGCCGCCTCACAATGTAACTACAGAACAAATAAAAACGTAGCAACATCTGGCCCACAATGTTATCGCTTTGAAATATTTCATTAACATTATTGCTTTATCGAGTGATTCATTTATCGCCACAAAGACTCACCAGTAGTCAACAATGTTGATATAATTGGGTCTCGTCGTGTACGAGACTTGATGTTAATTGTATTTCTTCTTGTGATATTATTTTATGCTTTATTGAATCCACTGAATGTTACCGCTAACAAAATATCGAAAAGCAGAACCTGGTCAACTCTCTCGCTTTATTCGCCTCAAACACAATGACTATCATTAATGACAGTAAAACGTATTGTGTGGAACAGCATTAATTGAAAATGTTTTATTTTACTCAAAGTGTCATACCCTTAAGAAAATCAGTTTATTCTAGAGTCCAGTGCACAGGTTGACGGATTCGGATACTAAGAACAACAGTTTCTACCATGGCTAATATTAATTGATACCAAGGCAAATTGTCTTCTGTGAAATAGCAGCATCAGCTAGGACCCCTTGACGTCGTATCGCTGCTCACTGTTGGTCCTCGGCCGGGGCTGGGCGCTGGCGCGTGCGCGGGGTGCGCGGGTGGCGCGGGGGGAGGGTGGCACGGGGCGTGGGAACTGTGCCGGCAGCTCGCATGGTGCTGTTTGTCAATCGCGCCGCGCGACGGATATGTTTATGAGAGCTCGACGCCACGCAAATTTCCTCCCGACTTGCGCAACTCTTTACGAAACAATTTGTGATACATGTTACCTACGCACAACGCAACTATCCAATTACTGGGTCAATAAACACTCTTAATGTTTGAGCATTTTCTTGTAAACAAAATATCTGACGCATACGTATTGTAGCGTAGAGCATATCGTTGTCAACTGTACCCTTACGCCAATAGACATACAGGAGCTAAAGCACTGTGCGTCCTGTCATACAAATACTACTTGTTCATCTCTTCCGCTACGGGAAGGGCATTGCGGAACATAGACCTCCCCCGAGGATCTCGGCATGGACCTGTTGGAAGTGGCCTGCATTAATACTGCTATTGTCTGGTAATACAGATCGCAGCAGTGGTGGAGCGGGTGTGGTCATAGCCGTTGTGTCGCCGGATTCTAACAGATTTCTTACTTTGCTGGGATATGAAGTGGACTTACGATATGTTTTATTTTTGTACTCGTTTAAATTCATTGCGTACCGTATCTTGATGATTTGTACCGTATTCGGGGCCTGTTTGTCCGTCCGTGCCAAATTGTTGTGTTGTTCTCCCGATATGGCCACGTTGGTGGGTGTGAGAACTATATACTTTCATAAATAATTTACATTGCATCATTATTACAAAATACTTCTATTTTCGTATTTATATCAACATTTCGAGGAATTTGTTATGTAAGGTATGCTGTTTATTTGCAAATAATTATAATTTGTTTCTGTTCAATTGTATGGAGACTTTGTTTTACATATTTTGAAACTAAGTAAAACGTTAAAAACACATGAGAACAAAACAGTTTTGTAGGAGGTGACTGAGACAATTTGCTTAGGATCAAATTACTTGGGACGCATCCCACAGGGCCACAGAAGCGAGGCCCATGAGGGTAGCGTGTGTGGAGACGTGTTGTTATTAATTAATTGATATTGGAACACAAAGCAGCTCCTATCCAAACAGCGCGGGAATACGGCGCGACGCGGGGCGGCGGACTCCGAGACTCCGGCCGGCGCAGGTAGCCGCCGATACCATCGCGCGTACATCGCCACATAAATCCCACCAACTGGAATTTAATTAAATGTTTTAAATGGAGCTCGTTAGGACGCTCGTCTCACAAGTTCCTCCGTGACGTCACACGCCGACCATCGTGTGTCACTCACATCCTCTCGGACAGTCAGCCTGCACTCAATGTACATTGATTAAGTATTAAATCGTTGCTATAGATTACAGCGTAATAACTGTTTATATACGCGCCCTCGCGAGTCAGCTGCTAGCAGCCGCGTGGTGTTCCTGCAGCGCGCCGCGGCCGGGAGGATGAGCAACCTGTTTGTGGCGCGCCGGCGCGGCCCGGCCGGCTCAATTTCGACAATGAAGTGAGCGCCCGTTGATGTCTTTTACTCACAACTAGCGCGCCGCTAACAGTACCTGCGATTTGTACTGATCCCACGGAACATTGGACGGAAATCACTCGATTCCATATAAGTACTGCTCAATGGGAGATTATGACGACGATTTCCGGTGCATGGGGCTTACTTCATTTCAATTATTTACAAAGTATTATGTATTATGAGAGTCTTCCATGTGAAAATGCTGCGGATATTTATAACTTAACAATCAGGTAGTGCGTGGTGGCCTGTTGGTAACGAACCAGACGCGGCCGCCTACATGTTCACGGTGGTCGCGGGTTCAAATCCCAGGGCACACCTCTGACTTTTCGGAGTTATGTGTGTATTGATAGTCACTCACCACGCACTTTAACGGTGAAGGAAAACATCGTGAGGAAACCTGCATACCGTAGCGATTTTAAAGAATTTCTACGGTATGTAAGTCCGCCAACCCGCACCAGCGTCCAGCGTGGTGGACTATATGGCCTAACCACTCTCAATCGATTCTCTCGATTGTAGAGTAGGCCCGTGCCCTACAGTGGGACGTATATGGGCTGATATAGATATAGATAACAATCAGAAGTGTCTTAGAGAAAAAAAATGTCTCATTAACAAATGAATTCATTACAATAATCTTCGTTCAGAAAATATTTGTCAATTTAACCATAATAGCTATATATGTGTATGTACGTTGCAATAAGAATGACTTAACTAGTTAACGATTCAAAAAGTCTTGCATATAATAAAGGATGTTTCATTTAAGTATCTTTGTATGAATTCCATTCAAAATAACAAACAGTGTAGAGCCCGTGCAAAAGTCTAAAACTGTTTTGTTTTTTGGTTTGGAGTTTAACTAATTATGCCTACAACTAATATGTTATTTAGTAGAAGCGCTCCAGTTGTACCGAACCTGTGCTCGACGCCGCGCGGCGCGGCTGGCGCGGGGGCGGGCAGCGGGGGACGGGGGAGGGCGCGCCCGCTTTAGTTTGTTCTCTCTCCAATTAATAACAACTTGTTTTAATGCCTTTTGTCAGGTTTGACGAGCGCATCTGTGCCGGACGGGATATTAATTGAACGCGAGCGCTTGCGTCACGGCGCAGTGTCCCGCCGCAGCGAGCTCGGGGCGCGCGGAGATCGACGCAGCGATTACAGGAATTCAATTAAACGGCCCCGCTCTTATGTCAGATTATGAATCTCAGCCGTGGCTCGACAAGTGAGGCGACATTCACCCGCTTTAGTTGTCATCTCGCCGTGTCCGCAGCCCCTGCTGCTCCACTAGCGCGTAGTGTGTACTGCGCATGCGCGGCGCGGCGTGCGCGTCACGGGCGCTAATTAGCCGATGATGCAGCGGTGCGGGCGCGGCGCGGCGTCGGTGCGATGACTACCGACGAGTTCACACGCGTGTCGCCGCCGCTGCCGTGTCAGATGGCGCGGAAAGGACTCCCTCTAATACGACAAACGGACTCTGCTCTGAATAAGCCGCCAGACTTGATATGAGCTGGCGTCACTGCCAACAATGGCACCGCTGCCAAGACTGGTACCGCTGCTACCACAAGTTCATACTGTCTATCAGGAACTAAACATAGGAAATAATTTTTGCATCTGTTTTCATTGAATAACTTCTAACCCCATGTACGACCAGTGCTAAGCTCACGGCTGCATTACGATTGAGAATTTAATTAGTGAGGGTATTGCCCATCCACCATGCTAGTTAATTAACATTTAGCAGGCTTCTCATGAAGTGTGTGGTGGCTTGTTGACAACAGACCAGACACGGCTGCTAACATGTTCACGGTGGTCGCGGGTGTCAATCCTAGAGCATACCCCTGACTTCTCGGAGTAATCCGGTTTTGATACAATCACTATGCACTATAACGGTAAAGAAAAACATCGTAAGGAAACCTGCATATCATAGCATCAGACAGCCTCCGTGGCGCAGCAGACGCCGCACTGGCTGTGAAATGAGAGGCCGCGGGTTCGATCCCCGCACCGAGACGAAGACGAGACGTTTGTGAGACCGAAAAGTCTCTCGTAGTTCTTGATGCCCCCGACACAAGACTCGATATTAATGTGGGATCAGGACTATGTGTGTGACTATTGGGTCGATTTTATTTTTAGCAATTTGCAAGAAATTTAAATGTAAGTAAAGTCCGCCAACTCGCACTGGGCCATAGTGGTGGACTATATTATGGTCTTTTCCGTCTCAATCGTACTCTCCATGCGAGGCCCGTGCCCTGCAGTGGGATGTATATGGATTCAGACAAATATTGTACGAGACCGCCTTCGAACAATCCCGTACAATTTAATGTAGATCAGGATACGTGCTGGGTGTGTGCGGAAATAATACCAGTGATTATGATTCGGAAGAAACAATTTATTTCGTACTGAAAAGTACAAAAGACGATCTATTGACTGGCGGCAGCACGGCGAGTGACGACACGACGATGACGTCACGGAGTAGCAGCGGTCCAACGTTGACACGATCACTTCTTACTTGCTGACTACTTGCTGACTATTTGCTGTTTCTTGAGGTTTCTTGACTTCTTGAGGTTTCTTGTGCGCTTGGAGAGATCCGAACCGAACTGATTTTACCCGGCCCGGGGCTGCTATCTTTATTGCTAGTTCGGGCTTAATCCCCGGTGCCGGGTCCGCGCGCGACGGCGACGCGTTCGTCCAATAGGACGCCTTGGTTCGATGCGTCGCTCGCTGCGTCGGCGCGCGGGGCGGTAGCTCGGTCCGCGGGCGCGCGGGGCGTTGCCCCATGTGTTCGCTTATTTACTATAAAAATATATTGTTCGATATTTTACATAACATTATACATAATACTGGTTAACACTTATTCTAATACAATTCTGACATTTCAATTAATTTATGTTATACTATTCTACCTATTTTATTATAATCGCAGCCTTTATTTGTTAATTCTTTCAGTCTTATAAGAACACAATACACAATTTCCAATAAGATTATTTACAATAAGCTTTATATAATACAGTACATAATAAAGGACACTTAAGACTATAGTTATGTGCAGTCGTCCTGCACAAATATGGATACAGAAATATAAATTAACCTGCAAAGGCAACAGTATGAGTCATTGGCAGGGCAACACGCGTTATACGGACTGACATTGGACGAGTAAACGGCACAATTGTTTTACTGATATACATACATCGCGCCTCACTCCGATAAACCAGTAACGTAAGTGAGCTGCGACCCATCGGAATATTCCACAGTATCTCTCAAATGTTTGTGGATGCCTAAATATTTTGAAAAAAAAAAAAAACAATATTAGACAGTGTCCCAAGATTGTCAGCTGAGGTATTCAGGCGCGTCCATGAGATACGAGGGCGACGCGCACACGACGCCCGATACATTCCCCGAGGAATCATTTCAACACCAACTATTATTATTTGTTTTATTGACTACGGGACTTACTCTACCACGCACCGACATTACATGTAGCCCTCTGCTGCCAGACAAATTGTTTGATATCAATAAAAAAGTCTCATATTCGCATTTGTTGCCAGTGCGGATATTTGTGTGTGTGTGTGTTCGTGCAGAAAGGTAATCAGCGCTGGGGTCCGGTTCCTGGCGGCGTTGGCGCCTTTTTTCTGAAACTGCGCCGGCGCACATAAATCCGCACAGAAAGGCGCGCGCGGGGGTGAGGCAGTTGGCGGCGACGCGCGCGGGAGGGGAACTCAAACCGAGTAACCGGCTCATTAAAATACCTAAAACAGAATCCCGATCTTATAATAAAGAGGCTGTCGGGCGAGCTCGTGAGAAACGACAACTAATTAAGGTAGAAGAAAAAACAATCGCACCAAGTCGCGCTCGCGGACCGAACCCGCGCCCGACACTCTAACGCAGCGAGGCGCGCCCGTACCTGACATGATGCAGGTTGGTGCACGGTCAAACACGTGCCATGAGTACACATGTGAGTAAGTGTGTCGCTGGGAACACGAGCGAGGTGTAGGATGGAGTGTCGCAGCAGGAAGAGCACGCGACGCCTCACCTAGGCGCAATGAGGGTAATTACCAGCGCGTGTCCCCGCGCCACGCCTACAACACCAGCGCACGCCGCGTCACGCGACACGCGACACGTGACCATCCCGCCCGCGCCGCGCCGTGACGTCATGCACGCGTGGCAAGTGACGACACAGCTCGCCAGCGAGTACGTCACACGAGGATTCCAGCCAGACGCCTGTTAGCAAACGCACATCATGTCCTATCGTCCTCATACAGATCCGCATCGACAGTGCAGCGGTGGGCACGCGCCGGAGCTGGCTGCGGAGCCGACCCAGTGGAGTCAGTGGCTGTAACATTACAACATAAGAATTCAACTCTCACAACTGGAATTGACTGCTGGAAAGTCCTCAACTTCGAAGACCAATAAAATATGTGTGAACCACAAGTATTTGTTTCGGGTCTGGGTGTTTGTGTTACCGAAAAGTCTCTCGTAGTTACAGAAACTCACGTCACAAGACTAGATCTTAGTGTGGGGTCATGTATGTAACTTTTGAGTGTATTTATTTATTTATAATGTGCTTAGAGAGTTGATAATTAAAATCTGTAATGAAGAGGTCCACTGGACAACTAACGACATGGAAATATTCCAAGTGTGCAAGTTAAGTGGCCGAACCTATTTGCCAAGTAGTAGTTGGCGGGAGCAACCAGAGGTGCAAAGCACAGGACGGACAAGACTGAATACTGCATAGTATTCTGAACAAAGCTTTTGTTTACTGATCTCGATATGTAACCATCGATGCATTTCAATATTAGGTTATACTTCTCAATGTATTACAATTTTAAAGTACAGTTGACATCGAACCGTCGACGAGACGTAAAATAGCAATCAGTTTTTTTTTAACCGACTTCAAAAAAAGGAGGAGGTTCTCAATTCGACTGTATGTTGCTTTTTTTTTTTTATGTTTGTTACCTCATTTCTCTGTACTGGGTAAACCGATTTCGATAATTCTTTCTTTAATTGAAAGCTGGTGCTTGTCATTTGGTCCCATAAAAATATGGTGACGATCTGATGAATATCTTCGGACCTGGAGAGGGGAACTCCTTAAAATAAAGTAGGATTCCAATGGTTCTTCTTGCATTGAATTAAGTATAAAACCAAAATTACAGTGGTGGAGGAAAGTAGGGGTAGGGGCAAGGGGGGGGTGAGAAAATTAAGAAATATGTAAATAGTCAATATCTTCGGCAGCTTTTGACCGATTTTAGTAATTTTTTTTGCATCAGAAAGAACGTATTAATACTTTGATCTCACCAATAAGTTATGAAAATCTGATGAATATCTTCAGATCTGGAGAGTAGAACTCCTCAAAATTGAGTACGATTCCAATGGTTCTTTTTGCATTGGATTCAGTATAAAAGTAAAGTTACAGTGGTGGATGAAAGTAGGGGTAGGGGCGAGGGGGGCGGTTGATAAAAAGAACAAACATGTAAATAGTCAATATCTTCGGCGACTATACCAATAAATCATGAAGATCTGTTGTAAATTGTAATAGTGACAAAGAATCATATTATTACAGTTTAATAGTATGCCATATACCATTCCGTAATGAAACAGATATCGGCAATTGGGGGCATTGCCGATTGTTATGTGTTGGTGAATAAATTGTACATGACGATGATAACTTTTGTGAAAACATGGAAGAACGAGCCGTCATGTCGGATGAATTGTTCCTAAGAAGCATTCGAGGATTAAATATCCAACAAAAGAATGTGTTTCAGAAAGTCTTAACGGCAATCAAACTCAATTTGAAAGGACGAGAAAGTCAGCTGTTAGTTTGTCACGGGTGGTGCAGGTAATGGTAAATCATTTCTGCTAAAATTAATCGCGGAGCATATCAAACGTTGTTACGCACCAACAATAGATATACCTAACGAAGCCTAAATTTGTGGAAGTCCAGTCGCTAACCGGGGTTGCTGCTCGTCAAACTTTTGGCAAAACGCTACACAGTATTTTCTTGCTGCCGATTGAGAAAAAAAGTACCATGATGTAAAAAAAAAATACGGTCTATTGTTTCTTATGAGAACCTAAGATTAATTTATTTAAGCTACCAAAAGCTGTGTACGTAAAAATTTGACTATCGAACATTTAAGTCACTAAAAATGAAAAAATAAACCAAAATTTTAACAAAAAAAAATAACCGACTTCAAAAAACTGACAAAAAATCATATTAAAAATAAAATTCTAAAAAAAGAAAAAAAATCTGACTTATGACAAACTAAAAATGCACTAAAAAGTAAAAAAATAATTGCGTGTTTTTCACACAAGATTGTATTTATACACATACCTATATTATGTATCCAGTTAAACTTTACATCTAACTCAACACATACCTATGAGTAACAAATAATTATAATAAAAAAAATTAATTACAGTTCACCTAAGCTAAAATTTGAAATATATGTATGCACTACTTAAAAGACGATCAAATTATTAGAATAATGTACAATTATAGTTATTTTTGGAGTCGGTGTCAGCCAAAGATACCTGACAATATTAAATGACAACAACTTTATGAAATCTATTTTATACGAATATCCTCTTGTACTATTATGTGGGCCGCGTAGAGGCGCGGTTAGTTTTGATTTATTGTTTATTAACCTTAATTCAATAAAATATAATATCTGACGTTTATGTAGTTACTAACTCATAAAACTTGGCTGACACCGACTCCAAAAATAACTATAATTGTACATTATTCTAATAATTTGATCGTCTTTTAAGTAGTGCATACATATATTTCAAATTTTAGCTTAGGTGAACTGTAATTAATTTTTTTTATTATAATTATTTGTTACTCATAGGTATGTGTTGAGTTAGATGTAAAGTTTAACTGGATACATAATATAGGTATGTGTATAAATACAATCTTGTGTGAAAAACACGCAATTATTTTTTTACTTTTTAGTGCATTTTTAGTTTGTCATGTCAGATTTTTTTTCTTTTTTTAGAATTTTATTTTTAATATGATTTTTTGTCAGTTTTTTGAAGTCGGTTATTTTTTTTTTGTTAAAATTTTGGTTTTTGCAACCTATAGAGTAGAACCGGCCGAGTGCCGACCCTTTTTGCAGGACACATGATGACAATGACATAATATGATTACTAGTTGTCGCGCAGTAGAACAATGTGGCGGGGTGAGTCAGCGCAGTGCAGGCACGACACTATCTAGTGGCCGTGCGTCGGCCTCATCTCGCGCACTGCTAATTACGACTTGCACAGCACGCGGGCGTGTGTGTGTGTGTGTGTGTATGCGCATGATGCTCCTTATAATTTGTTTATATCGGTAAAACGCGCATATTCCAGCGCGCACGACACCGCAGCCCCGCACTTGTTTATTTGCGCCGCACAAGCTCATCGAACGCTCCTGCATTAATGAGACACACTTTAGTTTTTGTTTTAATGAAGTCTGAAGCAACGTGACATCGTGACGTGGTTTAAATAAATAAAAAAATGATATTTACAATGCGTATACTCTGGCAAAAAGTATAGAAGTGTTACCACCATCTCAAAAAGTATGGGCTATTTTAAAAGACACGGACATCATTTTATTTCATAATAACAATGTTACTCGAAATATGCCACATCTAGACATTACCTAATCAATGTAAACATTTTTTTACATGTTGTTCTATTTACGTCCCCTGTCTATGGAAGACAGACCAACCTATATTGGTTTTACGCTCCATGCTTGAACAATTTAATTAATTATATTTAATGAATTTGCTGCTCATAAGAGTATTTTAATCTCGTAGTTTTGCACTTCTTCTCCATATAATCTTCAACTGTGCCAAATTTTATGCTGGTCCGTTCGACAAATTTTCGAAAAAATGCATACAAAGATTTTCCTTTTTGTATTAATATTTAATATCGTAATACATAGATAACATGTCTTACTATAATGAAAATTATATTGTCTTGTTCCAAAGATTCAGATGGGTGTACCCATCTTAGCTAACTAAATTGTAGAACGATACCTGAGAAATTTTCACAGCGGAACAGCGATGGGCATTCGGTGCACCAGCATATACCGTGTATAGTTTGTCTAGATATTAACTGGAGGAAGCGGCATGGTGTACCGGCGTCGGGGCGGTGGCGGTCCCCGGCTGCATATTCATGAGCGTTCAATAGAGCGCCGCGCTGATAAGATGGTATCGCGTTGCGGTGACGTCACCGCCCGCCCCCCGGCACCTGCAGCGTGTCTACTGATGATGATGTTAGCTGCTGTCTGTCAAGTTGCCATGACAACTCGTAACTATATTCAAAGTAGTTTCTTAGATATTCATAAATCTACAACACGTAATAATTCATAAATTTACATTTGTGGATGTGGTTTATGATGAAATTATAAATGGCAGTGAATGATACTGTGATAAGTCGTGATATTTTTTTTTTTGATCCCATGTGTCTCATAATCGATCTCTGAGGGATCCTTTGTTACGATAATTAAAATTCAGAGCCAGAAATATTATTTATAACAGTGGAGATAAAAAAATAATAATCATCGGTTCAGAGTTGACCCTCTGCTGCGCCTGGCTTACTAGCGCTGTCTGGCTGCTCACTGAGTATACTTATGTATGCACGTGTAGATACTTGTACCGCTGTGCTGCGCGACCGCGGTCTCGGCCGGCGGGGCTCATTCGCTGCGGCTATCGCGTCGGCGCGGCGCGGCGGTTCGATTCCGCGCGATTAGTGACGTCATCGCGCGCATATCGGATTATCCGCCGCTCACGCGCCTGTCGCGCGCTGTCACGCGACGGCGGCGGCGGCTCAGGCGGCTACACTCCTTGTAATCGTCTCGCGCGTCGCGAGGATCCGACACGCTCTAGTACCCGCCGCCTGTCGCCGCACTGTATCACGAACCCGCACTAAAATGTAGACACCAAACCGTCTCATGAAGTCAATTGTTAGTAACAAACTAATTTATCTCCACCATACTTATTTCCGCGTGAACTGTGGGCCGAGGTGACGCTTTACACAAGTAGTAATTTCGCTGATGATATCGCGCGCGGGTTCGCTGACGAGTTCGCTTCACTGCCTCACCCCTTCATTTGTTACTATACTAGCCTTAATTAGAGGTTTGTCGATCTGTCTCTCCGTCTCGTCACATGCCGCATGCCTGGTTAGATCGTTTGGTGTGTCTGCTGTCGGTAAATCTAATCGCCAGCCGCAATGCTCTAACGGTAATAAATAGATGCGTCCAATAAATCATCAGCGGAGACGCGCCGAGCGACCCGCGAGCCGCGCGCTGCCTGCGCTCCCCACAACACATACACTAACAGTGTTCCTCATTACCGACACTTATGTTATTACATATGCATGTAAATTAATTATGTAGTGCAGGCGCGCGTCACTTATATGCATCGGACACTGTCCAATTTCAAGTTCTAAATTAATAGAAACCATTGGATTAGCGCAAACAGTACACTCAGGTGCATCACCGAGGCGAGCACCTCAGTGCCGCGCCATACGATTATAAACAGCGAGTGCAAACAATATGTTACATCTTTTTTCAAAATGGTTGTCCACAATCATAACAAAATGATCACAAGTACTTGCGGGCGTTTGAAAATTATTGGGTATCGAAGGGAAAAAATTGGGAGTGAAAACTTTTGGTCCTCTAGAAATAATACGAGACATTAAGTAGGTACTAAACTGGGTACATAAAATATTGCCTTAGTGGCGTAGTCCTCGGTTTGAGTCACGGATCAGGAATTTGTGCCCGATATGTCGATACGCTCGCTTCCTATCACATCATGGGACGCAACATACAAGGTGAAATGTGGGTGTCCTGGCAGCACCTCTGCCTACCCCTCTCGAAAAAAGGCGTGAGTTTATGTATGTATAAAAGAAAAATTGCTTTTGGAATTGAAAATCTCATACAAACAAATGTGGACAATATTGAAGAGATACGAGGCGCGCGTCCAGGCGACCGCCACTCAAACGCATGGACGGGACGGCCCCCGTGACGCCGCTCATTTCACAAATACTAATTCAATGTGGAATCCTGTCGCTGTAAGTAAACGTCCGTTTAGCGATGCTCATGGCCGGGAGAGGCGAGATGTGGGGTGGTGCGGGGTGTGCGGCGCGGGGCGGGGGCGGCGGCGAGGTCGTCGCCCGCGGCGCGGCCGCAGGTGCCTGCGCGCGGCAGCCTCGCTGACATAACAGCGCTCGAGCCTGCGCCCTCGACTGGTTCCCGGCGAGTGGTCCGTGCGCGCTCCCGCAGCCACTCGCGCTGTCCCGTAGCTTTTTATTCCCGGTGGGAAGTGCGGCGGCCAGCGAGCCTGCAGGCAATGCGGGGGGAGGGGGGCGGCGCGCGGCGCGGAGCGGGAGGGGATACACAGTCCTGTTTCACTTGGAAAATCTTAGCCGGGGGCCGCGCGCACTGTTTGCTCCTGATTGATCGTTCATTAATCGAGCGTATGTTTCGATCGACATTTTACCAGACGGAGTGATGCTGGAGTGGGCCGGATACGAAATAAATTCAAATTATATTCTGCAGAAATTTTCGTGATGGTTATACAACACTCGAACACGCATAGTGAGCTCCGCCATACTAATAAAGTTGTTATGTGCAGGAGCTCCGCTCGCTGCGCACCTTGGCGTGTAGCGGCGGACTCTGCTCAGCTCATTGAGCGGCGGTGCTGCTGTGCTCACTAATTTATTGCGCTGCGATAAGCGACCTGACTATATGCCTGCTCACTACGCAGTACGTACACTCAACGTACCTCTATCTTATTATGACAAGATGGAGGCTCCAGGATAACAAATTTAGTAGTTTCCGTAGTAACAAAGTTCAAAGCATGAAGATGCAAAAGAGTACAATTCAAATAGTTGTTTATTAATCTAGAGCTCTTTCCAATTCGTGCTCAGTAAGATTATAATTACCGCAGTAGCATGTTTACTTTAACAAATAATACAGCGTACAATTGAAACAAAGTTTGAAAGTACGTCGCACGCGGAAGCGCTGATGTGGGTCTGGAGATCAGTATCACAGCCAACAGAGTATCACCCGCGCTGGACTCAATGAGCCTCATTACCATTCACTGAGAGCATATTACGTCCACGTGAGATAATATCGAGCACATTGCTGCATAATGTAGTCGGCGTGACGAGCTGACGCCGTAACGCACACCTCTCATGATGATATAGATTGCCCTGCCTCGCCGACCCACTCAACTAACATGCCTGATGGTCCATACTTGTTTGTAAACGTCGATAGGTCCACAACACTAAGGCGCGAGTGCCATCACAGCGCTACCAAACTTAATGCGAGACTTCACATTTAACTGCCGACCATAACATCCGAATATAAACGTGATGAATACGCGATTCTCTGGAATTTCCATTGAGTGAAGTGTTGGCGCAAAAACCGCGGCGCAGCGTTGCGGTGAGGCCATAACGCGCGCCGGTGGGCGGGCGACGCCGCCCGGTGCAGCCGACGACACCTACCGGGGGTTTTTACTCGCGATACTACTGTCGGTATGTACGAGACAGTAAGCCACCGCACCACCACACCCACCAGTCTGTCGCATGTAGAGTATATCAAACTGACCGAGCAGAGTAAACATAAATGGAATTGTGATCTGTAACGAAGTGACGTTGATAACGTGATGAATCATAAATGATAGCAAGTTCAATACATTTATTTGCAGCCTTGTGTAAATCCCGAGGTGAATGTAAGGTCACCTACTGAGTGAACACACGCGCTCTGCAGTGTTTTACCGTGTATGAAGAGATATTTAAAAAAAATACTGGATTAGAAAAAATACTTATACTTGATCAGTATGATAGCCTGCGCAGGATAGGCTAAGGAAGCGGGTTTCTGTGGAGCTTGCTATACTGTTCGCTGCGCATCGCGTGCTGCACCTCGATATGTTCAATACTCGAATAAAACCTGCGCCGCGCTCGCCGCCGCCGCACGGCTCCGACGCGCGTTCAGCAAAAAAATATCCTCGCTACATTGTATTTTAGTGCGACGCAAAGTTTCTTCTAGCACCATCGTGTAATAAGAAACTGTCAATATTTCTTGCGCCTACAAGCAAGACATCAACCTGCCTGCTCATCAGCCTCCTATGCATTGACCGATACCAGGAGCTTGGTTTTTTCTTGTCATTCCTCGCACCTTCAGACAGTTGCACTCAGGATATAAACAGAGTCCTTGTTGGCCTGCGACAATACCGCACCATCAACCATCAAGTCTGTCAATGATGCATATGAGACTGCTTATCACTTACCCTAAGGCGGTTTCTTCATAATAACATTTCCGCGGGTTGTAAGTGGTTTGCTCGAGAAATTTGCACACTATTTGCAACGCATGAAACATCCGCTGGGTTCCGTCCTGTCGGTAAAATGCAATGTATCGGAAGTGCTAGCATGTGCACATGGCGCACGCGAGTACATGGTGACGAGGAGGTGCATGTGGCGTGTCCGCGGCGTGGAGCGGCGTGTAGGTAGTCGGCGGGACCGCGCGCGGAAGCGATAGCGACATCCGCGCTGTTGCCCAATACTGCAGATAACACGCGCCGCCGGCCCGCCCGGATATACTAATATACTTGGATATACTCAACACTGCACATACAATCGAGCCGAGCCATTTTTCTTCGCTCCAACACGAGGTAGTGCATAGCCGAACCCAAATACGTGTGTGACAACTGATAGTATCTCGCGACACCGCGGCTCTACCGCCGTCCGGCAGACCCGTGACGTAAATTAACAGAATTAATTCAGTATTTAACTACGCAGGTAAGATTGTCCGACACCTTTTCATTCTTGGAAAATTTCTTAATACATTTGAATACGCTGGGTCAGCTGTGGAGCCTTTGAAGAACTCGTCTGTTTTCATTACCAAACTAGAACTATTCGAAGCTACAATGCTTTATGACGGCGTGGGCTAGAGATTGAAGAGATCCAAGACTAACGTCTCGATTGTTTCATTCAAAGAATTATAGATAATACTCTAAATCATACCAATAAAAATCGCGCGTTGGTACTGAGCCCAGCTATGTGCTATGTAATCTATACATATATCCCATATAAAATAAATACACCCAACATTCACATACATAGTCCTGAGCCCACATTAAGATCGATTCTTCTGTCGTCGGTACCTATCAGGAACAAACATAGACATTTCGGTCTCACAAACACTTAGAACCGATACAAATATCTGTGGATCACATTAATATTAGAAGAGAGCGCGAGAAGGACGCGACATGGCGACGTGGCGACGTGGCGCGTCAGTGTCTCGGCGTGGCGCAGTATCCGTGGCGCACCTGGGCGCGTGCATTTTTTGTGCCCTCTAACAACAGCGTTTGGGGCGCGTTAATTTGAGCCTCGTTTTTCTAACGCACTCCCGTAAACACCACCACCGGCCCACCTGTGCCGCGCCGCGGCCCGGGCGCGCGCGTTGTTGTGCGTGTGTATGTGCGCGCCTGTGTGTGTGTGTGCTCTTACAACGAGTTGTGTCGGCGCGGCTCGGTGCGATGTTGGCTTGTACCGTCGAATGTTTATACGCATCACAGCCGCGCTCTCAACGATGCGTTGCATACTCTATTTCACTTCTAATGCTATATGCTTCACAGAGTTACTCACCTGCACTAACTTACTAATTCTTGAAATAAAACTAATTTTTACGGAATTTATCGCGATTTGGTTAATTTAAAAAAAAAATAACTTCCCGACGTTTCGAATGCTTTAAGCTTTTCCAGCTTGCGTGGTCACGGTTACTAATTCTTTCTCAATGCATGAAATAAAGACTAATAATATTGGAATAAAACTATTTTTACAGATTGTATCCGTAAAAAATAGTTTTATATCAATGTGTAACATTCCTGTAAATCTAAGAAACCATTTAAATACACCCAACAGTCACATACATAGTCCTGACCCCACAATAAGATCGAGTCTTGTGTCGTGGTTATCAGAAACTACGAGAGACTTTTCGGCCTCATAAACACCCAGACCCGAAAAAAATCACATGTGTGGATTACACAAACATTTGTTTCGGTGCGGGGATCGAACCCGCGGTCTCTCGTTTCACATCCGGCGTCTAACCAACTGCGCCACGGAGGCTGCCGCCACTAATAATATTCATAACTTATTCACGGTCATCTTAATTAATTTCGTCACTGTAACATACCAACAGTTCTAGATTCCTCGGCAGATATAACGTAGTATGGACTCTCTCATAGGAAGACATATCGGTCGGCCGCGTGTCGTCAACAGACGAGTCCGAGCTAATCCCCACTTGACTTCAATTAATTCCGTGTCGCAGTAGTACGTCCCGCACACCCGCGCCCTGCTCCCCGCGCCTCACCCCCGCGATCATCGCGCCGCTTTTCATTTCAACGAGATAAAGATTGGATGCTAATTAGCACCTCCACCCTGCTGTAGTCCTCCTTGCGCCCTCGGGCGGGGCTGGTTATTGCAGTGAGTAATGCGTGCCGGGGTGCGCGTGCAACAAGTGGCTCACCCGGCCGCGCCCCGGGCTATGGGCCACCGCGCACGCGCCTCACCGAGCCTCGCGCTGTCCAATATTGCATCACTCACAAACAAACATCTCCAAAGAACATCAGTACCTAGTCATGGCAGCATAACTCGTACTGCACCCTATTTTAAAACAGTCTGGTTGCCCGCTGGGGCCCGTACGTACTGCTCCCGGGATATCACAAATATTTATCAATTCTCCTCCCTGGCCTACCCTAATATACTCTACATCGTATTCGTTCACGACTTACAGGACATTCGCTATTGTTAGCGACACATTGTGACAAAATCCGAGCACGGCGCACAGTCAGTGTCAATATGTCTGTGGGTGCGGGTGCCTCGTAGTAAGAGCCGTGTGCAGGTGGTGGCTGGTAGCAGCTGATGTGCAGTGAGGCGCGGGTGGCGCGAGCGGTGTGCTGGCGAGTGGGCCGCGCGGCGCCGCGATATGGTATCGGCGTGTGGCGGATGTGGCGCGGGATAACGTCGCTTCCGCCACGGTATCTGGCGCGTGCCGAGCCGACACTCAGCACGCACAGATATGGCTTGTGTTAGAGACGAGGTGAGAGATCCACCACTGTGATGTGGTGATTTACAGCGCGGGGTGCACACGCCCGCAGTTGCGGAGGGTACGGGGGAGGGGAGCGGGCACTTTGACACGCACCACAATGGACCAAATTTGGGTGAGTGGCCACTGATTGGCACTACAATAGCGCTCGTTACGCGCCGTCGCCGCTCAGTACTCGGCGCTCGCCGCCGACACATATTTGTACCGGCCGAGTGAAGCAGCTGCGACACATTATTGGCGAAATGATCCGCACTGCAGCACCAGCACCGGCTCGCTCGCGCTCTGCTATAGTAACCAACATACAGACATGCGAAAGTTACAAAAGATACCTTCCTTCAGCAGGGGACCCACTTTAATCAACACCACCAACATAGCAACACTAATATTACCATTCGCTACTTGAGTCCGTACTCATGTCAATATGTATAGTTATAGCTTATGCCAATAAATGTATTAACCCTCCGTGTACCACGTGGGGTCTAATATACCCCAGTTAAACAAAAAAGTTGTAACTCTTAAAAAAATTGCGCGACGTTTTCGATGCATTAAGTAGCTGGAGTTGCAACGTTGCTACACCGCTTATTAAAACCGATCTACCAAAATTGTCTTACTCATCATAAACTATTGTAAGCAATTAACAAATACATGTTTGTATATGGTAATTACTTATAACACAGATAAATATTATTTGATAGTAAAAGATTCTATGAGGAAACCATGAATACATCTGAAAAAATGCATATACGAATAATATCCATATCGATATAAATATAGGTACATCGAATATCAAGTGAACAATATGTCATACGCGTGTTTCCGCACCCGGAGCCGGGGTCGGCTCTGTTCCTACTTGACCAATTTTTTGAACCCGGCTCTTGAGTAATTCGCAAGTGGCCGCCGCGAAATATTCTCCCACGCGGACTCACACACGCACACCGCGCACACTCGCGCCGCGCGCACAGGTGCACACGCGGCGCAGCGCAGCCGAGCCACGCCGGCGCAGCGCAGCGGGTTCGCACGGGGGCAGCGCGGCCCTGCAATAAAAATAAATCACTGCGCGGCCGCGGGCGACGGCGGGCGGCGGCGCGCAGGGGCGCGGCGGCGGAGGGAGGCAGGCGCCGCGGGCGGGGGGCGCGCCGCCGCCGGCAGTCCTCGACGAGAGCCCGCAGCGAGCGCGCGCATACAGTTCGCGCCCAGAGTCAGTGCGTGCGCAGTGCAGTGAGAGAGTGCGCGAGTCGCGGTGGCAGCAAGTGTGCGCGAAGCTCGAGTGCAGTGCGTGTGTGGCGCAGTGCGTGCGTGCAGTGAGTGCGGCGGCATGCGCGGCAGCCACCAGGCGCCCGCGGAGGCGCGGCCGGCGCGTTGACTCGATGCGCGCGGAGGACAAGCGGCGCGCGCCGCTGCTGCTCGCCCTCGCCCTCGTCTGCATGCTGAGCGTACGTGTTATCACCCACATCACACACCACACACATCACCACTACACAGCACACCTCGCGGCAGAGACTAAATGTTGTTTCCGTTATTGTATGGCGGGTGCGCGGACGTGAGAGCGCGCGCCGGTGCTCGTGGCTCGGTGAGTAAACAGAGGCGACGCTCGGCGACCTTTGTGTACTCGGAATTGGATCCGCGCGGGCGCGATGTGCCGCCCATGTTAATGCGCCCGCAGTGCGGCAGCGTCGAGATGCCCGCGCGTACACCGCACTAGTTCTGAGGCACTCGAGATATACCCACACGAGCACCTCCCATAGGCTCCTCAGAACCACTATAAGTGGTAGAAATACTTGTCCATTACTCCCCTTTAGACGTTGAATTCAGCCGACCCGCTCCTAAAGATATTATTGAGTTATTAACTCTACGAAGCAAGTTGCTACGCTCAGAGTCGTACGTAGTGGTGCATGTAGAGTTTCGTAGAGTTCAATGTACTGCTCTGTCTTCATTCAATACTCTCTATTTGTTGACTAATATTACTCAGCGGCATAGTTTTCAAAATATACGACTGTACAGAATGTGTCCTGCAATGTAACGAAATATGGTACGCAGTAACATAATATTATGTATCTTCCTCTCGTCTCGTCGAACAAAAGACTTCAACGCAGATCCTTCTTGTGTCTTATTTAGCCGCCGAAATTAGAGATAAAATCTTATTTATCGGAAAAGTCTACGGTATGGTTAGAATTAATATGTTTAATGGTGTATGAACAGCAGTTTTCACTGATTATGTCCCTGTGGTGTGCACACGATACGTGAAGCGAGTGCGAGCCGTAAAACTAGCAGTAATATATCTGCTTATTTGACTCGCTTCACTTGGCGTATGGAACTTTGGCGTTGTAGTAGTGCTGGTTGGTAGCGAGCGTGCTCGTCGGCAGAGAGAGTCTTGCAGCCGCAGCTCGCGGTGTCGGCGCGCGCTTGAGATGCGAGCCACGCGCGCGCGTTTCACGTGACGGCTCGGCGCGACTCTACCACTCTACCGACCACAAAACTTGCATACCTCTCGCCGGCCAATCAGAGAGAACTGCTGCCTCAGTCATGACAACACACTACAAAGTACCGCGCGATCGAATATTTCAGAAAGCGCGAGCCAATATCCGTTTCAAAAAAATAAACTGTCTAAGTTTATGGTACGCTCCAACTCCTAGTCCGCTTCAAAGTAGTTTACCTAACAAATTATTTCGTTTAGTGCTGTGGTTACAGAGCGATGATTACTGTAATAAATCAATAACTACATACAGTATAAGGTACTTTAACCTTGTTTTGATCCGGCAAAGGAAAACGATCCACGATTGTATTCGCAAATTAAGAATGGTATATGATTTCATATTTATTGAGAACATCCATAGTCGTGTGATGTTTGGTCGCGTGGCGACAAACAATCTCGATTAGGCTTAACATCGGTTCGCTGGTGACGCGAATAAACAGTATAACGAGGTGTTGGCGCTCCGCCCTCGCCGCCGAAGCGGTCAACAAATATCGTAAGAATATGGGGCGGATGATTGCTCTACTACCCTCGTCTGCGTTTTAACGCTGCGCGCTGCAACCTGTGTCCACCCCGCTGTGTGACAGCGCGAGGCGTGTCGCCTCGCCCGCGCCGCACCCTGCGCCTACTCTGCGGCGGACCTCGGGCCGCCTGCTTACCATTGTTGTGAGCCGCAGACGCGTGACGAGTGGGCGGGCGAGGGGCGGGGTGCGGTGGGGCGTGTCGCGGGGCGGGTGCGCCGCCCACCACCGCCACGCTTTGTTTACCGTGGGCGAGCGCCAGCCACGTGTGTGCCGCCACGCCCACCGCGTCTACCACGCCCAACGCAAGCCATGCGATACCAGCACCGCCTGCTGCAGCCACAGAGCACAGCGCGCAGCCGGCTCACACCGCCAGCCACGTCGCATATCGATACATCAATACTGCATCAAACCCTTATAAATGGGTTTGAATTTCATAAATATCGCGGCAAATATTTAGAACACAAATTGGTGACACAAACATGAACTGATCAAACAGGCCAGTCACTCTGTTTGTTTAGGCTGATGTAGCGATCTGTTATTCGGACGGGATGCGCGCGCTACTGATCACTACGCTCAGCCACCACTGACTCACGATTTTTCTTATTTATTGAAACGTTTAGAAATTAATATTTGACTCGGCATTGGCGCATAAAACTCTTTGACGGTGAGTGCGCATTGGACATTGCACATTGGGTCACTTGTTACTGCTTAATAGCTTACAAAGCATGTCAAGGCGTTCTCTGCTTTCGAAAAAAAATTAAAACAAATCTCTGAAGACTAACGACACTAGTATCGCCCTTGTATTGTTAACAAATTGAACTTATGACAATAAATGAACCAATTTTCTCAATCGAGTGACCTATGTAGAATGTTTTATAAATACGCGTGAAATTTTAGTTTATTTTTAAATATTAATTTTTGCATATGCTTGACATTATAATTCTATTCTAAAAAATATAATATATATTAATGAAATATCAATACAAATAAAGCGCTAACTGTACTTATATAAACATAACTTAAACTAGTTGTCATAATTCTCATCCATTTCGTCACGGGTGGACGTCCAGGCGCTGCAACTCTTATCTAGAGCAACTAGACAAGTATTGTGTCTTGGACAAGTTAGACTTCAATCCTTCAAAGTGTTCAGTTGTTACATTCAGTCATAAGAAATATCATATACTTTCAGAATATTATTTGCAAGGTCAAAGACTACCCAAATTCGTGATCTCGGAGTTACATTTGATTCGAAATTAATTTTTAATGAACATATTGACAGCATTGTAAATAAAGCATCTCAAGCCCTGGGTTTTGTGATGCGATCCTCAGCATGTTTCAAAGAGGCAAAGACTTTCTAAATTCTTTATTGCTCATTTGTTAGACGTATTTTGGAATGCGCATCACAAGCGTGGAATCCAAGATATATAGTATATAGACAGCATTGAAGGGATTCAAAATAGATTTATTAAATATCTTTTTTTCTGCACTAATCACACATATAAAAGTGATGATTATTTTAAACTCTGCGCAAGATTTCATTTTCTTCCCTTAAGTGAGCGACCTCGGATAGGTGATATAGTTTATATGTTGAAAATCCTCTCAAAGGCTATAGATAGCCCTGAGCTACTAGATGAAATTAAGATTAACGTCCCTGTTATAACGACGCATTTATTTTTACCCCTCAGCTTGCCAGTAGCACGATCTAATTAATTATAGGCAAAACTCTTTTATTTGGAGAGCAAGTAAAACTCTTAACACTAGTTGCAAATCACACGAAGTCGACAGCTGGAAGTCGGTGAGGCGGGTACTAAGTCGTGACTTCTGTCTTAAGCATGATGAATTGGGAGAAATTGGTGACTTTTAACTGTGTAGCTTTGGTTAAGCCGAATCAAATGTCCGCGCGATGCTATTACATTACTATTTTTTTTTTTTTACTGTCACTTACCTAGTAATAGTTTGTTATTTTACAGCGGAGACCTTAAATAGTTTTTTTTTTATTTTTAACTTTTGTCACTGTATTATTGTGAACGCTGTTGGTCTTCTTAAGAATTAAATAAATAAATACATAGTATCAATAATAAACTTATGAAGTTAAGTGTTGCTGCGTGAACACGCGTCATGAATGATGTTATCCTTTAATGAAACTTTGTGCAAAGCATTAAACAATTTATGATCCCATAAAGTTTGCCAGTTTGAGATCAAAATATATACATATATAAATAATAGGTATATTTGTAGCATCCAAGTAAATTCAATTCAAATCCACGAATAAGTGTAGAATCAAGAAAATAAAGCGGCCTAATCCCTACCAATCGTACTCTGGATCGTAGAGTAGGCTCGTGCCCTGCAGTGGGGCTGATGCGGTACCCCTTCGATCATTGCACCCGGCTCACGACCTGCATACACCGACTATAGCGAAGCAAAAAATGTTACTTAACTACATTTTCTATATTCGGAAGTGGTCAACGCTTAAACGATTTTTTATGCGACGTAATAGTTGTACCGCTATAGTGAGCAATCCCTGAAAAAAAATATGTATCAACTGCAACCTATAGTGAAGTTATTTCTAAACTTCATTTTAATTGCGCTACTTGACACAACTGTATTACGATCCAATACAATGACGCATCTCGTGTGTGTGCCGAGTGGTAATGCTTGTCATACATACATCCTCTACGATCTTTTAGCTTACGATTGCGCTGTTGTCACAAAATAAGAATCATTGATCTCTGTTCACACTTTATTACATAGGCATGTTAATATCATTACATTACGAGTGTAAATGCTTGTTGTTTATATTATAAAAACATATTATCTCAAACAATGAGTTAAATACATATTACTACACTTTATTTGTAGTTCCTTTCGCCACACGCTAATATCATTTAGATAAAATATAGTTTATTTCTAATGTTATTATAATGTTATAATGTCATTTTATAAAATATTTCAATTAAGTTGTGTCAGTAAATGTATTCATTTTTAACAATTGTTACACTAATACATTTTAAAAAGCATAGATAATTATATTTTTGTGTCCACTTCAACAATTAGTTTCAGTTCAGCTGTACAAGAATCGTTGTAGCTTCTTGGACGTCATTTAATCATATTGTGTTACCTCCGGAATCATTACGATACATTTATTGTAAAACAATTTAGTACTATAAATATAAATTTAAGAAAATGAAGTGCGTAATGGCCCGTTGGTAACGGACCAGACGCGGCTGCCTACATGTTCACGGTGGTCGCGGGTTCAAATCCCGGGGCACACCTCTGACTTTTCAGAGTCATGTGTGTATTGATAGTCAATCACTACGCACTATAACGGTGAAGGAAAACGTCGTTAGCCAACCTGCATATCATAGCGACTTGTAAGAAATCCATGGTATATAAAGTGTGCCAACCCGCACTAGGCCAGTGTGGTGGACTATATGGCCTAACCATTCTCAATCGATTGTAGAACAGGCTCGTCGTGAGATGCAGAGGTTATGGCCTGCACGAGGCATCGCGGTTGGTTCATTGGCTTGTGCAGAGACTAGCAGCGCCGTAGAATAATTGGGTTATTAATTAAATAGCTGTGTGTGGCATACAATCTTCGACACTTGATACACACACACACATTTTACACTTTTAAGTTTCATAGAAAACGTTTTGCGATACATTATATTTTGTATAAGGTTTGGCTGCAAGTGACCTGAAGAACAGGCGATAAGCCTACTGCCAGATCTTATTTTAGACATCGAATAACAAAAATGTTAAAAAATGTGATCGTGAGCGAAAACGGAGTGCACATACCAAAGCTAACTCTATCATGAAAATGCAAATGAAATGAAAATGAAAATGAAAATGAAAATGAAAAATGAAAATGTAATGAAAATGAATAATGAAAATGAAAATGAAATGAGGGGCCGCCTGGGTAGGTACTACCGCAATGTCTATTTCTCCAGTTTCTGAAAAAGAGAAAAATCAACCATACAATTCTCAATTTGCGGATTTAAAAAAGAATGAGATAATTCCAAGATATAAGTGAAATCTATACATATAATAAATTTGTAAGCTATCGATGTACATGGAAGATAAATGAGAAAAGCTAACATAGGGGGTCTGTATTAAACGTAATAGAACACAAAACAGTGATGTTAAGAATTTTTGTCTGTTTATCTGTTTGTCTTTGCGGTTGTGCGTGATGAACACAGAAACGGCTTAACGGATTTCGATGAAATTTGCTATGGAGGTAGCTGACACCCTGGATTGACTACTTTTTATCCCGAAAAAAAAAATAGTGTTCCCGTGGGATGAGGAAGCAATTTCAATATATTTGTTATTTTTTTATACTCAAAGAGATGGGATGGGACTGAATTACATGCCTTAAGTGAGAATGAGTGGGGACGGGCGAGATATAACGGGACGGAACGGGACGGGATGGGGAATTCCAAATAAAGTTAATCACGCAGACGAAGTTTGCTATGCGAAACGATTTAAAGACTCTCTTTATGATCCAAACGCACTGTTACAGTAGAGTTCAGTCACGTAGCCAAAACAGAAAATGTAATATGTGCCTATCAGTACACATGCACCTACCTACACAGTGAATTCCTCTCCGGGGCAATTCATACCTATGAGATTATAAATTTACACACACTAAGTAAATTGCTCGACGGGGGACTACATACATTAACTCACGCCGTTATCCCAGAATGGGTAGGCAGAGGCGCCACCAGGACACCGACATTTCGCCTTGTATATTCCGTCCCATGATGTGATAGGGGGCGAGCCTATCGCCATATCGGGCACAAATTCCTGACTCCGGGCTGATAATTAATAGAAAAACCTAATATCACTTTGCTCGACCCGGGATTCGAACCCGAGACCTCAGCATTGTAAAAATTTAGTAAAAAATTAGATGGAGACCATTTTGAATTAATAGATAATTTGTGAATATTATAAGGATTACTGAGCAGAGATTTTCATGCGGTATTTTAGAAGCTCGAAGTATCTTACATCACGAAACGAAAGAACAAAATAAAAAAATATCTGATTAAAAAGACCCTAGGAGAAAAAATTATGAGGAAATAATCATATTCCCTCAAAATTCATGAGAAATAAAAATGTAAACAATGCGAAAATATTCAGGATCTTTAGTGAGGAATATATATTTTTTACCCACTTATCTTACATAATTTAATATAGTATTGTAATTATTGTCAGGGCTTCAAAACCAGTACAGGTGAATATCAATAACGAGTAAAAACAATCACGCGAGGAAATGAGAGCGACTTGACTACAACACTCGTTCCGCCGGATATTTATATTCATAACTGATATTATTTTATGATTTCTCATGGATGGTAAAATTCATCATGTCGCATAGCTGGGAAGGGCTACACGTACAGGTACCAATATTACCCTTGACCATACATGTAGTATACCATAGATCGGCAATGTAAAAGAGATAGAATGATTTAACTACTACATTCAAGCGAGATGTACGACAACACGCAGATAGGCAAGTAGCCTAGTGTAAATAATATAAATGCGAGCTCCAAATCTAGCTTTTTTATTAATTTATTGAGCACTGAGCTAAGTTAAACGTCATTTATTATAATGAGTTGTATAGTGCTTGAGTGTGATTCATCCAAGTGTAATAACCCGAACAATTGCAGTTTTCATAAGTACGGGCCTCTTTTTTTTAAAGCTTCTAAATGCCTATACTGTAGAATTATTAGAGAAACATTGTATCTATAGTATCTATATCAGCCCATATACGTCCCACTGCTGGGCACGGGCCTATTCTGCAATCGAGAGAACCGATTGAGAGTGGTTAGGCCATATAGTCCACCACGCTGGCCTAGTGCGGGTTGGCGGCAGTAAAAAATAATATCGTAATTTTTCATTTAAATGCCCTGAAAGTACTCATTGCCTATAAAAAACCGCGTGTTGTGTTGTTCTTTGTTGTTATGTCCGCACGTAAGAAGTCATACTTCTTGTTAAGATACGAGTAATAGTCACTTATTAATCGACTTTGTTTTTGATTTAAAATCACATACACATTAATATTTATGTATCAATAATTATTTTTTTTATCTCTACTATTATCAATTCCAATTCTGACTGTGAATTTATATTTTCTTAGCAAATGGCCCCTCAAATATCGATTTTGAGACCACATTTTGGAACTATAACACAAACTTTGAAATTAAAATGGTTTTATTAAAAAAAAAGAGAAAAAACATATGATAATAATGATGTAGATAATGTACCAAAAGCTAAACAACGGAAGGGTAGCATTAATCAGACAATAAAATATTATAAAAAAATAATAGACAGTAGCAAAACCAAACAATATCATGAGTTAAAAAGCAAAGCTTGGCATTGTATTGCGCTCGCCATCCTGAGACTTAAGATGTTAAGTCTCATTATCTCCAGAAGTTACTCTGGCTACAATATCCTTCAAACCGGAACACTACTCTCCACGAAACGTGAATAACAAAACATTAATAAATAATAGTTTAAAAAAACTAAAAAAAAAGTTTTATAGAAAATCCAATTAAACTATGAGTAACAAATAATTATAATAAAAAAAATTAATTACAGTTCACCTAAGCTAAAATTTGAAATATATGTATGCACTACTTAAAAGACGATCAAATTATTAGAATAATGTACAATTATAGTTATTTTTGGAGTCGGTGTCAGCCAAGTTTTATGAGTTAGTAACTACATAAACGTCAGATATTATATTTTATTGAATTAAGGTTAATAAACAATAAATCAAAACTAACCGCGCCTCTACGCGGCCCACATAATAGTACAAGAGGATATTCGTATAAAATAGATTTCATAAAGTTGTTGTCATTTAATATTGTCAGGTATCTTTGGCTGACACCGACTCCAAAAATAACTATAATTGTACATTATTCTAATAATTTGATCGTCTTTTAAGTAGTGCATACATATATTTCAAATTTTAGCTTAGGTGAACTGTAATTAATTTTTTTTATTATAATTATTTGTTACTCATAGGTATGTGTTGAGTTACAATAAAGTTTAACTGGATACATAATATATGTGTATAAATACAATCTTGCGTGAAAAACACGCAATTATTTTTTTACTTTTTAGTGCATTTTAGTTTGTCATAAGTCAGATTTTTTTCTTTTTTTAGAATTTTATTTTTAATAGGATTTTTTGTCAGTTTTTTGAAGTCGGTTATTTTTTTTTGTTAAAATTTTGGTTTATTTTTTCATTTTTAGTGACTTAAATGTTCGATAGTCAAATTTTTACGTACACAGCTTTTTGTAGCTTAAATAAATTAATCTTAGGTTCTCATAAGAAACAATAGACCGTATTTTTTTTTTACATCATGGTACTTTTTTTCTCAATCGGCAGCAAGAAAATACTGTGTAGCGTTTTGCCAAAAGTTTGACGAGCAGCAACCCCGGTTAGCGACTGGACTTCCACAAATTTAGGCTTCGTTAGGTATATCTATTGTTGGTGCGTAACAACGTTTGATATGCTCCGCGATTAATTTTAGCAGAAATGATTTACCATTACCTGCACCACCCGTGACAAACTAACAGCTGACTTTCTCGTCCTTTCAAATTGAGTTTGATTGCCGTTAAGACTTTCTGAAACACATTCTTTTGTTGGATATTTAATCCTCGAATGCTTCTTAGGAACAATTCATCCGACATGACGGCTCGTTCTTCCATGTTTTCACAAAAGTTATCATCGTCATGTACAATTTATTCACCAACACATAACAATCGGCAATGCCCCCAATTGCCGATATCTGTTTCATTACGGAATGGTATATGGCATACTATTAAACTGTAATAATATGATTCTTTGTCACTATTACAATTTACAACAGATCTTCATGATTTATTGGTATAGTCGCCGAAGATATTGACTATTTACATGTTTGTTCTTTTTATCAACCGCCCCCCTCGCCCCTACCCCTACTTTCATCCACCACTGTAACTTTACTTTTATACTGAATCCAATGCAAAAAGAACCATTGGAATCGTACTCAATTTTGAGGAGTTCTACTCTCCAGATCTGAAGATATTCATCAGATTTTCATAACTTATTGGTGAGATCAAAGTATTAATACGATCTTTCTGATGCAAAAAAAATTACTAAAATCGGTCAAAAGCTGCCGAAGATATTGACTATTTACATATTTCTTAATTTTCTCACCCCCCCCCTTGCCCCTACCCCTACTTTCCTCCACCACTGTAATTTTGGTTTTATACTTAATTCAATGCAAGAAGAACCATTGGAATCCTACTTTATTTTAAGGTGTTCCCCTCTCCAGGTCCGAAGATATTCATCAGATCGTCACCATATTTTTATGGGACCAAATGACAAGCACCAGCTTTCAATTAAAGAAAGAATTATCGAAATCGGTTTACCCAGTACAGAGAAATGAGGTAACACACATAAAAAAAAAAAAAGCAACATACAGTCGAATTGAGAACCTCCTCCTTTTTTTGAAGTCGGTTAAAAATAGAAAATAAATTTTAATAAATTTGAATTAAAAATAGTGTAAGAAAAAATGATTTTATTGAAAAAAAGCGTGGGGTGCATGGTATCAATAGTTCTAAATATTTTATGAGCAGATATGACTAGAAGGGTTATTTTGATAATATCCTGAAAAGCACCCCACGCTTTTTTTTATAATAAAATCATTTTTTCTTACACTATTTTTAATTCAAATTTATAAAGATTTATTTTCTATTTTCTATAAAAGCGTATTTTTTTTGTATTTTAAACTATTATTTATTTTTCATTATTAGTTAAAAATATTGAATTGTCATCGGTCCTTAATAAGAATGCCAAATTTCGAGTTAATCCGACGTTTTGGAGGGGATCAAAATCATGTTCAAAGATTCCGTTACACACTAACATACATACATACGTCTGAAGCTAATAAAAAGCGTATAAAAAAGCGTATAAAACAGCTTGAATAGATTAATTTTTTCCGGTAGTACATCTGAAGGTATATGTCTGCAGTGCGCGACGGGGGCGGGCGTGTTCGAGCTGCAGATCCTGGAGTTCAGCAACTACCGGCTGGAGCTGGCGTCGGGCGAGTGCTGCGGAGGCGCGCCCCGGCCCGCCGCCGCCCCACCCGCGCCCCCCGCCCCGCCCGGCGCCCAGGGCGCGCTGCCCACCGCCTGCACGCGGCCGTGCCGCACGCGCTTCACGCTGTGTCTCAAGGAATACCAGTCGGCGGCGGCGCCGGGCGCCTGCTCGTTCGGCCGCGCCGCCTCCCCCGTGCTCGGCACAGACTCCTTCACGCTCGCCGAGCCGCTCTACACGCTCGCGCTGCCCTTCACCTTCCGCTGGACGGTGAGTGTCGTCGCACGCACACGCGCCCAGCGCGCCACGTCGATGCCAGCTATAGCGTTCATTTATTTGGTTTCAGCGCTCCTTCACGTTGATCCTGCAAGCGTATGATGACCACGAGTATGCGGAACCCGGTGAGTGACGGTCGTGCCGACTCGTCTATGCCGCCGCGTGGAGCGAGAGGAGTGACGTGTGATGTAATCCGCAGAAGCGGGCCTGATCGAGGAGGCGTGGTGGTCGGGCATCGTAGAGCCGAGCGCCGAGTGGCACGCGCTGCGCCACGCGGGCTCGGCGGCCGCGCTGGCGTACCGAGTGCGCGTGTTGTGCCAGCCCAACTACTACAACACCACCTGCACCACCTTCTGCCGCCCGCGCGACGACAAGTTCGGCCACTACTCTTGCTCAGCCGACGGCGACAAGCACTGCCTGCCCGGCTGGCAGGGCGACAACTGTGAGAAACGTGAGTTTCGCCTCTACTCTTCCCTCGATTGGCTTGCGACGCAACACTCAACGCGCTGTTTGTGTTTCAGCGGTGTGCAAGGAAGGCTGCCACCCCACCCACGGCCGCTGCGACCGCCCCGGCGATTGCGAGTCAGTATATTGTCATAGAAATCGTCAAAAACAATAAGGATTGCATTATATAATACGCTATTTGTAACACGCATCATCCGGTAAATTACAGCTGTCGGCCCGGTTGGCGCGGCGAGCTGTGTTCTCAGTGTCAGCCGTACCCCGGCTGCAAGCACGGATACTGCAACGGTTCCTCCTGGGACTGCACTTGCGACACCAACTGGGGCGGAATACTTTGCGATCAAGGTGAGTACCCCACGCGTGGCACTCGACACATCCCCCTCACCTCCGATCCGCACCGTATAACGCGGCCCGTCCGGTGTGATTACAGATCTGAACTACTGCGGCACCCACGAGCCCTGCCAGCACGGCGGCACGTGCGAGAACACCGCGCCCGACCAGTACTTGTGCCGCTGCGCCGAGGGCTTCTCCGGCGTGGACTGCGAGCGCGTGGACAACCCGTGCGCGCCGCAGCCTTGCGCGCACGGCGCCTGCTCGCTGGCCGCCACGCCGCGCGGCTTCGCGTGCGCCTGCGAGCGTGGCTGGGGCGGCGCGCTGTGCGACGTCGACGTGGACGACTGCGCCAGCGCGCCCTGCCTGCACGCCGCCACCTGCCGCGACCGCCTCGACGGCTTCACCTGCGAGTGCGCGCCCGGCTGGACCGGCCCCACCTGCGCCGAAGGTCAGTCTCCATCTGACGTGCACCGCCTGACGCACCGTGTGATTCTCTACAATTTGTAGCCATTGTCGACAGACGTGGACGAGTGCGCGACGAGCGCCGTCGGCGGGCCCGAGGGCGCGCTGGGCCCGTGCGTGAACGCGGCCGCGTGCAACAACACGCAGGGCGGGTACTCGTGCGCGTGCCTGGCCGGCTGGACGGGCCGCGACTGCGAGACCAACGTGGACGACTGCACGGGCCAGTGTCTCAACGGCGCCACGTGCATCGACCTTGTGGACGATTTCCATTGCGCGTGCGCGGCCGGATACGCGGGCCGCACGTGCGCGCGCGACGTGGACGACTGTGCGCCGCGCCCGTGCCGCAACGGTGGCGAGTGTGTTGATTTGCTCAACGCCTACCGCTGCATCTGCCCCGTCGGCTTCTCCGGCACCAACTGCGAGGTGAGCGCCGCCGCGGTATCCGCAGTGCAGATCGTCTGCCGAACTAACGTTCACTCACTTTCCGTCACATGTCTCCCCTCGTCTGGGTGGCTCGGTCGCTGTCGCACTAACGCCAACTAACTCCACTTCTGCTTTTCTAGCTGTCCTCCTGTGTGGGAAGGTACTGTCTGGTGAGTCTTCAAATATATTGTGTGACATTTTATTTTCGTGTTTTGTTCGTTTGGTCGCAGTAGCTTATGTTTGACGTGTGAGCTCTTTAGATTTGTTTTGTACTTAACAAATGACAAGGGCACGTGTGTTATGGCAGGACGACCGCGACCACTGCGCCGGCTCGCCGTGCGGCAACGGCGCCGCGTGCTACACCGCGCAGAGCGACTACTACTGCCACTGCGCGCCCGGCTGGACCGGCAAGAACTGCACGCAGCGCGCCGCCCGCGACCGTGAGTACATACACACATTCAGCCGCCGCCGCCGGCCTCTCCTCGCCACGCGTCGGCACTCACTTTTCACTCACGTTTGTCGTCCACGGATTCGAACTTGTCAGTATTTGTAAATTACATTTGCGCCTATAATATTAGGCGTTCCCATTCAAACCGCCCACTTTATGAATTTCGGCGTGCGAGAGGCGGCGGCGTAACGATCCCCCGTGTGTGGCAGAGGGCGAGCCGTGCGTAGACGGCGCGGCGTGCGAGCGCGGCGTGTGCGTGCGCGCACCGCCCGCGCCGCCGCGCTGCGCCTGCGAGCCCGGCGCCACCGGCCCCGTCTGCGCACACCGTGAGTACCGCACGCCCCTCGCGACCCCGCGCCGCCCCGCGCCGCCCCCGCACCCGCTCTATACGCACCTTGTGTTGCAGAAGTGGACGAGTGCGCCGCCAACCCCTGCCGCAACAACGCCACTTGCATCGATGGCACCGCCGACTTCACCTGCGTGTGCCGCGACGGCTGGACCGGTGAGTGTCATGCGCGCCGACGTCGCCGACATACCGATGGGCGGTTGCAAAGTGACACATATTGTTTTCGGCTCTTCGTAGGTAAAACGTGTTCCGTGCGCGTCGACGACGGCGAGAGATGTCCGGACGGCACCTGCAGCAACGGAGGCACGTGCGTGCGCGAGGCGGGCGCGTGGCGCTGCGCCTGCTCGCCGGGCTGGGCGGGCGCGGCGTGCGAGGCCGCGCTGCCCGCCGCGCCGCCGCCCGCGCCGCCCGCCGCGCCCGCGTGTCCCTGCGCTGCCGGCGGCACGTGCGTGCCCACCGCGGCGGCGCCCGGCTGGGCGTGCGCGTGTCGAGAGGACAGGACGGGCGCGCGCTGCGAGCTGGCGCTGGAGCCGTGCGCGTCGGCGCCGTGTCGCAACGGCGGGCGCTGCGTGGGCGGCGCGGGCTGGTGGTCGTGCGAGTGCGCGGGCGGCTGGACGGGCGACACGTGCAGCGCGCGCGCGCCGCCCGCCGCGATGTGCTCCCCCGCGTGCTCGCCGCCCGCCACGTGCGCCGCCGACCCCGCGCGCCCGGCCGCCGCGCGCTGCGTGTGCCCGCCCGCGCCGCAGCGGGTCGCACGTCGCTGTCTCGAATGTGAGTGTACACTGATTGTATTCCAACACTATATTTCTATTTGTACATGCGTGACCCCGGTTTGATCGTTCGACGTGGCGCGCAGTGATCGCGGGACTCACAGTGGACAGCGACGACGCCGGAGAAGGGGCGGACGGCGAGGAGGGCGGCGACGGTGAAGCACGGAGCAGAATGGACGGCGGCGTGGAGGAAGGCCCGGGCGCGTGTGGCGCCGGTAACGGCACGTGGTGGTGGGGCTGCAACGCGTGCTGGTGCGCCGGCGGCACGCCCGCCTGCACGCGATTGTGGTGCGGTCTGCCCGACTGCCTCGCGCCCAACGCGCAACCCTGTCGCACCGACGAGGTACGTGCACCCACGAGCGTGTTCACTTTCAAACATATATTATATTTGAGACATTGATATTTAACGATATGATTAATGATCGCGAAGGTGTGCGTGCCGGCGGCGCCCGCGCTGTGCTTGCGGCCGCCGTGCGCGCCGCTGGGCGAGTGCCGGCGCGTGGCGGGGCGCCGCGTGGAGCCCCCCGCGCTGCCCGCGCCCGCCGCGTGCTGGCAGGCCGCGCGCGCGCCCGCCGCGCCCCCCGGCTGCGCGCGCGCGCAGCTGCAGCTGGCCCGGGAGCGCATCGCGCGCGGCGCACACGTGGAGCGAGCGTGCGCGGCGCTGCGACGCGCGCTCGCCGCCGCACTCGCCGCGCGAGACCCACCCGCGCCGCCTCTAGCCTTACTGTGCGATCTCGCTCCCGACGACGACGATGCACTCGACCTCGCGCTGGTGAGCGTTCAGTGATTTATTCTATAAGTGTTTGTCGACCTCGAGGCTGATTATAAATTAATACGCAGTTCTTGTACACTTATTATTGCTCGATGTCCCGTCCGCAGTGGATCGGCGACGAGGTGGGGTCAGACGGGTCGGCCGGCGCGGCGACTCTGAACGCCGCCGTGCGAGCGCTCAGCGAGCTGGTGTCGCGGCGGCGCCTGGCGCGGCACGCGCTGCTGGGCGCGGCGCTGCGCCTGCGCGTGCCGCCCGCGCCGCCGCCGCCCGCGCCCGAGCCCGCCACCGCGCCGGCCACCACGCTCGCCGTCGGCGTGCCGCTCGCGGTGGTGCTGGTGGGCGCCGCGGCGGGCGCCTTCGTGCTGCTGCGTCGACGTCGCAGCGCCGCCGCCGCCGCCGAGCGCTCGCGCCGCTGCGACGAGGAGAAGTCCAACAACTTGCAGAACGAAGAGAACCTGCGGCGCTACGCGAACCCGCTGCGGGAGGACGGGCGCGGCGGCGGCGGCGCGGGGGGCGGCGTGCGCGAGGAGCTGCCGCGCGCGCACTCGCTGTACAAGGCGCAGAACGCGGACGCGCGCAACGACACGCCGCCGCGCGACAAGGAGCTCACCAAGCGCGCGCTGCCGCCGCCCGAGCCGCCGCCCGCGCGCCACCCGCCGCCCGAGCGCCTCACCGTGCTCGTGTGACGCGCGAGCGAGTGTCTGTGTGGTGAACCCTGAGTGATCCGACTGCAAACCGTGTATTTATTGTGTTGATTCCTCTCTGTGATTGTAAATATGTATGTTTGTAAATATTGTTAAGATCACCTCGTGAAACTTCTAAGCGCGTTTTTTGAAAGAAACCGTATGATTGTAAAGGTTGTAAAGATAAAAATATAAAAAGAAATGATTGTTTTAATAAAATGATTCGAGCTTGCCTATGTCTTTTATTGTCATGATTTAACCGATACACGATATGCGTGTAATATCCGAAACACTCGATGCAATGATGCCAGCATATTATTATGCTACAACTAAGATGCTTCTTAATATCTGACAATTTGCGGATATTTTCTGATGTCTGAAAATTGCGGTTATAATTCGAGAACGTCGGACATGTTCTCATAATAATTATTCGAGAATTTATGTTCATGTGCGACAGTGATCAAGTTCACCATCAGGTGACCTGTTGCTCGTTTGCCGCTACAGTGTAAAGTGAATGCCAGGTGTCCAAGGAAGACTTGAGAAGTCTTAGATTTGAAATTTGAATTGGGAATTTTGCGTAAACTGCACTGCATAAACTTCTTAAGAATCTTTGTGATTTTATAATTCCATGAAACGAAAACCGACAAAAAAGTCAAGCTCATGAAAGTTCATATATCAAAGTGTAAAGTATCTTAAATACACAGTAAAATTACATGAAATAATATTTTAGCTTGGTAAAAATATTTAAAAATAATTAACCATATTATAATTATTGTAATACCAGGAGTATACTCTCCATATTTTTTTTTATATTCTAGACGTCAAGTGCGTGGTAGGTGGCTTCTTTTATTTTTGAAATTAAACTTATTAAAAAAGTCTATGTTTAAAGAAACCGACTTCAACTACTGAAAAGTATAAAATAATTTAATAAAGATTAAATTTAATACACCTCTTATGTAAACCTATACCTTTCATATCAATAAAATTGACTATCAATACACACATAACTCCGAAAAGTCAGAGGTGTGCCCTGGGATTTGAACCCGCGACCACCGTGAACATGTTGGCAGCCGCGTCTGGTCCGTTACCAACAGGCCACCACGCACTTTACGCGCACGCACTGAGTACTATTCGCTGGATATACTCAGAATTGGGTCGCGTCCCAAGGTTTCCAGTGGCGATGCGCGCGCATATTGACACCTAAATTCTACATCGTTAAGTTAGTTGCTGTGACTGCCTCGGTGGCGTAGTTGTATTACGGTACGGTTTCAAAGCTGAGTTCTCGGGTTCGAGTCCCGGGTCGGCCAAAGTGATATTGGATTTTTCTATTCATAATTATCAGCCCGGAGTCAGGAATTTGTGCCCGATATGGCGATAGGCTCGCCCCCTATCACATTATGGGACGAAACATACAAGGCGAAATGTGGGTGTCCTGGTGGCGCCTCTGCCTACCCCTTCGGGGATAAAGGCGTGAGTTTATGTATGTATGTATGTATGAAGTTAGTTCTAGGTGGCATGAAAATCGATAAATATGTTCAAGTTGTTTTTATATTTAGAACAAGTGTTTCGTAACAGTACAATTAAACAGTGTGAATAAATAAATAATTATTATTTTGATGTTTTTTTTAAGTGAAGCTTTTTCATACAAAATGTTAATAGGTTTCGCAACTGTCAAACATTTCATGTTCATACCGTCGATACAGTAAACTCTTCCCTCAAATTAAAGAACGTATTTAAATAAAGGTTTCGAGTTGACAACATATATCCACAATATTCGAATAATGGCGTATTTTAGATTTTAAATATGTAGAATAATGTCATGAATGAAAAAGGATTGACATTTAAATCGGTAAGGGTGAGGAGGGGGTGAGAAAATTAACATGCATGTAAATACATGCTTTGAACCGATTTTAGTGATTCTTCTTTAGTTTGATGCGGAATAGTTGCCATTTGGTTCCATAAAAAAGTGGTGAAGATCTGATGAATATCTTCTGACCTAGACAGTAGAACTCCTCAAAATTGAGTAAGTTTCCATTAATATTCATGTAAATACTTAATATCTCCGGCAGCTTTGAACCGATTTTAGTGATTCTGCTTTAGTTTCATGCGGAATAGTTGCCATTTAGTTCTATAAAAAATTGGTGATGACCTGATGAATATCTTCGGACCTATACAGTAGAACTCCTCAAAATTGAGTAGATTTCCAATGGTTCTTTTTGTAACAGGTTCAGTATTAAAGTCTAATTTTAGTGATGTAGAGATAAAAGGGTGAGGTGGGGAGGGGGGCGAGAAAATGAAGTTACTGTATGCGTTTTGCTCTTAAGAGCGTTGTTAACGAAAATTGAGTTTAGCTTTCACTAAAAAGTAAAAAATAAAAAAACTACGTTTAAAAAAACCGACTTCAACTACTAAAAAAAATAAAATAACTTAATAAAGATTTTATTTAATACACCTCTTGTACAAACCTATACCTATCATGTCTTAAACAAAATAAAACTTAATATTATAAACAGCTTACTTCCTGTAAAGAAATTTTTACACTAAAGATTAACCTACATAAATAATTCTATAAGCAATGTGAATTTATGTGAAACAGATGAAAACTTTACGAAATATATACAGGGTATATCAAGACCGCGACCGAAAATGAAGCCAGGTGGCAGTATTAGTGACTTCAGACATAACGCAACTAAAAATTTTTTTTTGGTGATTTTTTACTTATCGTCGTATTTGGGTGATAAATACATAGTTTTCCTAAAATAATTGTGTACACCTTTTTATTTTTTAAGACGCAATGGTACGATAGGATTTAAATTATTATTTTCGCAATAACTAGGTATTTACTACCCAAACACAACGGTTTTCAAAAAAGTGCTAAAAAAATCTGTCGCTTATTTTTCGAAATTTTTATTTGCATTGTGTCTGTAACCACTAGAACTACCACCCGGCTTCGTTTTCGGTCGCAGTCTTGATATACCCGGTATATATATATATATATATATATATATGTATATATATATATATATATATATATATATATATATTTGTTATATATATATATATATTTGTTTGTTTTTTGTAAATGTGATAAAAAATAAAATATGTGGTTAGGTTAGGTTAGGTTAGGTTAGGTTAGGTTGGGGTGCTATGGGGTGCTATGTCGGGAACCTCCAAGTGGTGCACCCTGGGCAACGTGGGTCATCGTAGTTGCGATTTGCAACTACCATGGCCGACGGCGAATATCCGACGGGGAGGGCAGGGAGTTTGGCGGTCGCTGTCTTTTGTGGCGGCCGCCTCTATCTGTCGTTGCAGGCGAGACCCTGCATTTGGGTCGCCCTCCGGTTCTGTCCCGGAGGTTTCGGCGGGCCCGGTGTGCGCTTACCCCGCCGCCGGGCGGGCTGTGGGAGTGTCCCTCCCACGGTCGCCGTCGTATATCGTAATCCGGTTGTGAGGTTTGTGGTCATGTCTCGCACTCCTGCCGGACCGAGGGTCTTGGCTTAACCGCCCGGACCGCGAGGGAGGATGCCTCTATAAAAAGTACCCCGAATCCCAAGCGGCGGCGCACCGCGAAGGGATGCATGGCTGATGGGCAGTTCAGTCTCTAGTGCGACCCCCGCCAGAGTACCGGCCGACCCTCTGGCGGGTTACGCTAGGCTTACCCAGGTACAGGGGGCACTGCCTGGGCGGACCTTTCTTTCCCCCATACTCGTGGGAATAATAATGAATTATAATAACACAAAAAACCCAAAATCTTGTTCGGTGGTAGTGGAGAGGTTGCACGGCTCGGATGCTTCTCAAGCGTCCAGTCGGGCACCCTCAGCGTCAGGAGCGACTGCGGAGAGGAACGCGCCATCCCGTGACTTCGAATCGGAGTCCGGGATGAGCAGCGACTCTTCGCATGCCAAGAGGAGCCGCACTAGGCCGCGCGGGCCGCGTCCGGCGGAGAAGCGGCAGAGGGCTAGCGATGGTGGCAGTACGGCGGAAACAGACTCCCGTGCTGCCACCAGAAAGCAGAGGCGAAGATCCCCGGCTCCAGCCCGGAGCACGGACGTAGATGACGACGCCGTCATTAGGGCGCAGGTGGCTTATGAAGCTGCCCTTGATCAGGAGCGCATCGCAGAGGCCGAAGCGATGGAGGCAGATGAGGCCGATCTGCGAAAGGCCAAGGAGGCGCATCCTTGGTCAAAGCCAACTCCAAAAGAGGCGCCGCCGGTTACCCGCAGCGAGGCCCTCATGAGGATGGCAAAGCGGCTCCAGCACGTATCTCGCACGTCCCGACATCTCAAGGGTACATATGTTCGGGACTTAAATGAGAGCGTGTCGGAGCTGCTGGCGTTGGCGCAAGAGCCGTCCTCTGCGGAGCTCGCCAGGGTCGAGGCGGAGAACTGCGACCTCCGCCAGAAGGTGACGGCGTTGGAGGCTGCCCTCACCACGCAGGGCAGGATGTTGGACGACCTGATGGCGACGGTCGGGTCCCGGCGGCAGCCTGCGGCTGAAATGGCGTCCGGCGCTCCGGTGTCGGACGTCCTGAAGCAGCTGCTGGAGGTGCACATGGCGAAGGTGGACGCCAAACTAGAGGCGATCGCCATGCGGCTACCTCCGGAGCCGATTCTCCGCCCTCCGCTGGCTGCCGACCGGGCTAGGGCCAAGGCAGTCCCGAAGCCGCCGCCACCCGTCGCGGGGATACCGGCCGCCTCATGGCCGGCTCTAGGAGCGGGGAAGCGGAAAGCTGCCCCTGCGGCCACTGGCCGCCCCGCACCAGCACCAGCAGCCCCTGCGGCGGCACCAAACACCCGGCCGACTGCGGCTTCGACGGCTCCGCCGCCGGTCGCCTCTAGGGAGTCCCGCGGGCGCAAGCGAGGTAACAGAAAGCGCGCCCCGCCTCGGTCGCAGACGCCACACCCGCCCCTTCAACCCGCCACATCCACGGAGACTTCGTGGACTGTGGTGGCAAAGAGGGGCAAAAAGAAGTCCCGGGCGGCCCAACAGCCGGTCCAGGCCCCACGCAGGGCTGCTCCCCAGCTCCGTCTCCCGCGCAAAGCCGCCGTGACACTCACGGTGACGCCGGAGGCGTTGAAGCGGGGAGTGACGTACGCACAAGTCCTGCGTGAGGTCCAGACGAAGGTGGACCTGGCCAGCCTTGGCATCACAGCCGGGCTGAAATCGAGGCGGATAGCCACCGGGGCGTACCTCTTTGAGGTGCCCGGGCCTGAGTCGGAGGCGAAGGCCGACTCCCTCAGTGTCAAAATGAGGGAGGTCCTTCGCGGGTCGGAGGAGGACGTTCGCGTCTCCCGGCCCGTGAAGACTGCGGAGCTGCGCGTCTCGGGGCTGGACGCTTCAGCCACCTCCGAGGCAGTCGCAGCAGCCATCGCCCGTCTCGGCGAATGCTCCCCCGACGACGTTAAGGTCGGGGAGATCCGAGACGAGCGTTCGGGCCTGGGTGCGGTGTGGCTCCGCTGCCCAGCGAAGGCAGCGGAGAAAGTCGTGAAGGTGGGACGTGTCCTGGTGGGCTGGGTGGCGGCGGCGGTGCGGCTGCTTGAGGCCCGGCCTCTTCGCTGCTTCCGCTGCCTGTATAAGGGGCATGTGCGGGTCCAATGCACCGGCGAGTGCGACCGTAGCGGGCTCTGCTACCGCTGCGGTCAATCGGGCCATAAGGCCCGGGAGTGTTCCGCGGACCCGCACTGCGCAATCTGCGCGGATGCGGGAAAACCCGCGGATCATCGGGTGGGCGGCAAGGCCTGCGCTGCCTCCTCGGTCCCGCACCGTTCTCAACGCGGTGTGGGAGCCGGGGTTGCGACGCGGCCGCAACCGTCCCGCCCTGAGGCGATGGAGATCGCCCATACTTAGATGGAGCTTAATTTCCTCCAGGCGAACATCAACCACTGCGTCGGAGCACAACAGTTGCTTGTTCAATCCCTGGCGCAGTGGTCGATTCACGTGGCTGTGGTCGCCGAGCCATACTCTGTCCCTGCCCGCGACGACTGGGCGGGGGACCTTGATGGCTCGGTGGCCGTAATCACTCGGGGCGCCGCCGGCTCTCCGCCCTTCGAAAAAGTAGCGAAGGGTGCGGGATGCGTGGCGGTCTTGGTGGGAGGGGTGTGGGTAGTAGGAGTTTATTTCTCTCCCAACAGGTCCCAGGCGGAATTCGAGAGCTTTCTCGCGCGCCTGGGGGCCCTGGTGCAGCGTGACAGCCAGCCTCGCCCCGTGCTTGTAGCCGGCGACTTCAACGCCAAATCCTTGGCTTGGGGTTCGTCGGTGACCGACGCGCGGGGCGAGGCCCTGGAGGAATGGGCGATCTCCATCGGGTTGGTCGTCCTGAATCGGGGGTCGGAGAACACGTGCGTGCGGCACAACGGCGGTTCGGTGGTGGACGTGACGTTCGCCACCCCGGCCCTTGCCCGCCGTGTTCGGGACTGGAGGGTTTTGGTCGAGGAAGAGACGCTGTCCGATCATCTCTACATTCGGTACAGCGTCTCGACCTCCCAGGTCTCCACCCATCAGTCCGGTGGTGGTCCGACTGCCCGATTCACGGGCGGCCGACGTTGGGCCGCGAAGCGCCTCGATGTGGAGGCCGCGAAGGAAGCCGCCATTATTCAGGCGTGGCTCCCCGCACCGGATGGGCAGGTGCGGGTAGAGCAAGAGGCGGAATGGTTCGGGGTGGCGATGTCGCGAGTCTGCGACGCGGCCATGCCCCGGGTCACCCGCCTCCCAGCGAAACGCCAGGTGTACTGGTGGTCGGCCGAGCTCACTGAGCTGCGTGCGTCCTGTCAGGTCGCGCGCCGCCGACTCGCCAGGCACCGTCGTCGTCGGACACGTAGACCCGGCGACGACGAGCAAGGGCGGCACCTTCTCGACCTCCACAGAGAGGCGAAGAGAGCGCTGCGGGTGGCCATCGCGCAAGCGAAGGCCGCGGCGAACGTAGAGTTCCGGAGGTCTCTGGACAGAGATCCATGGGGGCGTCCGTACCGTGTGGCGTTGAGGAAACTCCGTCCATGGGCGCCCCCACTGACACAGAGTCTCCGGACCGAACTTTTGGAGGACGTCGTCGCGGCCTTGTTTCCGGCCACCGAGGAGTTCACTCCTCCACCGATGGCGCCACGTCCACCGGCGTCATCGTCGTTGGTTTCGGCAAGGGATATCCCGGAGGTTTCGCCGCAAGAGCTAGAGGCGGCAGTGCTTCGGCTGCGGAGCAAGAACTCGGCCCCGGGGCTCGACGGGGTGCCCGGTCGTGTCTGGGTACTGGCCGTCGAGTCGCTGGGTACGAGGCTCCGCGGCCTTTTCTCCGCGTGCCTTGAGCAGGGCATCTTCCCGTCGCTGTGGAAGACGGGCAAGCTTGTCCTGCTCCGCAAGGAAGGGCGACCCGCGGACTCGCCGTCGGCCTACCGGCCCATCGTGTTGCTCGACGAGGTGTGCAAGCTCTTTGAGCGCATAGTCCACGCGCGCCTCGTCGAGCATTTGGAGGACACGGGCCCGGACTTGGCGGACTGCCAGTTCGGGTTCCGGCGGGGCCGGTCGACAGTGCACGCGATTCTGCGGGTCAAGGCACAAGCGGAGCGTGCGGTGTCCCGGGGTAGGGTCGTGGTGGCGGTGTCTCTCGACATCGCCAACGCGTTCAACACCATGCCCTGGGCCTGCATCGAAGAGGCACTGCGGTACCACGAGGTGCCGCCCTATCTCCGGCGTCTGGTGCACGCGTACTTGTCTGACAGGTGCGTGGTGTATCCGGGCGCCAACGGGTGGCATCGCAGAGCGGTGTCGTGCGGTGTTCCGCAGGGGTCGGTTCTCGGCCCGCTCCTGTGGAACATCGGCTATGACTGGGTGCTCCGTGGTACCAACCTTCGGGGCGTCGCTGTCGTCTGCTACGCGGACGACACGTTGGTGACAGCGACGGCCAGGACATTCCAGAGGTCCGCCCTGCTCGCCTCGTTCGGTACTGGACTGGTGGTGGGCAGGATTCGGCGACTGGGCCTCACGGTGGCCCTCAACAAGACCGAGGCCGTGTGTTTCCACGGTCCTCGGTGTGGGCCTCCGCCTGGGGCCCACATCACGGTGGAGGGCGTGCGGATTCCCGTCGAGTCGAGGATGAAATACCTCGGTCTCGTCCTCGACAGTCGATGGGATTTCCGTGCGCACTTCGAGGAGTTGTCGCCGAAGCTGGTGAGGGCGGCGGGCGCACTGGGGCGCCTGCTGCCCAACACTGATGGTCCTGGCATCCCTTGCCGAAACTTGTATGCTGGAGTCGTGCGGTCCATGGCCCTGTACGGGTGTCCCGTTTGGGCCGAGTCCCTGGGCGATCGCTGCGTCCGCCTGCTGCATCGTCCGCAGCGCATGGTGGCGCAGCGAATAGTCAGGGGCTACCGCACGGTCTCGCATGAGGCGGCCTGCGTATTGGCGGGAACTCTGCCCTGGGTGCTGGACGCAAAGACCCTCTCGTCGGCTTTCTTCCGGCGAGAGGAGGCGTCCGGGCGTGGGCAGAGGTTGGTCCCCCGTGAGGTCGAGGCCATGTTGGCCTCCCTCCGCAGGACCGCCGTGGAGGAGTGGCGTTCCAGGCTGGAGAGCCCGAGTGCTGGCGTGAGGACCGTCGCGGCAGTGCGACCTGTTCTCGACCAGTGGATGGACAGGCGCCACGGCGCGCCGACATACCGGCTGACGCAGGTGCTCACCGGGCACGGTTGCTTCGGTGCGTACCTGTGTCGCGTAGCCGGAGCGGAGGAGTCCGCCGTGTGCCACCATTGTGGCAACTGCCGTGAGGACACGGCCCAGCACACGCTGGAGGAGTGCCCAGCCTGGGACGAAGAGCGCAGCGCTCTCATAGCGGTTGTGGGAAGAGACCTCTCGCTGCCGGCCGTGGTCGCCGCCATGGTCGGCAGTAAGAGGTCGTGGCGAGCCATGCTCTCCTTCTGCGAACGCGTCATGTCGCAGAAGGAGAGCGCCGAGCGGGATCGGGAGCAGACCGATCCCGCTCGTCGCCACAGAAGACGAAGGAGGCGCCGGGATGTCACCTAACCCGGCGCCGGAGAGGCCACATGGGGTCGCCGTCCCTACCTTGGCGGCCCCCGAGACGTGACGCAACACGCGTCTGTTGCCGCGCCGTTTGAGCGGCAGTGCACAGAGGCGGTCCCGGCGCGCTCTGTATCAACGGTATCCCGGGGCCGTCTCTGAAGTGCACCGATGGTGGCCGACGCGGGGTTTTTAGTCGGTATTTCGGCGCGTAGATTAACGGTAGGGACCCGACCCAGCGGCCGCCCGTCCACATCCACGGGCGGCACAACATCTTCGCTGGGCTCGGAAGGCGCCGGTGAGTCCGACACACCCTCGCCCCTTCGGGGGTGGGATGGTCCGTAAAGGGATTTTCCCCGCGAGAAAAAAAAAAAAAAAAAAAAAAAAAAAAAAAAAAAAAAAAAAAAAAAAAAAAAAAAAAAAGGTTGGGGTGCTATGTCGGGAACCTCCAAGTGGTGCACCCTGGGCAACGTGGGTCATCGTAGTTGCGATTTGCAACTACCATGGCCGACGGCGAATATCCGACGGGGAGGGCAGGGAGTTTGGCGGTCGCTGTCTTTTGTGGCGGCCGCCTCTATCTGTCGTTGCAGGCGAGACCCTGCATTTGGGTCGCCCTCCGGTTCTGTCCCGGAGGTTTCGGCGGGCCCGGTGTGCGCTTACCCCGCCGCCGGGCGGGCTGTGGGAGTGTCCCTCCCACGGTCGCCGTCGTATATCGTAATCCGGTTGTGAGGTTTGTGGTCATGTCTCGCACTCCTGCCGGACCGAGGGTCTTGGCTTAACCGCCCGGACCGCGAGGGAGGATGCCTCTATAAAAAGTACCCCGAATCCCAAGCGGCGGCGCACCGCGAAGGGATGCATGGCTGATGGGCAGTTCAGTCTCTAGTGCGACCCCCGCCAGAGTACCGGCCGACCCTCTGGCGGGTTACGCTAGGCTTACCCAGGTACAGGGGGCACTGCCTGGGCGGACCTTCCTTTCCCCCATACTCGTGGGAATAAAAATGAACTCTATAACTTTAAAATCCAAAACTTGTTCGGTGGTAGTGGAGAGGCTGCCAGACTCGGATGCACCTGAAGCGTCCAGTCGGGCACCCTCAGAATTGGTAGTGCCTGCGGAGAGGAACGCGCCAGCCCGTGACTTCGATTCGGAGTCCGGGATGAGCAGCGACTCTTCGCATGCGAAGAAAAGCCGCACTAGGCCGCGCGGGCCGCGTCCTGCGGAGAAGCGGCAGAGGGCTAGCGATGGTGGCAGTACGGCGGAAACGGACTCCCGTGCTGCCACCAAAAAGCCGATGCGAAGGCCCCCGGCTCCAGCCTGGAGCACGGGAGAAGATGACGCCGCCGTCGGCAGGGCGCAGGCGGCTTACGAGGCTGCCCTCGAAAAGGAGCGCATCGCAGAGGCCGAGGCGATGGAGGCGGATGAGGCTGATCTGCGGAAGGCCAAGGAGGCGCATCCGTGGACAAAGCCGGCTCCACAGGAGGCGCCGCCGGTCACCCGCAGTGAGGCCCTCATGCGGATGGCTAAGCGGCTCCAGCACGTCTCTCGCACGTCCCGACACCTTAAGGGCACTTATGTTCGGGACTTAAATGAGAGCGTGTCGGAGCTGCTGGCGTTGGCGCAAGAGCCGTCCTCTGCGGAGCTCGCCAGGGTCGAGGCGGAGAACCGCAATCTCCGCCAGAAAGTGACGGCGTTGGAGGCGGCCCTCACCACGCAGGGCAAGATGCTCGACGACCTGATGGCGACGGTCGGGTCGCAGCGGAAGCCTGTGGCTGAAATGGCGTCCGGCGCTCCGGGGTCGGACGTCATGAAGCAGCTGCTGGAGGTGCACATGGCGAAAGTGGACGCCAAACTAGAGGCGATCGCCATGCGGCTACCTCCGGAGCCGATTCTCCGCCCTCCGCTGGCTGCCGACCGGGCTAGGGCCAAGGCAGCCCCGAAGCCGCAGCCACCCGTCGCGGGGATACCGGCCGCCAAATGGCCGGCTCTAGGAGCGGGGAAGCGAAATGCTGCCCCTGCGGCCACTGGCCGCCCCGCACCAGCTGCCCCTGCGGCGGCACCAACGACCCGACCGACCACGGCTTCGACGGCTCCGCCGCAAGTCGCCTCTCGGGAGTCCCGCGGGCGTAAGCGAGGAAACCGCAAACGCGCCCCGCCTCGGTCGCAGACGCCACACCCGCCCCTTCAACCCGCCACATCCACGGAGACTCCGTGGACTGTGGTGGCAAAGAGGGGCAAGAAGAAGTCCCGGGCGGCCCAACAGCCGGTCCAGGCCCCACGCAGGGCTGCTCCCCAGCTCCGTCTCCCGCGCAAAGCCGCCGTGACACTCACGGTGACGCCGGAGGCGTTGAAGCGGGGAGTCACTTACGCACAAGTCCTGCGTGAGGTCCAGACGAAGGTGGACCTGGCCAGCCTTGGCATCACTGCCGGGCTAAAGTCAAGGCGGATAGCCACCGGGGCGTATTTGTTTGAAGTGCCCGGGCCTGAGTCGGAGGCGAGGGCCAACTCCCTCAGTCTCAAAATGAGGGAGGTCCTTCGCGGGTCGGAGGAGGACGTTCGCGTCTCCCGGCCCGTGAAGACTGCGGAGCTGCGCGTCTCGGGGTTGGACGCCTCAGCCAACTCCGAGGCAGTCGCAGCGGCCATCGCCCGTCTCGGAGAATGCTCCCCTGACGACGTTAAGGTCGGGGAGATCCGAGACGAGCGCTCGGGCCTGGGTGCGGTGTGGCTCCGCTGCCCAGCGAAGGCAGCGGAGAAAGTAGTGAAGGCGGGGCGTGTCCTGGTGGGCTGGGTGGCGGCGGCAGTGCGGCTGCTCGAGGCCCGGCCCCTTCGTTGCTTCCGCTGCCTTTATAAAGGGCATGTGCGGGTGCAATGCACCGGCGAGTGCGACCGTAGCGGGCTCTGCTACCGCTGCGGTCAATCGGGCCATAAGGCCCGGGAGTGTTCCGCGGACCCGCACTGCGCAATCTGCGCGGATGCCGGTAAACCCGCGGACCACCGGGTGGGCGGCAAGGCCTGCGCTGCCTCCTCGGTCCCGCACCGTTCTCAACGCGGTGTGGGAGCCGGGGTTGCGACGCGGCCGCAACCGTCCCGCCCTGAGGCGATGGAGATCGCCCATACTTAGATGGAGCTTAATTTCCTCCAGGCGAACATCAACCACTGCGTCGGAGCACAACAGTTGCTTGTTCAATCCCTGGCGCAGTGGTCGATTCACGTGGCTGTGGTCGCCGAGCCATACTCTGTCCCTGCCCGCGACGACTGGGCAGGGGACCTTGATGGCTCGGTGGCCGTAATCACTCGGGGCGCCGCCGGCTCTCCGCCCTTCGAAAAAGTAGCGAAGGGTGCGGGATGCGTGGCGGTCTTGGTGGGAGGGGTGTGGGTAGTAGGAGTTTATTTCTCTCCCAACAGGTCCCAGGCGGAATTCGAGAGCTTTCTCGCGCGCCTGGGGGCCCTGGTGCAGCTTGACAGCCAGCCTCGCCCCGTGCTTGTAGCCGGCGACTTCAACGCCAAATCCTTGGCTTGGGGTTCGTCGGTGACCGACGCGCGGGGCGAGGCCCTGGAGGAATGGGCGATCTCCATCGGGTTGGTCGTCCTGAATCGGGGGTCGGAGAACACGTGCGTGCGGCACAACGGCGGTTCGGTGGTGGACGTGACGTTCGCCACCCCGGCCCTTGCCCGCCGTGTTCGGGACTGGAGGGTTTTGGTCGAGGAAGAGACGCTGTCCGATCATCTCTACATTCGGTACAGCGTCTCGACCTCCCAGGTCTCCACCCATCAGTCCGGAGGTGGTCCGACTGCTCGATTCACGGGCGGCCGACGTTGGGCCGCGAAGCGCCTCGATGTGGAGGCCGCGAAGGAAGCCGCCATTATTCAGGCGTGGCTCCCCGCACCGGATGGGCCGGTGCGGGTAGAGCAAGAGGCGGAATGGTTCGGGGTGGCGATGTCGCGAGTCTGCGACGCGGCCATGCCCCGGGTCACCCGCCTCCCAGCGAAACGCCAGGTGTACTGGTGGTCGGCCGAGCTCACTGAGCTGCGTGCGTCCTGCCAGGTCGCGCGCCGCCGACTCGCCAGGCACCGTCGTCGTCGGACACGTAGACCCGGCGACGACGAGCAAGGGCGGCACCTTCTCGACCTCCACAGAGAGGCGAAGAGAGCGCTGCGGGTGGCCATCGCGCAAGCGAAGGCCGCGGCGAACGTTGAGTTCCGGAGGTCTCTGGACAGAGATCCATGGGGGCGTCCGTACCGTGTGGCGTTGAGAAAACTCCGCCCATGGGCGCCCCCACTGACACAGAGTCTCCGGACCGAACTTTTGGAGGACGTCGTCGCGGCCTTGTTTCCGGCCACCGAGGAGTCCACTCCTCCACCGATGGCGCCATGTCCACCGGCGTCATCGTCGTTGGTTTCGGCAAGGGATATCCCGGAGGTTTCGCCGCAAGAGCTAGAGGCGGCAGTGCTTCGGCTGCGGAGCAAGAACTCGGCCCCGGGGCTCGACGGGGTGCCCGGTCGTGTCTGGGTGCTGGCCGTCGAGTCGCTGGGTACGAGGCTCCGCGGCCTTTTCTCCGCGTGCCTTGAGCAGGGCATCTTCCCGTCGCTGTGGAAGACGGGCAAGCTTGTCCTGCTCCGCAAGGAGGGGCGACCTGCAGACTCGCCGTCGGCCTACCGGCCCATCGTGTTGCTCGACGAGGTGTGCAAGCTCTTTGAGCGCATAGTCCACGCGCGCCTCGTCGAGCATTTGGAGGACACGGGCCCGGACTTGGCGGACTGCCAGTTCGGGTTCCGGCGGGGCCGGTCGACAGTGCACGCGATTCTGCGGGTCAAGGCACAAGCGGAGCGTGCGGTGTCCCGGGGTAGGGTCGTGGTGGCGGTGTCTCTCGACATCGCCAACGCGTTCAACACCATGCCCTGGGCCTGCATCGAAGAAGCACTGCGGTACCACGAGGTGCCGCCCTATCTCCGGCGTCTGGTGCACGCGTACTTGTCTGACAGGTGCGTGGTGTATCCGGGCGCCAACGGGTGGCATCGCAGAGCGGTGTCGTGCGGTGTTCCGCAGGGGTCGGTTCTCGGCCCGCTCCTGTGGAACATCGGCTATGACTGGGTGCTCCGTGGTACCAACCTTCGGGGCGTCGCTGTCGTCTGCTACGCGGACGACACGTTGGTGACAGCGACGGCCAGGACATTCCAGAGGTCCGCCCTGCTCGCCTCGTTCGGTACCGGACTGGTGGTGGGCAGGATTCGGCGACTGGGCCTCACGGTGGCCCTCAACAAGACCGAGGCCGTGTGTTTCCACGGTCCTCGGTGTGGGCCTCCGCCTGGGGCCCACATCACGGTGGAGGGCGTGCGGATTCCCGTCGAGTCGAGGATGAAATACCTCGGTCTCGTCCTCGACAGTCGATGGGATTTCCGTGCGCACTTCGAGGAGTTGTCGCCGAAGCTGGTGAGGGCGGCGGGCGCACTGGGGCGCCTGCTGCCCAACACTGATGGTCCTGGCATCCCTTGCCGAAACTTGTATGCTGGAGTCGTGCGGTCCATGGCCCTCTACGGGTGTCCCGTTTGGGCCGAGTCCCTGGGCGATCGCTGCGTCCGCCTGCTGCATCGTCCGCAGCGCATGGTGGCGCAGCGGATTATCAGGGGCTACCGCACGGTCTCGCATGAGGCGGCCTGCGTATTGGCGGGAACTCTGCCCTGGGTGCTGGACGCAAAGACCCTCTCGTCGGCTTTCTTCCGACGAGAGGAGGCGTCCGGGCGTGGGCAGAGGCTGGTCCCCAGAGAGGTTGAGGCCATGTTGGCCTCCCTCCGCAGGACCGCCGTGGAGGAGTGGCGTTCCAGGCTGGAGAGCCCGAGTGCTGGCGTGAGGACCGTCGCGGCAGTGCGACCTGTCCTCGAGCAGTGGCTGGACAGGCGCCACGGTGCGCCGACATTCCGGCTGACGCAGGTGCTCACCGGGCACGGCTGCTTCGGTGCGTACCTGTGTCGCATAGCCGGAGCTGAGGAGTCCGCCGTGTGCCACCATTGTGGCAACTGCCGTGAGGACACGGCCCAGCACACGCTTGAAGAGTGCCCAGCCTGGGACGAGGAGCGCAGCGCTCTCGTCGCGGTCGTAGGAAGAGACCTCTCGCTGCCGGCCGTGGTCGCCGCCATGGTCGGCAGTAAGAGGTCGTGGCGAGCCATGCTCTCCTTCTGCGAATGTGTCATGTCGCAGAAGGAGAGCGCCGAGCGGGATCGGGAGCAGACCGATCCCGCTCGCCGCCACAGAAGACGAAGGAGGCGCCGGGATGTCACCTAACCCGGCGCCGGAGAGGCCACGCGGGGCCGCCGTCCCTACCTTGGCGGCCCCCGAGACGTGACGCAACACGCGTCTCATGCCGCGTCGCTTCAGCGGCAGTGCACATAGAGGCGGTCCCGGCGCGCTCTGTATCAACGGTATCCCGGGGCCGTCTCTGAAGTGCACCGATGGTGGCCGACGCGGGGTTTTTAGTCGGTATTTCGGCGCGTAGAATCACGGTAGGGACCCGACCCAGCGGCCGCCCGTCCACATCCACGGGCGGCACAACATCTTCGCTGGGCTCGGAAGGCGCCGGTGAGTCCGACACACCCCCGCCCCTTCGGGGGTGGGATGGTCCGTAAAGGGATTTTCCCCGCGAGAAAAAAAAAAAAAAAAAAAAAAAAAAAAAAAGGTTAGGTTAGGTTAGGTTTTTTTTTTTTTTAATTTTTTTGTTTTTTTTCAATACTTGTCCCTCCGATACCGTTCAGAGGATTTTTCTACATAAATTTAATGATTAGCATACATTCGTTAAAAACGACTAGAAAAAAATAAATGTTACACAAGTAAAAATATCACACATAAAGTGCTTCGTCTGATGCTAATCTAACTACCTATCTGAACGATTACAGTCATCCGACAACTACAAGATACTACTATTTTACAATAAAATACAAGTATGTACACAAATCATATAAAAATTTAAAACATACAAACTTACATACTTGTTAAAAGAAATTTAAAATCATTGTAAAATTTACACATTTTTAGATATAGCATGTCTTCTTCGTCAAAACCACATTCCTTGGCAACTAGGTTTATATAATATCATATTATATTAAGTAGTTGCCCCGGCTATTTGTTTCTTTCCAACACTTTACATGCTATATCTCTACAGTATCTTAAAAATTTTGATCTTATTTCACCGGTCTCCAGTATACTGCTTAGGTTATCTTTACAAACTTTTACATCGATTTCGCTTTCGACTTTCAGACGTTGATACAGATATACTGGGCATTCGGTCAACACATGCAAAACATCTTCTATGGCCGCTGGGTCACAGATGCATGAGGGGCTCTCCTTGCACTTGAAGCGATTCAAGTACTCAGAGAATCCCCCATGACCCGTGAAAATCTGCGTGAGAACCGGGTCCGTTGGCATCTTCCGGATTACGCTGTATGCTTGTCTGGCGTCAGGGAAAAACAGCTTGGTCACTGAAGCTGTTTCTCCCGCCCGATAGCGCTCGTTCCACTCGTCAATCGACGCCTGTCGGATCTGTCGCTTGACGAATGATACGGGGCATAGGTCATAGTCGGGCTTCTTTTTCAGCGTTTGGGCCGCTGCTTTAGCGAGTTCGTCTGCGCGCTCATTCCCAGCCAACCCCACGTGCGCCTTAACCCAAAAGAGGTTAACGGTTTTATCGCACTCTACGGTCTTACTCAACAAATCGTTGATGCCAAATGCAATGGGGTGGAGGGAGTTTCCGCTCGCGACGGACTCGAGCGCGGCCCTCGAATCGCAGAAGATGCTGTAGTCTTTACGACTGCCCTGTAAGGCCATTTGCACAGCTTTCCGCAGAGCGAGCAGCTCTGCCTGGTAAACGGTGCAGAACGATTCCAGTTTCATTTTGGTGGCTTTCGTCTCGGCATCGCCGTCCCATAAGGACACCGATGCTCCGACTTGGCCACCAATTTTGCTGCCGTCGGTGAATACCTTTACGGTATTCGCAGCCTTGAGGTTCAGCTCTGCATCGTTCACCACGCATTCGAACTGCAACGCTCTACGGTGAGCCGGGTGTTTCGAAATAGCAAAGGGCTCAGGACATTCCACCTCTCGGTCACCCACCACTTGCTGAGTATGTCCCTTTTTCACTTCATAAAGTAGCGCCGCTTCTCGGACACGAATGTCTAGCGGAAGGATCCCGGCAAGCAGCAGGGCCGAGTTTAGCGAAACGGTCCTGTAGCCCTTTACCATTTTCTGTGCAAAACCCCGCTGAACCCTAGCGAGCTTCTTCTGTATACCGATCTTATTACTCGCTGGCGCCCAAGCACTGGCCGCATATAATATCGTGGGTTCAACGACTGCCGTATACAGGGTTTTTACCACTTCAGGTCCCAGTCCCCACTGCACCTTTGCTGCAGTAGCCAGTCGTTTGTAGAAGCCTATAGCCTTCCTACAAACTTCCGAGACGTGCGTGTTGAAAGTTAACTTATCATCCACAGTCAGGCCCAGTATTTTAATTTCGTGTGACAGGCCAATGTCCACTCCGCCCATGCGCAGGATTGGGGAGTCGTACTTTAGTCGTCGTGTTACGACCATAGCCTTCGTCTTCTGAGGAGCGAAATTCAGCTTATTCCGAACTCCCCAATCCCGCACATACGCTAGCGCCTCATTGGCCTGTTTCTGTATTCTTAGTGTCTCATCTCCATGAAACACTAACACAACGTCATCGGCAAAGGCTTGGCAGTAAAAGCCCCGCTTGTCGAGCTCCTTTAGCAGTGGGTCGAGGAGCAAGTTCCACATGATAGGACCACCAATAGACCCTTGTACACATCCCTTGGTGGTCGTTCTCATGTGTTCTACTCCGGCGTAGCGAACTTTAACTCTACGGCTCTCGAAGTAGCTATCTACTAACCGTCTTATGTTTTTCGGACAACCTTCCTCCGACAGTCTGACCTTAATGGCGGGCCACCAAGCACTGTCGAAGGCTCCCTCTATATCCAGTGAGATCAGTGTGACAATTTTCTTGTCACTCACTTTACCCCTGATGTGCTGGAGTAGGGTATAGAGGGAGTCTTCCGTGCCTCTTTGGGGCATAAAGCCAAACTGTCGTGTACTCATCCTAGGTAGCAGATGCCACTTCACTCTTCCCACTACCATCTTCTCCAGAATCTTTCCCAGCACTGGCAACAAGCCTATCGGTCTGTACGATTTAACGTGTGTGTAGTCCTCCTTTCCGGGTTTACGGAGAACTACGACCGTGGCCTCCTTCCAGATGGTCGGGAAGTGGCCATTTGCGAGGCACTTGTTAGCCAGTGCGAGGAACAACTCCGGATCCTTAAGGATAGCTTGTTTGCAGATGTCGGCTGTTAGACCATCTGCTCCGGGGGCTTTCTTAGGGTTGAAGCTGTTCACAGCCGCCAAGGTTTCATCCATCGTAAATGGCGGATCGTGATAATCACTATCCGCTAATCCGTCATTTATGCTATGAGCTTCTGCCCTAATCCGCTGGTGTTCTGCGTTATCATCCTCCACCCGGTCCTCCGGGTAGAAGACTTCCGCCAAAACCTTCGCCGATTCCTCTGGACTAAGGGTAACTCCGTCTTTCTTCAGGGGGAGATCCTCCTCTCTTTTTGACACTCGCCCTATCACTCTATAAATGCCGTCCCAAACGGTTTCTTTAGCTTGTCGTTCGCAGAATGCCTTCCAGCTGTTTGTTTGGGCCCTTTTAGCTGCTGTCTCATACTCTTCCTTTGCTTTCAGGTACTCTCCGACGACGAATTCCCTGCGGACTGGTGCTGCCCAGCGGATCCTTCTCCTCCTGGTGACCATGGCCTTTCTCAGTGAGGCTAGCTCATCAGACCACCATGGAATAGTAGGCTTTCTATTAATTTTGAATTTAGGTATGCTCTGATTACAGGCTTCCAGAATGACTTGAGTGTAATCTTCTACTATTCCGTCTATTTCACTTTTGTTTTTTAAATTTACAATATTGCAGGTATTAAATTTTGAATCTAATTTTAATTGGGCGAATTTATCACTAAATTCGGCCCAATTAGCTTTTTTGGTATTAAAAATCCGAGTGGTTCTATTAATTTGGATCTGATCGAGTTTGCCAAAGTTGATGTTAAATAAAATGGTGTTGTGGTCGGAGCTCACAAGGCCTTCACTGATCCGCCAGTCGTTCACCTGGCCGAGAAGGTCCTCTGTGCATAATGTTATGTCCACATAGCTTGTAAAGCGCTTACCACCCCTAATAGTATCAAACGTGGGCACGTCGCCTTCATTGAGCACCTGGAGGCCCCATTCTCCTATGCATTCTGCTAGGTCCTCTCCCCTGCCGTCAGTACCCGCGCTGCCCCACCACATGCTTTTAGCATTGAAGTCACCGCCGATGAGGACATTGGTGGGACCCAGTTCGCTAACGATCCTCCCCAGTTGTTCCAAGTATGGCCCTATGGGTTTATCCGGCTCAAAGTAGACGGAGACCACGGCGATTTCCCGGCCTCCAGTATATATGGTCACCACTGAGATGTTGGTCGTGGTGAACTTTGGACATGGCTTGACTTTGGTGTTATCGTCGAATACTACAATAGCGGCCTTAACCGTAGTATTGTCCACGCCTACATACTGGAAAACCCTCGCGCCGCCGTAGTCCCTCACCCTACCTTGAGCGCCCACGTATGGCTCCTGGAGTAGAGCGAACGCCATTTTTCTGCTCGCGGCCTCAAGCATAATCTCCTGCGTGGCCAACTGCTTTCGCTGGAGATTAGCCTGAGCTACGAGCAGTGGCCGTGCTCCTGCTGGGGGATCGTTTTGCTCGCTTACCCTGGGGACAACCTCAGCAATACGCTACCGCCGTCCGCGCCAGGGCGTCCCACTTCCTCCTCACCGGACATTCGCCGCTAAAAGCATTATGGTCGGCTCTATCGAGACCCGACCTGACGCAGTTGCAACACGTGGGAGGCGCCTGTGCCAAGCGTTTGGCACAGTCCCTACCCAGGTGCGCACCCCCACAGTGACTGCACACGTCAGTCTGGTCACTACAGAACCGCCTCCCGTGGCCATACCCGAGGCAGCGCGAACACTGCACAAGAGGAGATTGGTCCTCGACCTTTACCCGTTGGACGTCAATGTGTACCGACCCCTGTTGGGTAAGTCTCTTCCACAACTCAGGAGAGACTTGTAGCACTACGTGCGATGTGAGTGCGTTCCGCGCGCCCTTCCGGAACTTAACGGACATGCGCGCGCAGTCCCCCTTCACATCCCCAATCAGGTTCCGGTTTTGTGATCGGAGTGCCTTGACGATCTCTTCGTCCGTGTTGTGACTAAGGAGGTTAGGTTTTGTTTTTTTTTTTTTTTTTTTTTTTTTTTTAAAATACTTGTCCCTCCGATACCGTTCAGAGGTTTTTGCTACAAAAGTTTAATGACTAACATACATTAGTTTAAAAACGACTAGAAAAATAAAAAGTTACATAAGTAAAAATATCACACATAAAGTGCTTCGTCTGATGTTAATCTACCTATCTGAACGATTACAGTCATCCGACAACTACAAGATACAACTATTTTACAGTAAAAATACAAGTATGTACAAAATATCAAATAACTTTAAAAACATAAGAGCTTACATACTTGTTAAAACAATTTCAAACTTTGTAAAATTTACACATGTTTAGATATAGCATGTCTTCTTCGTCAAAACCACATTCCTTGGCAACTAGGTTCATATAATATCATATTATATTAAGTAGTTGCCCTATCTATTTATTCCTTTTCAACACTTTACACGCTATATCTTTACAGTATCTTAAAAATTTACATCTTATCTCACCGGTCTCCAGTATACTGCTTAGGTTATCTTTACAAATTTTCATTTCGATTTCGTTTTCTACTTTCAGACGTTGATACAGATATACTGGGCATTCGGTCAACACATGCAAAACATCTTCAATGGCCGCTGGGTCACAGATGCATGAGGGGCTCTCCTTGCACTTGAAGCGATTCAAGTACTCAGAGAATCCCCCATGACCCGTGAAAACTTGCGTGAGAACCGGGTCCGTTGGCATCTTCCGGATTACGCTGTATGCTTGTCTGGCGTCAGGGAAAAACAGCTTGGTCACTGAAGCTGTTTCTCCCGCCCGATAGCGCTCGTTCCACTCGTCAATCGACCCCTGTCGGATCTGTCGCTTGACGAATGATACGGGGCATAGGTCATAGTCGGGCTTCTTTTTCAGCGTTTGGGCCGCTGCTTTAGCGAGCTCGTCTGCGCGCTCGTTCCCAACCACTCCCACGTGCGCCTTAACCCAAAAGAGGTTAATGGTTTTTTCGCACTCTACGGTCTTACTCAACAAATTGTTGATGCCAAATGCAATGGGTGGAGGGAGTTTCCGCTCGCGACGGACTCGAGCGCGGCCCTCGAATCACAAAAGATGCTGTAGTTTTTACGACTGCCCTGTAAGGCCATTTGCACAGCTTTCCGCAGAGCGAGCAGCTCTGCCTGGTAAACGGTGCAGAACGATTCCAGTCTCATTTTGGTGGCTTTCGTCTCGGCATCGCCGTCCCATAAGGACACCGATGCTCCGACTTGGCCACCAAGTTTGCTGCCGTCGGTGAATACCTTTACGGTATTCGCAGCCTTGAGGTTCAGCTCTGCATCGTTCACCACGCATTCGAACTGCAACGCTCTACGGTGAGCCGGGTGTTTCGAAATAGCAAAGGGCACAGGACATTCCACCTCTCGGTCACCCACCACTTGCTGAGTATGTCCCTTTTTCACTTCATAAAGAAGCGCCGCTTCTCGGACACGAATGTCTAGCGGAAGGATCCCGGCAAGCAGCAGGGCCGAGTTTAGCGAAACGGTCCTGTAGCCCTTTACCATTTTCTGTGCAAAACCCCGCTGAACCCTAGCGAGCTTCTTCTGTATCCCGATCTTATTGCTCGCTGGCGCCCAAGCACTGGCCGCGTATAATATCGTGGGTTCAACGACTGCCGTATACAGGGTTTTCATTACTTCAGGTCCCAGTCCCCACTGCACCTTCGCTGCAGTAGCCACTCGTTTGTAGAAGCCTATAGCCTTCCTACAAACTTCCGAGACGTGCGTGTTGAATGTTAATTTGTCATCCACAGTCAGGCCCAGTATTTTAATTTCATGTGACAGGCCAATGTCCACTCCGCCCATGCGCAGGATTGGGGAGTCGTACTTTAGTCGTCGTGTTACGACCATAGCCTTCGTCTTCTGAGGAGCGAAATTCAGCTTATTCCGAACTCCCCAATCCCGCACATACGCTAGCGCCTCATTGGCCTGTTTCTGTATTTTTAGTGTCTCATCTCCGTGAAACACTAACACAACGTCATCGGCAAAGGCTTGGCAGTAGAAGCCCCGCTTGTCGAGCTCCTTTAGCAATGGGTCGAGGAGCAAGTTCCACATGATAGGACCACCAATAGACCCTTGTACACATCCCTTGGTGGTCGTTCTCATGTGTTCTACTCCGGCGTAGCGAACTTTGACTCTACGGCTCTCGAAGTAGCTGTCTACTAACCGTCTTATGTTTTTCGGACAACCTTCCTCCGCCAGTCTGACCTTAATAGCGGGCCACCAAGCACTGTCGAAGGCTCCCTCTATATCCAGTGAGATCAGTGTGACAATTTTCTTGTCACTCACTTTACCCCTGATGTACTGGAGTAGGGTATAGAGGGAGTCTTCCGTGCCTCTTTGGGGCATAAAGCCAAACTGTCGTGTACTCATCCTAGGTAGCAGATGCCACTTCACTCTTCCCACTACCATCTTCTCCAGAATCTTTCCCAGCACCGGCAACAAGCCTATCGGTCTGTACGATTTAACGTGTGTGTAGTCCTCCTTTCCGGGTTTACGGAGGACTACGACCGTGGCCTCCTTCCAGATGGTCGGGAAGTGGCCATTTGCGAGGCATTTGTTAGCCAGTGCGAGGAACAACTCCGGATCCTTAAGGATAGCTTGTTTGCAGATGTCGGCTGTTAGACCATCTGCTCCGGGGGCTTTCTTAGGGTTGAAGCTGTTCACAGCCGCCAAGGTTTCATCCATGGTAAATGGCGGATCGTGATAATCACTATCCGCTAATCCGTCATTTATGCTATGAGCTTCTGCCCTAATCCGCTGGTGTTCTGCGTTATCGTCCTCCACCCGGTCCTCCGGGTAGAAGACTTCCGCCAAAACCTTCGCCGATTCTTCTGGACTAAGGGTAACACCGTCTTTCTTCAGGGGGAGATCTTCCTCTCTTTTCGACACTCGCCCTATCACTCTATAAATTCCGTCCCAAACGGTTTCTTTTGCTTGTCGTTCGCAGAATGCTTTCCAGCTGTTAGTTTGGGCCTTTTTAGCTGCTGTCTCATACTCTTCCTTTGCTTTCAGGTACTCTCCGACGACGAAATCCCTGCGGACTGCTGCTGCCCAGCGGATCCTTCTCCTCCTGGTGACCATGGCCTTTCTCAGTGAGGCTAGCTCATCAGACCACCACGGAATAGTAGGCTTTCTATTAATTTTGAATTTAGGTATGCTCTGATTACAGGCTTCCAGAATGACTTGAGTGTAATCTTCTACTATTCCGTCTATTTCTCTTTTGTTTTTTAAATTTACAATATTGCTAGTGTTAAATTTTGAATCTAATTTTAATTGGGCGAATTTATCACTAAATTCGGCCCAATTAGCTTTTTTGGTATTAAAAGTCCGAGTAGTTCTGCTAATTTCTATCTGATCAAGTTTGCCAAATTTGATGTTAAATAAAATGGTGTTGTGGTCGGAGCTCACAAGGCCTTCACTGATCCGCCAGTCGTTCACCTGGCCGAGAAGGTCCTCTGTGCATAATGTAATGTCCACATAGCTTGTATAGCGCTTACCACCCCTTATTGTGTCAAACGTGGGTACGTCGCCTTCATTGAGCACCTGGAGGCCCCATTCTCCTATGCATTCTGCTAGGTCCTCTCCCCTACCGTCAGTACCCGCGCTACCCCACCACATGCTTTTAGCGTTGAAGTCACCGCCGATGAGGACATTGGTGGGACCCAGTTCGCTAACGATCCTCCCCAGTTGTTCCAAGTATGGCCCTATGGGTTTATCTGGCTCAAAGTAGACGGAGACCACGGCGATTTCCCGGCCTCCAGCATATATGGTCACCACTGAGATGTTGGTCGTGGTGAACTTTGGACATGGCTTGACTTTGGTGTTATCGTCAAATACTACAATAGCGGCCTTAACCGTAGTATTGTCCACGCCTACATACTGGAAAACCCTCGCGCCGCCGTAGTCCCTCATCCTACCTTGAGCGCCCACGTATGGCTCCTGGAGTAGAGCGAACGCCATTTTTCTGCTCACGGCCTCAAGCATAATCTCCTGCGTCGCCAACTGCTTTCGCTGGAGATTAGCCTGGGCTACGAGCAGTGGCCGTGCTCCTGCTGGGGGATCGTTTTGCTCGCTTACCCTGGGGACAACCTCAGCAATACGCTACCGCCGTCCGCGCCAGGGCGTCCCACTTCCTCCTCACCGGACATTCGCCGCTAAAAGCATTATGGTCGGCTCTATCGAGACCCGACCTGACGCAGTTGCAACACGTGGGGGGCGCCTGTGCCAAGCGTTTGGCACAGTCCCTACCGAGGTGCGCACCCCCACAGTGACTGCACACGTCAGTCTGGTCACTACAGAACCGCCTCCCGTGGCCATAACCGAGGCAGCGCGAGCACTGCACTAGAGGGGATTGGTCCTCGACTTTCACACGTTGGACGTCAATGTGCACCGACCCCTGCTGGGTAAGTCTCTTCCACAACTCTGGAGAGACTTGTAGCACTACGTGCGATGTGAGTGCGTTCCGCGCGCCCTTCCGGAACTTTACGGACATGCGCGCGCAGTCCCCTCCCACATCCCCAATCAGGTTTCGGTTTTGGGATCTGAGTGCTTTCAAGATCTCTTCGTCGGTGTTGTGACTGAGGACGTTTCTCAGGATCACTAAAGGATCCTTATTCTTTACATCTTCTACCTTGAAACGTCCGTCCCCTTTCTTAATCCTTTCCTTTACCCTGTCCAGCTCTACTTTCGAACTACAGCCTAAAATCACTTTCCTGTCCTTAGCCTTTCTTATCCTGTCGATTTGCAATCCTTCATCCCTGGCGTTGACGGTTTTGCGGATCCGTTCTAGGACCTGCTCGCCCGTCTCATTCTTATCCTCCGAGGCTATGACCACCGAATGCATTGCTGCCTGGTTCGGCCTCGGCCTCGGGGGTCCCGTAAGAATGCTGGCGTAGCTCTGTCTCTGGTCCCAGTCTTCCTTCTGTTTTCGGATCGCCTCCGTCAACGCCGCCATCTCTTCCTTATTTCTCCTGAGCATCTCGCTGTGCTCATCAATCTTCTTGATGAGCTCCTGCTCTCCTGTTCTTCTGCTGTCAACATCCTTCGTTAATGAGTTATTTCCTTTCTCTGTAGATGTTGTCGTTTCTGTACATTCCGCTTTCTTATGCTTTCTCCCTTCCTCAGCTTCTTTCACCAGTTTAAACAACCTTTCTGTGGCGTTGGTGACCTCGTTCTTGATCTCAGTTTTAAGGTTGCGGCTATTGCCAATCGACAGCTTGATCCGCATGAGGCAAGCTTTTGCCTCTGCGGTGCGATTGGCGAAGGTGGTGGGTGCCGCAACTGATTGAGGTCGCTCGGCCACGCTGGTGACTTCCGCCGCTTTCTTCGCCGGGCCCGTACCCTTTCCCTCCGGTTGCGTCAACGAAGCCCTCTGCCGCGATGGCCCTGCCAGCACCGGCTCCGCAGATTTCTCAATCTGCGACTCGATGCTGCGCCTGGCCTGCGCGACTTTGGTGCCGGTCGCATCCGTTGGGCTGGTCTTGTCGGGCGTTGCGCTGCGGCGGACTGCTCGGGGCTCCACCTCCTTTGCGGGAGTTCTGAACCCGAACATTTTAGGAGCTGAGGGTATCGCCGAGGATTACTTTTAACAGGATAAGATTAACACTTGAGGGTGTAAATAGCCCTCAAATGTACAAACACAGACTTCCAAAGCAGTAACGAGTCACGGTGGTTCTAATAATAATATTGTTGTCGGATCTACCAGAGGGATGCGTCAGTTCGTAAACTTTAAGCTTGCAGGTGTATGTGGCCTGCAAGCTGAATCAATTTTTAAAATTTAAAATTCCCCACAGGGGAAAGGTCCTTAAAACTAACTTAATCTAGGTCAAAAATTAAAATTTTTAAAATAAATTAATTAAAATGTTTGTGCTCCAAGTATCTGTGCGGGGCGACGTGTGCGGAGTCGCACCGGTTATAGCCCTACTAAATGGGTAAAATTTTGAATTTAATTAGGAACTTAACGATTTTAAAAACCAAAAAATTTCCAAAAATGTAACCGGATACAACTCGATAATTCTGCCGGGCAGGGATTGTAGGCCTTGAAGAGACCTACAATTTGAACCCTAAAACGGGTCTCCAAGCCCAATACTGGGGAAGTTAGGACGGGAGGGGGTGAGGCAAAAAATTTGCGGGGAAGTGGGGGGGAATCTTCACCTCCGAGGGGGTGAAGGCGGGGGTGGGGGGGGGGGGGGGTAAAATTTTGGGGGGGGGAGTTTTGGTCGAGGTCGGGGAAGGGAAGGGAAATCGGTCGGGAAGGACACTGGGCTTCGGAACTGCTCGGCCTTCTGGGTCCACGCTCGTCGACAACGTGACGTCACCGAGGGGTCAGGTGGAATCGGCTCTGGTCGTTGTACAGGGACTTCCAGAACCGTCTATTCGAGAGTAGATGATGTTGTTTACTCGAAATCCACCGACTGCAAGCCGTGCGGTGACTCACTTGTTATTGCCAACCAAGCATGGAAACTTCCACTACGCAACACTCGCTACCACGCACAGTGGAACACGAAGTCACACACAGTGCTACAATTCCGGCGCAATACAAACAATTACGCAGTTGCGACGTGGCCTTGAAATTTACTCTTGGTTGGTTTTTCACCCTGCAAAAAGCCGAATACTGGCGGATACAAAAAATTTTCACTCACCAGTATACCTGATGAAAAGCCCCTTCAGGTCTAACAAAAAAGTTAAGGGGTCACAGATCGTTTTCGGCTCCTACGAGGTTCTGAAAAGTGACCAAAATTTTTCAACCACCAAGATGTAAGTAGCTGTCACAACTTACGTTCAAAATTGCTTCTGAGCGGATGACCAGGTAAGGGATGTTCTCCTCTGTCTGATGGTGTGTAGCCCTTCCGTCAAGGAAGTCTCCTTCGGCTTCTCTGCCGCGTGATGAAAACCAATTTTTGGCAGTATCACTGGAACTACACACGGGAAAAATCCAAAACTTGGATCAGACACTGGTCTCCACTGAGATCTTCACTATAGCACCGGAAAAACACTATGTCGTCGCTTTAGTTTTCGCAGCGTATTCAACTTTCACTTTTTTGAAATTTGTGAGAACACTAAAAGTCCCGGAAAAGCGCGGTTTTTAGGTTTTAGCTCGCGGTTTTTGCACACGGCAACACTTGCACTGGGGTGGTAAGCTGTGCAAACTTTCGCGAACTTTCGGTAACTTTTTCCACCACTTTCCGATTTTAACACTTTAAAACTTGCGGAGCGGGGGAAAAACGATGCGCTCGTGGCTGCGGGTGGCTTGCGACTCTAAAGGAGGTTAGGTTTTTTTATTTTTTTTTTTTTTTGGGGTGTTTAGCCCCTCTCCTTCCCCTAACTAATGCTAGAGACTTTTTGTACATTTCTCTTTGTGTAATACTTACGCCTATCTAGCTACACTCCTTCGTTGGGAGTTTCTCTGTGTACCTATCTCCTTCGTAGGGAGATCCTACTGATGGCCTAGCTGCTTTTTAGGTTCTAAGGGTGTTCTTTATTTAATATTAAAATCGTATACATTTGTCTTATTTCTACTTAGCCTATTTTAGCCTAAATTTATTTTAAATCTATTTTCTTATGTTTCTAAAATTATATAATCAATATTATATATTTTAGACTAACTTATTTATACCTTATTCCTATTTATTACACTTTGAGCTACTTTTTTACAATAATTTATAAATTTAGATCTTTTATCCTTATCTCTAATTATTCTACTTATATTATCTACTGTTATATCTACATCTATTTCCTGTTCTATATTAAATCTATCTAATATAAATCTTGGGCATTCTGTGATCGCATGTATGATCGATTCGTTCACCGCAGGGTCACAAATGCACGCCGGGCTCTCCTTGCACTTGAATCGGTTCAAGTACTCGGAGAACCCGCCGTGCCCCGTGAACACCTGCGTGGTGACCGGGTCGATCGCGATCTTCCTCACCAGCCTGTGGGCCTCCACAGCGTCGGGGAAGAAGAGTTTTGTGGTAGACGCGGTTTCCCCCGCCACGTAGCGCCCATTCCATTCGTCAACCGACTCCTTGCGGATTTGTCGTTTGACGAATGAAACGGGGCACCTGTCGTAGTGGGGTCGCGTCTTCAGCTTCAGTGCAGCATCCTTCGCAAGCTCGTCTGCACGCTCGTTTCCCTGCAACCCTGCGTGAGCTTTAATCCAAAACAGCTTTATTTTTTGGTTGCGTTTGTTTGCCAAATTCAGTTTTTTATTTGTCTCAAACGCTAGGGGATGCAGGGAGACTCCGCTTGCCACTGTGTCCAGTGCCGCCCTCGAGTCGCTCAGGATGCTGCACTGCGGCTTCCCACTTTTAACTGCTTCTTCCACGGCCCTGTGGAGGGCCACAAGCTCTGCCTGGTAGACGGTGCAGAAGGATTCCAGCTTGAGTTTGATTTTCTTTTTCTCTACGGCGTTTTCCCAAATGGAAACCGCCGCCCCCACCTTTCCTTCAATTTTGCTGCCGTCTGTGTATAGTGTGAGGCCAGCCCTCTCAATTTGGTTCACCTCTGCACCGTCCACCACGCATTGGTAAAGCACCCGCCCTCTTCGCGCTGGGTGTTCTAGCTTTCCGAAGGCCACAGGGCGTTCCACCTCCCGGTCTCCCACCGCCCGCAGGGAATAGCCCTTCTTGACTTCGTACAGGGAAGCATTTTCCCTGGCACGAATGTCAAGGGGCAGTATCCCTGCGAGCAGTAAGGCCGAGTTTAGTGATACCGTCCTGTAGGCCTTCGTAAGCTTCTGCGCGAAGCCCCGTTGCACCACAGCGAGCTGCTTTTTTACGCCGAGTTTCTGTGCGGCTGGAGCCCAAACGCTCGCGGCATATAAGACCGTTGGCTCAACTACGGCCGTATAAAGTAGTTTTATAACCTCTGGCCCCAAGCCCCACTGAAGTTTCGCCGCCCGAGAAAGCCGGTTGTAAAAGGCGAGTGCCTTTCCGCACACCTCCGTTATGTGCGCTTTAAAGGTGAGTCCACTGTCGATGGTAACCCCTAGAATTTTAATCTGTTTTTCCAGGCCAATGTCCACCCCACCCATGTGGAGGATTGGGGAATCGTACTTTAATTTGCGCGTCAAGACCATTGCCTTGGTTTTATGTGGGGCAAATTTCAACTTATTTCGGATTCCCCAATCCCTCACATAGGCGAGGGTTTCATTGGCCTGGCATTGAATTTCGGCCGTTTTTTTTCCCGTGAAATGCGAGCACCACGTCATCCGCAAATGCTTGGCAGTGACATCCCCTCTTCTCTAGTCCAGATAGCAGTGGGTCGAGGAGCAGGTTCCAGAAAGTTGGACCCCCAATGGAGCCCTGGACGCATCCCTTGGAGGTCCATCTCCCGGATTCCTCTCCTGCGTATCTCACTCTGACTTTCCTGCTCTCGAGGTAGCTATCTATCACCCTTCGGATGTTGACTGGGCAGTCCTCCTCCGCCAGTCTGACCTTTATGGCCGGCCACCACGCACTGTCGAAGGCTCCCTCTATGTCCAATGACACAACAACCACTATCTTCTTATCTTCGATTTTGTTTCTGATGTGTTTCATTAGGACATAGAGGGAGTCCTCGGTGCTCCGCTGGGGCATAAATCCAAACTGTCGGAGGCTCGTCCTAGGGTGAAGATGCCACCTCACTCGCCCCACTACCATCTTCTCCAGTATTTTTCCCATCACTGGCAAAAGGCCTATGGGTCTGTAGGACTTGGTGTGTGTATAGTCCTCCTTGGCAGGCTTACGGAGGATGATGACCGTAGCCTCCTTCCAGGTGGTCGGGAAGTGGCCAAGCTCTAGGCACTTGTTTGCCAATGATAGGAACAATCCCGGTTTGCTGTCGATGACTTTTTTACAGATATCCGCTGTCAGCCCGTCTGCTCCCGGAGCCTTCTTTGGGTTAAAGCTGTCTGCAGCCGCATGTAGTTCTTCGATTGTAAATGGTGGGTCATGGGTTTCAGCATTGACTACGTCATTTACTCGAGCGGCTGCTTCTCTTGTACTCTGGTGGTCTGAGTTGTCTTCCAGCGGATTATCTTCTGGGTAGAATGTCACTGCCAGCAATTCCGCCGAGTCTTTTGCGCTGAGGATCTGTCCTCCACTTTGCAATGGCAGGTCTTCATGCCTCTTACTGACCTTCCCTATGCATCTATATATTCCCTCCCAGATGTTCTCCCTGTTCTGCGCTTTGCAGAACTCCTTCCAGCTTTCTACTTGTGCCTTCTTGGCTTCTAATTCGTATTTCTCTTTTGATTGCAGGTACTCCGCGACGACCTTGGATCTTCGGACCGGCGCTGCACATCGGATTCTTCTCTTCTTGGTGGTGACTTCTTTCTTCATTCTGGCGAGCTCCTTGGACCACCATGGTAAGTTCATGTTATTTTTACTTTTTATACTAGGTATAGTCTCTTTACATGTTTTAGAAATGATGTCTATATATTTATTTACTATGTTATCTATTTCCGTTTTATTTCCTATTTTATTTATTTCCTGTTCTGTTAATTGATTTTCTATTATAAATTGTTCCAGTTTGTCACTAAACTGTCCCCAATTTGCTTTCTTTGTATTATATTTTCTCGTGGTTTTATTTATTTGTTGTGTATATTTTAGTTTTGTTTTGCTTATTTTAAGAGTTATGCTGTTATGGTCTGAGCTCGCCATCGTGGTATCCACTCTCCAGTCCTCCACCAAGTTGAGAAGGTCCTCCGTGCATGCCGTGATGTCTATATGGCTCGTGAGGAGCCGTCCTCCCCTCACGGTCTCAAATGTCGGCAGCAGGCCGTCGTTGAGCACCTGCAATCCCCTCTCCTCCAGCATCCCTGCCATTGCTTCCCCCCTAGAGTCTGTGTCCCCGCTGCCCCACCACACGCTTTTGGCGTTGGTGTCGCCCCCTATGAGAATGTTATGGGATCCCAGTTTTTCGACTATGTTCCCCAGTTGTTCCAGGTATGGCCCTATGGGTTTGTCGGGTTCAAAGTAGAATGAGACTGCCACTATCTCGCGGGCCCCGGTGAGGATCTTCACCACAGTGATGTTGGTTGTGGTGAGGGTCGGGCATTGGGTCACGGTCAAGTCATCATTGAACACTGCAATGGCTGACTTGACCGCGGCCCCCTGTCCGTTGTCACCCTGGAAGATCCTCACCCCCCGGTGGTCCCTCACTCTACCTTGACCCCCCACGTAAGGCTCCTGGAGTAGCGCAAAGTCGACCTTCCGCTGTTTGGCCTCCAGAAGAAACTCTAGCGTAGCCAGTTGTTTCCTCTGGAGGTTGGCTTGCGCCACGGATGTCGGCCCTGCGCCTGCTGGGGACGGAGTCTGATCTGGGTTCCTGGGATCCACCTTAGCAATACGCTACGGCGGATCGCGCCAGGACATCCCATTTCCTCCTCACAGGGCACTCCGGGCTAAAGGCGTTGTGCTCGGTTCCGCCCAACTTGGCTTTCGCGCAGTTGCAGCACGACGGGGGCGCCCTCGCCAACCAGTCGGCACACTCCGACCTGTGGTGAGCACCCCCGCAGTGACTGCACGCGTCCACCTGTTCCCGGCAGAACCGTTTGCCATGCCCATAGCCCAGACAGCGAGAGCACTGAATCAGTGGGGACTGATCTTCCACCCTGACTCTCTGCAAGTCTATGTGGACTGACCCCGCTTGCGTGAGTCGCTTCCACACGACTGGCGGTACCTGGACCGCGACGTGAGACGCGTGCGGGTTTCTCGCCCTTCTCCTAAATTTAATTTTTAGGCACGCGCCATCTCCGCACACGTCTCCCAGCAGAGCCTTATTTTGGACGAGTAGTGCCCGCACAATGTCCTCGTCCTTGTTGTACGCGAGGACGTCTTTAAGGAGGACCATTGGTTCTTTGTTTTAAGGAGGTTAGGTTAGGTTAGGTTAGGTTAGGTTAGGTTAGGTTTTTTTTTTTTTTTTTTTTTTTTTATGTGGGCGTGAAGCCCACTCTTCTCCCCTGATCAATAAAAATCAAGGCCTTTGTATATTTGGAGTTTTATATTGTAAGTGTAGTTAGTTTTGGTTCACTTTTCTTTAAGTGAATATATTATCTATTTTCTTTATACTTATCTATGCTATTGGTGTTAACTTATTTCTTTATTTTTATATATTTTTATGTATTTAATTTTCTTTTATCTTTTTTATATTTTGTTTTTGGAGTTTTTAATCTATTGTTTACATCATAACTTATCTAATCTTGATTATTTATATCTTATAATCTAACATTTACTATTCCTACATAATCTTTTATTATGTATTTTAGTAAACTATTGCTTAATTCTTACAGTATTTTAATGTTTTATCTTTCTTATTATTTTTGTATATGATGTTGATTGCTTATTTTAATGTTTTTATTTTCAAAGCTTACAATTTATTCAGGATATGCGGGTTTAGTTGAAACATGGACAACATTCTTCTTAAAATAGTAACATCGACATGTTTGACTCTCATGCTTTATGTTTTCTTGCAGGTTATCATCGACGGTTGCTGTTTTCCGGACATACGCTGCGCATCGGGTTTTCCTCTTTCTAGTGGCGTTTACTATTTTCATCGTGATGAAACTACTTGTTTACAAAGGTAAGTTTATTTTATTTTATTTTATTTGTTTATCTTTGTTTTACATTATAACGTAAATTTATTTTTAACTCTTTATTTTTCTCTCTACTTTTTACTGTAAGTTTTATGTACTTATTTTAATTGTTCAATTTTTGAATAAAAACGTCCCAATTTTATATCTTTATGCTGCTTTTTTATTTTAATATTTTATAATTTCTTACAATTAATCATGTTAAAGGTTTAAGCTTCATCCACCAGATCCTAGATATCCTTTACGCAGACGGTAGTATCTATATACCCACGATATAGTTTCCCACTGGTGTTTAAATTTGGGATTGTTACGTCAGTGTGTGCCTGTAGACTGTGTTCGATGCAAAGAGTTGGGACGTCATTCCCCCTGTCGTCAATCCCCGCGCTGCCTCGCCCCATGCATTCGGCGTTTTCGTGTCCCGTTTGGATTTCGTGGGGTCCCAGTTTTTCAACAGTTTGTCTTGTCTGATCTGGGACTCTGGGATCCACATCAGCAATATGCTACTGTGGATCTCGCCAGAGTTTCCCACTTTCTCCTCACGGGGCACTCCGCGCTGAACGCGTTATGGTCGGTTCCGCTCAGTTTCGCCCGGACGCAATTGCAACACGTTGGCGGTACCTGCGCCACCCAGTCAGGACAATCTGACCTGTGGTGAGGCCCGCCGCAGTGGCTGCATGCGTCCGTTTGATCCCGGCAGAACCGCTTCCCATGACCGAAGCCGAGGCAGCGCGAGCATTGCACAAGGGGGGATTGGTCCTCCACTCTGACTCGCTGAATGTCGATGTGTACTACTGCCGCCTCTGTGAGAATCTTCCACGCCTCCGTCTGCACCTGCAGGACCACATGACAAATATGCGGATTCCTGGTCCTCCTGCGGTATTTGACGGTCATCTCCGTGTCAGATTGGCTCAATTTCCCAAATAGGTGGTTGTTTTGGGATATGAGGGCTTTTATAATGTCCTCGTCAGAGTTGATGGTAAGGACATATTTCAAGATGATCAGAGGCTGCTTGTTTTTTACATCTTCCATGTTTAGTTCTCCTTTCGCTTTCCTTATCTTTTCCTTTATCTTTCCTAATTCTTCTTTCGTCCTACATCCTACGATTACTTTCCTGTCTTTTGCTTTTCGTATCTTATCTACTTTTAGGCCTTCCTCTTTAGCGTTAATCGTTTTCCGAATTCGTTCAACCACTTCGTCACCTGATTCTGTCTGGTCTACCGAAGTTATTACAATTGAGTGCATTGTTGTAGTAGGCTCTCTTGGTTTATTTTTCGGTGGTCCAACCAGCACATCAGCATAACTTCCTTTATTTTCCCACTCTTCTCTTTGCTTTTTCATTTCTTCATTAAGTTTTATCATCTCTTCTTTATTTTCTTGTAACAGCTTGCTATGTTCTTCCAGTTTCCTAATAATGTTGTTTTCTCCTTTCTTCGTCTCTGTTTCTCCCTGTTCGTTTGCAATTTTGTCTCTCCCTTTTTGCTCGTTTCTCCCGTCATTCCCTGTTTCTTCTCTATATGCTCTGTCTTCTTCTGCGTCTCTAACTAGCTTGTATAATCTTTCCGCGGCTTCTATAACTTCGTTTTTTATTTCTGTCTTGAGATTTCTACTGTTATTTATCTGGAGCCTAAGTTTTACAAGACAGGCTTTTGCTTCAGATGTTCTATTTAGATATTTAGTGTCCGTTTTTGGGGACTTGTCGAAGGAGCTTGCAAGTATTGCAGTTTTCTTGCCCACAGTTTTGGTGTCAGTTGGGTTCAACCGTGGCCTCTGTCTCACAGGCCCGGCGCCTCCAGTCTCCTCTACTCGTTCGAGTTGGGATTCAATGCTACGCCGCGCCTGCGCGACAGTTGTCCCGGTTGCCCCTTTTGGGCTAATTGTGTCGGGAGTTTTATTATGTGTTGACGGCTTGCTGCCGACGTCTTTCGCGGGAGTTCTAAATCCGCAGCCAAACATTTTGTTTTAAGAAGTGAGATTTATAAATTGTCAAGGGGATGCGTCGATATAATAGAAATAAAATGTTACAGGTGTAAAATGCCTGTTAAGGTCAATTTGTGTGTAAACTTTAAAGAAATTTATTCTTTATTTCAGGTGGTGAGTTAGAGCAGTGCGCAGCACAGTCAGGTAAGTCACAGTTTAACAATAAACGTTTTTGGAACTAAAAATACAAAAGTCTTAAGTTTAATTTCAGCGAGAGTGAGGTGCCTATAGTAGGCTATTTTATGCACTGATGGGTTTAAAGTTATTAATTTTTATTAAAATTTTTTTTTTTTTTTTAATTTTACCCAAAATTTTGTATGACTGAACTCGAGTTGATATGCCTAATGACGCTACCGGGTGGGTGGGCGGAGTCTCCAGCCACAGCTGCTGGAGGAGGTGGTGTGTGCGTTGTTTCCGTCGAGACCGGAGCACACACCACCGGCTATGGTTCCGCCTCGCAATGTGCCCGACGCGGAAGACGACATTGACGACGACGTGCCCGAAGTGACCCGGGTAGATTTGAGAGTGGCGGTGGCTCGCATCAAGAACACCGCCCCAGGGCCCGACGGCATTCCAGGCCGTGCATGGGTCCTGGCCATGGAGGCTCTCTGGCCCCGACTAGCGGGGCTCTTGAGCGCATGTTTGGAGCGGGGCCAGTTTCCAAGCCGGTGGAAGACCGGAAAGCTGGTCCTGCTCAAGAAGGAGGGGCGCCCCGCAGACTCACCATCTGCGTACAGGCCCATCGTGTTGCTGGACGAGGTGTGTAAGATTTTCGAGCGAATCATCGCTAGCCGCCTCGTCCAGCACATGACCATGGTGGGCCCGGATTTGGCGGACAACCAATTTGGTTTCCGCCAGGGGCGCTCTACGGTGGACGCAATCATGCGCGTAAGGGTCCTCGCGGAGGAGGCAGTCGCCCGGGGTGAGGTGGTCTTGGCGGTGTCGCTCGACATCGCCAACGCCTTCAACACCTTGCCCTGGAATATCATCCGAGAGGCACTCCGGTACCACGGGGTGCCGCGCTACCTCCAACGCATTGTCGGGGCTTATTTGTCGGAAAGATCGGTGGTGTACCCGGGTCGAGAGGAATGGTGTCGGCGAGAGACGTCGTGCGGCGTTCCACAGGGATCGGTGTTGGGGCCGCTCCTGTGGAACGTGGGGTACGACTGGGCTCTGCGCGGTGCGCTTATCCACGGCGTCGGCGTCATTTGTTACGCCGACGATACGCTAGTGACAGCGCGTGGAAAGACGTACCGGCAGGCGGCCATACGCGCGACTGCTGGTGTCGCGCACGTCGTGGGTAGGATCCGGCGGCTGGGTTTAGAGGTGGCATTGCACAAGTCTGAGGCCCTATGTTTTCATGGGCCGAGGACGAAGCCGCCTCCGGGGTCCAGCATAATAGTAGGAGGGGTCTCCATCGCTGTCGAGTCGACGATGAAGTACCTTGGACTCGTCCTCGACAGTCGGTGGAACTTCGGGCCGCACTTTACACGGCTCGCCCCCCGGTTGATGGGCGCCGCTTCTGCGCTCTCGCGCTTGCTGCCCAACCTGGGGGGGCCCAACTCCTCCTGCCGGAGGCTCTACATGGGGGTCGTACGGTCGATGGCGTTATACGCCGCGCCAGTGTGGGCGGACTCCCTGACGGCCCGCAACATCGCCGCGCTGCGAAGGCCGCAACGCGCGATGGCCGTCAGGGTCATAAGGGGATACCGTACGATCTCCTTTGAGGCAGCGAGCCTCCTAGCCGGATCCTCGCCCTGGGACCTCGACGCAAAGCTCCTCACGTCGCTCTATTGGTGGCGTGTGGAGGCGGTTGAGAGGGGCGAGCGCCTGGTGCCTCGACAGATAGAGGCACGCAGGGCAGCGCTCCGCCAGGTCTTAGTGGCGGAGTGGCAGACGCGCCTAGCGCTACCCACGGCGGGGCACGCCGCTGTAGCGGCGGTAAGGCCCGTTCTAGAGGAGTGGCTCAATAGGAGCCACGGCGCCCTAAGCTTCCGGCTGACGCAGGTGCTTACCGGACATGGGTGTTTCGGGAAGTACCTGTGTCGACTAGGCCGGGAGCCGACGTCCCAGTGCCACCATTGTGGTGATCGCCGCGACGACACGGCGCTGCATACGTTGGCGGAGTGCCCAGCTTGGGCTGAGCAGCGCCGTGACTTGGTCGCGGCCGTAGGTGCTGCGGGAAACCTCTCGCTTCCGGCTGTTGTGGCTACAATGGTCGGGAGCAAGTCAGGGTGGAGAGTTGTCGCCACCTTCTGCGAGGCCGTAATGCTCGCAAAGGAGGTGGCGGAAAGGGAGAGAGAGGCTGCCTCCTCTCTCCCCTCCCGCAGCAGACGCACTGGGCGTCGTAGGGTGGCCGACTTCCGGCCACCGTAGGGCGCGGCCTGTGGACGGCAGACTCGGGGCGTCTTGCCGTCCGACCAGCAGCAGGCCTTGAGGCGGCGGCGTCGTGTTCCGCGCGCGCCTCGTAGTGGAGTCCTGCGGCCGGGGTGACGGCCGCAGTGGGTGACGGGGCCCGCCTGACTATGGCGGGCCAATACCCGTCGGGGGGTTGCGACGAATGCTTCGGCGATACCCGACCCTCCGACACACGGGTACGAGAGGAACACGGGTTGGTTTTTAGTCAGTAAGAGTCTGACAGTCCCCTCCGCGCCTCCCCCGGGCGGAGGATGTCCATGAGGATTTTCCAACCCGATACCAAAAAAAAAAAAAAAAAAAAAAGGTTAGGTTAGGTTGGGGTCCGTCGGGGGGTTGCGACGAATGCTTCGGCGATACCCGACCCTCCGACACACGGGTACGAGAGGAACACGGGTTGGTTTTTAGTCAGTAAGAGTCTGACAGTCCCCTCCGCGCCTCCCCCGGGCGGAGGATGTCCATGAGGATTTTCCAACCCGATACCAAAAAAAAAAAAAAAAAAAAAAGGTTAGGTTGGGGTGCTATGTCGGGAACCTCCAAGTGGTGCACCCTGGGCAACGTGGGTCATCGTAGTTGCGATTTGCAACTACCATGGCCGACGGCGAATATCCGACGGGGAGGGCAGGGGGTTTGGCGGTCGCTGTCTTTTGTGGCGGCCGCCTCCATCTGTCGTTTCTTTTAGGTGGGGCCCATCTCTGGGCCACCCTCCGGTTCTGTCCCGGAGATTTCGACGGGCTCGGTGTGCGCTTACCCCGCCGCCGGGCGGGCTGTGGGAGTGTCCCTCTCATAGTCGCCGTCGCATATCGTAATCCGGTTGTGAAGTTTGTGGTCATGTCTCGCATTCTCACCGGACCGAGGGTCCTGGCTTAAACGCCCGGACCGCGAGGGAGGATGCCTCTATAAAAAGTACCCCGAATCCCAAGCGGCGGCGCACCGCGATGGGATGCATGGCTGATGGGAAGTTCAGTCTCTAGTGCGACCCCCGTCAGAGTACCAGCCGACCCTCTGACGGGTTACGCTAGGCTTACCCAGGTACAGGGGGCACTGCCTGGGTGGACCTTCTTTTCCCCCATACTCGTGGGACTAAATATGGATTACCTATTAAACAAAACCAAAACCGAAAATGATGTTGTGGGCGAAAAAGTACCTTTGGTACTCGTTGAGCGGATGGGCGTGCTGTCGGATTCCGACAGTGCGTCCAGCGTTATGAGTGTGGCGAGCGCGGTGAGCGTAAATTCAAAGCGCTTACGCAAGCGCCCGAGGGAGGGTGTAGACTCAGGGTCGGACTCGGCCCTGAGCGACACAGCGGTGCCGGCCCCCAAGGTCGGTGCCAAAAAAGGCGGAAGAGGGAGGCCCACTACTACCGGCAAATATGCCGGTATCGGCCTATCCAGGCGTGAGGCTGCGGCTGCGATGAAGGCCGCAGCGGCCGCCGAAAAACTTGAGGAGGACGAGCGGCAGATTGCGGCTCTGACGAAACGGGTGACGGAAGGGAGAGTCACTCGCCTGTCGGAGTCGTCGTCTGCCGTCTCTGAGATGGAGGTCGAGGCAGAGGACTTACCTGCCTCTGACTTAAACCAAAGGGTGGCTGACGCGGTTGCAGCAATCAAAAGGGTCAGCAAGGTCTCGAAGGGCCTTAGCGGCTGCAGCCAAAAAGCGTTGAAAGAGGCCACGACCTCCATCCTTGAAAGTGCGCAGGTGCTTCTGACCCGCACCACAACCGAGGAGACGGCACTGCTGCGAGCCCAGAACATAAAGCTCGCAGCGCAAATGGCGGAGCTCCGCAAGGAGCACGAGGAGTTGAAGGCGGAGGTAGCCAACTTCCGCCGCGAACACCTCAGGCGGGAAGTGGGCCTTCCGCACGAAACGCCGCAACCGCAGATGCCGTCACAGGAGACGGAATTGACTCGCCTGATCCGTAAGGAGATGGCGAGTTTTAATGCGCGCTTCTCAGTGCTCGAGGGGAGGATTTTACGGCCCCCCCTAGCTGCAGATCAACGCAGCACGCCGGCGCCGACATACGCGGCCCAAACCGCAGCGCCCCATGCCGCCCAACCGGCACAAGCGACTGCCGCACCGCAAAAGAGGGCTGTTCCAACTGCCGCCCCGCCAAAAGAAACTGCGGGGCCAAAATCTAATAGGCAGTTAAAAAAGGAGGCGAAACTGGCAAAAAAGGCAGGTCCCACGGCTGCTCCGCCAGCACAATCAGCTAGGCCTAGAACACAAGAACCCGCCACTAGACCTGAGGCGGAGTGGACGGTGGCGGGCGCCGCCAAACACTCCAAAAAGGCGCGCCAGCGGGCCAAGAAGCAGGCCAAAAAAGAACAAGCGGCGGCCAAACGACAGAATGCGAGGCTCAGTACCCCCCGATCTACAGCAGTGGTTCTCACCCTGCAGCCGGGGGCGGAGGAGCGGGGCCTCACATATGCCAGGATCCTCGCAAAGGCGAAAGCTGAGATTTCGCTGAGTGATCTTGGCATAACGGGCATCCGGTGCAAAACCACTGCTACCGGGGGTCGCCTGCTAGAGGTGTCGGGAACAACGAGTGGTCCAAAGGCAGACGCCCTCGCCGATAAACTCCGGGCGTCTCTAGGCCCGGAGGATGTAAGAGTGTCCAGGCCAACCAAGTGCGCAGATCTGCGCATTTCGGGCCTGGACGACTCCGTCACGGAGGATGAGGTCGCCGCTGCCATCTCCAAGGCCGGAGGATGCCCGCCGGATCAAGTCAAGGCGGGCACAATACGCCGGGCTGTCTCCGGTCTTGGGACAATTTTTGTCAGGTGTCCCGTAGCGGCGGCCAAAACTATAAAAGACAAACGGCTCATGGTTGGATGGGTCTCGGCGCAGGTCACGCTTCTGGCGCCCAAGCCCTATCGGTGCTACCGCTGTCTGGAAGAGGGACATGCGGGGGCACGGTGCACCGCTGGGGTAGACCGCAGCCAATTGTGTTTCCGCTGCGGTCAGCCCGGTCATAAGGCTGGCACCTGCACTGCCACGCCGCACTGCGTCATCTGTGCGGCATCTGGCAAGCCAGCCGACCATAGGACCGGGTCAAAGGCCTGCGCCAGGCCCAAGAAGAAAAACGCCAAGAGACAGCCGGGTCATCCACCGGCTGATGCGTCGAAGAAGACAACCAGCTCCTCGCAGCCGGTTCACCCGCCGGTTGCGGCAGAACATCCGCCGAGGGCTGGGGAGGAGACAACGGCCATGGACACACAATAATGGCCCTACGTCGTCTCCTCCAAGCCAACATAAACCACTGCGCCAGGGCTCAGGATCTCTTGCTCCAGAGCATGGCGCAGTGGTCGATTGATTTGGCAGTTGTCGCCGAGCCGTATTTCGTGCCACCCAGGGATGACTGGGTGTGCGACACCAACCGCTCGGTGGCACTGCTCATGAGGTCTGCCGCCGACACCCTTCCCTTTGAGGCCGTCACCCGAGGGCGGGGCTATGTCGCGGCAGTTTGGGGCAACATTATGGTCGCGGGGGTGTATTTCGCCCCCAGCCTTTCTCTCGCCGACATGGAGGACATCATTTTGGAGTTGGGCACGGTCGTCAGTCGTAGCCGTCCTCGTCCCGTGATCGTCCTGGGGGACTTCAATGCCCAATCTACGGCTTGGGGTTCCCCGGCTACGGACGTGCGGGGCGAGTTAGTGGAGGAGTGGGCGGTCGAGCAGGGCCTGCTTCTCCTGAACCGGGGTTCCGTGCAGACGTGCGTGCGGATGCGGGGTGGGTCGATAGTGGACCTGTCTTTCGCTAGCCCCGCTCTCGCGCGCACCGTCCAGGACTGGCACGTCCTGGAGGGGGTGGAGACGCTGTCCGATCATCGGTATATTCGATTTAGCGTCTCCGCCCAGACCTCGGTTGGGCCGGTCCAAGCGGCCCCGGTGGGCGTTGGAGACGGCCCGCGTTGGGCACTGAAGCGTCTGGACAGGGAGGCTCTCCTGGATGCCTCAATCGTCAAGGCCTGGCTGGACTCTCCAGACAGGCCCAATAACATCGACGAGGAGGCGGAGTGGTTCCGGGAGAGCATGTCGCACATTTGCGACGCTGGCATGCCCCGAGTCCGGCCGTTACCTTCCAGGCGCCAAGTGTACTGGTGGTCGCAGTCGATCGCGCAGCTGCGCATCGCTTGTGTGCAGGTGAGACGCCGGTACGCTAGGTGCCGAAGGAGAAGACGCCGCCGCCCCTTTACAGCGGCGGCCGAACAGGAAGAGGCGGAACTATACAATCGCTATAGAGAGGCGAAAAGCGCCCTCCAGCTGGCCATCGTCCGGGCAAAGGCCCAGGCCAACCAAGAGCTGCTGGAGACTCTGGACCGAGAGCCGTGGGGACGCCCCTACCTTATGGTGCGGGGCAAACTGCGCCAACGGGCTCCCCCACTGTCCCGGAGTCTCCAGCCACAGCTGCTGGAGGAGGTGGTGTGTGCGTTGTTTCCGTCGAGACCGGAGCACACACCACCGGCTATGGTTCCGCCTCGCAATGTGCCCGACGCGGAAGACGACAGTGACGACGACGTGCCCGAAGTGACCCGGGTAGATATGAGAGTGGCGGTGGCTCGCATCAGGAACACCGCCCCAGGGCCCGACGGCATTCCAGGCCGTGCATGGGTCCTGGCCATGGAGGCTCTCTGGCCCCGACTAGCGGGGCTCTTGAGCGCATGTTTGGAGCGGGGCCAGTTTCCAAGCCGGTGGAAGACCGGAAAGCTGGTCCTGCTCAAGAAGGAGGGGCGCCCCGCAGACTCACCATCTGCGTACAGGCCCATCGTGTTGCTGGACGAGGTGTGTAAGATTTTTGAGCGAATCATCGCTAGCCGCCTCGTCCAGCACATGACCAGGATGGGTCCGGATTTGGCGGACAACCAATTTGGTTTCCGCCAGGGGCGCTCCACGGTGGACGCAATCATGCGCGTGAGGGTCCTCGCGGAGGAGGCAGTCGCCCGGGGTGAGGTGGTCTTGGCGGTGTCGCTCGACATCGCCAACGCTTTCAACACCTTGCCCTGGAGTGTCATCCGAGAGGCACTCCGGTACCACGGGGTGCCGCGCTACCTCCAACGCATTGTCGGGGCCTATTTGTCGGAAAGGTCGGTGGTGTACCCGGGTCGAGAAGAGTGGTGTCGGCGAGAGACGTCGTGCGGCGTTCCGCAGGGATCGGTGTTGGGGCCGCTCCTGTGGAACGTGGGGTACGACTGGGCTCTGCGCGGTGCGCTTATCCACGGCGTCGGCGTTATTTGTTACGCCGACGATACGCTAGTCACAGCGCGTGGAAAGTCGTACCGGCAGGCGGCCATACGCGCGACTGCTGGTGTCGCGCACGTCGTGGGTAGGATCCGGCGGCTGGGCTTAGAGGTGGCATTGCACAAGTCTGAAGCCCTGTGTTTTCACGGGCCGAGGACGAAGCCGCCTCCGGGGTCCAGCATCATTGTAGGAGGGGTCTCCATCACTGTCGAGTCGACGATGAAGTACCTTGGACTCGTCCTCGACAGTCGGTGGAACTTCGGGCCGCATTTTACACGGCTCGCCCCCCGGTTGATGGGCGCCGCTTCTGCGCTCTCGCGCTTGCTGCCCAACCTGGGGGGGCCCAACTCCTCCTGCCGGAGGCTCTACATGGGGGTCGTACGGTCGATGGCGTTATACGCCGCGCCAGTATGGGCGGACTCCCTGACGGCCCGTAACATCGCCGCGCTGCGAAGGCCGCAACGCGCGATGGCCGTCAGGATCATAAGGGGATACCGTACGATCTCCTTTGAGGCAGCGAGCCTCCTAGCCGGATCCTCGCCCTGGGACCTCGACGCAAAGCTCCTCACGTCGCTCTATTGGTGGCGTGTGGAGGCGGTCGAGAGGGGCGAGCGCCTGGTGCCTCGACAGATAGAGGCACGCAGGGCAGCGCTCCGCCAGGTCTTAGTGGCGGAGTGGCAGACGCGCCTAGCGCTACCCACGGCAGGGCACGCCGCTGTAGCGGCGGTAAGGCCCGTTCTTGAGGAGTGGCTCAATAGGAGCCACGGCGCCCTAAGCTTCCGGCTGACGCAGGTGCTTACCGGACATGGGTGTTTCGGGAAGTACCTGTGTCGACTAGGCCGGGAGCCGACGTCCCAGTGCCACCATTGTGGTGATTGCCGCGACGATACGGCGTTGCATACGTTGGCGGAGTGCCCAGCTTGGGCCGAGCAGCGCCGTGACTTGGTCGCGGCCGTAGGTGCTGCGGGAAACCTCTCGCTTCCGGCCGTTGTGTCTACAATGGTCGGGAGCAAGTCAGGGTGGAGAGCTGTCGCCACCTTCTGCGAGGCCGTTATGCTCGCAAAGGAGGTGGCGGAAAGGGAGAGAGAGGCTGCCTCCTCTCTCCCCTCCCGCAGCAGACGCACTGGGCGTCGCAGGGTGGCCGACTTCCGGCCACCGTAGGGCGCGGCCTGTGGACGACAGACTCGGGGCGTCTTGTCGTCCGACCAGCAGCAGGCCTTGAGGCGGCGGCGTCGTGTTCCGCGCGCGCCTCGTAGTGGAGTCCTGCGGCCGGGGTGACGGCCGCAGTGGGTGACGGGGCCCGCCCGACTATGGCGGGCCAATACCCGTCGGGGGGTTGCGACGAATGCTTCGGCGATACCCGACCCTCCGACACACGGGTACGAGAGGAACACGGGTTGGTTTTTAGTCAGTAAGAGTCTGACAGTCCCCTCCGCGCCTCCCCCGGGCGGAGGATGTCCATGAGGATTTTCCAACCCGATACCAAAAAAAAAAAAAAAAAAAAAAGGTTAGGTTAGGTTAGGTTAGGTTAGGTTAGGTTAGGTTGGGGTGCTATGTCGGGAACCTCCAAGTGGTGCACCCTGGGCAACGTGGGTCATCGTAGTTGCGATTTGCAACTACCATGGCCGACGGCGAATATCCGACGGGGAGGGCAGGGAGTTTGGCGGTCGCTGTCTTTTGTGGCGGCCGCCTCTATCTGTCGTTGCAGGCGAGACCCTGCATTTGGGTCGCCCTCCGGTTCTGTCCCGGAGGTTTCGGCGGGCCCGGTGTGCGCTTACCCCGCCGCCGGGCGGGCTGTGGGAGTGTCCCTCCCACGGTCGCCGTCGTATATCGTAATCCGGTTGTGAGGTTTGTGGTCATGTCTCGCACTCCTGCCGGACCGAGGGTCTTGGCTTAACCGCCCGGACCGCGAGGGAGGATGCCTCTATAAAAAGTACCCCGAATCCCAAGCGGCGGCGCACCGCGAAGGGATGCATGGCTGATGGGCAGTTCAGTCTCTAGTGCGACCCCCGCCAGAGTACCGGCCGACCCTCTGGCGGGTTACGCTAGGCTTACCCAGGTACAGGGGGCACTGCCTGGGCGGACCTTTCTTTCCCCCATACTCGTGGGAATAATAATGAATTATAATAACACAAAAAACCCAAAATCTTGTTCGGTGGTAGTGGAGAGGTTGCACGGCTCGGATGCTTCTCAAGCGTCCAGTCGGGCACCCTCAGCGTCAGGAGCGACTGCGGAGAGGAACGCGCCATCCCGTGACTTCGAATCGGAGTCCGGGATGAGCAGCGACTCTTCGCATGCCAAGAGGAGCCGCACTAGGCCGCGCGGGCCGCGTCCGGCGGAGAAGCGGCAGAGGGCTAGCGATGGTGGCAGTACGGCGGAAACAGACTCCCGTGCTGCCACCAGAAAGCAGAGGCGAAGATCCCCGGCTCCAGCCCGGAGCACGGACGTAGATGACGACGCCGTCATTAGGGCGCAGGTGGCTTATGAAGCTGCCCTTGATCAGGAGCGCATCGCAGAGGCCGAAGCGATGGAGGCAGATGAGGCCGATCTGCGAAAGGCCAAGGAGGCGCATCCTTGGTCAAAGCCAACTCCAAAAGAGGCGCCGCCGGTTACCCGCAGCGAGGCCCTCATGAGGATGGCAAAGCGGCTCCAGCACGTATCTCGCACGTCCCGACATCTCAAGGGTACATATGTTCGGGACTTAAATGAGAGCGTGTCGGAGCTGCTGGCGTTGGCGCAAGAGCCGTCCTCTGCGGAGCTCGCCAGGGTCGAGGCGGAGAACTGCGACCTCCGCCAGAAGGTGACGGCGTTGGAGGCTGCCCTCACCACGCAGGGCAGGATGTTGGACGACCTGATGGCGACGGTCGGGTCCCGGCGGCAGCCTGCGGCTGAAATGGCGTCCGGCGCTCCGGTGTCGGACGTCCTGAAGCAGCTGCTGGAGGTGCACATGGCGAAGGTGGACGCCAAACTAGAGGCGATCGCCATGCGGCTACCTCCGGAGCCGATTCTCCGCCCTCCGCTGGCTGCCGACCGGGCTAGGGCCAAGGCAGTCCCGAAGCCGCCGCCACCCGTCGCGGGGATACCGGCCGCCTCATGGCCGGCTCTAGGAGCGGGGAAGCGGAAAGCTGCCCCTGCGGCCACTGGCCGCCCCGCACCAGCACCAGCAGCCCCTGCGGCGGCACCAAACACCCGGCCGACTGCGGCTTCGACGGCTCCGCCGCCGGTCGCCTCTAGGGAGTCCCGCGGGCGCAAGCGAGGTAACAGAAAGCGCGCCCCGCCTCGGTCGCAGACGCCACACCCGCCCCTTCAACCCGCCACATCCACGGAGACTCCGTGGACTGTGGTGGCAAAGAGGGGCAAAAAGAAGTCCCGGGCGGCCCAACAGCCGGTCCAGGCCCCACGCAGGGCTGCTCCCCAGCTCCGTCTCCCGCGCAAAGCCGCCGTGACACTCACGGTGACGCCGGAGGCGTTGAAGCGGGGAGTGACGTACGCACAAGTCCTGCGTGAGGTCCAGACGAAGGTGGACCTGGCCAGCCTTGGCATCACAGCCGGGCTGAAATCGAGGCGGATAGCCACCGGGGCGTACCTCTTTGAGGTGCCCGGGCCTGAGTCGGAGGCGAAGGCCGACTCCCTCAGTGTCAAAATGAGGGAGGTCCTTCGCGGGTCGGAGGAGGACGTTCGCGTCTCCCGGCCCGTGAAGACTGCGGAGCTGCGCGTCTCGGGGCTGGACGCTTCAGCCACCTCCGAGGCAGTCGCAGCAGCCATCGCCCGTCTCGGCGAATGCTCCCCCGACGACGTTAAGGTCGGGGAGATCCGAGACGAGCGTTCGGGCCTGGGTGCGGTGTGGCTCCGCTGCCCAGCGAAGGCAGCGGAGAAAGTCGTGAAGGTGGGACGTGTCCTGGTGGGCTGGGTGGCGGCGGCGGTGCGGCTGCTTGAGGCCCGGCCTCTTCGCTGCTTCCGCTGCCTGTATAAGGGGCATGTGCGGGTCCAATGCACCGGCGAGTGCGACCGTAGCGGGCTCTGCTACCGCTGCGGTCAATCGGGCCATAAGGCCCGGGAGTGTTCCGCGGACCCGCACTGCGCAATCTGCGCGGATGCGGGAAAACCCGCGGATCATCGGGTGGGCGGCAAGGCCTGCGCTGCCTCCTCGGTCCCGCACCGTTCTCAACGCGGTGTGGGAGCCGGGGTTGCGACGCGGCCGCAACCGTCCCGCCCTGAGGCGATGGAGATCGCCCATACTTAGATGGAGCTTAATTTCCTCCAGGCGAACATCAACCACTGCGTCGGAGCACAACAGTTGCTTGTTCAATCCCTGGCGCAGTGGTCGATTCACGTGGCTGTGGTCGCCGAGCCATACTCTGTCCCTGCCCGCGACGACTGGGCGGGGGACCTTGATGGCTCGGTGGCCGTAATCACTCGGGGCGCCGCCGGCTCTCCGCCCTTCGAAAAAGTAGCGAAGGGTGCGGGATGCGTGGCGGTCTTGGTGGGAGGGGTGTGGGTAGTAGGAGTTTATTTCTCTCCCAACAGGTCCCAGGCGGAATTCGAGAGCTTTCTCGCGCGCCTGGGGGCCCTGGTGCAGCGTGACAGCCAGCCTCGCCCCGTGCTTGTAGCCGGCGACTTCAACGCCAAATCCTTGGCTTGGGGTTCGTCGGTGACCGACGCGCGGGGCGAGGCCCTGGAGGAATGGGCGATCTCCAACGGGTTGGTCGTCCTGAATCGGGGGTCGGAGAACACGTGCGTGCGGCACAACGGCGGTTCGGTGGTGGACGTGACGTTCGCCACCCCGGCCCTTGCCCGCCGTGTTCGGGACTGGAGGGTTTTGGTCGAGGAAGAGACGCTGTCCGATCATCTCTACATTCGGTACAGCGTCTCGACCTCCCAGGTCTCCACCCATCAGTCCGGTGGTGGTCCGACTGCCCGATTCACGGGCGGCCGACGTTGGGCCGCGAAGCGCCTCGATGTGGAGGCCGCGAAGGAAGCCGCCATTATTCAGGCGTGGCTCCCCGCACCGGATGGGCAGGTGCGGGTAGAGCAAGAGGCGGAATGGTTCGGGGTGGCGATGTCGCGAGTCTGCGACGCGGCCATGCCCCGGGTCACCCGCCTCCCAGCGAAACGCCAGGTGTACTGGTGGTCGGCCGAGCTCACTGAGCTGCGTGCGTCCTGTCAGGTCGCGCGCCGCCGACTCGCCAGGCACCGTCGTCGTCGGACACGTAGACCCGGCGACGACGAGCAAGGGCGGCACCTTCTCGACCTCCACAGAGAGGCGAAGAGAGCGCTGCGGGTGGCCATCGCGCAAGCGAAGGCCGCGGCGAACGTAGAGTTCCGGAGGTCTCTGGACAGAGATCCATGGGGGCGTCCGTACCGTGTGGCGTTGAGGAAACTCCGTCCATGGGCGCCCCCACTGACACAGAGTCTCCGGACCGAACTTTTGGAGGACGTCGTCGCGGCCTTGTTTCCGGCCACCGAGGAGTTCACTCCTCCACCGATGGCGCCACGTCCACCGGCGTCATCGTCGTTGGTTTCGGCAAGGGATATCCCGGAGGTTTCGCCGCAAGAGCTAGAGGCGGCAGTGCTTCGGCTGCGGAGCAAGAACTCGGCCCCGGGGCTCGACGGGGTGCCCGGTCGTGTCTGGGTGCTGGCCGTCGAGTCGCTGGGTACGAGGCTCCGCGGCCTTTTCTCCGCGTGCCTTGAGCAGGGCATCTTCCCGTCGCTGTGGAAGACGGGCAAGCTTGTCCTGCTCCGCAAGGAGGGGCGACCCGCAGACTCGCCGTCGGCCTACCGGCCCATCGTGTTGCTCGACGAGGTGTGCAAGCTCTTTGAGCGCGTAGTTCACGCGCGCCTCGTCGAGCATTTGGAGGACGCGGGCCCGGACTTGGCGGACTGCCAGTTCGGGTTCCGGCGGGGCCGGTCGACGGTCCACGCGATTCTGCGGGTCAAGGCACAAGCGGAGCGTGCGGTGTCCCGGGGTAGGGTCGTGGTGGCGGTGTCTCTCGACATCGCCAACGCGTTCAACACCATGCCCTGGGCCTGCATCGAAGAAGCACTGCGGTACCACGAGGTGCCGCCCTATCTCCGGCGTCTGGTGCACGCGTACTTGTCTGACAGGTGCGTGGTGTATCCGGGCGCCAACGGGTGGCATCGCAGAGCGGTGTCGTGCGGTGTTCCGCAGGGGTCGGTTCTCGGCCCGCTCCTGTGGAACATCGGCTATGACTGGGTGCTCCGTGGTACCAACCTTCGGGGCGTCGCTGTCGTCTGCTACGCGGACGACACGTTGGTGACAGCGACGGCCAGGACATTCCAGAGGTCCGCCCTGCTCGCCTCGTTCGGTACCGGACTGGTGGTGGGCAGGATTCGGCGACTGGGCCTCACGGTGGCCCTCAACAAGACCGAGGCCGTGTGTTTCCACGGTCCTCGGTGTGGGCCTCCGCCTGGGGCCCACATCACGGTGGAGGGCGTGCGGATTCCCGTCGAGTCGAGGATGAAATACCTCGGTCTCGTCCTCGACAGTCGATGGGATTTCCGTGCGCACTTCGAGGAGTTGTCGCCGAAGCTGGTGAGGGCGGCGGGCGCACTGGGGCGCCTGCTGCCCAACACTGATGGTCCTGGCATCCCTTGCCGAAACTTGTATGCTGGAGTCGTGCGGTCCATGGCCCTCTACGGGTGTCCCGTTTGGGCCGAGTCCCTGGGCGATCGTTGCGTCCGCCTGCTGCATCGTCCGCAGCGCATGGTGGCGCAGCGAATAATCAGGGGCTACCGCACGGTCTCGCACGAGGCGGCCTGCGTATTGGCGGGAACTCTGCCCTGGGTGCTGGACGCAAAGACCCTCTCGTCGGCTTTCTTCCGGCGAGAGGAGGCGTCCGGGCGTGGGCAGAGGTTGGTCCCCCGTGAGGTCGAGGCCATGTTGGCCTCCCTCCGCAGGACCGCCGTGGAGGAGTGGCGTTCCAGGCTGGAGAGCCCGAGTGCTGGCGTGAGGACCGTCGCGGCAGTGCGACCTGTCCTCGACCAGTGGATGGACAGGCGCCACGGCGCGCCGACGTACCGGCTGACGCAGGTGCTCACCGGGCACGGTTGCTTCGGTGCGTACCTGTGTCGCGTAGCCGGAGCGGAGGAGTCCGCCGTGTGCCACCATTGTGGCAACTGCCGTGAGGACACGGCCCAGCACACGCTGGAGGAGTGCCCAGCCTGGGACGAGGAGCGCAGCGCTCTCATCGCGGTCGTAGGAAGAGACCTCTCGCTGCCGGCCGTGGTCGCCGCCATGGTCGGCAGTAAGAGGTCGTGGCGAGCCATGCTCTCCTTCTGCGAACGCGTCATGTCGCAGAAGGAGAGCGCCGAGCGGGATCGGGAGCAGACCGATCCCGCTCGTCGCCACAGAAGACGAAGGAGGCGCCGGGATGTCACCTAACCCGGCGCCGGAGAGGCCACATGGGGTCGCCGTCCCTACCTTGGCGGCCCCCGAGACGTGACGCAACACGCGTCTGTTGCCGCACCGTTTGAGCGGCAGTGCACAGAGGCGGTCCCGGCGCGCTCTGTATCAACGGTATCCCGGGGCCGTCTCTGAAGTGCACTGATGGTGGCCGACGCGGGGTTTTTAGTCGGTATTTCGGCGCGTAGATTTACGGTAGGGACCCGACCCAGCGGCCGCCCGTCCACATCCACGGGCGGCACAACATCTTCGCTGGGCTCGGAAGGCGCCGGTGAGTCCGACACACCCCCGCCCCTTCGGGGGTGGGATGGTCCGTAAAGGGATTTTCCCCGCGAGAAAAAAAAAAAAAAAAAAAAAAAAAGGTTAGGTTAGGTTAGGTTTGGGGTGCAATGTCGGGAACCTCCACGTGGTGCACCCTGGGCAACGTGGGTCATTGAAGTTGCGATTTTGCAACTTCAATGGCCGACGGCGAATATCCGACGGGGAGGGCAGGGGGTTTGGCGGTCGCTGTCTTTTGTGGCGGCCGCCTCCATCTGTCGTTCATTTAAGGTGGGGCCCATCTCTGGGCCACCCTCCGGTTCTGTCCCGGAGGTCTCGGCGGGCCCGGTGTGCGCTTACCCCGCCGCCGGGCGGACTGTGGGAGTGTCCCTCCCACGGTCGCCGTCGTATATCGTAATCCGGTTGTGAGGTTTGTGGTCATGTCTCGCACTCCTGCCGGACCGAGGGTCTTGGCTTAACCGCCCGGACCGTGAGGGAGGATGCCTCTATAAAAAGTACCCCGAATCCCAAGCGGCGGCGCACCGCGAAGGGATGCATGGCTGATGGGTAGTTCAGTCTCTAGTGCGACCCCCGCTAGAGTACCGGCCGACCCTCTGGCGGGTTACGCTAGGCTTACCCAGGTACAGGGGGCACTGCCTGGGCGGACCTTCCTTTCCCCCATACTCGTGGGAATAAAAATGAATACTTCAAATTTAAAAACGAAAACTTGTTCGGTGGTAGTAGAGAAGTTGCCAGGCTCGGATGCATCCGAAGCGTCCAGTCGGGCACCTTCAGCATCAGGAGCGCCTGCGGAGAGGAACGCGCCATCCCGTGATTTCGATTCGGAGTCCGGGATGAGCAGCGACTCTTCGCATGCGAAGAGAAGCCGCACTAGGCCGCGCGGGCCGCGTCCGGCGGAGAAGCGGCAAAGGGCTAGCGATGGTGGCAGTACGGCGGAAACAGACTCCCGTGCTGCCACCAAGAAGCAGAAGCAGAGGCCCCCGGCTCCAGCCCGGAGCATGGGCGAAGATGATGACGCCGTCGGCAGAGCGCAGGCGGCTTATGAGGCTGCCCTTGAAAAGGAGCGCATCGCAGAGGCCGAGGCGATGGAGGCGGATGAGGCCGATCTGCGGAAGGCCAAGGAGGCGCATCCGTGGACAAAGCCGGCTCCACAGGAGGCGCCGCCAGTCACCCGCAGTGAGGCCCTCATGCGGATGGCGAAGCGGCTCCAGCACGTGTCTCGCACGTCCCGACACCTTAAGGGCACTTATGTTCGGGACATAAATGAGAGCGTGTCGGAGCTGCTGGCGTTAGCGCAAGAGCCGTCCTCTGCGGAGCTCGCCAGGGTCGAGGCGGAGAACCGCAATCTCCGCCAGAAAGTGACGGCGTTGGAGGCGGCCCTCACCACGCAGGGCAAAATGATTGACGACCTGATGGCGACGGTCGGGTCGCAGCGGAAGCCTGTGGCTGAAATGGCGTCCGGCGCTCCGGGGTCGGACGTCATGAAGCAGCTGCTGGAGGTGCACATGGCGAAGGTGGACGCCAAGCTAGAGGCGATCGCCATGCGGCTGCCTCCGGAGCCGATTCTCCGCCCTCCGCTGGCTGCCGACCGGGCTAGGGCCAAGGCAGCCCCGAAGCCGCAGCCACCCGTCGCGGGGATACCGGCCGCCTCATGGCCGGCTCTAGGAGCGGGGAAGCGAAATGCTGCCCCTGCGACCACTGGCCGCCCCGCGCCGGCTGCCCCTGCGGCGGCTCGCCGCCCTGCAACAGCTGCCCGGCCGACCGCGGCTTCGACGGCTCCGCCGCCGGTCGCCTCTAGGGAGTCCCGCGGGCGCAAGCGAGGCAACAGAAAGCGCGCCCCGCCTCGGTCGCAGACGCCACACCCGCCCCTTCAACCCGCCACATCCACGGAGACTCCGTGGACAGTGGTGGCAAAGAGGGGCAAGAAGAAGTCCCGGGCGGCCCAACAGCCGGTCCAGACCCCACGCAGGGCTGCTCCCCAGCTCCGTCTCCCGCGAAAGGCCGCCGTGACGCTCACGGTGACGCCGGAGGCGTTGAAGCGGGGAGTGACGTACGCACAAGTCCTGCGTGAGGTCCAGACGAAGGTGGACCTGGCCAGCCTCGGCATCACAGCCGGGCTGAAATCGAGGCGGATAGCCACCGGGGCATATCTTTTTGAGGTGCCCGGGCCTGAGTCGGAGGCGAGGGCCGACTCCCTCAGTGCTAAAATGAGGGAGGTCCTTCGCGGGTCGGAGGAGGACGTTCGCGTTTCCCGGCCCGTGAAGACTGCGGAGCTGCGCGTCTCGGGGTTGGACGCCTCAGCCAACTCCGAGGCAGTCGCAGCGGCCATCGCCCGTCTCGGCGAATGCTCCCCTGACGACGTTAAGGTCGGGGAGATCCGAGACGAGCGTTCGGGCCTGGGTGCGGTGTGGCTCCGCTGCCCAGCGAAGGCAGCGGAGAAAATTGTAAAGGCGGGGCGTGTCCTGGTGGGCTGGGTGGCGGCGGCAGTGCGGCTGCTCGAGGCCCGGCCCCTTCGTTGCTTCCGCTGCCTATACAAAGGGCATGTGCGGGTGCAATGCACCGGCGAGTGCGACCGTAGCGGGCTCTGCTACCGCTGCGGTCAATCGGGCCATAAGGCCCGGGAGTGTTCCGCGGACCCGCACTGCGCAATCTGCGCGGATGCCGGTAAACCCGCGGACCACCGGGTGGGCGGCAAGGCCTGCGCTGCCTCCTCGGTCCCGCACCGTTCTCAACGCGGTGTGGGAGCCGGGGTTGCGACGCGGCCGCAACCGTCCCGCCCTGAGGCGATGGAGATCGCCCATACTTAGATGGAGCTTAATTTCCTCCAGGCGAACATCAACCACTGCGTCGGAGCACAACAGTTGCTTGTTCAATCACTGGCGCAGTGGTCGATTCACGTGGCTGTGGTCGCCGAGCCATACTCTGTCCCTGCCTGCGACGACTGGGCAGGGGACCTTAATGGCTCGGTGGCCGTAATCACTCGGGGCGCCGCCGGCTCTCCGCCCTTCGAAAAAGTAGCGAAGGGTGCGGGATGCGTGGCGGTCTTGGTGGGAGGGGTGTGGGTAGTAGGAGTCTATTTCTCTCCCAACAGGTCCCAGGCGGAATTCGAGAGCTTTCTCGCGCGCCTGGGGGCCCTGGTGCAGCTTGACAGCCAGCCTCGCCCCGTGCTTGTAGCCGGCGACTTCAACGCCAAATCCTTGGCTTGGGGTTCGTCGGTGACCGACGCGCGGGGCGAGGCCCTGGAGGAATGGGCGATCTCCATCGGGTTGGTCGTCCTGAATCGGGGGTCGGAGAACACGTGCGTGCGGCACAACGGCGGTTCGGTGGTGGACGTGACGTTCGCCACCCCGGCCCTTGCCCGCCGTGTTCGGGACTGGAGGGTTTTGGTCGAGGAAGAGACGCTGTCCGATCATCTCTACATTCGGTACAGCGTCTCGACCTCCCAGGTCTCCACCCATCAGTCCGGAGGTGGTCCGACTGCTCGATTCACGGGCGGCCGACGTTGGGCCGCGAAGCGCCTCGATGTGGAGGCCGCGAAGGAAGCCGCCATTATTCAGGCGTGGCTCCCCGCACCGGATGGGCCGGTGCGGGTAGAGCAAGAGGCGGAATGGTTCGGGGTGGCGATGTCGCGAGTCTGCGACGCGGCCATGCCCCGGGTCACCCGCCTCCCAGCGAAACGCCAGGTGTACTGGTGGTCGGCCGAGCTCACTGAGCTGCGTGCGTCCTGCCAGGTCGCGCGCCGCCGACTCGCCAGGCACCGTCGTCGTCGGACACGTAGACCCGGCGACGACGAGCAAGGGCGGCACCTTCTCGACCTCCACAGAGAGGCGAAGAGAGCGCTGCGGGTGGCCATCGCGCAAGCGAAGGCCGCGGCGAACGTAGAGTTCCGGAGGTCTCTGGACAGAGATCCATGGGGGCGTCCGTACCGTGTGGCGTGGAGGAAACTCCGCCCATGGGCGCCCCCACTGACACAGAGTCTCCGGACCGAACTTTTGGAGGACGTCGTCGCGGCCTTGTTTCCGGCCACCGAGGAGTTCACTCCTCCACCGATGGCGCCACGTCCACCGGCGTCATCGTCGTTGGTTTCGGCAAGGGATATCCCGGAGGTTTCGCCGCAAGAGCTAGAGGCGGCAGTGCTTCGGCTGCGGAGCAAGAACTCGGCCCCGGGGCTCGACGGGGTGCCCGGTCGTGTCTGGGTGCTGGCCGTCGAGTCGCTGGGTACGAGGCTCCGCGGCCTTTTCTCCGCGTGCCTTGAGCAGGGCATCTTCCCGTCGCTGTGGAAGACGGGCAAGCTTGTCCTGCTCCGCAAGGAGGGGCGACCCGCAGACTCGCCGTCGGCCTACCGGCCCATCGTGTTGCTCGACGAGGTGTGCAAGCTCTTTGAGCGCGTAGTTCACGCGCGCCTCGTCGAGCATTTGGAGGACGCGGGCCCGGACTTGGCGGACTGCCAGTTCGGGTTCCGGCGGGGCCGGTCGACGGTCCACGCGATTCTGCGGGTCAAGGCACAAGCGGAGCGTGCGGTGTCCCGGGGTAGGGTCGTGGTGGCGGTGTCTCTCGACATCGCCAACGCGTTCAACACCATGCCCTGGGCCTGCATCGAAGAAGCACTGCGGTACCACGAGGTGCCGCCCTATCTCCGGCGTCTGGTGCACGCGTACTTGTCTGACAGGTGCGTGGTGTATCCGGGCGCCAACGGGTGGCATCGCAGAGCGGTGTCGTGCGGTGTTCCGCAGGGGTCGGTTCTCGGCCCGCTCCTGTGGAACATCGGCTATGACTGGGTGCTCCGTGGTACCAACCTTCGGGGCGTCGCTGTCGTCTGCTACGCGGACGACACGTTGGTGACAGCGACGGCCAGGACATTCCAGAGGTCCGCCCTGCTCGCCTCGTTCGGTACCGGACTGGTGGTGGGCAGGATTCGGCGACTGGGCCTCACGGTGGCCCTCAACAAGACCGAGGCCGTGTGTTTCCACGGTCCTCGGTGTGGGCCTCCGCCTGGGGCCCACATCACGGTGGAGGGCGTGCGGATTCCCGTCGAGTCGAGGATGAAATACCTCGGTCTCGTCCTCGACAGTCGATGGGATTTCCGTGCGCACTTCGAGGAGTTGTCGCCGAAGCTGGTGAGGGCGGCGGGCGCACTGGGGCGCCTGCTGCCCAACACTGATGGTCCTGGCATCCCTTGCCGAAACTTGTATGCTGGAGTCGTGCGGTCCATGGCCCTCTACGGGTGTCCCGTTTGGGCCGAGTCCCTGGGCGATCGTTGCGTCCGCCTGCTGCATCGTCCGCAGCGCATGGTGGCGCAGCGAATAATCAGGGGCTACCGCACGGTCTCGCACGAGGCGGCCTGCGTATTGGCGGGAACTCTGCCCTGGGTGCTGGACGCAAAGACCCTCTCGTCGGCTTTCTTCCGGCGAGAGGAGGCGTCCGGGCGTGGGCAGAGGTTGGTCCCCCGTGAGGTCGAGGCCATGTTGGCCTCCCTCCGCAGGACCGCCGTGGAGGAGTGGCGTTCCAGGCTGGAGAGCCCGAGTGCTGGCGTGAGGACCGTCGCGGCAGTGCGACCTGTCCTCGACCAGTGGATGGACAGGCGCCACGGCGCGCCGACGTACCGGCTGACGCAGGTGCTCACCGGGCACGGTTGCTTCGGTGCGTACCTGTGTCGCGTAGCCGGAGCGGAGGAGTCCGCCGTGTGCCACCATTGTGGCAACTGCCGTGAGGACACGGCCCAGCACACGCTGGAGGAGTGCCCAGCCTGGGACGAGGAGCGCAGCGCTCTCATCGCGGTCGTAGGAAGAGACCTCTCGCTGCCGGCCGTGGTCGCCGCCATGGTCGGCAGTAAGAGGTCGTGGCGAGCCATGCTCTCCTTCTGCGAACGCGTCATGTCGCAGAAGGAGAGCGCCGAGCGGGATCGGGAGCAGACCGATCCCGCTCGTCGCCACAGAAGACGAAGGAGGCGCCGGGATGTCACCTAACCCGGCGCCGGAGAGGCCACATGGGGTCGCCGTCCCTACCTTGGCGGCCCCCGAGACGTGACGCAACACGCGTCTGTTGCCGCACCGTTTGAGCGGCAGTGCACAGAGGCGGTCCCGGCGCGCTCTGTATCAACGGTATCCCGGGGCCGTCTCTGAAGTGCACTGATGGTGGCCGACGCGGGGTTTTTAGTCGGTATTTCGGCGCGTAGATTTACGGTAGGGACCCGACCCAGCGGCCGCCCGTCCACATCCACGGGCGGCACAACATCTTCGCTGGGCTCGGAAGGCGCCGGTGAGTCCGACACACCCCCGCCCCTTCGGGGGTGGGATGGTCCGTAAAGGGATTTTCCCCGCGAGAAAAAAAAAAAAAAAAAAAAAAAAAAAAAAAAAAAAAAAAAAAAAAAAAAAAAAAAAGGTTAGGTTAGGTTTGGAGCGGGGCCAGTTTCCAAGCCGGTGGAAGACCGGAAAGCTGGTCCTGCTCAAGAAGGAGGGGCGCCCCGCAGACTCACCATCTGCGTACAGGCCCATCGTGTTGCTGGACGAGGTGTGCAAGATTTTTGAGCGAATCATCGCTAGCCGCCTCGTCCAGCACATGACCAGGGTGGGCCCGGATTTGGCGGACAACCAATTTGGTTTCCGCCAGGGGCGCTCTACGGTGGACGCAATCATGCGCGTAAGGGTCCTCGCGGAGGAGGCAGTCGCCCGGGGTGAGGTGGTCTTGGCGGTGTCGCTCGACATCGCCAACGCCTTCAACACCTTGCCCTGGAATATCATCCGAGAGGCACTCCGGTACCACGGGGTGCCGCGCTACCTCCAACGCATTGTCGGGGCTTATTTGTCGGAAAGATCGGTGGTGTACCCGGGTCGAGAGGAATGGTGTCGGCGAGAGACGTCGTGCGGCGTTCCACAGGGATCGGTGTTGGGGCCGCTCCTGTGGAACGTGGGGTACGACTGGGCTCTGCGCGGTGCGCTTATCCACGGCGTCGGCGTCATTTGTTACGCCGACGATACGCTAGTGACAGCGCGTGGAAAGACGTACCGGCAGGCGGCCATACGCGCGACTGCTGGTGTCGCGCACGTCGTGGGTAGGATCCGGCGGCTGGGTTTAGAGGTGGCATTGCACAAGTCTGAGGCCCTATGTTTTCATGGGCCGAGGACGAAGCCGCCTCCGGGGTCCAGCATAATAGTAGGAGGGGTCTCCATCGCTGTCGAGTCGACGATGAAGTACCTTGGACTCGTCCTCGACAGTCGGTGGAACTTCGGGCCGCACTTTACACGGCTCGCCCCCCGGTTGATGGGCGCCGCTTCTGCGCTCTCGCGCTTGCTGCCCAACCTGGGGGGGCCCAACTCCTCCTGCCGGAGGCTCTACATGGGGGTCGTACGGTCGATGGCGTTATACGCCGCGCCAGTGTGGGCGGACTCCCTGACGGCCCGCAACATCGCCGCGCTGCGAAGGCCGCAACGCGCGATGGCCGTCAGGGTCATAAGGGGATACCGTACGATCTCCTTTGAGGCAGCGAGCCTCCTAGCCGGATCCTCGCCCTGGGACCTCGACGCAAAGCTCCTCACGTCGCTCTATTGGTGGCGTGTGGAGGCGGTCGAGAGGGGCGAGCGCCTGGTGCCTCGACAGATAGAGGCACGCAGGGCAGCGCTCCGCCAGGTCTTAGTGGCGGAGTGGCAGACGCGCCTAGCGCTACCCACGGCGGGGCACGCCGCTGTAGCGGCGGTAAGGCCCGTTCTTGAGGAGTGGCTCAATAGGAGCCACGGCGCCCTAAGCTTCCGGCTGACGCAGGTGCTTACCGGACATGGGTGTTTCGGGAAGTACCTGTGTCGACTAGGCCGGGAGCCGACGTCCCAGTGCCACCATTGTGGTGATCGCCGCGACGACACGGCGTTGCATACGCTGGCGGAGTGCCCAGCTTGGGCTGAGCAGCGCCGTGACTTGGTCGCGGCCGTAGGTGCTGCGGGAAACCTCTCGCTTCCGGCCGTTGTGGCTACAATGGTCGGGAGCAAGTCAGGGTGGAGAGTTGTCGCCACCTTCTGCGAGGCCGTTATGCTCGCAAAGGAGGTGGCGGAAAGGGAGAGAGAGGCTGCCTCCTCTCTCCCCTCCCGCAGCAGACGCACTGGGCGTCGTAGGGTGGCCGACTTCCGGCCACCGTAGGGCGCGGCCTGCGGACGACAGACTCGGGGCGTCTTGTCGTCCGACCAGCAGCAGGCCTTGAGGCGGCGGCGTCGTGTTCCGCGCGCGCCTCGTAGTGGAGTCCTGCGGCCGGGGTGACGGCCGCAGTGGGTGACGGGGCCCGCCTGACTATGGCGGGCCAATACCCGTCGGGGGGTTGCGACGAATGCTTCGGCGATACCCGACCCTCCGACACACGGGTACGAGAGGAACACGGGTTGGTTTTTAGTCAGTAAGAGTCTGACAGTCCCCTCCGCGCCTCCCCCGGGCGGAGGATGTCCATGAGGATTTTCCAACCCGATACCAAAAAAAAAAAAAAAAAAAAAAAAAAGGTTAGGTTAGGTTTCCCTGACGGCCCGTAACGTCGCCGCGCTGCGAAGGCCGCAACGCGCGATGGCCGTCAGGGTCATAAGGGGATACCGTACGATCTCCTTTGAGGCAGCGAGCCTCCTAGCCGGATCCTCGCCCTGGGACCTCGACGCAAAGCTCCTCACGTCGCTCTATTGGTGGCGTGTGGAGGCGGTCGAGAGGGGCGAGCGCCTGGTGCCTCGACAGATAGAGGCACGCAGGGCAGCACTCCGCCAGGTCTTAGTGGCGGAGTGGCAGACGCGCCTAGCGCTACCCACGGCGGGGCACGCCGCTGTAGCGGCGGTAAGGCCCGTTCTAGAGGAGTGGCTTAATAGGAGCCACGGCGCCCTAAGCTTCCGGCTGACGCAGGTGCTTACCGGACATGGGTGTTTCGGGAAGTACCTGTGTCGACTAGGCCGGGAGCCGACATCCCAGTGCCACCATTGTGGTGATCGCCGCGACGATACGGCGTTGCACACGTTGGCGGAGTGCCCAGCTTGGGCTGAGCAGCGCCGTGACTTGGTCGCGGCCGTAGGTGCTGCGGGAAACCTCTCGCTTCCGGCTGTTGTGGCTACAATGGTCGGGAGCAAGTCAGGGTGGAGAGTTGTCGCCACCTTCTGCGAGGCCGTAATGCTCGCAAAGGAGGTGGCGGAAAGGGAGAGAGAGGCTGCCTCCTCTCTCCCCTCCCGCAGCAGACGCACTGGGCGTCGTAGGGTGGCCGACTTCCGGCCACCGTAGGGCGCGGCCTGTGGACGACAGACTCGGGGCGTCTTGTCGTCCGACCAGCAGCAGGCCTTGAGGCGGCGGCGTCGTGTTCCGCGCGCGCCTCGTAGTGGAGTCCTGCGGCCGGGGTGACGGCCGCAGTGGGTGACGGGGCCCGCCTGACTATGGCGGGCCAATACCCGTCGGGGGGTTGCGACGAATGCTTCGGCGATACCCGACCCTCCGACACACGGGTACGAGAGGAACACGGGTTGGTTTTTAGTCAGTAAGAGTCTGACAGTCCCCTCCGCGCCTCCCCCGGGCGGAGGATGTCCATGAGGATTTTCCAACCCGATACCAAAAAAAAAAAAAAAAAAAAAGGTTAGGTTAGGTTAGGTTAGGTTAGGTTTTTTTTTTTTTTTTTTTTTTTTTTTTTTTTTTTTTTTTTTCTCCTGTGTTCTCTCATGTTGGGGTGTGATTAGAATCGCTGCTGAGTGTTGTGATTGAACATGTGGGGCGAATTAACCGACAAAGGGGTAAGGTCTCGCTATTTGATACGACGACCCGCCCTTTGCCGGTTTTATGTGTAGGTGTAGGGGGATCTTCCGGAGAGGCAGGACTACGACATAGCAATGCTTTCGTCCGCCCCTCGTCGGCCCCCCTTGGTAGAGTAAGGAAAGATGAAGTGTGAGTAAGCGTTGTGAGTAATATGTGTGGTCGCAATAGTTGATTTTTATTAACTAATTTATATTTTTAAATAAATATTAAGTTTTCACAATGAAAGTAGTATTTAGTCTAGTTAGTCCTATTTAGTCGTTTACGCTACTAAGGTGTAGCAGTTATAGGAAGTGATCGGAAGGTGTAATAGAGTGAGCATGTTAAGGAGTACAATTCAAAATAAAGTGTAAAAATATATAAGAGTAAATGATGCGGATTAGGATTATCAATATATATAGATAGCTAATACAAGTCACAACAGGATGAGACAGTCATCCCGATGTGTTGTGAATCAGAAAAATTTTCCAATTGGAAAATCTAATAGGACTATTAGTCCTTAGTGAGAATTCCAATTGGAATTCTCATTGGTATGAAATCCTATTGGAATTGTGAAACATGATAAATATTCGTATGTAATGCTTGCTTATTAAATGGATGTTTGTGTGAATGTGTGGTTTTGTGGTATGTATTAATTAAAGTAAATGGTGTATATAAATTATCAAGTATGTATGCTTATAGGGAACAATGTTATTGACAAGTGCTGAATATTAAGAGTTAATTGAATAATGTTTAATAGAGTGTATTATGAAGTTTAAGCGGTGTATTAGAGCATAGCTTATGATGTTAATAAGTGGTGATTAAGCATTAGGTGTCGATGGTATTAATATTGACTCTAAGTTTTACTTTGTTGGAATAATATTAGTTGAGTGTGATAAGGGGTATAGCCGGACATATATGTAATAATATACTTATGTTCCGGCGTGTAAGGATGTGTGACTGGTTTATGTTAATTATGTGTTATATTATATTTATGTTGATTATGTGTTGAATCTGTGATCGTATTCGTGGAGTAATAATTAGTGGTGATTACAATTTGAGTAAGATCGATTGATACATGTTAAATATTATGGCGAGTGCGTAATTATTTGGAGTATGTTATTGAAAGTTATGTAAAAGAAAATTTAGTGGTGAATAATGAGATGATATTATGTTTGTGCGAAATAGAGTGATGATTTGATGTACACTGCGATGAAGTAATTAAAGGTAATTAAACTTTTATTTAATCTATACGTACATGTTATTCCGCGCGCGCTTTAGGCCATAGACCTGTAGCGCGGATGGACGGGGGTTCAGGTATATTGTTGCAACAGTAACAGTACAACAACAGCAACCAGGAAATATATGTTTGAATGAGCTTATTAAGGTGGTGAGTTTAAGCGTTGTGTGTATATTTTGGAATAAAATTATGTATGATGTGAATGATAAAATAAAGTGGTAAGGGTGTAAATTAAGGTAAGATATGTGTTTATGAAAGTTGTCGTTAAATATATAGGTTATAACATTTATGTTTGTTACAGATGCGAGGTGATATAATATAATAATATGTGCACATAATAGATATGTGCGAATTGAGTGTTAAATTTACAAGTTGATGAAGATAAGTAAAAGAGCAGTTATACAATTAAAACGCTTATTAGCTAATTAGTGAGTAAATAAAATAGTAAAGTGATAGTTACAATTGAAATTTTTGGTTAACAATGATCTTCATGATACATAGTAAGTTATATAATATATGCACATACTGGTTATGTGCTTTGATAAAAGTATAGTTTTACACATATTTGTAACAATTCACTTATAGAACAACTAAGCGGTGATGATATTATACATAGGAAAACAAGATAAACAAGTGTTAAAATATTAAATGCATATCCAGTTAAGTGCCGCGCAACCGAATTTAGAACGAAAGTTTATTAGAATAAGGCACAAAATAGCTTGTAAGCTGGCCGCAGTGATTATCGCCCGGCGTGAAAGGAGCCCCAAGGCGGCGAGTGCGCGCTAGGGGGGTCGGGGGACGGGTTGGCGTGGCGGTGGCGCGGGTCTAATGAGGTATGCAAGCAATGTGATTTAAAATTTCAAAATGAATACAGAATGTAAATGATTGAAAGAAATGGTAAGTTGTCGTTATCACAAAGATGTAATGCATGATTAATAGTAAGTGTGATATATATATGGCAATGATAGTCTACAATTAATCTATATTAACTAGTGATATACAGTGTTTCAAATATAAAACGAAACAAGAATTAGGTGGGCGAAGTTTGCGCTGATAATTGAGAAGTTATTAATAAGTGGTAAAAGTTCAAATACTGAAGAGAATGTTATTACTTTAACAATAATTAAATGCATACGCGGCCCCTGACGAGCACTATCGCTACACTGCAATGAGCTGCTAGCGTTCATCAGGCGCTCGCGCTCCGTTGTAAGTCGTAGGGCCCTCCGACGCAACTATAGTTGCCCGCATGAAGTGCGGGTTGCTAATAGTTTATCGTCAGGCGCCAGACCTGTTATCTCATATAAGAGATAATGCATAGTACAACGGATTTAAATGCTGATAAATATTTACAGAAGGCGTGATACTAGACGATTATTATGGTATACAAAATGAGTAAAATAGTAATTATGCAAAATAAGTAATATAGGCAGACAAATAATCAGTACAAACAAATCAACAAAGGTTAATCGTAGCAAGTGATAATCATAAGTTGAGTCGGTGGAAACATAGGCAGATAATTCATGAAAGTGGTAAACAATAAACAATTATGATACTTATAAAGACACACATATGAAATACAATAAATCACTAATCCTAGGTGTATAAAGTGCAAAGGTTTGTATAAATTATAATTAGTTAAAATTTTGAAGAATTGTTATGTCTTGTGATTTAATAATTAGTGATTCCTTTCAGTGTTAATAACAAGTTGCGAGTGGAGTTCAACATCGCCGTAGGGATGGCTCGGGCATCGAACCGGTACCGCGCCCAGGGCACTGGCCGCGGCCGACGCGCACCCAAGCCGCGCTCAGGCGAATGTGTAATGTATGTGTGTGAGAATGGCGTGTGTGAGTAGTGCTTGCTTTGTATTAATGAATGTTGAGTTATGTATGAGTTATAATGTGTGTCAGGTGTGCCGTTTCAGCTACAGAACCGACACAGGTCGCGTAAGATTAGGCAGCGGGTTATGAGAGTGGTACTATAGTCTATTGCCCATAGTCGACTCGTTGGCCGATTCTCTCTCTCATAGACTTAAGCCGCGGGCAACTAGGCGCTGTAGCCTTATGCCCTGTGTCTAGTTTGGAGCCGAAACGGATGTTGTGGTTAACGCAGTTAACACATGTAGGTTTCCCTTGTTTCTCCCTTATCGGGCAGCTGTCAGCTGTGTGTTTGTGATCCGCGCAGTGTGCACAGGATGAGTTGGTGGCTGTGCATTTTGCTTTAGTGTGCCCGAATTGTAGACAGCGGAAGCACTGTAAGAACGGGGAAAAGTCCTCCGCGTGGACCCGCTGGTGGTCCACACAGAGTCGCCCCGCCTCCGTGACCCGCTGCCAGACATTCGGGCACGCAAGAAACACAGCATTGTATAGATTAGGGTTTCTGTTTGTTCGCTTGAACCGCAGGCTTAGGTCCGCGTCGCACGCAATCAGCGCGCCAATCTCCGGGTTTTGTGCGCGAATAATAGCGGCGAGTTCCTCCGCGGGAACATCGCTTGAGACGCCCTTAAGGATGATCATCGGTTGTAGGCGGCGAGCGGGCTCAGCACTAACGTGTTGAGCCGTCTTCAAGCGCTTAAGGGCGTCGTCACGTTGCTCCGCGGAATCGAACTCCACACGCAGCTTGTTGTTGGACAGCGTTTGCACCTTTGCAGGTGCGTAGTTAGTGTCGCGAAAAGAAATGCTGGTCTTAAAAGCGGTGACAGCCTCTTGTTTGGTTTTCACGTTTTCCTTCGGGGTTACAATAATCGCAGGGCGAGATGTCGGCGGTGTAGTTCGGGATGTTTGTTGCGCAGGTGCGGGTTTGCTGACAGCGCGGCTAACCGCGGCCGCAGCAACTGACGCGAAGGTTGTTTTGGCTTGTTGTTGATGTTTTTGTTGCTGTTGCAACAAGTCTTCTTTGAGGGAAGAGACGGCCGCGAGGTGTTTAGCCATTTCCTCGCGGACGCAGGACATTATCTCATCCTTGAGCTTGTTCGTATCTTCTTTGGCGGTGGGTGCAGGGCCGGCTCCTCCGTGAGGTACGAACCCGCAGCACAGCAGGGTGTTGGCGAGCATGCGGACGTCGTCCGCTGCACGCCGGACCATTTTCTTATTGGGCGCTGTCACACTTTTGCCATCGGAGATGGCGGCGTCAATGATGTCTGCCAGTTTTGATAACGCATTGGAGAAGGAGAAGATGTCAGTGGGGTCGATCTCATCCTTCCCGATGAGCGACCGGGAGTCGTCCGTCGGTTGGGACATGGTGACTCGGTGCACTGTCCCGGTTCATACGAACCCGGGTCCACAAGGAGTCAGCGTTCTAACCACTGAGCATACGTCAATAGTTTTATAACGCAGAAATTAAAAATCACTAAAAGTGTGCACAGAGGCACACGTATTGAAAGTTAAAATAGTCCCAAGTTACACGCCGGTTCACACAATATTAGTTCTTAAGTAAGTATAAAATGTTCAACAATAAGAGTCACAATAGAATGTTAGACGCGAAGAAATCCTTATCGCCGAGCGCAAGGGGCCATAAACCTGTCGCGGCCGCGTCCGGTCGGCACCGCTCCCTCGCCTCTCCCGCACCGCAGGCGTCGCCTGGGGCCGTGGGAACCGAGAGCGTGGATATTATGACGCAATTGCGCCCAGGAATTCAGGCTATTTGATGCACTAGCGTAAGCACTAGGATGTCTGGTCTTGGTACACACTTAGAGTAGGTCTGTAGGCACACAATGACACAAATTAAACTAACAAGTACTCCTAAATACTAAAGATATTAAGTGTGAAAATGTCACTATCACTATTTTACACAGGTATAAAAGTTATAAAGGCGCAAGGGGAAAAGTCTTGTTTACATATGTTTCCCGTATCCTAATAATAATGAAACTTGGTGAGGACCTACAGAAGGTCTATCCACAACCAAGAACACTAAAAGCTAATCTAGATCACTAAATACGCTAAAGATATAGTCACTGTAATGTCACTGTCATTGATAAGTTTTTAGTCACTTTGGAAAGTGCTATATCTCAGCCAAATCTAGCCAGAAAAATCTGGAATTCGGCGAGATGATAGCAGAGGGGTGGGCGCACACGGGGAAACACTAAAAACTATAGGTCACAGATCTTAATCCTAAGTTAAGACCTAAAAAGTGTCACTTTCACTGTTTTGGGTGCGTTTTTCACTGTAAAACTGTCTGTAATTCAGTCATTTTAGCCGGGAAAAATCTGGGTCTTTCAGGAACACTGCGGAAGGACCTCCCGCGACGAACTGCAGTTGAAAAAGTGGGGGTCACAGATCGTTCTGTGACGGCGCACGCACTTTTATGTTCCGAGAATTTTCGAAGTTCCAGTTTTTCCTAAATAACTTTCCACTGAAAGGTCCGATCACTTCCGGGTTTTCACTAGGGGTTAGAGCGTCTCAGCGCGCACATTTTGATGTATAATACATCTATATAAGCACAATTTGAACCACTTTTCGCGATTTTTGACGTAACTTTGTCAATTTTCGGCGCAGGAGCGTCGCGTAAACGATGCTCTCGCGGCCGCGCTTGAGCTGAGACTGAGGTTAGGTTAGGTTAGGTTTTTTTTTTTTTTTTTTTTTTTTTTTTTTTTTTTTTTTATTTTTTTATGTGGGCTTGAGCCCACTCTGCTCCCCTTGACTAGTTAGTCAAAGTCTTTTATTTATTTTCATTTAGATTACATACTCAAGTTTTCTAGGTGTCACTTGTTTTTGAGTGATCATCATTTTCTTAAGATATCTACACTAGGATAGGAATGTTTGGGGTTCAACAAATTTTTTTTTTTTTTTTTTTTTTTTTTTTTTTTTTTTTTTTTTTTTTTTTTTTTTTTTTTTTTCCCTCTTGCAACTTATTTTCTATACATAATTTAATCTTTTATCTTCTATTACATTTTTCTTATTATTATCTACTGTATTTTACTTATTACTATCTTATTCTAGTTATACATTTTATCTTTTTTATTTACTATATGTACATAATCTACTATTATGTATTTCAGTAAATTTTTTCTACTTGTTATTTTTATTTACAATTTTTACAATTTTTGTACAGTATTCTAAGAATTTGTATCTGTATTCCTTGTTTTCTATTAACTCTGCGAATGTTTCACCTTTTATTTCTACATCGAGTCGTTGCTCTATTTCGAACTTATGTTTCAGGAATCTCGGACACTGGGTTAGGATGTGTACTATGTTTTCGCTCTGTGCAGGATCACAGGGACATGCTGGACTCTCCTTGCACCTAAAGCGATTTAGGTACTCGGAGAATCCACCATGTCCCGTGAAGAGTTGCGTTAGTGTACCTTCTTTTGGGAGTTTTTTGATAATCCTGTAGGCTTCCACAGCGTTGGGAAAGAACAGTTTGGTGACCGAGGCGGTTTCTCCGGCTTGATATCTCCCATTCCATTCGTCAAGCGCTTCCTTTCGGATATGTCGCTTGACGAATGAAATGGGGCACTTGTCATAGTCGGGCTTTTTCTTCCCGTTTCGTGCTGCATTCTTCGCGAGTTCATCCGCCCGTTCGTTCCCCACTAGCCCTGCGTGCGCCTTGACCCAGAAGAGGTTGATGTTTTTGTTTGCATCTTTTAGGGTTTTCGCACTGTCATTAATTTGGATGGATAGAGGGTGTAGGGAGCGCCCGCGCGAGATTGTCTCCAATGCGGCTCTGGAATCGCTCAGAATGCAGCAACGATTCGCTCTGGCTTTAATTGCTTCGTCGAAGCCTATTTTCAATGCTAAGAGCTCAGCCTGGTAAACGGTGCAGAAGTTTTCTAGCTTCAGCTTCCTGGTTTTGGTTTCGGTGTCACCGTCCCAAATAGACAGTGCCGCCCCAACCTTGCCCTCCAGCTTGCTTCCGTCAGTAAATATTTTACAGCTATCCTGGGTGTTTCTATTTACTTCTGCATCGTTTACCAGGCCGACGAAATTCAGAGCTACTCTTTTGGCAGGGTGCTCAAGATGCACGAAGGCCACAGGACTTTCCACCTCCCGGTCACCCGCTACTCGCCGGCTGTACCCCTTTTTGGTCTCGTACAAGAGGGCCATTTCCCGTACTCGGATGTCGAGGGGTAAAATTCCCGCGAGCAGCAGGGCCGAGTTCAGTGAGACAGTCCTGTAGGCCTTCGTCATCTTCTGCGCAAAGCCTCTCTGCACACGGTCAAGCCGCCTCTTCACGCCTACTTTTACGCTGGCCTGTGCCCATGCACTGGCCGCGTACAAAACCGTTGGTTCGACCACCGCCTTGTATAGCAACCCTATAACTTCAGGACCCAAACCCCACTGCACTTTTGCTGCTCTTTCCAATTTTTGGTAGAATTTTATGGCTTTGCAGCAGACATCCTCTACGTGTTGGTTGAAGGTCAACTTGTCGTCTATGGTGAGACCTAGAATTTTAATTTCTTTTTTCAGCGCAATCGCCACACCACCCATGCTCAGGATTGGGGAGTCGTATTTTAGTTTTCTAGTTAAAACCATAGCGCTGGTTTTCTGCGGTGCAAATTTAAGTTTGTTTTTGACTCCCCAATCCCGAACATGCGCGAGTGCGGCGTTTGCCTGTTTTTGGATGTCTTCGGTTTTCACCCCATCAAACACCATCACGATATCATCGGCGAAGGCCTGGCAGTAGTCACCCCTTCTGTCAAGTTCTTTGAGCAGTGGGTCGAGGAGCAGGTTCCAAAAGATGGGACCCCCAATTGATCCTTGTACGCATCCTTTGGAGGTCCCTCTTTCGTGCTCTTGCCCGGCAAAGCGAACCCTAACTCTGCGGCTCTCGAAGTAGCTATCCACTATCCGTCTCAAGTTTTTCGGACATTCTTCCTCCGACAGTCTGACCCTGATAGCCGGCCACCACGCGCTATCGAAGGCTCCCTCTATATCTAAGGAAATTAGAACCACAATCCTCTTTTCCTCTATCTTCCTTCTAATGTGGTTTATAAGAGTATAGAGGGAGTCTTCGGTGCTTTTCTGGGGCATAAAGCCAAACTGTCGGGTACTCATCCTAGGAAGCAGATGCCACTTCACTCTTCCCACCACTACTTTCTCCAGAATCTTCCCCAGCACAGGCAACAAGCCTATCGGTCTGTACGATTTAGGTTGCGTGTAGTCCTCCTTTCCGGGCTTTCGGAGGACTATGACCGTTGCCTCCTTCCAGGTGGTCGGGAAGTGGCCTAATTCGAGGCATTTGTTTGCCAGTGCTAGGTACGACTCTGGGTCCTCATGGATAACTTGCTTGCAGATGTCTGCGGTGAATCCATCTGCTCCAGGGGCTTTCTTTACGTTAAAGCTGTCTGCCGCTTCCAATATCTCTCGCAATGTGAATGGCGGATCCGGATCACCATTATCAGGTCCATCATTTATCTGCGCGGCCAGTTCTCTCGTGCGACTATGGTGTTCGTTGTCGTCCTCTGTGTTGTCTTCTGGATAGAAGACTACTGCCAGGAGCCTCGCCGATTCCTGCGCACTCAGGGGTATCCCGTTCTGTACAAGAGGTGGGTCTTCTGTTCTTTTTGTCACCTTTCCCATTATCCGATAAATCCCGTCCCAAACATTTTCCTTGTCCTGTTTCTCACAAAAGCTCTTCCAACTGTCTATCTGTGCTTGTTTAACCATTTTTTCATATTTTTCTTTTGCTTGCAGGTACCTCTCGACGACAACTGCTCTCCGGATCGGCGCTGCGCATCGGATTCTCCTTTTCCTGGTGGTGGTCTCCTTTTTCATCATGGTGAGTTCTTCGGTCCACCAAGGTAAGTTTATTTCACTTTTCCCTTTCTTTTTAGGCATCATGTTATTGCATACGTTTGTTATTAATTCTGTGTACTCATTTACTAACTCGTCTAATTCTTCTTTTGATTTTATGTTTTCTATTCTACTTTTATTAATTATTTTTTGTGTTTTTAGTTGTTCTATTTTTTGTTTAAATGTTTCCCAATTTACTTTTTTAGTGTTGTATTTTCTGGTTGTTCTTTTAATTTCTATACTTTGCTTCTTTTTACAGCTTTTTATTTTAAAGGTTATAGCATTGTGGTCTGAACTCACCATGGCATCGTCGACCTTCCAGTCCTCCACCAGGTCTAGGATATCGTCTGAGCAAGCGGTTATATCTATATAACTATTATATAGTTTCCCACCTCTGATGGTATTAAAAGTTGGGATAGTGCCGTCGTTAAGCACCTGCAAGCCGTGCTCTATCAGCCAGGTGGAGACGTCCTCGCCCCTGCTATCAACCCTCGCACTGCCCCACCACGCGCTCTTTGCATTCGCGTCTCCCCCCATGAGGATTCTGTGGGGTCCCAGTTTTTCAACTATCTCCCGCAACTGCTCCAGGTATGGCCGTATGGGTTTATCCGGCTCAAGGTAGAATGAGACCACTGTCAATTCCCGTGTTCCGGTGTTCACTCTCACCACAACTATATTGGTTGTGGTGAGGGTGGACACCGGAGTCACTTTCCATTTGTCATTAAAGACGGCTATTGCCGCCTTCACCGTCCCTAGTCGGCCCGTCGTCTCCTGGTAAATTCTGACTCCGTTGTGGTCTCTCATTCTACCTTGAGCTCCCACATATGGCTCCTGGAGCAGCGCCAGGGCCATCCCCCTTTGCTTTGCCGCAAGCAAGAGTTCCAGCGTCGCTATTTGCTTGCGTTGCAGATTGATTTGAGCACAGAGGGATGTCCCAGCGCCTGTCGGGGGGTAAGTCTGATCCGGTACTCTGGGGTCCACTTTAGCAATACGCTACAGCTGACCTCGCCAGAGTTTCCCACTTCCTCCTTATGGGGCAATCCTCGCTAAATGCGTTGTGAGCGGCTCTGCCGAGCTTCGCCCGGTCGCAATTGCAGCACGTTGGAGGTTCCTGCGCCATCCAGTCAGGGCAATCTGACTTATGGTGAGGCCCTCCGCAGTGGCTGCAAGCGTCCGTTTGTTCCCGGCAGAAACGCTTTCCGTGGCCGTATCCGAGGCAGCGCGAGCATTGCACCAGTGGTGATTGGTCTTCCACCCTCACCCTTTGAACATCAATATGGACCGACGCAGCTTCGGTCACAATTTGCCACACTTTCGTCGGCACCTGCATGATCACATGGCATGTGTGTGGGTTCCGTGTTTTCCTGCGGTACCTGACCCTCATCTCTGCGTCAGCTCCATCAATATTACCGAGAAGATGGTTGTTTTGGGTAAGTAGAGCTTTTTTTATTTCTTCGTCAGTGTTTATGCTCAGTACATTTTTTAAAATTATTAGTGGTTGTTTGTTTTTAACCTCTTCCATGCTTAGTTGTCCCTCTGCTTTTTTAATCGTTTCCTTCACCCTTCCCAATTCCTCCCTTGTTCTGCATCCTATTATTACCTTTCTGTCTCTTCCTTTGCGTATGTTGTCAATTTTAAGGCCTCTTTCTTTTGCATTTATCGTCTTGCGGATTTTCTCGAAAACTTCTTCTCCTGTGTCCGCCTGGTCCACTGAAGTTATCACTATTGAGTGCATAGTTGCTGGCTCTCGTAGTCTAGTTTTAGGCGGTCCGGCGGTCACTTTGGCATAGCTTTCTTTGTTCATTAACTCTTCTCTATGTTTCTTAATTTCGTCGTTAAGTTTTATCATTTCTTCTTTGTTTTCTTTAAGGATCTTGCTATGTTCTTCTAGTTTTGTAATTATGTCATTTTCTACTTTCTTTGTCTCTGTTTCTGTATGTTTACTAATGATTTTTTCTTTGCTCTTTTGCTCTTCTTGTACGCCTCTTCCTTCTCTATACGCTCTGTCTTCTTCCGCTTCTCTTACCAGTTTGTAAAGCCTCTCTGTGGCTTCAATCACTTCCGTCCGTATCTCGGTCTTTAAATTACGACTGTTGTTGATTTGGAGCCTTATCTTCACTAAGCAAGCTTTAGCCTCTGACGTCCTGTTCTGATATTCCGTGTCCCGTTTTGGGGATTTGTCAAGCGGACTTGAGATTGTCGTTGGTGGTTTTTTCCCTACTATTTTAGGGTCCGTTGGGGTCGCCCGGGGCCTCTGTCTCGCAAGCCCGGCGTTGCTAGTCTCCTCGACTCTTTCGAGCTGGGATTCTATGCTACGCCGTGCCTGCGCGACAGTGGTCCCGGTCGCTCCTTTCGGACTATTATTATTTTCCGGAGTCTTTGGTTTACCTGGTTTAATACCAGCGTCTTTTGCAGGGGTTCTAAAGCCACAACCAAACATTATGCAGTGGGGTTTGGATAGATGTCAAGGGGATGCGTCACTTTTCGAATAAAATCTTTACAGGTGTAAAGAGCCTGTAAAGTTATGTTTTGTGTCAGTTTAGATATATACTAATATTTAATTTTCTTTGTTTCAGGTGGTGTATAACAGCTCGTCGCGACGTGTCACAGTCAGGTAAGTAAAGTTAAGTTTTTATTTAAGATCACAACGACTCAGTGTAAAAATAAAAATAAAATATAATAAAAATATTATAGTCTGATATCAATTTATCCTATTTTAGGGGTAAACTTACAAAGTAATTCTTAAAATAACCTTACTTGCTACTTACGAACTAGTTTGGCCAATTTTCGTCACAAATTTTTTTTTTTTTTTTTTTTTTTTTTTTTTTTTTTTTTTTTTTTCTTTTTCTTTTTTTAAAAAATTTTTAATTTGTCAATAATATTTTATTCCAAATTTGAATTGACCATTTGATAGGTCTCCCAAAGCCGAGTCCAACAAGCCCAATCTCGGGTGGTCTATCTCAAAAGACAGCTGAGATGCAAGCGTTGAAGTTTTTCCAATATGGCTGCCAGAATTTGGTTCCACCTATATTCTCGGCCCCTAATGTTCAAAAATACCCGTGCTTGGACTCGCTTGACTCGTGGTGACAACGCCGATATGCCAGGGTTGTCAATGTCAAAAAAAAAAAAAAAAAAAAAAAAAAAAATTCAATAAATTTTTGGTCTCTTTTTTGGTCCTATACTAAGGGCCTGGTCCTGACTATACTGGCATCCAAAACCGCAGCTCTCTACGACTGATAGTTTTCGAGTTGCAGGAGTTTGAAATTTTTCAAAATGGCGGCCAAGATGACCGGATTTTTCTATTTTCTCTCCTATCAGTCGCAAAGAGACCGTGTTCGGGCTCAAAATTTGTAGAATTGTCCGTTCTATATTGCTATGATACCAGAATAATTTTATATAATTAAGAAAAGTAATAATCAGCAAAATTATACAAAAAATTATATATCTCAAAAACTATTAGGAATAAAAATTTTGAAAAAACACTAGATTTATGGATAATTAAAGGACTATTTTATACAATTTAAAAACCTGCTGAAAGTTACTTAAAAAGGTAAACACGTGTTTAAAAAATTTTGTTTTTTTGGCTGTAATTCGAAAACGGCTTGTCGGAAAAATCTAAAATTTTGGTAAGAGATTCTTTCAATGAATACCTTCCAGGCAAAAATTTAAAAAATATTGGTTGTCGATTTCGTTTTCGTTTAATTTAAGTTTAAATTTTAATTTTTTCTCAAAATATAACCATTTTGCTTACTTTGCTAATATAGGACTTCTTTTCTTCCAATTTTCAGGTGGATCCGCGTCCCTCGTGGTAGCAGCCTGCTGATCCCAGCGTCAGAAGTTGTCGCACGCTGCTAGAAGTTGGACCTCGTGGCAACGTGGTGCTTGTTTTTTTGTTAATTATTCCGCGAGTTCCAATCGGCTCGCGGAAAGAGGGGTGTCGTTGGAAGCGGCTCGCTGAGGACTACACGATGGCACCAAAAAATCGGTATGTCGCCGATCTAGTTTCCGAGCGCCAGGCCAAAAACTGATTTTCTAACCTCAAAGTTAGCTTTTTTTCGTCCAAAAATTTTTCTGTCGCACTTCCGGGTCTTATCACTTATTGCACCTTATAGCACTTCACTTTCCGCACAATTTGGTGTATCACACGTCAAAATCACTCAACTTTTTCCTATTTTTCCGAATTTTTTCGTGCGGAGCTCCTTTTAAAAGATGCTCTCTCGACCGCGGATCGAGTGCGACTGGTTAGGTTAGGTTAGGTTAGGTTAGGTTAGGTTAGGTTAGGTTAGGTTAGGTTAGGTTAGGTTAGGTTAGGTTAGGTTAGGTTAGGTTAGGTTAGGTTAGGTTAGGTTAGGTTAGGTTAGGTTAGGTTAGGTTAGGTTAGGTTAGGTTAGGTTAGGTTAGGTTAGGTTAGGTTAGGTTAGGTTAGGTTAGGTTAGGTTAGGTTAGGTTAGGTTAGGTTAGGTTAGGTTAGGTTAGGTTAGGTTAGGTTAGGTTAGGTTAGGTTAGGTTAGGTTAGGTTAGGTTAGGTTAGGTTAGGTTAGGTTAGGTTAGGTTAGGTTAGGTTAGGTTAGGTTAGGTTAGGTTAGGTTAGGTTAGGTTAGGTTAGGTTAGGTTAGGTTAGGTTAGGTTAGGTTAGGTTAGGTTTTTTTTTTTTTTTTTTTTTTTTTTTTTTTTTTTCTGCCTGTGTTCTAGTTGTTGGGGTGTTGTAATCATATCGCTGTAAAGTGTTGTGAGTGATAGTGTGGGGTGAGGAAACCGGCAGAGGGGTGAGGTCTCGCTATTTGATACGACGACCCGCCCTCTGCCGGGGTAATGTAGGTGTAGGGGGATCTTCCGGAGAGGCAGGACTTCCGCGTAGCAACCCTTCCATCCGCCTCTCGTCGGCCCCCCTGGGTAAGTTAGGGAGTGTGCTGTGTGAGTTAGTGTGGTGAGATAAATGTGTGGTCGCAAGAGTGATTGTCGTGGTATACATTTATTTACTTATATCTAAATTTACAAAATAATATATTAGGTGATACACTGAAGAATTGAGTTGTTTACATAGAGTTAAGTTATTTACAAGATAAAATTTTGGTGTAAAAATAAGGTTGTATACAATTAATAATAAAATGGTTCGCTGTATACTAATTATTACTGCAGGAATATAAATTTAAAATTTTTCTTAAAACGATCTTTTTTTACTGATTCTAATATTAAAATGTCTTATAACTAACATGAATACAAATGAGAATCTTAAACCTAGGTGTGCAGAGTGAACCACGGTTTTCGGTGTCCAAAACCGACACGGGACTTGGCTGATGATATTGATCCATGGTTCTCAGGGGGGAGAGGAGAGGACTAGGGGCCGTAGTCGATCCTTTGGCCAATCCTCTCCCTCATGGATTTGAGTCTCGGGCATGTTGGAGCTGTTGCTCTATGGCCCGTGTCGAGTTTGGATCCGAACCTGGTGTTGTGAGCTTCACAGTTTGCGCATTTGGTCTTCTTCTTGTCTTCCTTAGAGGGGCAGTCGGTGATGGTGTGTTGCGGTGAGGCGCAGTGTCCACAGGTCTGGATGGTGGAAGAGCATTTGGCCTTTGTGTGTCCAAATTGCAGGCACCGGAAGCACTGAAGGAACGGGGAGAAGTCTTCAGCGTGGACCCGCAAGTAGTCCACGCAGACTCGCCCCATCTCCGTGATCCGGCGCCAGACGCTCGGGCTGGCTTGCAGCACCGCATTGTAAAGCGCTGGGTTTCTATTATTGCGCTTAAAGCGCAGGAGGAGGTCGGTGTCGTTGTTGATCAGGGGTTCTAAGTCCGGGTTTTGTGATTTGATGATGGAGGGGAGTTCTTCCGCCGGAACGTCGCAGGTGACGCCCTTCAAAATTATCAGCGGGCTGAGCCGGCGGGCGGGTTCGGCGGTGACGCGTTCCGCCGTCCGCAGGCGATTGAGGGCGTCGTCCCGCTGTTCAACGGTGTCGAACTCGACCCTCAGTTTTCCTTTGGAGATTGTCTTTACTTTGGCAGGTGCATACTTTGCTTCGCGGAATGATATTGACTTCCTTAGTGCGGTGACGGCTTCTTCCTTGGTCTTGGTTGCAGTGGTGGGGGTGACGATGATGGCGGGTAAGGATTTAGGTGAAACAGGTTGGGATGTGTTCCTGTTCGGGGTTGTGCTCTGAGGGATGTGGTTGCGAGAGGTGGAGGATGCTAATGCGGACGCTGTGGCGGATGTGACGGTGGCATACGTGGTCTTGGTCTGTTCCTTTTGAATCGCAATTAGCTCGTTCTTGATGTTGTTTACTGCAGATAGGTGGTTGGCGAGTTCCTGTTTGACACAGCTGAGGATGTCATTTTTGAGGTCCTGGTGGTGCTGGTGGTTATCGCTGTCCGGTGCGGTGGGTTGCGCTAGTGGTGTTGCTTCGGGCGGGAATATGTGTGGGTATTCGTCCTCCGTTTCAAGGGCGGCCGCAAGGTTCTCCATTTGATTTGCGATGCATCTCACGATGTTTTTACCCTCTGTTCTGACACTCTTGGGGGCCATGGCGTCATACATCATCTCCGAGTAGGCATACAGGATCTTCGATAGAACGGCCCTGTCCATTGGGAAGGCTGAATTGTCGGGTTGTTTATCGTCTTCGATGACTGGGAAGTCCGCAGGGTACTCATAGGCCCATGCATCCCCTTTCCCTATTGTCTGGAGGCGTGGGCTAAGATGGCTAATGTCTTCGCTTTCCATGGCTGGAGCGGGGATTTAATTAGGGTTGTGGGTGTGGGGGGGGGGAGTTCGGGAATTCTGTTGATGCCAGTCGCTAGGCCATCCCGAGCCGGTTCTAACGAGCCCAAACTCAGGGGGTCTAGGACCGGAAACAACGGAGATAGGATTAGGGAGGTGAGGAAGGGAATGTGGGGGGGAAATCCGGGATTCCGCCGGAGCCAATCGCTAGGCCTTCCCGAGCCGGTTCCAAAGAACCCAAACTCAGGGGGTCTAGGACCAATAACGGCGGAGATAGGGTTGGAGGGGGTGAGGAAGGGAATATGGGGGAGGGGGGGGGGGGGTAAAGGTTTTGCGGGGTGACGTTTGGGAGGGGTTTGGTGAAAGGTGCAGCGGGGGGTAGGGGAGACTAAAACAGCTAAGTCCGGGAAAAAGTGGGCGGGGCCAAAGTAAAAGGGGGCGGGACTTAACTTGGAGTGGGCGGGGCTAACACGGAAAAAGTGGGAGGAGCCAACAAAAGTGGGCGGAGTTTATGGACAAAGTGGGTGGAGTTTAGTGTGAAAGGGGCGGAGTTTAAGTTAAGTGGGAGGAGTTTATTTGGCAGAGGGCCAATGGGGTGTTAGATAAATATAAGTGGGTTGTAACCAATAGGGTGATCAATAAATATTCATTGGCCGGACTAAGTTACCAATGATCACGTAAATAAATATAAGATTTAAGGGTCAATTAACTATGAATAGTGAATAAGGATTTTAAAGTTTTCACAACTTCCAAATTTTAAAGTTAAAATAGTGTTATTTATGAATACAGGAGTTAAAAAGGATGTTAAATGAGTGGGAATGAAGAAATGGAAACCTCGCTCAATCAGCCGCTATTGTTCCGATCAGGTCGTGAGTGGTGTCGATGGATCCTGGAGGCCACCCTCTACCGAATTATTCTGTCAGACAGACTTCGTACCTGTATGATGACGAGATCTGACCTTCTTCCGGTGATTCTGGAATTGACTTTTTTGTTTCTGGGTCGAATTTGCTGGTTCTTGGTATATAGGCTGGGGGTCCTCAAAAAATGATTTTAACACTGGTTCCAGGTTCCTAGGTCTGAAGGTCACTTAGTAATCGCTTGGTGAATGTACTGCTAAAAACTCACAATATGTCCTGATGGATTCGAAGCACTTCCGATTGTCCTATGGTGATGAACTTGGTGTCCAGGGATTGATGAAGAAATGGCGCTCCTTATGATGTATGTCCAGGCCCAGGATCTCAACTCCTGAGAGCAGGAAAGCCCTCCAAAGTCGAGGTGTGAGTTTTGAGGGTGAAAGCACCGCTCAATGGAGAAGTATGGCAGCTAGAAAGGTGCACTTTGGTGTATAATGTAGCCCTGGCTCGGGGCTATCGCTGTAGGGTCCAAGATGAATTGTAGCTGGAAGGTGGTGGAAGTTATGGAGAGAAAACTGTTTATTTCGATAAAATCCGGGTATTGCGCACTTCACTGTTCGTTATCTTTAAAAGTACTTGCGGGAAAATTCTTAAACTTTGCACAGGGGAAGGGAAGGGTATAGCGCTTCGAACTGCAGTCCAAAAACTATAGGTCACAGATCGTTCTGAGGAGATATCAACACTTTAGTCACTGAGAAAATTTTCACAAAAAGTTTTTCTTTGATATCTTTGTTAATTTTGGTCCGATTTTCAAAATTCTTTTTGATTCACATGCAGGGTCACAGCGCGCACGTTTTGATATATCACACTTGTATTTAACGCACATAAAACCTATTTTTCACATTTTTTGATCGCGGAGCGGCTTAAAAGTGATGCGCGCGGTACGGCGTTCGCGCTGCGACTCCGAGGTTAGGTTAGGTTAGGTTAGGTTAGGTTAGGTTAGGTTAGGTTAGGTTAGGTTAGGTTAGGTTAGGTTAGGTTAGGTTAGGTTAGGTTAGGTTAGGTTAGGTTAGGTTAGGTTAGGTTAGGTTAGGTTAGGTTAGGTTAGGTTAGGTTAGGTTAGGTTAGGTTAGGTTAGGTTAGGTTAGGTTAGGTTAGGTTAGGTTAGGTTAGGTTAGGTTAGGTTAGGTTAGGTTAGGTTAGGTTAGGTTAGGTTATTTTTTTTTTTTTTTTTTTTTTTTTTATCTGCCTGTGTTCTGCTGTAGGGGTATTGTATTTATGTCGCTGTCAAATGTGGTGATTGATAGTGTGGGGTGTGGGCCCGGCAGAGGGGTAAGGTCTCGCGATTTGATACGATGGCCCGCCCTCTGCCGGGGTAGTGTAGGTGTAGGGGGATCTTCCGGAGAGGCAGGACTTCCGCGTAGCAACCCTTCCGTCCGCCTCTCGTCGGCCCCCCTGGGTAAGTAAGGGAGTGTGCTGTGTGAGTAAGTGTGGTGAGATATATGTGTGGTCGCTAGAGGGATTATCGTGGTTATATTTATTAACTTAAAAACTACATTTACAAGGAAATTATACATTAGATGATACACTGATAGGAAATAATTTGTTTATATAAGGTTATGTTATTTACAATATAAAATTTTGGTGTAAAAAAAAGAAAGAGAAAAGATAAATCTGTATACAATAAGGTAAAATGAGTCGCTAGTAAATAATAATTTGAATATAAAATTAAACGATCTTTTACAGTCTTATGACTAATAGCTATACAATTAAAATCTTAGGTCTAAAATGGTTTACAGTGTGTAGCACCGTTGTCGGTATCCAGAATCGACACAGGGATTGGCTGAGCGTGGTTCTTATTGCTTCCCAGGGGGAGTAGAGAGGACTAAGGGCCGTAATCGATCCTTTGACCGATCCTCTCCCTCATAGATATGAGTCTCGGGCATGTGGGAGATGTTGCTCTGTGGCCCGTGTCGAGTTTGGATCCGAATCTGGTGTTGTGGGCTTCGCAGTTTGAGCACTTCGATTGGGCCTTGTCTTCCTTGGAGGGGCAGTCGGCGATGGTGTGTTGTGGTGAAGCGCAGTGACCGCAGGTCTGAGCGGTGGATGAGCATTTGGCCTTAGTGTGCCCGAATTGCAGACACCGGAAGCACTGGAGGAACGGGGAGAAGTCTGCAGCGTGGACCCGCATGTAATCCACACAGACTCGCCCCATCTCTGTGATCCGGCGCCAGACACTCGGGCTAGCTTGCAGCACCGCGTTGTAAAGCGCTGGGTTCCTATTATTACGTTTAAAGCGTAGGAGGAGGTCGTTGTCATTGATGATCAGTGGTTCTAATTCAGGGTTCTGTGACTTAATGATGGAGGGGAGTTCTTCCGCCGGAACGTCGCAGGTGACGCCCTTCAAAATTATCAGCGGACTGAGCCGGCGGGCGGGTTCGGCGGTGACGCGTTCTGCCGTCCGCAGGCGATTGAGGGCGTCGTCCCGCTGTTCAACAGTGTCGAACTCGACCCTCAGTTTTCCTTTTGAGATGGTCTTCACGTTGGCAGGTGCGTATTTAGCTTCGCGGAAGGATATTGATTTTCGAAGTGCCGTGACTGCTTCTTCTTTGGTTTTAGCCGCGGTTGTGGGGGTTACAATCATCGCAGGGCGTGAGATAACGGGGTTGGAGTGTGGTGCGCTTCTAGATGGTGTGGATGTGTTGGTGGTCGGGCGTTTGAAGGTTGAAGGGGCGATGGCTGATGCGGTAGCGGAGGCGACTGCGGCGTAAGTAGATTTAGTTTGTTCCTTCTGTAGTGCTATGAGTTCTTCCTTTATGGAGTTGACGGCGGAGAGGTGGTTAGCGAGTTCCTTCTTGACGCAGCTGAGGATGTCTTCCTTGAGATTGTTGTTGCTTGCAGTGGGGGGTGCTGTTTCGTGTTCCGGGCCGGGTGGGTAGGTAATGTGGGGGTATTTCTGTTCGTCGAGAATTGCTTCGGAAAATTGTAGCAGTTGGTGGGCGATGCTTAAAATCATGTTCTTGCCCTCCTTTTTAACGCTCTTTGGTTTTACGGCTTCCATGAGTTGTAAGCAGTATTGTTCCATCATGTCTCCAAGGAATGCTTTGGTTACAGGGAATGCTGGGTATTCATTGCTGTCATTCACCAGCTTGATGAAATCGGGCGGGTAATCATAATGTACCTCCGCCATTGTTGCTCATGAGAGGTTTGAGTGTTAAGATTAGGGTTTGTGTAGGGGGAGGGGGGGAATTTGGGAATTCCGACGGGGCCAGTCGCTAGGCCTTCCCGAGCCGGTTCTAACGAACCCAAACTCAGGGGGTCCAGGACCGGAAACGACGGAGATAGGATTAGGGAGGTAAGGAAGGGAGTGTGGGGGGGAATTCCGGGATTCCGCCGGAGCCAATCGCTAGGCCTTCCCGAGCCGGTTCTAACGAACCCAAACTCAGGGGGTCTAGGACCAGTAACGACGGAGATAGGATTAGGGGAGTGGGGAAGGGACTGTGGGGGGGAATTCCGGGATTCCGCCGGAGCCAATCGCTAGGCCTTCCCGAGCCGGTTCCAAAGAACCCAAACTCAGGGGGTCTAGGACCAGGAACGACGGAGATAGGGTTAGCGGGGGTGAGGTAAGATTGCGGGGAGGGGGGGGGGGGGGGGGGGGAGGTTTCGTGGGGTGACGTTTGGGAGGGGTTTGGTGAAAGGTGCAGCGGGGGGTAGGGGAGACTGAAACAGCTAAGTCCGGGAAAAAGTGGGCGGGGCCAAAGTAAAAAGGGGGTGGGACTTAACTTGGAGTGGGCGGGGCTAACACGGAAAAAGTGGGAGGAGCCAACAAAAGTGGGCGGGGTTTAGGGACAAAGTGGGCGGAGTTTAGTGTGAAAGGGGCGGAGTTTAACTTAAGTGGGAGGAGTCTGTTTTGGCTGAGGGCCAATGAGAAGTGAGATAAATATAAGTGGGTTGTACGGCAATTACCAATAGAGTGATAGATAAATATTCATTGGTCTGAAATAAGTGACCAATGATCAAGTAAATAAATATAAGATTTTAGAAGTAAATTAAATATATATTATGAATAAGGATTTTAAAATTTTCACAACTTCCAGATTTTAAAGTTAAAATTGTGTAAGTTTATGAATAGAAGATTTAAAAAGGATTTTAGATGAGTAGGAATGAAAAAGGAAAACCTCGCTCAATCAGCCGCTATTGCTCCGATCAGGTCGTGAGTGGTGTCGATGGAACCGGGAGGTTGCCCTCTACCAGATTATTCCATCAGACAGACTTCGAACCTGTATGCTGTTCAGATATGACCTTCTTCTGGTGATTTTTAAAATGACTTTTTTGTTTATGGGTGGATTTGGCTGGTTCTTGGTGTGCAGGCCGAGGGTCCCCAAAAAATGATTTGGGAACTGGTTCCAGGTCTCTAGGTCCGAAGGTCACGGAGTAATCACTTGGTGAATGTACGACTGAAAACTCACTGTGTGTCCAGGTGGATTTAAGGCACTTCCTGATGTCCGATGGTGATGATCTTGGTGTCCAGGGATTCTTGGTGAAGTGGCGCAACTTCTGGTATATGAGCTGGCCCAGGATCTCAGCTCCTGAGAGCAGGAGAGCCCTCCGAAGTAGAAGTATGAATTTTGAGGGTGAAAGCACCGCTCATTGGAAGAATACGGCAGCTAGAACTGTACACTTTGGTGGACAATGTAGTCCTGGCTCGGGGCTACCACTGTGGGGTCCAGGATCAATTCTAGCTGGAAGGTTTGTAAAGTTGTGGAAGAAAAACTGTCTTAAACTGTGTGAAACTGGGTGTGGCGCACTTCACTGTTCGATATCTTCAAAGGTACCCACGAGAAAATTCTGGAACTTTGCACAGGGAAGGGGGGGGATATACGGAGTCGAACTGCAGTCCAAAAACTATATGTAAAAGATCGTTTTACGGAGATAACGTCACTTGGGTAACTTGGGAAAATTTTCACAAAATGTTTTTCTTTTATAACTTTGTCAATTATTGTCCGATTTTCGAAATTGTTTTTGATACACATAGAGGGTCACAGCGCGCACATTTTGGTGTATCACACTTGTTATTTTCGCACATATAACCTATTTTTCGGAATTTTTGAACGCGGAGCGGCTTAAAAGTGATGCGCGCGGTACGGCGTTCGCGCTGCGACTGGTTAGGTTAGGTTAGGTTAGGTTAGGTTAGGTTAGGTTAGGTTAGGTTAGGTTAGGTTAGGTTAGGTTAGGTTAGGTTAGGTTAGGTTAGGTTAGGTTAGGTTAGGTTAGGTTAGGTTAGGTTAGGTTAGGTTAGGTTAGGTTAGGTTAGGTTAGGTTAGGTTAGGTTAGGTTAGGTTAGGTTAGGTTAGGTTAGGTTAGGTTAGGTTAGGTTAGGTTAGGTTAGGTTAGGTTAGGTTAGGTTAGGTTAGGTTAGGTTAGGTTAGGTTAGGTTAGGTTAGGTTAGGTTAGGTTAGGTTAGGTTAGGTTAGGTTAGGTTAGGTTAGGTTAGGTTAGGTTAGGTTAGGTTAGGTTAGGTTAGGTTAGGTTAGGTTAGGTTAGGTTAGGTTAGGTTAGGTTAGGTTAGGTTAGGTTAGGTTAGGTTAGGTTAGGTTAGGTTAGGTTAGGTTAGGTTAGGTTAGGTTAGGTTAGGTTAGGTTAGGTTAGGTTAGGTTAGGTTAGGTTAGGTTAGGTTAGGTTAGGTTAGGTTAGGTTAGGTTAGGTTAGGTTAGGTTAGGTTAGGTTAGGTTAGGTTAGGTTAGGTTAGGTTAGGTTAGGTTAGGTTAGGTTAGGTTAGGTTAGGTTAGGTTAGGTTAGGTTAGGTTAGGTTAGGTTAGGTTAGGTTAGGTTAGGTTAGGTTAGGTTAGGTTAGGTTAGGTTAGGTTAGGTTAGGTTAGGTTAGGTTAGGTTAGGTTAGGTTAGGTTAGGTTAGGTTAGGTTAGGTTAGGTTAGGTTAGGTTAGGTTAGGTTAGGTTAGGTTAGGTTAGGTTAGGTTAGGTTAGGTTAGGTTAGGTTAGGTTAGGTTAGGTTAGGTTAGGTTAGGTTTTTTTTTTTTTTTTTTTTTTTTTTTTATTATTATTATCCCCCTATCCAGGACAAGGGACTTTTTACATCTTTTACACTTGTATATCTAAGTATTAATTAAATTGTTTTGGTACTAAATGTACTCATTTTACATTACATATTCAGTTGTAGTTTTCTTATTATTTACAAACAGTATATTTATTATTCATTCTATATTCAAATAAAACTAAATTCTTTTCTTACATTCTAATTAACATCTTTTTATACTTAATATTATCCTTAATTATTACATACAATTTTTTTTCTCGATATACTCATACTTAGGTCGTATAATATTATATTATGCGTAACTAGTATTATTTATGTTTTATTTTTATTTATCGCCCTATTTGCTATGCTCTTACAATAATTTAAAAATGTATGTATTAAGCTTCGATCATTTATTATTTGCGGTATGTTTTCTTTGTTTATTTTAATTCCAATTTTTTGTTCTATGTCAAATCTATCTTTACAGTATATGGGGCAATCTAATAGGATGTGTGGGACGGTCTCCTCCACGTTTGGGTCACATGGGCACGCCGGATTCTCCTTGCATTTGAAGCGATTCAAATATTCGGAGAATCCGCCGTGCCCCGTGAATACCTGCGTGAGGATTGAGTCCAGGGCGATCCGACGTACTGTTTTGTGCGCCACGACAGCGTTCGGAAAGAACAGCTTCGTTACCGAAGCTGTCTCTCCTTCCGCATATCTCCGGCTCCATTCGCCAATGGACTCCTGACGGATCTGTCTTTTGACGAATGAAACCGGACATTTGTCGTAGTGCGCTCGACATTTCAATTTCTGTGCAGCATCTTTAGCGAGCCCATCCGCCCTCTCATTCCCCTCCAGCCCGGCATGCGCTTTAACCCAGAAAAATTTAATTTTCTGGGCGCGTTCTTCGGCAGATATTAACATTTTGTTTATTTCGAACGCCAACGGGTGGAGGGAATCTCCCTTTCCAATGCTTTGGAGGGCGGACATGGAATCGCTAAAGATGCTACACTCAGGAAGACTGCTTCGGGCAGCCTCTTTTACAGCCCTTTTGAGGGCAAGAAGTTCCGCCTGGTAAACGGAGCAGTACGGTTCCAACTTTAGCTTTTTGGTACTTGTCTCAGCGGCGCCATTCCATATGGATAGCGCCGCTCCGACTTTCCCATCAATTTTGCTACCGTCGGTGAAGATACTCAGACCCTCACCGACGTGTTGGTCCAGTTCCGCCCCGCTTTCCAGGCATTGGAACGTCCTGCTCCTCTGTTCCGCCGGATGGTCCAAGCTGACGAAGGCAACGGGCCTCTCAACCTCCCGGTCCCCTACTACTTGCTGGGAGTACCCCTTCCTTGCTTCATATAAGAGCGCGGCTTCCCTTACTCTTATGTCGAGGGGGAGTATTCCCGCAAGCAGCAGGGCCGAGTGTAGGGAGACGGTCCTGTATGCCTTCGTCAACTTGAGAGCGAAACTCCGCTGTACCGCCCCGAGCTGCTTCCTGATACCCAATTTTTGGCTAGCGGGAGCCCACGCGCTGGCTGCATAAAGGATAACGGGCTCAACCGCCGCCGTATAAATTGTCCGGATCACTTCTGGGCTCAATCCCCACTGGACCTTGGCTGCTCTCGATAAGTTTTTATAGAGACTGATGGCCTTCCCGCAAGCCTGCGTCACGTGACTGTTAAAGGTCAGCCGGTCGTCTATCGTTAGGCCAAGCATTTTTATTTCTTTTGACAGACCAATGTCAACGCCCCCCATGTGTAGGATTGGTGCATCGTACTTAATTTTGTTTGTAATGATCATTGCCTTGGTCTTGTTTGGCGCAAATTTTAGTTTATTTCGGATGCCCCAATCCCGCACATAGGCTAGCGCAGCATTGGCCTGTTTTTGAGCTTCTCCTGTGGTTACCCCATCGAACACCAGGACGACATCATCAGCAAATGCTTGACAATAGTCACCCCGGCGCTCTAGACCCTGCAGCAAAGGATCGAGAAGGAGGTTCCACAGGATTGGCCCTCCGATAGACCCCTGCACACAACCCTTAACAGTCCGCTTGGCATACTCTACACCCGCGTATCGGACCCTGACAACCCGATCATCCAAGTAGCTAGCGAGCGCTCGTCTGATGTTTGGTGGGCACTTCTCCTCCGCCAACCGGACTTTGATAGCGGGCCACCACGCGCTGTCGAAGGCTCCCTCTATGTCCAGTGATATCAAGATAACGACACGTTTTTCTTTCACTTTTTTCCTTATGTGTTGCATCAGGACATAGAGGGAGTCTTCGGTGCCTCTTTGTGGCATGAATCCGTATTGGCGGCCGCTCATCCTGGAGAGGAGGTACCATTTGAGTCTGCCCACCAACATCTTTTCCAGTATCTTTCCCATCACTGGCAACAGTCCAATAGGTCGATGTGCTTTGGGAGTCGTGTAGTCACCTCTCCCAGGTTTCCGAAGCACAACGACGGTGGCCTCTTTCCAAATTTTTGGAAAGCAGGCCAATTCCAGGCATTTGTTGGCCAGTGATAGGAAAGACGCCGGATCTTGAGCGATCGCCTGCGAACAGATATCGGATGTCAGGCCATCCGAGCCGGGTGCTTTCTTCGGGTTGAATCCCGCCAGCGCAGTCTCGAGCTCGCGCATTGTGAATGGTGGGTCATGTACCTCACCATGGACCCAGTCATTCACGTGTTCGGCTTGTGCTCTGATGCGCTGGTGGTCTTCATTATCCTCCCTATCGAGATCGTCCGGATAAAATGTCTCGGCAAGAAATTTTGCCGACGCCATTTCGCCCAGTTCTTTCCCATCCTTGATTAGGGGTATATCCTCTTGTCGTTTTGTCAGCCTTCCCAATACGCGGTAGATCCCATCCCACACTCCCTCCCTATCTTGCCTCCCACAAAACTCTTTCCAGCTTTTTACTTGTGCTAATTTAGTTTCTTTTTCGTAAAGTTCTTTTGCCTCTTTATACTCTTTAATGACTTTGTTTTTTCTTACAGGTGCTGCCCATCGGATCCTACGCTTCTTCCTCATCATGTCTCTCTTAAGACCTTCAAGCTCTTCGTTCCACCAAGGTATTGTGTATTTACTGTGTTTTTTCTTTTTAGGTATAGTACTTTCGCAGATTTCTTTTATTAATTCTGTATATTTTTCTATTTTCTGTTCTAGTTCCTCTTTGCTTTCTATTTTATTAATTTGTATTTTATTTATATTATTTTCTTCAATCAATTTTTTGAATTTTATCCCAAATTCTGTCCAGTCTGCTTTTCTGGTATTATATATGCGTGTAGTTCTTTTAATGCTATTTCCTTGACCTCTTTTTAATTTTATTTTAAACATTATTGTGTTGTGGTCAGAGCTTGTCTGGTCCTCCATCACCATCCAATCATCGATCTTATCCAAAAGATCGATCGAACAGGTAGTGATGTCCACCTGGCTGGAATATTTCCTCCCTCCTCTTACTGTGCTGAATGTCGGTGTGTCGCCTTCATTCAGCACTTGGAGTCCAGTTTCGTCCAGCATTTCGGTTACCATCACTCCTCTTCGATCGATCGTTTGGCCCCACCACATGCTCTTGGCGTTGGCATCGCCCCCAATTATTAGACCCGCCGGCCCCAGTCTCCTCGTTATATCCCTTAGTTGGTTTAGGTAGATATCAATTGGCTGATCAGGTTCGAAGTAAAACGAGACCGCCACGACCTCCCATGCACCGTTACGGATTTTTACCACAACTATATTTGTTGTGGTAAATTCCGAGCAGATCAAGGCGTCCAGATCCTCGTCAAAAACCGCTATGGCCGCCTTGACTCGCGCTTCCTCCTGTTTTGTGCTCTGGAAGATCCTGACGGTCCCGTAGTCCTTCATGCGACCCGATGCCCCAATATATGGCTCTTGAATTAGGGCAAATGCCAACATCTTCTTGCTCGCCATCGACATGAGTTCTTGTGTGGCAAGCGACTTTCGTTGAAGGTTGGCCTGTGCCACTTTATAGGTCTTTTCTTCGGGGTCTGATTTTGCCGAACTGGGGGGGCTGGGGACCACCTCAGCAATACGACACAGCCGATCGTGCCAGTGCATCCCATTTCTGCCTGACTGGACACTCATAAGCAAAAGCGTTGTGCTTCAAGTCTGTTAACTTTGCTTTTTGGCAGTTACAACAAGTTGGCGGTTCGGCTGCCATCCAGTCAGGACAGTCTGCCTTCAAATGGGAGCCTCCGCAGTGGCTGCAACTGTCAAGCTCTTCACGACAGAATTTGCGGCCGTGACCGTAGCCAAGGCATCTCGTGCATTGCACCAACGGGGACTGGTCCTCAACTCTAATGCGTTGCACATCGATGTGGACAACTCCCGCGGCCGTCAAGCATCCCCAGACCTTCGATGGAACTTGCATCACCACATGACACGTGTGGGGGTTTCGTGTCTTCCTTCTGTATTTAATTTTTATGTCTTTAATATCCGTACTCATGTTGCCCAGTAGATGCTTGTTCTGGGTGCTTAGGGCCTCTAGGATGTCCCCATCGGTGTGACAACCGAGCACATTTTTCATTATAATGAGCGGCTCCTTGTTTTTTATATCCTCATAATTTAGCCTTCCTTCTGCCTTTTTAATTTGTTCTTTCACCCTTCCTAATTCTTTCTTTGATCTACATCCGATAATCACCTTTCTGTCTTTACCTTTCCGCATCCTGTCAATCCTAAGTCCTTCGTTTTTGGCATTGATTGTACGTCTTACATTTTCGTAAATTTGGTCCCCTGTTTCCTGTTCGTCCGTAGAGGTTATGATCACGGAGTGCATTTCCTGTATTTCGTCCACTGGTCCTTTTCTCGTTTGTCCTACCAAAACTTCTGCATAACTACCTCTTTTCTTCCATTCCTCCGTTTGCTCTTTAATTTCATTATTTAATTTCTCTATTTCCTCTTTATTTTGTTTAAGAAGTAAGCTATGTTCGTCCAGTTTGTTTATTAATTCCGCTGCTTCTATTGATTTCTGTTTACCTTCTTCTTCTGTCCTGTGTTTCCCTTTCATGTCTATCTGCTTTTTCCCTTCATTAATATCAGCTGCAATGGTTATCCTTTCATTTTCTGCCTCTTTAACTAGCTGGAAGAGTCTATCTGTGGCTTCTATAACATCGTTTTTAATTTCGGTTTTAAGATTCCTGCTGTTATTTATTTGTAACCGGATTTTCATAAGACACGATTTCGCTTCAGTTGTTCGGCTTCTGGGTGCTACGTCTTTTGTAGGAGACATCCTTTCCACTGTTGCAGAGGCAATCTGTTTTCTCCCCGTGTCTTTAGTATCGCTGGATAGCATTCTAGTCCTTTGTCTCACTGATGTTGCTGTTGTTTTATCAATATTTTCCATTTGGGATTCGATACTGCGTCGGGCTTGTGCGACGTTGGTCCGGTTTGTCTCTATCAGGTTCAATCTATCCGGTGTTTTTGAAGACTTGGCAGGTACTTCTTTTGCTGGGGTGCGGTATCCACAGCCAAACATTTCTCCGGTGGCGTTGAGATGATTTAATAGGGGGACTCGTCAACAGTCAACAACAATTTTATATTAAAATAGACTCGCAAGTGTATAGCGTTTGCGAGGGTCAGTTTGTTTTGCGATATAGATAAAGTTAACCCCACAAGATGTTACTTTTGTCTAACTTTTAAAATATTTTTATTATATTTATTTTATTTCTGTTTCAGGTGATGTCTTCCGAGTTCGGTCGAGTTATTCTTAAACAGGTAAGTCAAATAATGCCTTATTCAGTATTTTAATTTATTTATTTGTTTTCAGGTCAACGTGCGATTGCGGAGTTTTACTAAGCCAAGTATGTAGATTTTGTCAAATAAGGTCCAAATTTATCAAACTGTAGTTCTGCGCTTAGTAATATCAAAGGTACAGGTAAGAGCGGGGGACTGGGTAACGTAACTTCTCTATACCGGTCAACCAACAATAAAATTTAAACATAAATTTCTGCAGATGTATATTGTCTGCAAAATGGTCGTCTTTATCAAGTTCCTGAACTTGTGTTGGTAAAATGCGGCGTGATGGTTAGGTTAGGTTAGGTTAGGTTAGGTTAGGTTAGGTTAGGTTAGGTTAGGTTAGGTTAGGTTAGGTTAGGTTAGGTTAGGTTGGGGTGCTATGTCGGGAACCTCCAAGTGGTGCACCCTGGGCAACGTGGGTCATCGTAGTTGCGATTTGCAACTACCATGGCCGACGGCGAATATCCGACGGGGAGGGCAGGGGGTTTGGCGGTCGCTGTCTTTTGTGGCGGCCGCCTCCATCTGTCGTTTCTTTTAGGTGGGGCCCATCTCTGGGCCACCCTCCGGTTCTGTCCCGGAGGTTTCGACGGGCTCGGTGTGCGCTTACCCCGCCGCCGGGCGGGCTGTGGGAGTGTCCCTCTCATGGTCGCCGTCGCATATCGTAATCCGGTTGTGAAGTTTGTGGTCATGTCTCGCATTCCCACCGGACCGAGGGTCCTGGCTTAAACGCCCGGACCGCGAGGGAGGATGCCTCTATAAAAAGTACCCCGAATCCCAAGCGGCGGCGCACCGCGAGGGGATGCATGGCTGATGGGAAGTTCAGTCTCTAGTGCGACCCCCGTCAGAGTACCAGCCGACCCTCTGACGGGTTACGCTAGGCTTACCCAGGTACAGGGGGCACTGCCTGGGTGGACCTTCTTTTCCCCCATACTCGTGGGATTCATAATGGATAACCTTTTTAAACCTAAAAACGAAAATGAAGTAGTGGGAGATAAAGTACCTCTGGTACTAATTGAGCGGATGGGCGTGCTGTCGGACTCCGACAGTGCGTCTAGCGTCATGAGTGTGGCGAGCGGAAGTAGTGTGGGCGCAAAACGCATACGGAAACGCCAGAGAGAGGTTGCAGACTCAGGGTCGGACTCGGCCCTGAGTGACACAGCGGTGCCGGCCCCCAAGGTCGGTACCAAAAAAGGTGGAAGAGGCAGGCCCACTACTACCGGCAAATATGCCGGTATCGGCCTAGCCAGGCGCGAGGCTGCGGCAGCGATAAAGGCCGCAGCGGCCGCCAAAAAACAGGAGGAGGACGAGCGGCAGATTGCGGCTCTGACAAAAAGGGTGACGGAAGGGAGAGTCACTCGCCTGTCGGAGTCGTCGTCTGCCGTCTCTGAGATGGAGGTCGAGGCAGAGAATCTACCTGCCTCTGACCTAAACCAGAGGGTGGCTGACGCGGTTGCAGCCATTAAAAGGGTCAGCAAGGTTTCGAAGGGCCTTAGCGGCTGCAGCCAAAAAGCTCTTAAAGAGGCCACGACCTCCATCCTCGAAAGTGCGGAGGTGCTTCTGACCCGCACCACTACCGAAGAGACGGCGCTGCTGCGAGCCCAGAACGCAAGGCTCGCAGCGCAAATGGCGGAGCTCCGCAAGGAGCACGAGGAGCTCAAGGCGGAGATGGCCAACTTCCGCCGCGAGCACCTCAGGCGTGAGGTGGGCCTTCCGCACGCAACGCCGCAACCGCAACCGCAGTTGCCGTCACAAGAGACGGAATTGACTCGCCTGATCCGTAAGGAGATGGCGAGTTTTAATGCGCGCTTCTCAGTGCTTGAGGGGAGGATTTTACGGCCCCCTCTAGCTGCTGACCAACGCAGCAAACCGGCGCCGACGTATGCGGCTCAAACCGCAGCGCCCCGTGCCGCCCAACCGGCACAAGTGGCTGCCGCCCCGCAAACTACGGGGTCCAAGTCAAAAAAGGAGGCTAAACTGGCCAAAAAGGCAGGTCCCACGGCTGTTCCGCCAGCACAATCAGTTAAGCCAGGAACACACGAACCCGCCACTAGACCTGAGGCGGAGTGGACTGTGGCGGGCGCCGCCAAACACTCCAAAAAGGCGCGCCAGCGGGCCAAGAAGCAGGCCCAAAAGGAACAAGCGGCGGCCAAGCGCCAGACAGCGAGGCTCAGTACCCCCCGCTCAACAGCAGTGGTTCTTACCCTGCAGCCGGGGGCAGAGGAGCGGGGCCTTACATACGCCAAGATCCTGGCGAGGGCGAAAGCCGAGATCTCTCTTGGCGATCTCGGCATAACGGGCCTCCGGTGCAAAACCACTGCTACCGGCGGTCGCCTGTTAGAGGTGTCGGGAGCAACTAGTGGTCCCAAGGCAGACGCCCTCGCCGAGAAACTAAGGGCGTCTCTAGGCCCGGATGACGTCAAAGTGTCCAGGCCAACCAAGTGCGCAGATCTGCGCATTTCGGGCCTGGACGACTCCGTCACTGTGGAAGAGGTCGCCGCTGCCATCTCCAAGGCCGGAGGATGCCCGCCGGATCAAGTCAAGGCGGGCACGATTCGCCGGGGTGTCTCCGGTCTCGGGACAATCTTAGTTAGCTGTCCCGTAGCGGCGGCCAAAAAAGTCAAGGACAAACGGCTGCTGGTTGGATGGGTCTCGGCGCAGGTCACGCTTCTGGCGCCCAAGCCCTACCGGTGCTACCGCTGTCTTGAAGAAGGACATGCGGGGGCACGGTGCACCGCTGGGGTAGACCGCAGCCAATTGTGTTTCCGCTGCGGTCAGCCCGGTCACAAGGCTGGCACCTGCACTGCCACGCCGCACTGCGTCATCTGTGCGGCATCTGGCAAGCCAGCCGACCATAGGACCGGGTCAAAGGCCTGCGCTAGGCCCAAACAGAAAAATGGCAGGAGACAGCCGGTTCATCCACCGGCTAGTATCAAGGATACTACAAAGAAGGCAACCAGCTCCTCGCAGCCGGTTCACCCGCCGGTTGCGGCAGAACATCCGCCGAGGGCTGGGGAGGAGACAACGGCCATGGACATACAATAATGGCCCTACGTCGTCTCCTCCAAGCCAACATAAACCACTGCGCCAGGGCTCAGGATCTCTTGCTCCAGAGCATGGCGCAGTGGTCGATCGATGTGGCAGTTGTCGCCGAGCCGTACTTTGTGCCACCCAGGGATGACTGGGTGTGCGACACGAACCGCTCGGTGGCACTGCTCATGAGGTCTGCCGCCGACACCCTTCCCTTCGAGGCCGTCACCCGAGGGCGGGGCTATGTCGCGGCAGTTTGGGGAAATATTATGGTCGCGGGGGTGTATTTCGCCCCCAGCCTTTCTCTCGCCGACATGGAGGATATTATTTTGGAGTTGGGCACGGTCGTCAGTCGTAGCCGTCCTCGTCCCGTGATCGTCCTGGGAGACTTCAACGCCCAATCTACGGCTTGGGGTTCCCCGGCTACGGACGCGCGGGGCGAGTTAGTGGAGGAGTGGGCGGTCGAGCAGGGCCTGCTTCTCCTGAACCGGGGTTCCGTGCAGACGTGCGTGCGGATGCGGGGTGGGTCGATAGTGGACCTGTCTTTCGCTAGCCCCGCTCTCGCGCGCACCGTCCAGGACTGGCACGTCCTGGAGGGGGTGGAGACGCTATCTGATCATCGGTATATTCGATTTAGCGTCTCCGCCCAGACCTCGGTTGGGCCGGTCCAAGCGGCCCCGGTGGGCGTTGGAGACGGCCCGCGTTGGGCACTGAAGCGGCTGGACAGGGAGGCTCTCCTGGATGCCTCAATCGTCAAGGCCTGGCTGGACTCTCCAGACAGGCCCAATAACATCGACGAGGAGGCGGAGTGGTTCCGGGAGAGCATGTCGCACATTTGCGACGCTGGCATGCCCCGAGTCCGGCCGCTACCATCCAGGCGCCAAGTGTACTGGTGGTCGCAGTCGATCGCGCAGCTGCGCATCGCTTGTGTACAGGAGCGACGCCGGTACGCTAGGTGCCGAAGAAGACGCCGCCGCCCCTTTACAGCGGCGGCCGAACAGGAAGAGGCGGAACTGTACAACCGCTACAGAGAAGCGAAGAGCGCCCTCCAGCTGGCCATCGTCCGGGCAAAGGCCCAGGCCAACGAAGAGCTGCTGGAGACTCTGGACCGAGAACCGTGGGGACGCCCCTACCTTATGGTGCGGGGCAAACTGCGCCAACGGGCTCCCCCACTGTCCCGGAGTCTCCAGCCACAGCTGCTGGAGGAGGTGGTGTGTGCGTTGTTTCCGTCGAGACCGGAGCACACACCACCGGCTATGGTTCCGCCTCGCAATGTGCCCGACGCGGAAGACGACATTGACGACGACGTGCCCGAAGTGACCCGGGTAGATTTGAGAGTGGCGGTGGCTCGCATCAAGAACACCGCCCCAGGGCCCGACGGCATTCCAGGCCGTGCATGGGTCCTGGCCATGGAGGCTCTCTGGCCCCGACTAGCGGGGCTCTTGAGCGCATGTTTGGAGCGGGGCCAGTTTCCAAGCCGGTGGAAGACCGGAAAGCTGGTCCTGCTCAAGAAGGAGGGGCGCCCCGCAGACTCACCATCTGCGTACAGGCCCATCGTGTTGCTGGACGAGGTGTGTAAGATTTTCGAGCGAATCATCGCTAGCCGCCTCGTCCAGCACATGACCATGGTGGGCCCGGATTTGGCGGACAACCAATTTGGTTTCCGCCAGGGGCGCTCTACGGTGGACGCAATCATGCGCGTGAGGGTCCTCGCGGAGGAGGCAGTCGCCCGGGGTGAGGTGGTCTTGGCGGTGTCGCTCGACATCGCCAACGCCTTCAACACCTTGCCCTGGAATATCATCCGAGAGGCACTCCGGTACCACGGGGTGCCGCACTACCTCCAACGCATTGTCGGGGCCTATTTGTCCGAAAGATCGGTGGTGTACCCGGGTCGAGAGGAATGGTGTCGGCGAGAGACGTCGTGCGGCGTTCCACAGGGATCGGTGTTGGGGCCGCTCCTGTGGAACGTGGGGTACGACTGGGCTCTGCGCGGTGCGCTTATCCACGGCGTCGGCGTCATTTGTTACGCCGACGATACGCTAGTAACAGCGCGTGGAAAGTCGTACCGGCAGGCGGCCATACGCGCGACTGCTGGTGTCGCGCACGTCGTGGGTAGGATCCGGCGGCTGGGCTTAGAGGTGGCATTGCACAAGTCTGAGGCCCTGTGTTTTCACGGGCCGAGGACGAAGCCGCCTCCGGGGTCCAGCATCATTGTAGGAGGGGTCTCCATCGCTGTCGAGTCGACGATGAAGTACCTTGGACTCGTCCTCGACAGTCGGTGGACATTCGGGCCGCACTTTACACGGCTCGCCCCCCGGTTGATGGGCGCCGCTTCTGCGCTCTCGCGCTTGCTGCCCAACCTGGGGGGGCCCAACTCCTCCTGCCGGAGGCTCTACATGGGGGTCGTACGGTCGATGGCATTATACGCCGCGCCAGTGTGGGCGGACTCCCTAACGGCCCGCAACATCGCCGCGCTGCGAAGGCCGCAGCGCGCGATGGCCGTCAGGGTCATAAGGGGATACCGTACGATCTCCTTTGAGGCAGCGAGCCTTCTAGCCGGATCCTCGCCCTGGGACCTCGACGCAAAGCTCCTCACGTCGCTCTATTGGTGGCGTGTGGAGGCGGTCGAGAGGGGCGAGCGCCTGGTGCCTCGACAGATAGAGGCACGCAGGGCAGCACTCCGCCAGGTCTTAGTGGCGGAGTGGCAGACGCGCCTAGCGCTACCCACGGCGGGGCACGCCGCTGTAGCGGCGGTAAGGCCCGTTCTAGAGGAGTGGCTTAATAGGAGCCACGGCGCCCTAAGCTTCCGGCTGACGCAGGTGCTTACCGGACATGGGTGTTTCGGGAAGTACCTGTGTCGACTAGGCCGGGAGCCGACATCCCAGTGCCACCATTGTGGTGATCGCCGCGACGATACGGCGTTGCACACGTTGGCGGAGTGCCCAGCTTGGGCTGAGCAGCGCCGTGACTTGGTCGCGGCCGTAGGTGCTGCGGGAAACCTCTCGCTTCCGGCTGTTGTGGCTACAATGGTCGGGAGCAAGTCAGGGTGGAGAGTTGTCGCCACCTTCTGCGAGGCCGTAATGCTCGCAAAGGAGGTGGCGGAAAGGGAGAGAGAGGCTGCCTCCTCTCTCCCCTCCCGCAGCAGACGCACTGGGCGTCGTAGGGTGGCCGACTTCCGGCCACCGTAGGGCGCGGCCTGCGGACGACAGACTCGGGGCGTCTTGTCGTCCGACCAGCAGCAGGCCTTGAGGCGGCGGCGTCGTGTTCCGCGCGCGCCTCGTAGTGGAGTCCTGCGGCCGGGGTGACGGCCGCAGTGGGTGACGGGGCCCGCCTGACTATGGCGGGCCAATACCCGTCGGGGGGTTGCGACGAATGCTTCGGCGATACCCGACCCTCCGACACACGGGTACGAGAGGAACACGGGTTGGTTTTTAGTCAGTAAGAGTCTGACAGTCCCCTCCGCGCCTCCCCCGGGCGGAGGATGTCCATGAGGATTTTCCAACCCGATACCAAAAAAAAAAAAAAAAAAAGGTTAGGTTAGGTTAGGTTAGGTTAGGTTAGGTTAGGTTAGGTTAGGTTAGGTTAGGTTAGGTTAGGTTAGGTTAGGTTAGGTTAGGTTAGGTTAGGTTAGGTTAGGTTAGGTTAGGTTAGGTTAGGTTAGGTTAGGTTAGGTTAGGTTAGGTTAGGTTAGGTTAGGTTAGGTTAGGTTAGGTTAGGTTAGGTTAGGTTAGGTTAGGTTAGGTTAGGTTAGGTTAGGTTAGGTTAGGTTAGGTTAGGTTAGGTTAGGTTAGGTTAGGTTAGGTTAGGTTAGGTTAGGTTAGGTTAGGTTAGGTTAGGTTAGGTTAGGTTAGGTTAGGTTAGGTTAGGTTAGGTTAGGTTAGGTTAGGTTAGGTTAGGTTAGGTTAGGTTAGGTTAGGTTAGGTTAGGTTAGGTTAGGTTAGGTTAGGTTAGGTTAGGTTAGGTTAGGTTAGGTTAGGTTAGGTTAGGTTAGGTTAGGTTAGGTTAGGTTAGGTTAGGTTAGGTTAGGTTAGGTTAGGTTAGGTTAGGTTAGGTTAGGTTAGGTTAGGTTAGGTTAGGTTAGGTTAGGTTAGGTTAGGTTAGGTTAGGTTAGGTTAGGTTAGGTTGGGGCACGCCGCTGTAGCGGCGGTAAGGCCCGTTCTTGAGGAGTGGCTCAACAGGAGCCACGGCGCCCTAAGCTTCCGGCTGACGCAGGTGCTTACCGGACATGGGTGTTTCGGGAAGTACCTGTGTCGACTAGGCCGGGAGCCGACGTCCCAGTGCCACCATTGTGGTGATCGCCGCGACGACACGGCGCTGCATACGTTGGCGGAGTGCCCAGCTTGGGCTGAGCAGCGCCGTGACTTGGTCGCGGCCGTAGGTGCTGCGGGAAACCTCTCGCTTCCGGCTGTTGTGGCTACAATGGTCGGGAGCAAGTCAGGGTGGAGAGTTGTCGCCACCTTCTGCGAGGCCGTAATGCTCGCAAAGGAGGTGGCGGAAAGGGAGAGAGAGGCTGCCTCCTCTCTCCCCTCCCGCAGCAGACGCACTGGGCGTCGTAGGGTGGCCGACTTCCGGCCACCGTAGGGCGCGGCCTGTGGACGACAGACTCGGGGCGTCTGGTCGTCCGACCAGCAGCAGGCCTTGAGGCGGCGGCGTCGTGTTCCGCGCGCGCCTCGTAGTGGAGTCCTGCGGCCGGGGTGACGGCCGCAGTGGGTGACGGGGCCCGCCCGACTATGGCGGGCCAATACCCGTCGGGGGGTTGCGACGAATGCTTCGGCGATACCCGACCCTCCGACACACGGGTACGAGAGGAACACGGGTTGGTTTTTAGTCAGTAAGAGTCTGACAGTCCCCTCCGCGCCTCCCCCGGGCGGAGGATGTCCATGAGGATTTTCCAACCCGATACCAAAAAAAAAAAAAAAAAAAAAAAAAAAAAAAAAAAAAAAAAAAAAAAAAAAAAAAAAAAAAAGGTTAGGTTAGGTTAGGTTAGGTTAGGTTAGGTTAGGTTAGGTTAGGTTAGGTTAGGTTAGGTTAGGTTAGGTTAGGTTAGGTTAGGTTAGGTTAGGTTAGGTTAGGTTAGGTTAGGTTAGGTTAGGTTAGGTTAGGTTAGGTTAGGTTAGGTTAGGTTAGGTTAGGTTAGGTTAGGTTAGGTTAGGTTAGGTTAGGTTAGGTTAGGTTAGGTTAGGTTAGGTTAGGTTAGGTTAGGTTAGGTTAGGTTAGGTTAGGTTAGGTTAGGTTAGGTTAGGTTAGGTTAGGTTAGGTTAGGTTAGGTTAGGTTAGGTTAGGTTAGGTTAGGTTAGGTTAGGTTAGGTTAGGTTAGGTTAGGTTAGGTTAGGTTAGGTTAGGTTAGGTTAGGTTAGGTTAGGTTAGGTTAGGTTAGGTTAGGTTAGGTTAGGTTAGGTTAGGTTAGGTTAGGTTAGGTTAGGTTAGGTTAGGTTAGGTTAGGTTAGGTTAGGTTAGGTTAGGTTAGGTTAGGTTAGGTTAGGTTAGGTTAGGTTAGGTTAGGTTAGGTTAGGTTAGGTTAGGTTAGGTTAGGTTAGGTTAGGTTAGGTTAGGTTAGGTTAGGTTAGGTTAGGTTAGGTTAGGTTAGGTTAGGTTAGGTTAGGTTAGGTTAGGTTAGGTTAGGTTAGGTTAGGTTAGGTTAGGTTAGGTTAGGTTAGGTTAGGTTAGGTTAGGTTAGGTTAGGTTAGGTTAGGTTAGGTTAGGTTAGGTTAGGTTAGGTTAGGTTAGGTTAGGTTAGGTTAGGTTAGGTTAGGTTAGGTTAGGTTAGGTTAGGTTAGGTTAGGTTAGGTTAGGTTAGGTTAGGTTAGGTTAGGTTAGGTTAGGTTAGGTTAGGTTAGGTTAGGTTAGGTTAGGTTAGGTTAGGTTAGGTTAGGTTAGGTTAGGTTAGGTTAGGTTAGGTTAGGTTAGGTTAGGTTAGGTTAGGTTAGGTTAGGTTAGGTTAGGTTAGGTTAGGTTAGGTTAGGTTAGGTTAGGTTAGGTTAGGTTAGGTTAGGTTAGGTTAGGTTAGGTTAGGTTAGGTTAGGTTAGGTTAGGTTAGGTTAGGTTAGGTTAGGTTAGGTTAGGTTAGGTTAGGTTAGGTTAGGTTAGGTTAGGTTAGGTTAGGTTAGGTTAGGTTAGGTTAGGTTAGGTTAGGTTAGGTTAGGTTAGGTTAGGTTAGGTTAGGTTAGGTTAGGTTAGGTTAGGTTAGGTTAGGTTAGGTTAGGTTAGGTTAGGTTAGGTTAGGTTAGGTTAGGTTAGGTTAGGTTAGGTTAGGTTAGGTTAGGTTAGGTTAGGTTAGGTTAGGTTAGGTTAGGTTAGGTTAGGTTAGGTTAGGTTAGGTTAGGTTAGGTTAGGTTAGGTTAGGTTAGGTTAGGTTAGGTTAGGTTAGGTTAGGTTAGGTTAGGTTAGGTTAGGTTAGGTTAGGTTAGGTTAGGTTAGGTTAGGTTAGGTTAGGTTAGGTTAGGTTAGGTTAGGTTAGGTTAGGTTAGGTTAGGTTAGGTTAGGTTAGGTTAGGTTAGGTTAGGTTAGGTTAGGTTAGGTTAGGTTAGGTTAGGTTAGGTTAGGTTAGGTTAGGTTAGGTTAGGTTAGGTTAGGTTAGGTTAGGTTAGGTTAGGTTAGGTTAGGTTAGGTTAGGTTAGGTTAGGTTAGGTTAGGTTAGGTTAGGTTAGGTTAGGTTAGGTTAGGTTAGGTTAGGTTAGGTTAGGTTAGGTTAGGTTAGGTTAGGTTAGGTTAGGTTAGGTTAGGTTAGGTTAGGTTAGGTTAGGTTAGGTTAGGTTAGGTTAGGTTAGGTTAGGTTAGGTTAGGTTAGGTTAGGTTAGGTTAGGTTAGGTTAGGTTAGGTTAGGTTAGGTTAGGTTAGGTTAGGTTAGGTTAGGTTAGGTTAGGTTAGGTTAGGTTAGGTTAGGTTAGGTTAGGTTAGGTTAGGTTAGGTTAGGTTAGGTTAGGTTAGGTTAGGTTAGGTTAGGTTAGGTTAGGTTAGGTTAGGTTAGGTTAGGTTAGGTTAGGTTAGGTTAGGTTAGGTTAGGTTAGGTTAGGTTAGGTTAGGTTAGGTTAGGTTAGGTTAGGTTAGGTTAGGTTAGGTTAGGTTAGGTTAGGTTAGGTTAGGTTAGGTTAGGTTAGGTTAGGTTAGGTTAGGTTAGGTTAGGTTAGGTTAGGTTAGGTTAGGTTAGGTTAGGTTAGGTTAGGTTAGGTTAGGTTAGGTTAGGTTAGGTTAGGTTAGGTTAGGTTAGGTTAGGTTAGGTTAGGTTAGGTTAGGTTAGGTTAGGTTAGGTTAGGTTAGGTTAGGTTAGGTTAGGTTAGGTTAGGTTAGGTTAGGTTAGGTTAGGTTAGGTTAGGTTAGGTTAGGTTAGGTTAGGTTAGGTTAGGTTAGGTTAGGTTAGGTTAGGTTAGGTTAGGTTAGGTTAGGTTAGGTTAGGTTAGGTTAGGTTAGGTTAGGTTAGGTTAGGTTAGGTTAGGTTAGGTTAGGTTAGGTTAGGTTAGGTTAGGTTAGGTTAGGTTAGGTTAGGTTAGGTTAGGTTAGGTTAGGTTAGGTTAGGTTAGGTTAGGTTAGGTTAGGTTAGGTTAGGTTAGGTTAGGTTAGGTTAGGTTAGGTTAGGTTAGGTTAGGTTAGGTTAGGTTAGGTTAGGTTAGGTTAGGTTAGGTTAGGTTAGGTTAGGTTAGGTTAGGTTAGGTTAGGTTAGGTTAGGTTAGGTTAGGTTAGGTTAGGTTAGGTTAGGTTAGGTTAGGTTAGGTTAGGTTAGGTTAGGTTAGGTTAGGTTAGGTTAGGTTAGGTTAGGTTAGGTTAGGTTAGGTTAGGTTAGGTTAGGTTAGGTTAGGTTAGGTTAGGTTAGGTTAGGTTAGGTTAGGTTAGGTTAGGTTAGGTTAGGTTAGGTTAGGTTAGGTTAGGTTAGGTTAGGTTAGGTTAGGTTAGGTTAGGTTAGGTTAGGTTAGGTTAGGTTAGGTTAGGTTAGGTTAGGTTAGGTTAGGTTAGGTTAGGTTAGGTTAGGTTAGGTTAGGTTAGGTTAGGTTAGGTTAGGTTAGGTTAGGTTAGGTTAGGTTAGGTTAGGTTAGGTTAGGTTAGGTTAGGTTAGGTTAGGTTAGGTTAGGTTAGGTTAGGTTAGGTTAGGTTAGGTTAGGTTAGGTTAGGTTAGGTTAGGTTAGGTTAGGTTAGGTTAGGTTAGGTTAGGTTAGGTTAGGTTAGGTTAGGTTAGGTTAGGTTAGGTTAGGTTAGGTTAGGTTAGGTTAGGTTAGGTTAGGTTAGGTTAGGTTAGGTTAGGTTAGGTTAGGTTAGGTTAGGTTAGGTTAGGTTAGGTTAGGTTAGGTTAGGTTAGGTTAGGTTAGGTTAGGTTAGGTTAGGTTAGGTTAGGTTAGGTTAGGTTAGGTTAGGTTAGGTTAGGTTAGGTTAGGTTAGGTTAGGTTAGGTTAGGTTAGGTTAGGTTAGGTTAGGTTAGGTTAGGTTAGGTTAGGTTAGGTTAGGTTAGGTTAGGTTAGGTTAGGTTAGGTTAGGTTAGGTTAGGTTAGGTTAGGTTAGGTTAGG